>CAXIVR010000005.1:5270326-6470326 GCA_964035755.1 Teleogryllus oceanicus
CGAAGGACTTGATGAGCGCGGTCGCGACCGCCCCGCGCCGCTCCGGCCGAGCACGCATCAGCCGCCGGGAAAAGAGAGCCCGGCCCTCGAAGACAGCTCTTTCTTCATCCGCCCCACTTTCATCGGGCAGTTTGATCGTCTTTCTTTTTTTTCTCTCAAGTTCGTCTTAGTCCTACTACTAATTACTTACTTTACGTTAAGGTGGGGAAACGTCGAAAGAAATCGTCAGTTGGGGGATGTATCAATCAGACAATATACATCTCTCTTTCCTTAGAAGAAACATGTTTATACCTTACGTTGTTTTTCATTTCTTTGTTTTCGGCCGTCGTAAATTGGTATTATGTGAAACAAAATGTAACATGTAGTACAATATTAAAATATTGTCAGTTTACTCATTAAAATAAAAGACGGGAAAATAAATAAAATATCTTTGTTCTTCTCTTGACCTGTGGAAGGTGAGCTAGTGGAAAGCTTCCAGTTGTTGCTTCTCCGGTGTTGTGCTTGAAGTGGCCACTACTAATCGGTCAATATCCGGGGCGGCTGTCCTCTTCGCTGCCTGGCCACGCGCGTGGGTTGGATTTCGAAAAAAGTTTCGGGCTCGCCCTTCCGTCCAGTGTTTGGGGCGCGTGTCTGGCAGCGCCCGGCGGCCGCGGCGGCGGCGGCGGCGGCGGCGGCGGCGGCGGCGGCGGCGGCGGCGGCGGCGGCGGCGGCGGCGGTGGCGGCGGCGGCGGCGGCGGCGGCGGCGGCGGTGGCGGCGGCGGCGGCGGCGGCGGCGGTGGCGAGCGCCCGCTTATCGCCCGGGGCGGGGCGCGGGCGGGGCGCGGGCGGGGCGCGTTCGACCGAGATCGCACGTCGAGATGCGGCGCGGGGGCCAATCTACTAATGCGCACGTCCCGCCCGCCGCCCCTCGCGACGCACGCGAGCTCTTCGCCCATCGCCCATCGCCCACGCGCCCGCTGCCCACGAGGCAGTGCATTCCCTTCTTGCAATTCCAAACAATTTTTTCAGAATAAATACATCAGGCCGAGCGAAGTGGCTCAGTGACTTCGCAGTTGGGAGGTCCGGGTTCGATCCAGCCTTACCGGGGTTTCTCGTCGTTTCCTTCTGTCAACAGCGAGCGGAAGTACGCACGCTTACGATAATACTAATAGTTTGGTTTGGTTTGGTTTGGATTTTTCGTGTTTCCGGGCGCGTCAACTGCTTTGGTCATTAGTCCCATTAGTGTAGTGCATGTTTGTTCCTCGTTAGATGGCGGTGGTCTTCCCCAGCTGGATGGCGAGATCCGGCGCCGACCTACCGTCGGCTAGTGGGTTTCCCCCTAACCAGGACTCTCCCACCAGCGAGGCACCGCCCTAGCCGGGACAAGCTCTAAGCTCCCGACCGGTCTCCCGGAATATGCATATACTAATGTATATAATGTAAATATGCTAGTATAGTAACATTCCAACTAATTTATAAGGTAAGCTTCTGTCAACAGATTTTTATTGTAAAATATATTAAAAACTATGTACTAAAAATTGTTAAAATTTACAATTAAAAACAGGTCTGAAGATGGCTAAAAGGTGTAGCCGAAACGTCGTCAGAAAATACTATACGTAATAATATACGCGAAATACATTTATTCCTGAATGTCAAAAATAAGTGGAACTGTTTGATTAATAATGTACGACTTTCAGCCGTCCGGTAATGAGTTTTACAAAAAATGACGATTGAGATGTGTTAATTCGGAGAGATATTCTGGAATAAATAAAATTATATAACTATTACTAAAGGCGAGAAACTACATGAGGTTTTAGCACCACCAGTATAATAAAAAGTGCAAGAAATCATTTAAAGTTTTTCATTTGAATGAAGTAGTGCAGAAAACATTCAATCCACAAGAATAAAAAACGATGAAAAATAGCTTGGAAAGTTGGGGCACATCTTAAAATGTCGAGCAGCAATGATGCACGCCGAAAATTAGTTACGTGTGGAATGTGGCTGTACAAAAAGTAGAAAACTTCTACGTATTCGCTATATGAAAAATTGAAAACCTCCTCAAAAAACGAAGAAAATGAGAGACGTTTACAAATTTGGGACAAGACCATTACTATTCGCAGCAAATGCTTTGGTGCCTTGACCCGAGTCGGACGAATTACTGGATGGACCCCTGCGCTGCAGCAACTCCATGAGGAGTTGTTTTGGAACTTGGACATTAAAACTTCTAAAATTTCAAAAATTGTTAAAACTGAAATTTGTAGACCACCGACCAACACTACATTATTGAAGAGATTTTTTCTAAATGTTTTGGTAATATTGAGTGGAAAGGTTCCGTCCATAAATTACGTGAGGCGATTTTGGCGATTTTTCGACTCCCCCTCCCCCCTTGGTGAGATGTCGTGAGATTTGACTCGACCCCGTCCCCCCTTCTAATCTCACGAGATATTTTTCAAAATGCGTATTTTTAATGTAAATACGGTGATTTTTGATTGATTGCATTGGGATTTATATAAAAAATACAATTTGCTGAATTATATTTATTTAAGAATAGATATAACTAGTATTTAGAACACAATGTGACTAAATTACAATGAATATTATTGAACTTAAAAACACGGAGGGTAATTTGTCTTTAAAATTTCTGTAAAAATACAGGTGGTGAGATTTATCTCATTAATGATAAAAGGTTTCGTAATTTTTGTTAGATCCTTTTTCTGGATATACTATGCTACTTATTGTAGCATTCAATTAAATTATTGTGTAAGATTTAACCATATTTTTGTATAGAAACGTGTTTTATTTAAAGTGTTTCAGTTTTCTTGCAATTTGGCACTGGTTTTAGCGAAAAAAATTACGTGATATTTTCCGAGATCCCCCTCTCCCCCGCGTAATATTGGGTGAATTTCGCTTGACCAACCCCCCCTAAAGACCTCACGTAATTTATGGATGGCCCCTAAAGCTAAAACTTATGTACACAAGATTTTATAAAAAATGGTACTCTTTTCGCTGAATTAGAACAATTTGTTGAATAATATTGCATACGTCCGATTTTTATTAAAACTTCTAAAATTTAGAAAATTCGGAAGTCGGAAGTTCTCTCAAACATGCCCCTCACACAAAATATCAAATCTGGACATTTATTTTTAATGTAATCTGTGGCTTAATATTAAATTATTTTACATTAACTTTTTTCAAAACATTAGTAGTTTTCGCGTCTTTTAAAGTTGTAAAGGGTGTCGAGTTTCGAATGTTTTTGGGACCTTCACTACACCTTCAGTACTGAAGCTATAAATTTTTCCTAACTCCATCTTTTTCTTAATATTAAACCTTTAAATCGTGTAATGTACTTTTTTTAATAAATAGTAGTTATGCGTACAATTTTAATTCTATTGTTTGGTATTTTCAAGTGATCGATGTGTTTACACTAACGGTTATCCTTCGCGAATAATTTTTGTTCGAGGAAGAGAACTTCGGGGTGGACGTCAGGATCTTCCGGCTATGACCGGCTACAGCGAATGTGTTCTCACCCCCCTTCAAGAGCACTGCTGCCTCTTCAGGCTTGAAGCCGGAGGCGCAGGCACACAATACCCCTTAGGAGTGCGGGGTATATTGGATGGCCTCCAGTTCTGCATGTTTTATTTACATGGAAAATTATCCTTCCTTGTCTGTATAATGTACTGCAAATATTCTAACAGTTGATAATTATTCATTTTTTAAAAATGAAGATCATGTAGCGACAACTGTAAGTAACATTGGATTTGGATTGGGGTTAACGATAAGGGTAGAGTAACCCCTACACTGACACACTCAATGCCCCGGGAGGGATTGGATCCCGCGACCGTTCAGGCACAAGGCAGCTACAGCTCTTCAGCCTATGTGATCTGGGCTATCCAAGACGAATCATTCATATTTGTTTCTTTTGTAGAAGTATGAAAGGGCTTCTGTCATTGACTATCAAAACAATTACAGATACAAACCGCAGGTGCTTCATTCCACTTTGTTCGAAATGTTTCAAGTAATAACTGAAGTGAGGGCCGAAATTGCAATATTGTAATATTAGGTAACCTTTCCGATAATGCGAGAAAGTATGTGCTATGCTCGTATGATCATCTACAGTAAATACGATGTACAAATAATAATGTGATGTAATTATAATAACTGTTTTGAACAAGTGTCTTTTCTTTAGAGAATATTCTTTCAGGAGTAAGCAACGTACTGCTCTGTAGATAGACATGACCAAAACACAATAGAACACAGGTAATACATGTTTATGAAGGCATGAATGCATGCATACACACACACACACACACACACACACACACATACACACGTAATTGTATGTGAATGTGGATCAAGAAGAGGGAGGTAGGGACAAAATTTACATCGATTATATGTGGAATAAAGCAACGTTGTTGTTTACGGTCTTTTGTATTTAATGCTTCCATGATGTGACATTAGCGTATTAAGTCTCTGAATATTTATATTTTATGCGAATGACATAGTGGGATTACTCCGAACTTCCAGGTGAACTGGACAATTCATTTGTAATTTTGCGAAAATTAAAATTTTTTAATTCTTAGTGCCACCAATATGTTCTTCGCCTCATCACGAACATTAAACTAAAGCCCACGCAAACTCTTGATTAGACCAATCGTAAAGCTTGGAAATCCGTTAACACTTATGTGGTCGCCTGGGGACTGTAGGCGCCCGCAGACCATTTGTGATAACTGATAAAATAGTGTCGTCTTACTCTTCTGGAATTTACAGTACCTTTCAACAGTTTGTTTACCTTCCCTCCAAGAAAAGAAAATTTGTTGTACCCGTTAATGTGCTTAAGATAAAATGCATTGTTTGTGACGAGAAACCAACCGTGTGTGTAGATTTGCCCGTAATATTACATAAAATTGAATTATTGGTGACGCCTGCGAACACTATGAAGCTAGTGACAACTTTACTGAATTAAATTAGTATTACTGTTCAGGTTTTTCATATATAAATAAAAATAACTTATATTGCAGTAGTTACCGTAAGCAAGGTAATACATAATTGCCACTTAGATCATATAGCATTTCAAACAATTAAAATTCGTTTATAAATTTTAGATTTTAAAAATAAATGACACTTAGAAAAGAAAATTGAAAATCACGAAAAATAAATTGCAAAAGACAATAACATTCAGTTAGTTTAGTTATTTAATGCCTTATTTTACGTGGCGAGACTCAGGCCATGAGGCCTGCTCTTCCGTCTGACTACGCAAATTTCTCTACATTTCTTTCACCATCGAGATCACCAAGGAGGTATCATTCGGGCGTCGAAACAGGCGATTTGAGGCTTCTTTTAGGCTTGAGGATCTTTTACATGCAGTAAATCTACTTTATGGGACAGCCGGCTTTACTTCCCCTCCGAAGAAAGGCGTACGAAGGACTTTTTCGCCCTTTAAAATCCATGGCATCGATCGGGTTTGAATCCGCAAACTTGGGTAGAACAGCCCGGTATGCTAACCGTTATATACCATCGAATCCATGTTAGTAATATTAGAAAGTAAATAATGGGGACACCAGCCATCCCCTTGTGAAAACTAATGACTCGATATGGCACGTGACTTCCGAAGAGTTAAAAGTGTACTTCAAGATGAAAGGCTGATCATATCGACAATATAACGCAGAAATATTTTCTGTAAGTATAAAAAAAATAAAATATATTTTTCTTTCACTTGACGGGTGAGACAGCTGTTTTTATACGTTAACGTCTTAAACCAATGAAAATACGTCCAAGTTACTATGATAAGTAGAATCTATCTATTTATGAGGGCTGATGAGTATCTAGAGTATTAAGGAAGTTTTGTGCATCCTAATCGAATATTACAATAGTGAAAAAAAATTAAATGCAGTAATAAAGTTTATAAAATGATTATTGGTAATAAGGAATTAGAATTCTCTCGTGTACAAGCGTGTGGAATAATGAATGAACTGTCGTAACTATGCCTCCAGAATAATCATAAATTGATTATAAAACAATTACATCCGCAATATTTCCTGTAATGTAATTGTTCGATTGCGCCATTCACTGGCACAAGAAAAGAGGCGGGCAGGTGGCCGGATAAGCGCGCCAGGCCGCGTGTTAATGCACCCAGGTGCTCTGTCTTTCTCTGCGTCCAGCGGTGCCCTCGGACCTCGTGGCGGCAGCTGCGCGCGGCCGTCGGGCACTCCTCCGCGCCTCAACGCCAAGCCAAGGACTCACTCACGCCCCTGGCTGGCTGGAGGAGACACACGGCTGCTCTGATTGGGTATTTCACATTTGGCACGAGGTATCAGAGCCTCTGACTGCGGGATCCTAGGCTCGAGTCACAGCAGTGGCAGGATTTTCGACACTAGCTAGACTTCGCATTCACCGGGTGTCTGGAGACTTCTAGCGGCCGCCTGCTATGATCGGTGATTTTCTATGGTTTCTTCGATCAACAGCAGGCGAATGACGAAGTACCCTAACAAAAGGACCACGGACCATGCGCCATCGTTCCTTCCTCTTCCTTGTCCTATCCTGTCCCCTTACACACACACACACACACACACACACACACTTACACTAACATACACTACACCACCACACATGGCAGGAGACAAGTCGAGAACTTAGAGCTTCTCCCGTCTGGAGCGGTGTCCCATTAGTGGGAAGTATCTGGTTGGGGAAAACCTCGCTAGCGGACAGGTAACGCCGCGCCGGAACTCATGAACGAGGGGGGAATATCACTATCACTTCCCGAAGGGAAAAATACACTACACTTACGGGACTAATGACTTTAACAGTTGCGCGCCAAAAATCCCTCAATTGGTTATTTCCGTGGTTTCTCCTGTCAATACCAGGCGAATGCTGGTACAGTACTGTAGAAAACAGCCCCCCGAACCGCGCACGATCTTCCCTTTCTGATCCATGTCCCCTGTTCTCCCATAATACACACAGACTTATGTGCAGCCCAGATGTTGGAAGACCAGAAAGCAGCTTAGGCCGATTTGGTGCCCCATTGGAGGGAGATAGTACTTGGTGGGAGGAATCGTGGAAGTCGGCGCAGGATTCCTTGTAGGTCGGCGCACATCCATCGGGGGTGGACGATCGCCACCGCTTGCCTAAAAATGCACTACACTCCCGGAATGAACGTCTAAAACAGATGTTGTTCCCCGAAACTCGAAATACATACACCCTCACACACCCAACCACTGCGACCAAGTTTATGAATTTCTTTCCTTCTGGGGGAAATGACATTAGAATGTGTGGACAAACTATCAGTTTTAGGGATATTTTGAAAGTATTCGAGTGAATGACTTTCTACAGGCCAATGGAGATATTAAATAGTGATTTCAGGCTACAATATACACATTAATGAATAACATGAGAAAATATTTTACATTGTAATTTCTAAAAACAAGTTACGACATTATTGTTTTCGTAAATCGTGTGGCAAAGCGAGGTGAGCGCGCATGAGCGCGGAGGGGGCTTGGTCCAAGTGCAGGGAGGCGCGGCGTGGCGAGGGCTGCAGGGGAGATGGGAGGCAATGCGTGTAACGGCTGCGGCAGGCAACGGCGTATGTGTGAAGCGGGGCCGAGGAGTGAAGGGGGAGGGGGGTGTCGGACACTTGCGGCGCACCTGCATGGGCTAATCCGCTTGCACACAGCTGCGCCGCGAACGCCGAGCAGCCGCCGCCCCCTCCACTTCCGCCCCCGCCGGAAGCGGCCATCGAAGTCTCTCCTTGGCGGCGTGCGTGATACGTACTCTCCTCGCGCACAGAGCGCCACCGGCTGCGCAGTGCAGAAGAGTGTAGCGGCGTCGGCGGCGGGGACGGCGTGGGAGTGGGCGGCTGGGCACGTGGGCGGAATGGGCGGCGGGGGCGGCGGGGGCGGCGGGGGCGGCGGGGGCGGCGGGGACGGAGGGGGCGGCGGGGACGGAGGGGGCGGGGGGCGGCGGGGGCGGCGGGGGCGGCGGGGGCGGCGGGGACGGAGGGGGGGGCGGGGGCGGCGGGGGTGGCGTACATTTTATTGCCAGTGACTGGAGTTGACCCTTCTCTGCTAGAACGTGAGATCCAGTGCCGAGTTACACGTCGACTTGCGGGGTATTTCCTATATATATATATATATATATATATATATATATATATATATATATACACATACAGACATACATAAGTAGTTGTGCTTACACGTCCCAACGTCTTCAGCGGATCGGGAGGCGGCAGCGCATGCGCGCAACCGCGCCCAAGGAAAGAAAAAAAATCTTTTGTATTTATTTAGAATTCTTTCATTTATTCGGTTTTCGTGCGATGGGCGTCATAGATCAGCACCAGCGCGTGCGTGCAACGCAGGCAGTGCGCGAGCGATGCTCAGGCCGTTGGCGAATGCCTCCAACGTCTTCAGGTCGGATCGGGAGGCGGCGGCGCATGCGCGCGACGTCCCCCCACTCAAGGCGTTGGATCTCGATTCAACGGCCTGCTGGAGAGCGAGCGTCCGTGATTCTGATATTCTCCGTTGCGCGTTGCAGCCTGTAGCGATACTTATGAAATTAGTATTAATTTTTGATAAGAATAATGGAAAAATGAAACAATGGTTTTAAATAATTGCGTTCCTTCCTTTTTGCATGAAAGAAAGCAAGTAGTTGAGTAATGAGTGATCGTGCCATAACCTGATAATAATTCAGAATTTAATTTTTAAAACGAGAACCGAAGAATGAGAAAAGCGTCGAGTATAGTATTTTAAATACTATAAAATATTTTTCCAATCTTTGCAGTACAGGGGTTTAGTATAGGGATTTAATATAATATTATTGATATAATATGCACGATGAATCATGAAAGATCGCTCGCTATTCCTGGTTCTTTTTTTCGCTATTCGGCATTCGCCTGGTATTGATCCTAGAGACTACAGGTGAGTGCAGCCGGCCACTGGAATTTCCCTCCTGCAAAAGCTGAATTCGACTGAGGTACGTAGCCACTCTCGGAACTGGAACCCTGTGACCTGCCGACCAGATACGTTGCAGATTGTTGTCAGTGTGTCATCTCAGCTGGAAAGATTTCTTCGAAGAAAATGCTGCAGACGGCAACATACAGTCGACTCCGGTTATAGTGAACTTTTGGGGACTAACATGTTTGGTTCACTATATCCGATGATGTCAAAATTAAATGGAATTTCTCCACAATAATTGATTTTATTAATATAGAGATACAGCAAACTTCATTAACACCACGAACTGAAAATTTCAATATCTTTATTTGTACTGAAAAAATTAACTTTTTTCATTTGTTTGCTTACATTTTTCATTAGTAATTTCTCTAGAACCTTCTCCAGAGTTCGTTCTCTCTCCTTACTTGATTCTGCATTGTCCTCTGTCTCTAAGTATGGCAATACAGACTTGACAACTTTCAATACCTCTTGCACTGTTGTAACATTGTCCCACTCTCCGATGGTCCTTTTAATTACCTAAAAAACATAAGAGATCCAAATAATTTCCAGGTCTTACTTCCTATGTTCACTATAGCCGAGGTTCAGATTCACTAACCTTTTTTTTTAATGTAAGCGAAATGGGACCAATGATTTAAGTTCACTATAATCGAGTGTTCACTATATCCGAATTCACTACAACCGGAGTCGACTGTATATGTAGTCGGTATATGTATACGTTGTATATGTATGTATATGTATACGTATGTATACGACTGTATATGTATACGGAGTCGACTGTATATGTATCTTAGAGGTGCTATTTTCAGGACGTATTTCCTAGATTTACTATAGCCAAGGTTCAGGTTCACTATAACCGAGTTTTCTTATGCTTATTTGTAATGATTGGCACCAATGACTTATGTTCACTATATCCGAGTTCACTATAACCGGAGTCGTCTGTATATGTTCGTCTGGCCTCGCGGCAGTCGCTGGCTGCACCGCGGGAGAGGATTTCGTCCGCTGCGCACGCGGCGACTGCTTAGGCGGGGGAGGGGGAGGGGAGGGGAGGGGGAGAGGGTTGAACGGCTGCCACGCGTTAGGCACGCTCACCTGGCCGGCGGGCGACGCCCCGCCCCGCCCCGCCTCTCCACCGCTGCATCTCACCCGGCTCTCAGCCGTTGCCTGCTTTTTGCCTCCGAATGAGTCGTTCGGCTGTAAATAGCGTTACCTGACCTTTTACGATTCGGAGGACAATGCGATGCGGTTCCACTGTTTAAAGGAAACGCACTATCAGCAGTTCACCGCAACAACCGTTGCTGGTGAGGCTTCTCCCGTCGAGAGGTCTCGCTATTTGAGAGTCCACGAAGGGGGAGGGGGGACTTTCGATATCAGCTATGTAGCTGGCTCGTATTCAGCCTCTGCGTGGAAGAGAGTTCTAGCTGCCGGCTGTGGTTTCTACGAGTAATACCAGGCGAAGGCCGGAGCAGTATCTAACAAACAGGTCACCAATGCTTCCTCTCGTACTTTTCTCCCTGTACACACACATGCACACACACACACATTTGGATGCACTACACTACTACATATGTCGGGAACTTCGAGTTTGCTCCGGCTAAAGCGATGTTTTGCTGGGAGCGGTCCCTGAGACATCTGACAGTTTACATTTCGTAGGAAAACCATTTCACCCCCACAGTTGTCACGAGACGAGCAGTGTTTGCACGAGGGACTTTTGGCAAATATTCTGTACTTGAAACCACTACGGAGAAGTCTTCCCCCGTCATAAAAGCCAACAACCTCCATGTCGCCCCAAAATGTCAGATCCTTCGCCTTCTTCTCAGACTCTAATTTCTCTTGTAAGCATGTTGGTGCATAGGCAGACCTGCCTGAACCCGAAGCACCTTATACCCTCGTTGCATTTTCAATGTCCTCCAGCCCCTGCCATCGCCTACGTATACGACACTACTCCATCTTTCGTACACCCGCACAAGGCTTCTCCGAAAACACCTACACCCTTGGGTCACTTTAACCTCTAAGCACACAATGTGTACACAATTCAAAGGTTTGTATTCTTTAGAGAAACTACTTCTGGTATATATAAAAATCCCTTACAATCCTCGTTACTTTAATTTTTCTTCCACAGATTTCTTTCATCACAGTACTCTTCATTTAAAACTTTCTTTGCTATAGCCGTTTAGTTGTCCTCTTGCCTTCTTGCCAACAACAAACCAATCTAAAATATTTTTTGCATCTTTCTTTCCCCATGCTTTTCACACATCCTAATTCCAAAGTTCATTTTAATTGTTTCTATTGAATATAATCCAAAATCCAGATTTTTTACTTTCTCGTATTCTACATATCTAGTGTAGAGAAAGTTTTGCAATGCTCCACCGTCAAACGACGACTTTTGTGCAGAATAATTTATATTGAAGATCACCAACACCAAAAAGTGAATTCTTGGCCACATATAGTAATTAATTCCTCTAACGCGTAATGTAGTCAGACTACACGTTTTGGGGGACATACGTATTGAAAAATTTGTTTACGACGAAACTCTCTGCGTCTTTCTGCGAACGGCCTAAGCAGCTAAACCATTAGTACGATTTTTACCAAAATTGATATTTCCTCATCGTTCTAGCTGATAATAGACTTGGAAACGGATATTTTAATTTTTGAAGGTATTTTACACGAAGCCTTTTTTTAATTTTTCTAAAAAAATTCTTAAAATGTTTGGATGACATTGATTTTATCGAATACAGCGCAGTTCATCTATAAAAATGGCACAAATCCAATTTTCGTTGATTTATCCGAATTTTCGAAATTAAAAAGAACATAATCAGTCTTCTCACAAAGACAATGTTGAAGATAGAATTTTTCCTTCGCAATTGAATATGTTCTTATAAAATATTTTTGGATGAGATTACGAACATTTTTTTTTTCAAAATATGCGTTGTTTTCTCCAAAGTTTACTTGAAAAAGGCAACATTAAAAGTGAATTGTTTTCAAAATGTGTAAATTTTCAGGAAAATTTTGCTCTTAATAATTTTTCCTTTAATTTTTACTCTAAACCTTTGGTAAAGGTAGTGCTATGTACTCTGAATAATATGCCATAAACTCGATTTCGAAGATTCTTTTGATTTTTCAAAATTAAACAAACGTAATCTTTTATGTTCTTAACATTTACGTTTCCGGCGTTTTAGTACAATATTACATTTGTGTTCCGGTCCTTGAAATTACTTTTTATGAAGTTTCTCAGAAACACAAAAGTTTTCTCTGAAAATATGAACTCAAGATTGCCAAATTTCAGGAATGCCCAAAGGACATTGTCTCAAGAATATCTTCAATTCTTTCGATGAAAATTTACTTGTCGAATTATGTTTTATTCTTCTTAATACTCTTCAATGATTCTCCATTCTAGCCTTGATAATTCTTCATGAATATTCTCATTGTTCTAACAACATTGGATTTCAAAACTTACCATCTCGCAGCGTACGCAATCAAGTTCTCAGAAGGTTCAACAGAAGAAGATGAGTTTGAACTATTTCCGGAATGTTTTGTTCCCTTTTTTCACTGTAAACGCTACAAAAATAACCCCTGGAGTCTTCCACACTCTTCATGTTATCGGAATTCGCGATTTTGAAGCGAAGTAGGTATGTGTTGTTCTTTGTTCACTGTAGCTGATGTGGTATATTCACTATAATCTGTGCTAGTGCTTCTTCATAGTGAATGTGAATCGGGAGCTTGCTACATGGCCGAACGTTGCCTGGCGCAGAGGGAGCTTGGAGCGGGGGCCACCGCAGCAGTTGCGTCGCGGGGCGCCAGATGCGCCCGCGCCCACGCGTTTGCGCGTACCGCAGCTGTTCCTTGGGGCGTTTATTTCATTGCGCATGCGCACGCGCGCAACCACGCGGCCACTCCACCACCGCCACCACTGCTCGCCCGGGCGATCACCACCCAGAACCACCTACCACCGCCCATCACCCCCACCCCACCCACCACCGCCCGCCACTCAGACCACCACCCAGAGATCGGGGCGGTAGCTCAGTGCATCAACTGATGTCGCTGCAGCGCCTCTGACCGGGAGATCCTAAGTTACACTTCCCACGGCGGCAGGATTTTCGACGCTAGCTTTTCAGCTACGTCGAATTCAGTCGCTGTCGGGAGGAGAATTCTAGCGGCCGGCTGCTCTGATCGGGAGTTTTCCGTGGTTTCTTCGATCAGCACCAAGAAAATGCCGGAGCAGTACCCTAACAAACGGGCCACGAACCGCGCGCGATCTGTCCTTTCTCTTCCTTGTCCTATCCTCTCCTCTTACACATACACGTACACTAACATACACTACACTACCACACATTCCGGGAGGCCGGTCGGGAGCTTAGAGTTGTCCCGACTGGGGTGGTGCCCGTTGGTGGGAGAGTCCTGGTTAGGGGGAAACTCCACTAGCTGACGGTAAGTCGGTGCCGGATCTCGTCATCCTGTGGGGGAAGATCACCGCCATCTCCCGAGAGAAAACATGCACTACACTTAAAGGATCAATGACCAAATCAGTTTACGCGAGAAAATCAATCAATCAACCACCACCCAAAACCACCTACCAAGGCCCATCGCCGCCCGCCACCCAGACCACCACCCAGAACCACCTACCACCACCCATCGTGTGCAATTTTATTTGTATTTGCCGACATAAGTTTGACTTGTAATTTTCGTTCAAGACAATTTCACGAATGTGGTTATGTTTACTGTGGACACCCTACAACTCAAAAATTAAATGTTCCTTGCTTTGGAAAAATAAAAAAATGGTTCTTTAAAAAACATTGCAAGTAAACCTTTTATCATTTTCTCCGTTGAATTACACTTAATGTTTAAGTATTCAGCGGAAACATCTTTTCATCCACTTTTTCACTCACACCGTTTGACTCATTCAATTTTTTAAAAACAATGGGAGTTGTGGGGCGGAGTGCAGATGCAAACGATGAGGGGCATGGACACGGCAGTGGTGGCGGCGGAGCTCGCGCGAGAGGAAAAACTTTCATGGGAGGCAACCTTTCGAATTCGACGCCGTTAATGTTTTAGAAGCAGCATATGCAAGGGGCTTTATTGTAAAATTTTGCAAATCGATTTAGTTCTCTTGTAGAGAAAGCAAAGAAGCATGTCTCGCTTTTTTTTCCATTGGATTTTTCAATTTTTTTTTCAATTGGAGGCAGGAGGAGAGTTTCTACTTTCTGACTCCTTCTTCAAATCTCCCATGGAGATTTTGCAGACATCATGTGTTAAACATGATATCTGCAAAACCGATAGTCAATCTATTGACTTCCAACGGGGGAGCGATTTTTCAATTTAAGAGGGCGCCTTGGGGACTGACACTTCAATAATAATAATAATAATAATAATAATAATAATAATAATAATAAAACTTTTCATTGTTGAGAAATGATATTTATTCGGACAGAGAGAGACAGAGATAGACAGAGAGAGAGAGTGAGTAAGGAAGAGAGAGAGAGAGAGAGAGAGAGGGAGAGAGAGGGAGAGAGAGAACGCGATTGAAAGACAGCATGTGAGAACGTTAGTTATAGAGAATTTTCAAATCTCGCATTCTAGATTTATTCATTTCACATTTCATGTTTTCAAATAATATGTTCATCGTATCAAACCAATAAGTAGTTATTTAGTACGCAGGCTTCGTGAACATTAAATATCACAACCTATCCGTATTACATTCCACACTCCAGAAGTCCCGAAGGGAAAGTTCGTCCCATTTCTAATAAAGTTTTCTTAAATCCTTAATGAATATGTGTTAGCCAGGACATCCATTTCCTTACTTTTATCCGTGCCATGTGCAGGCCACCGCAGGAAGCCCCTGGCGGTGTCTGGCGGTGCCTTCTGGTCTCGTCGCTCTGCGCCAGGCGCCCCCACCCCACCGCCCGCGCTAACGAATCTCAAATTGAATTAAGCCCCGACACGACTTAAAAGCGAGTCATACGGCCCAGACAATCGATATAAAAGCAATTTTATTACGTTCACGTTATGGACCGGCACTCATTAGCTTTTAAAGATTATTAAGAACACGGCGTTCCTCGCGCTGAACATCTGATATTTTTAATCAGGGCCTGGCGCCAGGCGGCAATTCCTCTGCCGGCCGGGGGCGGGGGCGGGGGGGGCGGGGGCGGTAATTCCTGCAGGCGGTGGCCGCCAGCGCTTTGCCTAATGAAAGCAGGCGCCGCCAGGGGCGTGGGCGGGGCGGGGCCCGCCCGATCGCTACCCTTTCGCATGTGGCTCCGCTCTGATCGGGATCGGGGTTTCGCTTCTCCCGCCTCTTCCCGCCCGAAAACAAAAATAATTACATCGCAGATAAACAGAGGCGACAGGAGACGTGTTTGCATCTGCATCACGGCCAGTTGGGTATTTGAGAAATGTGTCACATAGTCCGTTGTCGAAATGCAAGGGGAAGTGAAACGATACTTACATGTTCTTCTCGAGGGAAATTTTATCAATCGGATTCATTATTGCTAGAATGGCAGAGGATAGAAAACCGAAACAAATTATCGAAGCCAGACCAGAGGGAAAGAGACCACCTGGAAGGCCAAGAGGAACATGGGACGCCTACATTCAGGATATATGCCAAAGGAGCGGAGCTACACTAGGAGAGATGAAGCTCAAAGCACAAGACAAAAAGGAATATGTCGAATGACTAACTCGACGGAGAGGCACAGGGGAAGAAGAAGAAGAAGAAGAAGAAGAAGAAGAAGAAGATTCATTATTTGGAATCATCGGGAATGGGAGTTACAGAATTCATCTTAACTTCAGAGTTAATATCCTCAATTTTTCCACAGTCCCAATGGATCGTCACTCCTCACTACCCCTACCTTGATTGACTGCTTTACGATGGAACTTACGATCACTTTAACTTTCTAGTATACGTACATATGGAGTACTGCTCGTGGTACAGAGAAAGTTAAATAGTTTGTGGCTGCGAAAAATCAGTTTCCAGATTGCAACGGAAATACATTTTTTTGGGTGATCTCCTTGAACTAAACAAGCGTCTTTTTAGTGACTGTCCGTCTTGTTTTTCGACTATCCTAATAAGTCGTTCTCTTCATCTGCGAATAACACTAGCGCCTAAACTATTTGTAGGATTTTTTTTTCAAAATCTATATTCCCGGCCTCTTGATCCGACTCGAAGCTCTAAACTTTGGTGGTACTTTACACGAAGCCTCTGACACATTTTCAAACTTTTCGCCAAAATGGCTCCAATGTTTATATTACAGTGGCTGGTGCATCGGACATCACTGCCTCCGCTCGTCAGTGAGTGAGACTTTCGAGTTCCCGAACGCGATGACTACAATCATTAATACTTATTGATGCCGTAAGTGTAGTGCACGTTGTAGCGGTGGCGGTGGAGGATCTACTCCGGTGGAATGTGAGATCTGGCTCATCTAACTCGTCTCAAAGAGGAGATTTTCCTCTCCGGACATCTCCTCCAGCGTAGCACTAACATCCCATCAGGTATTCCGACATGTATTATGGTAGTGTTGTGCACATAAATGTGTATGTGTGTGTGCACTTTCCTTAATAGACATTTCAATTGTAATTGCTGGCATAATTCTAAGATATTAAACTGACCATTCTGAATTACAATCGAACTAATCATCAGACTTCAATTGATGCGAAATCACTTTTTGAAAAATGAACAAAATTATATTACCAATACGATTTTCATTCACTGATATAATCTCTGATTTCAATGTCACTACTCATAGTGAGTTTGAACATTTAATAAAATACAGACAATAACCTACTCCGTACCTCGCTGTCCTTTGGTTGCAAATTCTGCGGCAAAGCGAGGAAAAGAAATGGCTCATTTCTTATTTCGCAAATATCTAAACCAAAGGAGTATTATCAAAGTTGTCACTTTTAAAGCCCAAGAGATTTACCATGCTTTCTCACTCACTACAATAAAATCTTCCAGTTCTGTTTTCTCATGATCGCAATTCATTTCCTGTGTATATAAGGATCCTGTGTGTAAAGGGGGATGTTGAAGAAATGAAAGATTGCCTATTCTCTTAGTTCCCCTGGACTTTATTTATCAACGTTCAACAGCAATATCTACTACAAAATTACAAATTAGAAAAGCAATTTTTACAGTTTGATCTTACAGGGCTATATTCAAAAAACCGTTGCTAAATGATGACTGTTTGGGTCAGGAACCAGACAACAATAAGCTGCTACTTGACACTTACGAACACACTGTCACCGGTTATAAAACGGCACGATTTCAAGTATCGATGAAAAGTCTTATATAATGACGAGCCGGTGGAGGGAGGCCCTATCGATTTACTCGCGATAAATAATTCCTCGCCGCCGTCAGAGCCCTCGCGGGCCGCTGTTGCGCAACGGCGGCTAAGGGCGCGTGGACACCAGGAAGTGCCCGGCCCAGCGACCGCAGACACACACTCGCCTGGCCACGCCCCTACCCGCCTCAGCACACGCCTTTGCTCGGGCCTCCGCCTCCGACAACGCCCCCGCTTCAGCACACGCCTTTGCCCGCGCTCTCGCTTTCGCTTGAGTGATTCATGGCGATTCCGGGCGCGTCAACTAGTAGGGTCATTAGTCCCGTAACTGTAGTGCATGCTTTTTTCTCGGGAGGTGGCGGTTTTCTTTCTACGCTGGATGGCGAGATCCGGCGGCGACCTACCGTCGGCTACTGGGGTTTCCCCCTAACCAGGACTCTCCCACCAGTGGGGAACGCCCCAGCCGGGACAAGCTCTAAGCCCCCGACTGATCTCCCGGAATATGTGGTAGTGTAGTGCATGTTAGTGTGTGTGTGTGTGTGTGTGTGTGTGTGTGTGTGTAAGAGGGAGAAGATAAGACAAGGAAGAGGAAGGAAAGATCGTCCGCGGCATTCGCATGGTGTTGATCGGAGAAACCACGGAAAACTACCGATGAGAGAACTTGACATAGCTGAAAAGCTAGTGTCGAAAATCCTGCCGCTGTCAGGACTCGAACCTAGGACCTCCGGGTCAGAGGCGCTGCAGTATATAGTGCTTATATATATGTATATATATATATATATATATATATATATATATATATATAAAACTGTCACCTTACTGTGCGTACAGTACGTACGTACGGTTTCAGAAACTCTATGAGAATGTGGACGAAAACTGAACCGTGTATACCGTGCTTAACAGCGCAATGTTCCCGAGATGAGAGTCGTACAGCTCTCCCAGACGAATGTGAGTCACGCGGCGCGCAGCTCCCGAAGTGAAACTGGAGATGCGGGCCCGGGTCGGCGCCCGCCCTCCCCTGCCCCAGCCTCCTCCATTTCCCGGCACAAAGGAAAGGGTCAGCCCATTTCAATATAAATACGCGCCAGCGTCAACGCGCGCGCGGGGCCCACGACTGCCCCCCTCCCCTCCGAGTCGAGTGCATGCGGTGTGCGGCCGAGACGCAACACGACCAGCAGCGCCGCCTCCCGGCCACTCCACGCCTCGGCCCCCTCGCAACGGGCAGTGAGAGGTTAAAAAGTCCCCCAATTGAAAGAACCGACAGAAAAACTCGGATGGCTTTTCAGAGGGGAGGCGATGGAACCCTGAGGAAGAAGTTTTGTCTCTGCGGTGTCTCTGACCGAATGGGTCCAGGGTTCGACACTAGCTGTAATAGATAATAGAAGATAGATCATAATAGAGAGCTGGGTCGAAGTCTAACGCCATTTAAGGAACCTTCCAGAGGCCGGCAGGTCTGATAAGTAGTTTTCTTGTGTTTCCAGATCATAAACATGCGAATGCCGGAACTCAACCCTAATGGACTTCACACGATCTTTCCTTCATTATCCTTGTCCCATCCTTTCCCTTACACACACACACACACACACACACACACACACACACACACACACACACACACACACACACACTTACATGCACTACATGCAACACACGTCGGTAGGTCAGACGGGAGCCAAGAGTTTGCTCTGATTTGAGCGATACCCTTTCGGGGAGATTCCTGGAGGGAAGAAATCCATGTAACCCCACGTGTAGGACCGGGAGAGGTGGC
This sequence comes from Teleogryllus oceanicus, assembly GCA_964035755.1. Lineage (NCBI taxonomy): Eukaryota > Metazoa > Arthropoda > Insecta > Orthoptera > Gryllidae > Teleogryllus > Teleogryllus oceanicus. The sequence goes on from CAXIVR010000005.1 coordinate 5,289,283, forward strand.
TCAGGGCATCAACTGATGTCACTGCAGTCCCTCTGACCGGGAGCTCTTAGGTTACACTCCGACAGTGGGAAGATTTTCGACACCAGCTTGTCAGATAAGTCCAATTTAGTCACTGTCTGGAGGAGAATTCTAAAGGCTGGCTGCACTGATCAGAAGTTTTCAATGCTTTCTTCAATCAACAGCAGGCGAATGCCGGAGCAGTACCCTAACAAACGGGCCACGGACCGCGCGCGATCTGTCCTTCCTCTTCCTTGTTCTATCCTCTCCCCTTACACACACACACTTACACTAACATGCTCTACACTACCACATATTCCGGGAGACTGGTCGGGAGCTTAGAGCTTGTCCCGGCTGGGGCGGTGCCCCGCTGGTGGGAGAGTCCTGGTTAGGGGGAAACCCCACTAGCTGATGGTAGGTCGGCGCCGGATCTCGCCATCCAGCGGGGAAAGAAAACCGCCACCTCCTGAGAGAAAAACCCGGAAAGGCGATACTCTCACTACGCTTGCAGTGAGGAAGAGTTGTGGCGCGCAATGAAATGTGGAACCCCACCACCGGCACCACCGGGCGGTTCTTACGAGGAACTTGCGCTGGGGAAGGGTTGACTGCACCTCAACGCGCGCCGAGCACTAGATCGAATTTTCATCCACTAAAAGCCTAATCAGAAGAGAGTCCGCAGGGCTCTGAGGGATGGAGCGAGACTCTTATTGCGGAAGGGGGTGATTCGCTGTAGTAATAGGTGATAATAGCTCTCGGTTCAACAAGATGGCAGCTCGTGCGTGCAACTGCGTGTGTAGCATGAGGTCTCGAAGCAACATTCGGGATTGATAGACTTGACTCCCACTGCAGAACCTGATGGTTAGGGATTTTAATGAAATGTCATCTTTTTCTTTTCACTTTAGAACAATCCCGTTTAGTATAGAAATTCATTTTATGTTGTGACAAAAGGAAATGACCCATTTTATAGGTAATTATTTTGCATTTTTTGTCGATTTCGACTAATAAATAATTTTTTACCTTTTCCGTAATTTTTAATGCATTTTTTGCTAATTTCATTGATTTTAATGTCATTTTTATAGTACTTGCTTCAAATAATATTTACTAGAGGCAACAAATGTTCTTAATAGAAGTCAGTAGCCTATTCGATTTGTTCGCTCTGAAATTGCTTGGACCACCGTTGTATTTAAATTCTTGTGACGTATATCAGCCCCATTGCTGGTTCGGCCGATTTCGGGATAACTAAAACAGAGATTTCCTGGTCAAAAACAGTCCAAACCAAAAGTTTGCAAGCTGAATTCACTCGAATGGAAGAAGCCTCGATTATGTCAGTAACGTATTTAACAGCTTGAGTTGTTCATCCAAACTGTTTTTGATAAGATTTTTTACGTCGTTTTTCTTTGGTTTTGGGGGCATTTTAAAAGTATTTCAAGACCATTCTATTTATGATTTTTGGTGATGTTTTAGGTCATGAAATCCGCCCCCCACTGATGATGATGTATGGTGATTGGAGGACATAGCCTCGAGCCTTTCAAAGACGCGTTTTGTAAAAAAAAAGATGCGATTCTGAGGCCTTTTGGTAAAGCATTGCGTGTTAGAAATAGACTCTGCTCTTTGCGACACAATATTTGATATGACGGTATGCAACTATGGCGTCAAAAGACAGAAAACAGCACGTGGAGTATGTCCAAACGATGTGAATACAGGAGACAGTGCAAGACCGAAAAAATAACATAATAAGCCTAGAAGTATGTACAGACCATGTGTAACTTAATAATATTGAAATATTAAATTTCGATAATCCAAATTATATATGAATACTATTCCAGTCGTGAAACTAACACCAATGACGTTCACCGATACATCTGGTACGCACCAATCAAGACGGCGTATCAAGAAGCAAACCAAAAACACTCTCTCACCACACCCTCCCTGCTGGCCAATCACACAGTGCAAGACATCAATTATACAAAGCTTCGTCGCGTACACTTGGAGCGCGAACATAAATAGATATTTTATTTAAATAAATATTACTAACAAACTTACGAATGCTATCTTAGTGTTCCTTTTCAGTAGTTATAAAAAATATCTTCCATATTTAAATTCACAGATTTATTTCATAACAGTTTGAACTTTTGAAAGTGTAGGAAATGATAGAGATTATGGCACTGACATAAAGGGAAACTGAGTAACTGAAATGAGAGGATTGGGTGGTGTTTGTGATCTGTTTTGGATCAATGTCGCATGAATGACGAGAGGTTAGTGAATGAAGGACAAACAGAGAGTGTCTGGGAGGCAAGCGAATTTCACGTGACGGGCAAATTGACAGTGAATTGCGGGCGAGGTGTCGGAGGTCGGGGGGGGGGGAAAGGCGAATGGGGGGCGAATCGCAGGCGAAGGCGGGCGAGTGACAAAGGAGTGATGAGCGAGTGACAGACGAATACCACGCGTATTCTAGACGAGTACGAGTGACGGGCGAGTGCCAAGCGGGTTTCAGACGAATGGCAAAGAGTGAAAGGTGAGTGACAGGCGAGTGCGGCAGTGCGGGCGAGTGGCGGCGAGTGCAGCGAGTGACAGGCGAGTGGTCGGACTAGTGGCGGGTGAGTGCAGGCAAGTAACGGGGAGTGACCAGCGAGTAACGGGCGAGTTACATGAGAGTGGCGGGCGAGTGACGAACGAGTGAAGGGGCGAGTGACGGGCGAGTGACGGGCGAGTGACGGGCGAGTGGCGTGCGAGTAGCGTGCAGTGACGAACGAGTGACGGGCGAGTGGCGGGCGAGTGGGCGGGCGAGGGGCGGGCAAGTGACGGGCGAGTGGCGGGCGAGTGACGAACGAGTGGCGGGCGAGTGACGGGCGAGTGGCGGGCGAGTGGCGGCTAGTTCGTTGAGAAAGGCGGCTGCAGGCGTGCCGGAAGCGGCGCCGCGGGGCGCGGGGGCGGCGCTGCCGCCCGCGTCGCCGTCGCCGCCGCAGCTGCCGCCCCCGAGGGCGCAACGGGTTGCGCGCGCGCCCCTCACAATGCGCGCCGCCCAACGGCGCATGCGCCGAAACAAAACGAGAACGCCGACCTCCGAACACCCCGCTTTCAGAAGAATTTCCGAACGAACAAATGCCGTCTTGGCAGATTAGAGTCACAAGCCTCGTGCCCTTGATGTTTTCATAAGTAAGGAAAAACGTGTTTATGCTTTTGTTAAACTTTTGGTCATCTGAAATTAATTTTAAGGTCAATTGCTATACATTAATTTACCGTTTAGATCCTACTTTTTTCTGAAGTTTTTATTTTTTAATCTTTTAGTAAAGTATGAATCATGAAGGTCTTGTAGATGATGTAAATTTGACCCTTCCAATTTTGGATCTTGTGAGTTTTGATATAGAGCTGAGTAAGAGGTTGGGATGGAGGTTCGGTCAGAAAATATTTAAAATAAAGAATTAGTTCTCAAGGAATTATTTTTCAATTTATTGGTAGAAACGACTTGTATAATATTTTTGATGGCCTTTCAATTTAAGAAACCAAGGGCGTTGTAAGGATTTTAATGATTGAGCAGCGGAAAAAGAACTCTGCGCTCTTTGGCTCTCGAATTTTTTGTCGCTCGAGAACATTAGAACAACTTAACTCTCATTGGTCATTCAATAATTGTTTACTAATTTTAATAATTATTCAGATATACTTATTTAATATTTAAGTAGATATGAGCTTGGCTTGCCTTGTCTTTCCATATTTACCTCCCATAATTCCCTTTCATAATTCCCTCCATAACAGAACATGTAACACTCTGAGAGAAGAGAACGTGTATCGGGCTGTTATACGCAAGTTCGCGGGTTCAAACCTAAACGAAGCCGTGGATTTTTAAGGGCGAAAAAATTCTTTGTACGCCTTCCTTCGGAGGGGAAATAAAGCTCACTGTCCCATGTTCGTAGATTTACTGCATGTAAAAGAGCCTCAAGCCTAAATGAAGCCTCTGAGCTAAATCCAAATTGCCTGTTTCGTCGCCCTAGTAATAACTTCTTTCTCCCCTCGTTGGTGAAAGGAGCCTAGAAAAAATTGCGTGCTCAGGTGGAAGAGCAGAACTCATGGCCTGAGTATCGACAAGTAAAATAAGGCATCAATTCAATTCAATTCAACAGTTTTCATACATTGTGGGAATTCTGATTTGGTGTTGTTGACGTTCTTATAAGAAGAAATAAAAGAGGTCATCTTCGTCAACATATTAGCTTTATTAAGATAGCCGACTTTCGACGGCTTTGCCGTCATCCTCAGTCTACAAGATACAGAAAGATATAACAAAATTATAAATAAATACACAATAAGATAGAAAATTAAATTACAATTAATGGATACATCTAAAGTATTTAAAATTTAAAAAATACAACGGGAGGATAAGTAGTAGTTCAAATTTAACACAAAGAAATCAATAAAGAAAGACACATTATATGATTGCAAAAGTTTAGTTAGTTTTCATACATCCGTCGTAACCTCGATCTTCTCGATTCAGGTAAGTTATGCAGTTTTTATCGAGCTCCGTATCAAAGACAATAACAGGCAAACATTTAAGAGTAAAAAATAAAATAGTAGAATGAAAAAGGGGACTCAGAAATGTAGTTGCCCACCCACAACCCCACCGCTAGCGCTTTAGGCAGCGCACACCTATGAGTACATGCTTTCCTTCACCCCTTCCCTTTCCGATCCCCCCCCCACGACCAACGGAACAGCACCCCCACCGCCCCGCCCCTGTCGCGTACTCCCCCCTGCCACCTCCCAAACACGACTACAAGTTGCGAACAATTTGCAGTGGAGGTTGGGCGCTTGCGGGTAAATGGAAATTAAGAGCACGTCTCCTGTTAAGGAATTTAGAGAACTCGGGAACTAAGTTAGCGGTGTTGCCGCGACGCCAGCAGCGCGCGGGCGGGGGCGGGGGCGTGCGTTCGCCCGGGTGCTAAATCAATTTTATATCTCCCCTCGTGACGCGCAGCAAAGCCCTGACGCGACTTGCGTCTGTTCGCGACATCGTCTCTTTCGTCGCAGGCGCCGGCGCCAACTCGCCCAGATACCGCGTGCGCCGCGCGGGCACGAGTTCACGTTTAATAGTTAGTAAATATCTGTCATTCTTATTTATTTATTTATTTTACTTCTTTTTCTTTTTCCTCACTTGAAAATAGTGGTTTTCAACTTCTATATTTGGAAGTGTGTTAATAAAGAGGCTTGGAAAGTAATTTTCTGAATAGCAATGAAATAATTTTCTATGGATGTTCTTGTGTGCTAAATTTTTTGTGGTAAATAATTTTTTTACCCAACACAGGGATTACAAATTATTACAGATTTTTTTATTATTAATAAAACTGGATGAACGGCGGACACGTCTGAACAGTCGACCGTTTCAAGAATGGTGCCAAAAGAGGCTGCGTTTGACAATTCGAAACTCAAAGCAACGCCCGGGTTGATAGATTGTTTGGTTGATTTTTTCGTGTTTCCGGACGCGTCAACAGCTTCGGTAATTAGTCCCGTAAGTGTAGTGCATGTTTTTTCTCGGGAGATGGCGTTGATCTTACCCCGCTGGATGTCGAGATCTGGCGCTGACTAGTGTAGTGAATGTTAATGTAAGTGTGTGTGTGTGTGTGTGTGTGTGTGTATGTGTAAGAGGAGAGGATAGGACAAGGAAGAGGAAGGAGAGATCGCGCGCGGTCCGTGGCCCGTTTGTTAGGGTACTGCTCCGGCATTCGCCAGGTGTTGATCGGAGAAACCTCGAAAAACTACCGATCAGAGCAGCCGGCCGCTAGAATTCTCCTCCAAACAGCGACTGAATTCGACATAGCTGAAAAGCTAGTGTCGAAAATCGTGTCGCCGTCAGGACTCAAACCTAGGACCTCCCGGTCAGAGGCGCTGCAGCAACACCCGGTATAATTGAAAATTGATATGAAATATTATTCAAAAGGTATCCACAGACACACATTTCATCTGCCAAGTCCTGTTATTATGCTATGTGAAATTGTTTCAGCAATATCATTTGTAATAAACATATACAAGTGTTTCGGCATTTTCAAGCACTTCTTTTCGTCCACTTAATTCAATGAAAATCAAATTATATTAGTGAAAAGTCAGGTGTCGTACGAAGATTTTAGCTTCATCTCTTGCCTGAGGAATGTGGTTATCCTCAGAAAAGAAGTAACATTATCTCGGGAGGTGAGTCCGTCCTGTTACCACGGCATCACAAAGTGTGAGACATCAATTGTACGCCTTAAATAGTTACTGAATGAAGTATTGTAACTCTACGGACTGTGAAAATCAACATCGGTGTTACATAAATGCGACAATCAATGAGAATCAAACGTTTCAATACTCTTCGAAAATTCAGAAGACGATTTACGAAGACTTCTCCACATGCATTCGAAAACTGCAAAACAATACCACTTGATTATATCAACTGAGAAAACAAAATCAATGGTAATTTCAAAGGATCCAATGAGGTGTAAATTAATGGTGGATAGTAAAATATTTCAAGAAGTCATTAAATATTTAGGAGAGAAAAATTCCAGCACGAGAGACAGTTTTAATGAAGTTAAAAAGTAAGTAATTAAAGCTGCTAGAATATCGGGAATCTAAAAGACGTAACCTCGAGAAATGAGTATCTCAATATAGAAATTAAAGTAAAAATACATCAAAATATAGTAAAACCTGTTTTGATTTATGGAGCAGAGACCCGGGCCCAAACTAGGATCAAAACTCTATGTTATGTATCTTATTTGTGTTCTGTAACCAAAGATTTTCTTGTTTCTCTTGAGTGGGAACAAATAAATGTTGTTGTTGGTTGCCATGTTAAAATAATAAATAGATCATGTTAAAAGTGAAGTCGTGTAATTTAATGTAATATCTAATACTCTACAAAGAACTTCAGAGATGAATACTTTAAGAGCAATAGTAGGAAAAACAAGATTGGATGAATAAATAATCAAGATATAAGGAATGACTGTAAAGTGATAGACATAGTTAAATTCATAAGAACAAGAGTAAAAGGCTGTAACAAAGTTTCTAGGGAAGATAATATCGTAGTATGCTGCTTAAAATAGCAAGAGATTCAAGGCCCGGCGGGATCCAGGAAAACTAACGAAAAGATGGGTCGAAATCTGGGCATCAATATCTCACGACTGATCAAAAAGGTCAAGTGTGCAGAATAATAGGTTCCACCTTCACAAAAGTAGAAGAAGAAGCAGAAGAAGAAGAAGAAGAAGAAGAAGAAGAAGAAGAAGTGACAATCAAGTCAATCCAAGCGACATCCAAAAGAAGTCCACGTCCTTAACTCGGGATTGATTGATTGAATTTTAAGGGCACTTCAACGGCTAAGGTCATTTGCGCCCGTGTCAAATTATTTTAAGACCAATTCACAATTTAACTCGGGATTAAATTGCCTAACATTGTAATTGTAATTCCCTAATATTGTTAGTGTGAACTACACTACACTTTTATACTCACATTCCCCGAAGGCATTAATGAGATCAGACCTTTTCAAATCGTGAAGAACTTAATTAAATCAAATAAAATGTATTAAGAGTACATGTTGAACCAATCTTTGACGACAGATGGCATTAAAATGAGAAAATCCAAAGGAGAATAACAATTCCTTGTCATTTAATTGGAAGGCCATATCGTCAGAGGCAATGATTCGTTCTCAATCATGTCTAGAAAACGGAATTTATTGTAATAAAAAATGCAAAATTTGTACACACATGTATTTATTTCTTCCAAAAAATGTAAGAAAAAATAGAATATATGTAAAATAAACCTTGATTATTGTGTTTATAATTGTTCTCTATAAGCATTTTCTCAGCATAGGAGGTCACTGATCAGTTCTTAACAAGTATTCGGAGTGGACAAAAGTAGGTTCTACCTCTACAGAAGTAATTATTAACTAGGCTTCCTCACACATAAGAATGCCAGTGAAGGATTCTGGGATACGGGGTTAAGGAGAATATACCCACTGCCCCCAAAAAATAACTCGAACATCGCGGGATGACACTTTTCTGTAAAATATATTTGTTAGTTTTCGATCAATAAACGAATTTCTGTTTGAAACATGAGCAAGTATGCGGTTGAAATTACTTTTGTCCACAAAAATTCGCTCATGTTTGACTCTGAGTATGCAATAAGCAGGGGAGGGAGGGTATTGGCCAATTCATGGTGAAAATATGGTGGTCATAGAAGCGCAACAACATTTCATTTAATTTGTAAGATATATGTAAGATATATTGCAAACGCGCATCTGAAATGTTCTGTTTCGAAGTATAAAGAAATTAAAATGTAACGAAATATATACCAATAGAAATAATATGTAAAAATATGTAATTATAACAAAATATTTAAAACTATGGAAAATAAAAATAGTTCTAATTCATTCAGAATGCCTTGTAAACTCAAAAAAATAATATTGAATGCAGGTATCAGGTTTCTATAAAAACATGTAATTACATGCAAATCCGTTCCCTCATCATGACTTAAGGACAGAGGTGACTAAGCTCCATGGATGAGACAATGTAATATTTTAATTTGTATCCTTGACTCTGGACGTTGAAGCGTATTCTGCATTCTGTGTGTCATTTCTTATTTTAATTTTCCTGACTATTACTGATATTTACGCACACTTCATGTTCTCTTGAAAGTGCACAATCATCTTCAGGAAACGTATGTAGATTACGATTGACTAATCCTGAGTTTTAGAAGAAAGTATCTAAACCGATATCCTCAGTTTAAAAAATCTGGATTACCATCCTCAAATATAGGAACTAATGAAGTTAAAAAGTATTAAGAAAATTAAATATGAGATCATTTTTACTTTATTCCAACTGCTTACGCAGTATAGAGAAAGTATTGAAATGCTACGGGAAACACGGCGAATTTTCGACACAAAAACTTTTATTGGCGGGCCCCAGTAACGGAAACGTGCATAAATCTTGTCCCTATATGTAATAACATACTTCCTCTAACACGATATGTAGTATATCCATGATTTGTGGGTCCTTGATACCGAAAAATTGATTTACTGTGCTAGTGCCTAAACCTTTCAGTCGATTTTCCCAAAAATTGATAATCACTAATCGATCTGACTATTGTCGGGACCCCTTGAATCTGAAATCTATATTTTAATTTTTTCGACTGAGATGCATTACATGATGGCCCTGGAACACTTTCAAAAAAATGGCCCCATCTTCTTTATTTAAATTTGGTTTGTTTGGTGCCAATGTCAACAATTATATTCATTTCTCTACACCTCTAGCTGCATGTCAAAGAAATACTCGCGTACGAGATTGAGTAATTCGCTTCTGTTACTACTTTCGTTACAACTATTAGTCACGTGAGTGAAGTGCATGCCGGGAGGTGGCGGTGTTCCTCTCCCGCATGAACACCGTGATATCCGGTGACGACCTGTATTATATTTCTTCCTCCATCCGGGTATCTGCTCCAGCGGGTCATCATTGCAGCTGGGACACGCCCTGAGCTCGCGACTGGTCTTGCAGTGCATGTGTGCGCGTGTAAGGGGAGAGGAATGAACTAGGATGAGGAAGGGATGGGGTGCAAGGCCCCAGAGGAATAGATTGCCTGCAAAACCCTTTGAACCCTTTCTTCGAAGCGTTCAACAGTTCAGAAAATTAATTTAGGGTATTTCTAAGTTTATGAGGGTTTTAACTAAGAATATTAAGTTATACAGTGAAGAAAGGTGTCGTGCAGTGCAGAGCAAGGAAATAATGAAGGAAATGTTTCTAGTGTTATAGTGAAGTGAAGTGCAGTGCGATCTTAATTGTATAAACACTCAGTGCGGCTTTAGATGATAGACGTTTCTTTTCTTTTTCATGTAATTTAATGTTTTAAGAATCAGCAGATTTTATATTATTATTTATTTTATTGTTATTATTATCATTTTAGTATTATTATTACCATTATTATATTATTTGCATGATATTTATTACCTTATTTATGTAATTTCCTTCAGTTTAAATTATCTTTATCTTATTTATTGTTAGGATACTGCTCCGGCACTCGCCTGATATTGAGGAGAAAAATCACGGAAAACTACCGACCAGATGAACCAGCCTCCTGGATTTCTCCTCGTCCAGAAAAAAGAAAGAAATAACTAGAACAAAAATGCAATAAAAATACAAAAAACCCGGGGCGCGCCGCATTGCAGCGAAGGCTCGAAGTGAGTGCCCTCTCCCCCAGCGGAAAGCAGGGGGGTGGGGGGCGTGTGTGCAGGGGGGCGTGTGATGGGGTCTGCGTCGCAGAGGTCGTCGCCCTCGCCGCCCCCGCCGGCCGACACCGGATGCCGTGTTTCATCCCCCCAGCCGAACGCACCCCCGCGCGCGGAAAGGCAATTTCTTGGTCCCCGCCCACCGGTGGCCGCGGCCGTATTAACTCATTACGCTGCTAATCGGCTGGCGGCGGCCGAAGGGGTACTGGGCTTCCGGGGCGGCGCGTCGCGACGCCAGCGGCCGCCCAGGGCGTTCACCCCTGGCCGTTGCGCCCTTCCGATCGCCCGGAACATTCCGGCGCTTCCGGGGCGGGCGGGGGCGGTGGGCGGTGGGCGGTGGGCGGTGGGCGGTGGGCGGTGGGCGGTGGGCGATGGGCGGTGGGCGGTGGGCGGTGGGCGGTGGGCGGTGGGCGGTGGGCGGTGGGCGGTGGGCGGTGGGCGGTGGGCGGTGGGCGGTGGGCGGTGGGCGGTGGGCGGTGGGCGGTGGGCGGTGGACGGTGGGCGGTGAGCGGGCTCGTTCACCGACCTCACACTGGTAGCGGTAGCTCAGTGCATCAACTGATGTCACTGCAGCGCTTCTGATCGGGAGGTCCTTGGTTCCCTCTCCCCACGGCGGCAGGAGTTTCGAGGCTAGCTTTTCAGCTAGACCTAATTCAGTCGCTGTCTGGAGGAGAATCCTAGCTGCCGGCTGCTCTGATCGGTAGTTCTCCGTGGTTTCTCCCGTCAACACCAGGCGAATGCCGGAGCAGTACCCTAATAAACGGGCCACGGGCCGCGCGCGATCTGTCCTGCCTCTTCCTTGTCCTATCCTCTCCCCTTACACACACACACACACACACACACTTATACTAGCATGTACAACACTACCACATATTCCGGGAGACCGGTCGGGAGTTAGGACTTGTCCCGACTGGGGCGGTGCTCCGCTGGTGGGAGAGTCCTGGTTAGGGGGAAACCCCACTAGCCGAGTGTAGGTCGGCGCCGGATCTGGCAATCCGGCGGGGGAAGACCTCCGCCTTCTCCCGAGAAAAACATGCTCTACACTAACGGGACTAATGATCAAAGCAGTTGACGCGCCCGGAAACACGAAAAAAACAAACCAAACCGAACTCACCGCTCAGAGAGCGCCGATATCACCCCCAGTCGCCAACCTCACTCTTGCATTCACATTTACCTCAAGTCCACTCTCAGCTTACTTTCACATGTATGCATTTGGCGTTATTGGGTCGGTAGTCCGACTTCGCCGGTCAGCTACCGGTGTTCTCTTGGGCCTGGGTACGTGTGGGTTCTTTTTGGAGGATCAGCATTTATATGCGGAATCAATTTTTACATTCCAAGGATGTTAGCCCTGGGGGGATGAGGTATGAAATAATGATGAAGAACGAATAGAGGATTAGAAACGTACAGACTTCCAGGTAGACTTAGAAGAAGATGAGAGACGATCTTCTTGGCAACGGAACAGGCCATTCGACCTAGACCTCGATGATGACGATGGTGATGATCATGAAAAACATACAGACATACACACTCATCCATGCCTCGGGCGGGATTCGAGCCCGCGACCCTTCAGGCACGCCGCCTCAGCCTTAGCGACCTTGGCTGTCTGGGCCGGAATGTAGGTATTAATAAATGTTTGTATGTATTTGACGTTATTGGGTCGGTAGTCCGACTTCGCCGGCCAGCTACCGGTGTCCCCCATGCCTCGGCCTAGTTAAATTCCCATGCTTGGGGGTAAGAGCGACTTGAGGCGATCATGACGTATTCTCTTCACCGCAACCGGCAAGATCTGCCTGCTTGAGCTTTTCTTCGTCACACAGCTACAGAACTAGGACGATGTTAAAGGAAAGCTACACCTCTATTTTTGCCTAGAGTGGGAATCGAACCCGAGACCACAGCACGGGAAGCTAGTACGCTGCCCATGAGCCATCCGGGAGGCCTGACTTAGTTTCATAATAATTAAATATATGCTTATTAGCTAAACGTCTCAATTTTTAATGAAGTAATTGTTATGAGGAATAACATATTTATTTCTGATTTCATATTGTGTAAAGAAATGTACATAAATTAAATTGCTAGCTAAATCAATAAATTAAGTAGCTGAAAGCTAAACCAAATGGAGATGTATAAAAGTCACTCAAAACAAACACTTTGGACTTACATATATGCCGACGCGACGTCGAGCAAGCGACATAAATTGAGAGTGAAAACGGTAGGAACGAGTGAATGAAAAGGAAAGCGTGATAAGATGAGTTTTGTAATTTTAAATTGGTTCAATTGATGCCTAGGATTGTTCAAATATAGCGTAAACAGACGTTATATAGACACATAAACAAGTAGTAAAGCCGCTTATTAAATAGAATGTAGATGAGTGTGAAATGAATGTGTGTTTGCCCAGTGTCACATGCGAAGTGAAGTACCTCTCTCGATGAGTCGTCAGAGCGGTTGTGTGTGATGACCCGCACTGGCAGGTAAAGTCGTCTCCGGTTATAGTGAACTCGAATATAGTGAACGTTCGGTTATAGTGAACTGAAGTCACTGGTCCCGTTTTACTTACAATACAAATAAGCATAAGAAGATTCGGTTACAGTGAACCTGAACCTCGGTTATAGTGAAACTTGGTTATAGAAAAAACGACCAGGAAATTAATTTCCTACTGGAAAAGAATATATCTCCACAGTGCCACAAATTCCAACACTAGGCAGGTTGAAAATAATTATTGTTTAAAGGCCATATTTTGGAAGTGTAGAACGTACAACAGTGCAAGAAGCATTGAAGGGGCGAAGACTGCATTACGATCCTTAGAGACAGTGGACAGTACAGAATCTAGTATGGAGAGAGCACAAACTCTGGGGATGGATCTAGAGAAATTACTAATGAGTAACATACGAAGCAAACAATTGAAATGGTTGTTTTTTTTAAGGATAAATAAAGGTATTGAAATTTTCAGTTCGAGCTGTTAATGTATTTTACTGTAATAAAATCAATCATTGTCCCAATATTCCATTTGATTTTGACATCATCGGTTATACTGAACCACAGTTACAGTGAACTAAAAATGTTCGTCCCCGGAGATTCGCTATAACCGGAGTCAACTGTATTTGTTGGCGACCTCGACGTGTCGTGCTCGGTCTTGGATGATATTCGAGGTCGTGACAGCACAGGTTGAAATGATTCGATCACCAAGAATTTTTTTGGTGGGGGACATATTTGAGTTTAATTCGAAAATATTTAGTAGTTATCCGTTTCACAATCGCTCGCCGCGACCAAGGCTTCTTACCCTTCGCCTCGAACCCTACGCTCAGCCCTTTCATCCCGGAGGAGGCAGCAGAGGTGACCTGACCTTCCCCACAAGCCGAACCGGCGCGGCGTTTCCATTCTTCGCCCGCCCTCCCTCACCAACCGCTCCTCACCGCCTCTCCCTTGGGGCTTTGTCAGGCAAATGCTGGCTTTCATGCGGCCCTCCCCGCGGCTCCGCTCCGCGCACCTCGCACTGCCTTCCCTCGCTCCAGCTCTCGCTCCAGCTCTCGCTCCAGCTCTCGCTCCGCTCTCGCTCCAGCTCTCGCTCCAGCTCTCGCTCCCGCTCTCGCTCCGCTCTCGCTCCAGCTCTCGCTCCAGCTCTCGCTCCAGCTCTCGCTCCAGCTCTCGCTCCAGCTCTCGCTCTCGCTCTAGCTCTCTCTCGCTCCGCTCTCTCTCTCTCGCTCGCTCCAGCTCTCGCCTCTCGCTCTCTAGCTCTCAGCTCTCGCTCCAGCTCTCGCTCCAGCTCTCGCTCTCGCTCCAGCTCTCGCTCTCGCTCTCAGCTCCCGCTCCAGCTCTCGCTCTGCTCCAGCTCTCGCTCCAGCTCCCACTCCAGCTCACGCTCTGGCTCTCGCTCCAGCTCGCTCCATCGTGATGTGAGTCATTGACCCAACAATATAGTGAATGAAAGTTCTTTGCCTCGAGATTTGACAGCGGTAGCAAATACGAAAACCCTCTCTGATTTTAATGAATAAAATAAAAACAGTTTTGCCATGTAATAGACTTCTAACTTCTTCATCTAGTTGTAAGAGAACCTTACAACTGTAACACCTGCTTTGTGGAAAAAAACATAGCAGAGAAAATTTCTATTACAAAGATTTTTAGAACAGGATGACGATGATTCCCGGAACATAAAATTATACATAATTATTAATTTTTAATTTAAAATTTAACATAATTTTCTCAGCTGTTAATCTCTCTGATTTCAAGTTGCCCTCGTCCGACATACTACAATAATTTACCCTCCACAATTCTAAATAAACGCGTAAAAATTAAAAGGATAGGAAAGGGAAAAATGCGATGTGTTTATTTGCATTTAAAACTGAAGTATTTCAGTCAATCTTCATTGGATGAAGGTTTTACAGAAAAAGTGGAGGTCCCATGAAAGGCCACAGCACAGAACATTGCACTAAAAATATTAATGAACTTTAACTTTTCGAATGCAGAAAGCAATGTAGGCATCACGGGATGTTACAATGGCGATGTTGAACACCTCTCGGCAGACTTGTTCGCTTTGCTCCTTTGCAAGTTGTAGTTCGTTTATTACTATTCTCGACACCTGACAAGCAATTCACAACCTGCGAAAGCAATAAAAGTCTTCCAAGCTCAGAGATCACGTTTAGTTTTTTCTTCAATTAAGATTCATGACCAGTGCTTATTAGAGCAGAATTATAGTAGCTTGCATGAAGAAAAGAATTCAAATTGATGAGACAAAAGACGCAAATGAATAGACGTCATCAATGGGCTACTTTGTCACGCCAGACTAATCGAAGTGTCGGCATTGACGGGGCAAGAATACCCAAGATGCATGAATAGGTTTGAAGGAGTATCAAACAAATTGCCAACAAAAAAGCTCAGTAAACACTACAGTAATATATGAATGGAAAGAACCTGTACAGATAAACAAATAAGAGACAAAATGATATGAAATACCGTAGCTTTATAATGGTAAACAATATCTGGAATGTGGTAAGCTTTTGTAACATATTCGTGACGAATGTAATTGTCACGGATAAAGTACGCTTCTATCAGACAACAAAATGAAAGAGTTTCAGTTCATAATGGAACTTTGCTTATTACTTCATCCTGCTCTCTAGCTCTTCATCTTCAAACACGTTTGTTCGTGTGAACATTAAAAATCGTCTAAACGCTCAAGCGCTGTGTCCTGTTGCATTGAATAAAGAGTTAGTTGATACTCTTTCATTGTATGTTTACATTCACAACGTTCACTGAGATTGATTGATTGATTGATTGATTTATTCATGTTTCCGGGCGCGTCAACTGCTCTGGTCATTAGTCCCGTTAGTGTAGTGCATGTTTTTTCTCGGCAGATGGCGGTGATCTTCCCCCGCTGGATGGCGAGATCCGGCACCGACCTACCGTCGGCTAGTGGAGTTTCCCCCTAACCAGGACTCTCCCACCAGCGGGGCACCGCCCCAGCCGGGGCAAGCTCTAAGCTCCCGACCGGTCTCCCGGAACATGTGGTAGTGTAGTGCATGTGTAATGAGAGAGGATAGGACAAGGAATGGGAAGGACAGGTCGCGCGCGGTCCGTGGCCCGTTTGGTAAGGTACTGCTCCGGCATTCGCCTGGTGTTGATCGGAGAAACCACGGAAAACTACCGATCAGAGCAGCTGGCCGCTAGAATTCTCCTCCCGACAGCGACTGAATTCGACCTAGCTGAAAAGCTAGTGTTGGAAATCCTGCCGCCGTGGGGAGTGGGAACCTAGGACCCCCCGGTCAGAGGCGCTGCAGTGGCATCATGGCATCAGTTGATGCACTGAGCTACCGCTCCCGGTGATTTACTGAGTGTTTGGAGTATTATTATAGACATGACCTAATGATCTTGCATTTTCTGAGATCTCACCGGTCTCACAGACTGCATCTAAAGATTTCACGTAAAATTAAAGGTAAGTGTATCTACAATATTTAACTTCCGGAAAGCTTTTCGCTAAAAATCAAAACTAGGATCTATACTCGCGCGAACAGGAAATATCTGAATGCTCCCAGGGAATCTATTATTGAATCAGAGTTTTGTGATGCTTTTTTAAAAATATTTCTCTTTGAAAGTTATTTTAAATAATAATTTCCTTTAATATCGTTATTACTATGAATTACCTCAATGAAGACTGTTTGTTCAATGACGTAGTCAAGAGAATATAAATGCTAGTTAATAAAACAAAGATATTTGTCAGTGTGTCGGAGGATTAATTTCCATTATCAGAGATCAGGCCAAAATAAAAAAACAAACAAACAACGGAGCTACTGATAAGTAACGACATGTAATCTGAGGCCCATTAACAAACGCAGGCATTTGGCGTAGCGAGGCGTTCCCAGGCAAAAGTAACCAGTTGCATCACTTATTTCCCACACGTTTTCTTAATTCAGATTTTTGAAGTTTTGTTTTTGTTTAATGAATGTTATGTTTGTTAAATAAATTTTGAATAATTTTCCGATACATCGAAAATACAACAAACACTCATTAACACAAATTCCAAGGGACCGAAATAATTGGAGTTCGTGTTATAAAAATTCGTGTTATCCGAGTATTATAAATGTCCGTATTACCGTAATCTCTTGCCGAGCCCGAAGTTTTGATTGTGTTACGGGGAAATTCGTGGTAAGCCTTCGTGGTAACGGGGATTTACTGCACCTTAGTGATTCTATTAGCATTTTCTATTTTTTGTGGCAAAAATTGCCTAAAATATAGCCAATATAACAATAGTTCTTGAAGTAGTTCACAAGAAATTCCGTCCTATTCTCGTACAAGTGAATGCTCCCTGGTGTGGCGATGTAAAGAACTTAGGAATACATACAGACAACACACTTAGCTGGGCCACACAAGTAGGTAAGACTTACCAAAAAGTCTTCGCTGGCCTCCATTCCTTAAAACGCGACAGAGAACTACTACTTAATACCCCCATAAGACTAGTAAATTCGCTCATAATGTCGCATTTCGATTATTGCGATTTCCTGCTTACGGACTTAAATATCAAGCAACAACGCAAATTACAATTAGCGCAAAATGCATGCATCCGTTTCATATTCGTCTTAGGAGATACGATCTTGTATCTCAACTTAACGGCCAAACATAAATTCTCTCAATCGAAAAAAGGATAACTTTACATAGCCTCCTCCTTCTCCATAACATTTTGACTTATAGCTATCAAACTCACTTATTGCACAATTTTAAATTGCTGACACTGGAACGATCACGTTCCTCGCGATTACTATGCATACCTCGGCCCAATAAGGTATCCTACAGTAAGTCATATACTGTCACTGTAATTAGAATATGGAACTCAGTACCCACATATCCCAAACAAATTACCGGCTTCCGGAAATTTAAAACTGAACTCAGTGATTGAATTAAAACAATTAACAATAAATGACACAAACTACTATTCCCATTTCACCCCTAATTAAATACCACGTAGCTATATCACTGACAAATTCGGTTACATTTCAAGACGCAAGCTTTCTTCTGTATTCTCCTCTTTACACTATCGCTGAAAGTCGTAAAACCATGTCTTCCTGCCTAATCCAATGCCCTAAAGCAAGTATATTACACATAGATAATAAGGTTTTCATGCATTTTCACTCTTTGTATTGCGTGATCTTTTATTGCTATGTTGTATTTATCTTGTTCATCTGCCTACTTTTGTTTCTGTTTCTTTTTCTGTTAGAGATTATCTTCTAGACTTCAGCCATTTTCTGCGTTCAACTAGAAAAAACTGTATTTATGTATATGAAAAATGTTATATTCATAATTTTATCCTTTCCCCTTCCCACGTTCCTCAGTTTCCTAATTAATTCTAACTGCCTCTACTTCCTTTTGCCTATAAACTTTTCCTGTAATGTTTCTATTTTATTCCCATTGCGCACTTCACTGGTGTTACGGCCCTAAGCCGCCATCCTGATTGAGTGTTTCCTGGGTTTGCTCCATCGCTTAAGGCATATGCAGAAATGATCCCTAGTCTTGCATCCCAGATATCAATGAAAAATATGTCCTTTTTTTCTTTAACATGTTCAGAATTGAGACATTCGGGTGTAGGAGACAATTTCTGACATTTTACGAAACTAAAATTTTTGACTTACCACGCCCTTCTTGTAAATAAGAAATATGGGTTCTCTTTACATCATGTTAGCTATAGAGTTCAGAAATTAATAATGAAAATACATTTATACTTTATGTTTCATTGGTTATGTGCAGCACACTTCCGTTAGCTATTACGGTCGTAAGTAACAGATCGCACTTTCGTAAGTAACGTGAAATGTCAGTTACCTTTGTTTCCGCCCGAATGCCTCAATTGTTATTATGTAAATGTAACTATTTAAGGGGTTAGGCGGAAGAGCAGGCTTTACGGCCTGAACCTCGCCAGGAATAGACATTATTTATTATTATTATTATTATTATTATTATTATTATTATTATTATTAACTCCGACTTGTGTTGGAGACGATATAGGTCTAGAATGAGGGTAAAATAAAAATTGTATAAGACATGAGAAAGCATACTCGGAATGTGAAAAAAGGATACCGTATGTTCCTCAATGAAAATTAATGCTGACAAGTTAATACCTACAATAATCGCCCTCTCGTCGCCCTCGCTCTCGATTTCATTTTTGCTCTCTCGTCAACCTCGTCCATCGTTCTCGCTTTCGCCCTCGTCCTTCTCCTAATCCGCCTCTCATCTCGCCCCCCCGCTTCTCGCCCTTGTTCAGCCCTCGTTCTCGCCCTCGTTCTCCCCTCCCTCGCTCTCGACTCGCCCTCGAATCGCCCTCGAACTCGCCCTCGAACTCGCCCTCGAACTCGCCCTCGAACTCGCCCTCGAACTCGCCCTCGAACTCGCCCTCGAACTCGCCCTCGAACTCGCCCTCAACTCGCCCTGAATCGCCCTCAACATCGCTCTTACCCTCCTCTAAACCAACCCTTTTACTCTCGCTCTTGCCCTCACTATCGCTATTTCTCTTCGCCCTCTCTCTCGCTGTCGCCCTCGCTCTGGCTCTGTTTTTCGCCCCGGCAAGTCGTCGCGCTGATGGGCGACGTTATCGCTGTATCTCACGTTGCAGCCGCCGGGGTGGTAAGTGGCTCAAGCGGTGACATCACCGGATTCCTGTGTCCGGGCGGCTTTTTTGGCCGGGACAATGAGTCATTGGACGTTGTTTTGTCGTGCGCTCGGATATTCTCGGGCTTATTTTCTCATAAAACACTTCATTATTTTTAAACTGTGAATTTTTCTTATACGGATTTAGCAAAATCAAACGATAGCATCGCTCAAAGAACAGCGCACAGAGGACTACCTAAGCAAACTTAGGCTACCAGGCTGATCCTGTGCTGCCCTCGGCCGGCTGGGGTCCTATGCGGGCTCTGAAACAACTGCCACTCGGCGGGCGGCGCAAAAACTCAAGTTAATGACGGGAGGGCGTGGGTCGAAAGAAAACGTGGGCAATTCAACGTAGTCGGTGACGTTCCTCTCTAAAGAAGCCGGTGTGTCGCACACACGATCATAGTTGCTGGTAGCCAGGGTTGCGCAGTATTTAAATACTTGTTTTCGAAATACGTATGCATTTTGTATTTGAAAAACTGTAGTTTTGAGTTTTTTGAGCATGTATTTTAGTGACGTATTTAAATACGTAAATCAGATGTATTTGAAAAAAGAAATACTTAAAATACAGACGAAGAAGAAAATGGTTTAGAATGAGGATAGTGTCTTTTTGTTTTATCCTGCTAGTGATGCATCTCATTGAAACAAAAATAAAAGCTCCTTTCAGCTGTTGATTTTGGATATTCTTTATTTTTAAATGATAAATTTAAATCATTAAAAATGTTGGACAATTATCTGACAATAAAAAAAGCGTTTATTCGTTATAGCACTAGTTTTCATTTATCCACGCCAATTGAATAATGACTGTTTTCCTTTACAGGTTTTATACATTCGTCAATTAGGGGTTTATTTTCTGATGATTTGTTTATGAATGTCGGAATGTTGATGAATAGTCGGTTTCAAAGGAAATTCTATTTCTTTGTGTTAGATATATTTTTGATATGATCTTATATTTGAAAATGTTTATACATATTGTTACAGTATAATTTTTTTAAAGGAAAATTTTTTTTTTCGTTTAATTGCTCATTAATTCCATGAAAAGCCGTTGATTATCTCTATATTTATAGCATGCGTGGAATTAAAATTCCACCGTGCAATTAAAAAATTACCTATCAATCAGAATTCAGGAAAGGAGTGAAATCGAGTATTTAAGGAACTATAACACGACGTAGAAAATGTATTTGCAGTCGACCTTGAAACATGAACAAAAAAGTACATCACACATAGCGTGCCTACAACTAAATTTAAAAACCGATTGAATGAAACTAAATTGGGGAAATAAACGTGTTACTAAATTGAATAAACGTGAAACTAAATTCGGGAAATAAATGTTTTACATGTAAAACATGAGGCCTTCGTATTACGAATGTAAAAAATGTAAACGTCAATTGTTTACCAGTTCTAAAGTAAAAAAGTAAACTATATCAAAACTGTGTCAAAAATGACAACTTTTCCCCCAATATTTACACATGTTGTATTCTCTCTCATACCAGTCTTTATTTTTCGTGGGAAGTGATGTTTTCATGACTTTGTCAACTTCTAATATTTTATTTGCATATGATCACTTCAATTTGCAAATCTTTCGTGGTAACAAAAACAATGCAAGGCTCACTAAAATAGATACTTTTCAGAAGAAATACTACGTCATGAAATGCGTAGGTCAGGTGGAAAAGACGAGCTGGAATTTTTAAAATTTGAATTATTCGTAAATGGAAACGAAAAAAATATTGAACGTAACAAGTGTATCAAAGGGGTATAATTGCACTCATAGTATATAAGAAAACTTGCTCCTATCGTCGCTCGTTTTCTTGAAAATACCATTCATTAAACGAAAAAATATTGAACGTAACAAGAGTAGAAAGGGGTATAATTGCACTCATGGTGTATAAGAAAACTCGCTCCTATCGTCACGTTTTCTTGAACATACCATTCATGCAATTGAAGTAAAGAAATAATTATATATATATATTTTAAATTCCCCCTTTTTTTTTTTTTAATAAAAAGTACAATACAAAATTATTATATATTTACAGTATTTTCTGTGTTTAAGTATTTTAAATTTTCGAATCCGAATGTATTTTGATATTATTTAAATACTTATTTATATTTTTGCGAAGTATTTAAATACTAAATTTAAAATATTTTGCCCAAACCTGCTGGTAGCTAAGGATGCGTTTTCAATGTCAATGTTTAGAAAATGTTATTAAAATGTTTTTAAAATATCGATATGTTATTAAAAAATATAAAATATCGATGTTATTAATATATAGGTAGATATCGGTAATATCTACTTTTCTTCACAAGAAATAAAACCTGCCATAATTTTCACATACAAATGTCCCATTTTCACTTTTTGATCCTAGTTTTGGAATTGCGCAATCCGTAATATCCATGTCGAAGTGAGGTAGATTCGACTACACAAATTACCCGCAAATTATTCTAATTCATGATTATTTTGAAGTTAGAGGAATTAAAGAAAATTGAAGTCTTTTATGATTTATAAAATTCATTCATAATTTGAGAACTATCAAACTCGTACGTTAAAACTTCATAGCTTTTTCTGCTTGGGACCGCGAGAGTTTCCGTGGATAAATGTAATCAATTTTCGAACTCATAAAAATATTTCGTAAATTATTATTATTTTTATATTGTTTTGATAGTAAAATCGTAAGTATAAATTAATAAACATGAGCTCTCTTTAATTAAATCGTCATCTGCACGAACATTGATTTTCGAAGTTACTAAACCATATTTAAAAACATCGATGTTTTTTTGGGCACCGTATTTTTAACATTGATTTTTTCTCTTCCGAACATCGTTGTTTTAATTTTGACATCTCCATTTTTTGCTGTCGACGACAAACGGGAAAGCGTTTTTAGAGACGATTCAGCTGCTTGTAGGCGGCCATCGAGCGCGAAGTTACACGGCGTCCGTTGCACATATGCACATACAAGCAGCTCTCGCAGTCAAGTGGTCTCTTCATTTGGAAAGAGCAGCGACGGCGAGCAAGGAGTAATTATGGCTCTCACTTTTAACAAGGCTCACGCTTTCCCTTCCCGGAATGCGACGGTAGCAGGTGTAGTAAGGAATGGCGATGTGTGTGAACGCTTTGGTCTCGGCCGCTGCTTCTGTGTGCTGACGAAGCTCCGTTCGCTCTGGGAGACAACATGGGATTTGATTGATTGATTGATTGATTGATTTTTTCGTGTTTCGTGTTTCCAGATCAGTACCAAATTACTATCTCATGTGCATTTGCTGGCTTACATTGTAACTTATACTAAACTTAACACTAAAACTTAAAACTAAACTACCTTACTAGAGGTGTAGGAAACTACAAGAGCCCCTTATGCTTACTATGAACAATTAGAAGAGAAAATGTTTAAGAACGCTTCGAAAGGAAATCTATTCTAGTAGGGAAGTCATTTATTGTGGCCAGGTTGTAGTGGACGGCTCGATTTATTGTATTTAGGTTTGAGTAAAAATTATTGGAAAGATGAGCAATATGTTTGATGATCGGTAATATATTCAGTTCTTTATGAAGTTGGGCGTTTGAGATGGTCCATGGGGCATGTGTTGCTATACTGAAGAATATACATATTTATTTTTAAAGTCAAAGTCAAAAAGTGTTTATTTTGCCAACAACATATAACGTACAATATTACATTTAAACATTACGGGCAAAATAATTAGGGATACCCTAGAAAAACGTGTGTGGGGTCTCCATCACCTTTGTACACAAAAACAAAATTGTCAGCAGTGATAGGCAGCTCGCTCACTCGAATTTACATGCAAGAATAACAAAACAAACTTTACGAGCATAATACTTCTGTGCACTAACAATAGAACAAAACTTTCAGATCTAAACATAAACCACAAAACTAATGAACAGTATCAGAAAAATTTTGTTTATTTTTCATATGTAAATATAATAAGGAAGACTCGCGTGAAAAAGTGATAAAAAAGTGAAACAGATTTACTTATGTATCACGGCATTGATAATGCCATTAATACACACAAGTCTAATAAAAATATTACCAATTATACATTTTAATAACCAACGCAAGCATGCATAAAAACGTAGCATGTATGTGTTCTTCATAATCTATTATACTCGCACATTTTCTTGAGCCTCGAAATAGCTACCCCCACTCCTTTAATAATGTTTGTTGAATTCAGAATAAATAATAGCAATAAGCGTTATTAACAAAATCTGATAAATGAGCTGAATAAAAATGTTCGCTCCCTTTTAATAGAAACTATTTTGTATCGAAAACCAACTACAGATTTCATATAATAGTCCTGTCGTCGAAATAACCAAATCCCACAGGCTACAGTCACAGTGCAGCCAAAATATCTGTCGCTCGCTACCAGACGACTGCGAGCGAAATCGTCCGACTTATTTCATCCGAAATGCACCCGAATGTTGCACACGAAATCGGCCGAATATCCCTCTAGTTCCGCAGTTCATTGTTTGAAATATTTGCGAGAGGCACGCTTAGGACCACCTACTTGTACTGAAAGTAGCCTTGACATTACAGATGGCCTCGACTCTCCAACCGATTTCGGACGAATGAACCGGCAAAATCAAACGAAACAGACCTTCATCCGACAGCTGATGTTTCCGGACGCCGTCGGAAGAGAACGTTCGGGTTCAATATGGCCGTTTCCAGTTACTAGCACATGTTTGAACGAATCGGGCATGTCTGACGGAAACGTCCGACGTCAGCCGACCGAAATTTTGACCAAAATCTGTTACACTGTGCCGTCCCACTTTTTTTTCATTTATTGATTGTTGTGTTGTACATAGATCAGTATTACACTCTTTCATATGTAATGACGACTTACTACTAAATACTATGCTTAATCTAATTCTACTGTTTCTACTACATTGGGGTAGATTCCTCATGACAGTACCTACCATTCACAATTGGTTGAGAATATTTTTAGGAATGTATCGAACGGGTATGTATTGTTTATTCTGGCCTGAGTGTTGTTCGTTGAGAAGAAATAAAAGAAGTCATCTTCGTCAACATATCATGATATGTTGACGAAGATGACTTCTTTTATTTCTTCTTATAAGAACGTCAACAACATCCAATCAGAATTCCCACAATTGTTCGTTGAGGCTAGATTGTATTGTTTTAGTTGATTTATTGAGTTTATGTTGGAATAGAAATTATCGGATAGGCATGCTATTTGATAGATGATTGAGTTCATTTTTAATTCTTTTGTTGATGATTTGAAATGAACCATGGGGCGTTAGTGACTGTTCTGAAGAATCTGTTCTGTATTATTTGTATTTTATTTAAGTTTGGATGGTGTGGCATTTGTCCGTATGGGACATATGTATAGCATTACGGGTCTTATGATGGTTTTATATAGTGTTATTGCATTTATTAAATAAAAGTTTGAAGTTTTTATTCAGTAATGGTTTGAGGAGGATTAACCTCACTTTGGCCTGTTGTTTTTGAATGTTGATGTGGTGTTTCCAGTTGAGTTTTGTATCGAGATTTAGTCCTAAGTATTTGACAGGTTGATTCAATGGTGTCCAGTTTATTATGCTATTGTTTAATAGTAATGGGTAGGGAGGCAGAGAATGGTCTTAATGAAAAACCGCCCCACCCCTCTCGCATCTAGTGAAGTGAGAGAGCTGAAGAAACTGTCCGCGGAGACTACACCAAGGCCTACTACAGACACCACTAGAGACCGCAAAAATATTTAGTATGGAACATCAAAATACGTACATAAATATGTAATGAAAACAAAAATTTAAAAATAAATAAAAAAAAAAAAAAAAAAACTAATTATAAAACAATTTACATAAACGAATTACATTTATAAAAAATTTCCTAAACAAATTTTAAAAATAATAGAAACGTCTTAAAAATCATTTGGAGAGGAAGTTATACACAGTTCGCACTATACAACTCCCATTAGTAGTAAAAGCTTCATGTATTGCTATTCAGAACTGTAGTTCTTTGCAGCCAGACTATTAAAAAAATAGACACAATAGAAGACATCGTACAAACTAGCGATATCTACGACTAGCAAACATCACTGCAACGTGAAGCACTCTCATTGAATGATACACTTGGCGATCGCCAATGTTTCTTTAAAATTAAGGTTAAAGTCACGATCCGCGACGTCAGTGATACTTTTCACACCTAAAGCTGAAAACGATTTCAGTCGCTTACGCGCACTTCCCGCCAACTGAGGTCACTGAAGTAGACGCTGAAGGAACTGCGAAAACATCACCGACTTCATGTTGGGTACCTGGAGGAGACAGCACGCAATAATAATAAGGGAAAAAATGCTGATTTTTTAAAAATTTCTTTTCATAAAAAATATGAAATAAAATTGAATAAAATTAATATAATAAAAAACGATTGCGTGAAAATACTAAAATATGTAAAATATGTAGTATAGTACCAATTATGTAAAAATATGTAAGAAAAAAATGAATATTGTATTAGGACAGGGCCGATTCGCCAAGATTACAAATTTGAGAACGGTAAGTCGAAAGACAAACAATATGTAATTCCATAAAAATCGGGTCTCTAGACATCACAGATGCGGTGAATTTTGTGAGCACACCTCCCTTGACACTCGCCGCGTGAACCGGCGGCGGTGGCGGCGGCTGTCCTGCCCCTCCCCCTCCGCCCCCTCCTTCCGGCGCGGCGCCGCGTGCGTGCCGGCCGCGTCGCGACGCTGCGCGCTCTGAGCGCGGAGTGCGCAGGGACGCCAGCGCCGCCAGCGCCGCCGCCGCCGCCGCCGCCGCCGCCGCCCTTCCGCCCGCCCCCGAGCCGCCCGCCCCGCGCCGCCCCGCCCCCGCCCCGCGCCCGGTGACGTCACGCAAGGGAAAAGAGAGAGAGAGACGACGCGCGGAGGGGGGAGTCGGCGGTGGGGGCGGGTCGCCCGGACGCGGGACGCCGAATAAAACAAGCGCGAAATTCCTGGCCCGATAGGAGATAGCGCGCGCGTTCTGCTGCCGGGCTTTCGAACGCGCGCTGGGGGGAGGGGCGGCTGTGGGAGTTACGGCTGGGCCTCGGCTGCGTTGAGATAGCGGCTCAAGCTGTCTCTCAACACGCGTTTTCCCTCCAATTTTGTTGTCGCAACTATTTTCTAGTACGAACGCCTGCACGTTTTTTTGATACTCCAGACGTTTCGTCCGCGTCCGGCGCTGAATAGCACGGCCCGGCGAGAAACGTAGTACGTCTGCATGCAGCAATTTGCAGTGCTGCCAGAGAACAAATAATAACGAATGATGTAGGTTACAGACACCAAATTCTTACAATTACTAACAAAGAACACTGACACAATTGATAATACACGCATGCGAAGAGTATTTACTAAAGCTAACACCAACTCCGTATCTTCAAATCGCTTCAAATTCACATCACATTCTCTGAACATGCGTTTATTAGTGGTTTTCAAATATCGCTCTGACACTTTACGAGTTTTCCAATTTTTTTCTTTCGATGATTACAATCAGATTTATTATTTATTTTCCGATAAACGACTTCCATTTATTCATCTCTGAGAATTCATATTTAAGTTACACTTGGCTAAGGAAGAGGGAAGTTTTTGGTTTCCCAAAATTAGTAAAAAAATGATTTGCTTGTTACAAAAATACAAATCATAAAACTTAAAAAAAAAAAAAAAAGGTTCCTTCAAGAGGATATCTGAAAAGGAGGACAAAATTAGAGTCATTTCACCTCATAATTACGTTCTTATAAAAGCTATTGAAAGAATATGGAATGCGTATTAAAAATAGAAGTCGACGTCACGACTGCCATCATTGCACGGCCAAAGAATGTGCACGTGAAAGATATTCCGACGCTGAATCTATATACGGTTGCGTGACTAGGTCCCTAGGTGTACGTTAGCCTGCGGAAGATTTGCATACTCATACGACCAACCTCTTGCAGTCCTCGCGGTCTGTCACACTCTGCCCCGCCTCCTCTCCTGCCGCGCATTCAAGTAGCGGTCGCTCAGCCTAAATTGAATCCCTCGTGGAAGCCAACACCGTCCTGCCCATCGTCCACTCTCCCCCTCTCCCCCACCCCACCCAAATTCCCTTGTCCCCTTCGCGGCGACATCGCTGCCGGCTGCATTTGTAATTACTTTTTAATCGGATTTTCCGCGGGCCAGACGTATTTCTATGTATATTAATGACATGATCTTCCATTCCGCGGTCGCTGCTGCTGCGTGTCTAATTACTGGTCGGCGAGCTGTTAAAAGCTGAAGCGGTTTTTAATTGAAAAATTGCGATATGGAAATCAAGTCGCGGAGGAGATAATTAAGATTCGGATTAAAATAAAATACGATCGAGAGATCTGACGATCCCGGTCTCCTGTAACGGCGAGAGTTATTGAATGGGGCTTCGGAGGGCAGCTGTCAAGTCGCCGTGATTGAAGTGACAGAGAAGTAAAGGGTTGAAGAAAAGTTAAGTTATGCGAAGGGCGAGATTTCCAAACATTTCTTCTGAAACGTGGTCTCAAGATTTTTCTTCGAAATTTGCATTCGTTGTATTTCTGTCTTGAGAAATGCTTTTGATGTCTAGGAATTAAATTTCTTAATTATAACTAATGTAATTGGACGTATTTACACAGTAAGGGAATGCTATAATATGTGTGATATATTAAAACAAAATAACAATAAGCATGATTTTTAAACGAAGTATCTATAACTTCACTGGAACCTCTCAAGTAAGTCACAACATCTCCAAAGAATCCATGCCTTCAGAGAGAAGAAAACTCCCTACAGACAGAAAGAAAGCATACTGGGTGGTTCATGAAAATTGAAAACATGCGGTCCGTAGATGATACAAACTTAACTAGATGAGGGAGTTTATAATACAACATATTATAAAAAAAGCCTTCAGTGTAAACTCAAGAATTACTTACGGGAGTAGAAGAGGCTATAATATTTCATGTGTAATATGTGTTTATGGGGACGAATTTTTCTATAAAGGGAATAAAATTATACATAAGATTTTTCAGATACTGCTTCATACTATTGCATTGTAATAGTGATGAAAGTGGAAAAAATATTGCGAAAAAGGAAAACAAAGTGAACTAAAATTTATTCCATAAAATCCGTCATACGACAAAATCATTTTGTGTTATTTTCATTCGCGAATACCGTTCCCAATAATACTTTTTCAATAAAAACATTGAAGTCAATATATTAAAGGAGGATATTTCAAACTCATGCTTTATAGAATACGTTGAAATGAAATAACTCAATCATAGATTAAAGAAGAATGGGATAGAAATCAATGAGAAGAATACCATAAAATATATTAGCTTTTTCAATAGAAATAACATAATTATACATGGCTATGTGAAGAATCTTTTTTTAAATACCTTGTCAAATTATTATCTATGATATTTTTTCTTCAGAAACTAATTTTGAAGCTTTATTAATGATCTAAAATGCTTCATTTATCCATACTTCAATTTAACAACTTGCTTTCGCAATAAATAGTATTAAAATCGTCAACGTTTAAAATTATTTGTTTATATGTTCTTTTGATGCGCCTTAAAGAAATCAAGCCTACGTTTACGCCATATCCATGAAATAAATTAAAGATGAAATGATATTGTATTTTATGTAACACATGCTGTGGATAATACATCACCTAGTTTTGAGGCGTTGCAGCAAATAAATACGAAGTACGCTGACAGAATATCGTAATCAATCTGTGACAAATCCAACATTATCAAGAGCCTACTCATTTATGATCCATTCCTACCATTAATTAGAGGAATGTCTTTCAAGAAGGCACATCAATTAGGTAGCCTCATAATTAATGTCGGTATTTTATGCCTTTCCGTCGCATCAAGAAGCAATAACTAGCACCGTAATGAGACTACGGCACTGACTAATGTTCGAGTGAGGTTTTGGTTTGACTGTGACGAAAGACCGCAGGAACTAATGAACTTTACTTTCAAGATTAAATATGTTTTGTGTCAGATCTTATTGTGTGTTCAAATTTGTTCAGAATCGACTCCATTTCGTTTATATTCTTTTCATTACTTCGTACCTTATCTCTATGGCATCTGATGTATGGGTATTCAGCACAGATCCCTCAATATTCTGAAGGCTATCGACCACAGAGAAAAAATTCATAGTACAATTTTAGATAATATGATATTCATCATCATAAGGTTAGTAGATTAATTTACTGTTAATGAAAGTAACTACGTACGGGAGAGAACGACTGTAATGCTGATATTAGGGCAAAAATTAAGGAATAATAAACTGAAAAGATCCTATTTACATGCGAAGAGATGTTCGAAGGGTATTTAATTATTAAAAACCAGAACAATGAACAGTTCATGCTGAGCAGGAGAAGCTGTTCGACAAATGTTTTCGTAACTGGTAAGAACTACTCTTATAGCAAATTATTTAGTTGTACTATCAAAATACTTCAAACGCTTCATTGTTTCATAGTAGCAGTAGTGCAATATAATGGTCTTCCATTTTAAGAGATCCAGCTTTAAATAAATTGGTCACCTTGCCATCTCATAAAAAACCGTACTTTGTATATAAACTCCCTTATGTTTGGTTGATCTTTTTTTTTTTTAAAATACTGTACGTGGTTCACAAATGGTGAGCATTTTTGTTGTAAGCTGCGGGCCATTTTTCGCGCTTGTAGATATTTACGGTTTTACTCAGCATTAAGTTGTTAAAGCACTTACTTAGCATTAAGTTGTTACAGCTATTTCAGATGTAAAATGTATTGAATACAGAAAACTCTGGCATACAAACGAAAGCGATTTTTATCTTCCTAAAATGTTTTATTCGGATGATATTTGCTACCAAATCTATCGAATGAACAAATTTGGATTTTGAGAGAATAATTTTTAAAGAAAGAAAAGAATGACAGCGTTAATTTTTTTGTTTTTTACCCATAATAGTGTAGTTATTTTACATAAAATATCAATAATAATTTGCTTACCACTTAAAAAGTTCCATATTTTCAACTATAATATCTTTGTTGGGTGACCAAATAAAATTTTGAAATTTGGACACGTACAAGAATTCTGTGATATCACACTGAAGTATAAATATTAATTTGATATTTGTCTGTAAGGGAGTTTAAAAACAGTAAATTAACGCGAAAATGCTTTATTTCTACTTGGGTGAGAAGTGATGACATGGAGTAATCATGTTATTTGCCTGCCATTTTGAACACAAATCTACCTTTTTCATAATAATTAATAATATTTTTCTTTGGAAATAAACATAAAAGCTGCGTAATTTATAACTTTCAAAATTACTTTAATGTCATTCAAACTAATTTGTGAATAAAAAAGGGTCATTTTGACGTAGAGCCAACAGTTTAGTTAACAAATTAAATTTTAATATAGTGTAAAATATATTACAAAATCGCCAAAAATATAATTAATTTGTATTTTAAAGTGTTAATGATACAGATTTTGAACTCGAAGTTTACTTTCAGACGATATTGATGATGTGTTTTATGGTGCATTCAAACATTATATCGTGCTTTCTGACGGTGGTATAAAACAATGTTCTGACAAGTACCTTTCTTCAAAATTATTGGAATTACGTTTTTGGATTTCCTCGTTTTTTTTAAGATATAGGTGACATAAATCCTTCAATAATTTCTTTGCGTTCTTTAATCACGTCTTGGTGTTTCAATATTTGATCGCTGTAAAATAGCATTCGTTGTGGACAACTTTGCAATATCTCCTATGATACCGCAGGTATTTTTGCTATGACTTGATGCAAAAAACTGCCATTTAATAATTTGTCTGAAATGTATTTTATGGCAGCACATCTAGATAAAATAGTTTTGTTTTTTATAATAACTATACTACTAGAGCAAACGCTTTGAAGCTATAAACGCTGATTATGTAACAACATTTTTCTAGAAAACTTTCAAAACCGTTTAAAAGTAACAAGACCTTAACTGCTAATGCATCCTCTACTTCGGGGAGGACCGTTTGCTTTAAACCGGCCTCACCCTCCGATATAACCACAGGCACACAAAAGCTAAGCACGGTTTTAGACGATTGAAACCGACGCAAGTCATAAATACATCGTGGCTAGGAGCGTATAAGGCTTTAGCGATCTCGACTAAATCAACTTCTGGCAATCAGAATTGAGAAAAAAGACAAACATCTTATATGTTTCATTTAGGATGTCTCCATCCATTGAAGGGAATATTCGCAAAAGAAGTTTTGAGACACGAAAACAAACCCTTGAATTTGACTGTTCCGTTTTTGGAAGATTGGGCTCTAACGGGTTAATTATAAATGAATACACTAGGGGATTGACAAATTAAATTTTGTTGTGCTTGAATTTCACGTTAGAAGGTGTTAAAGCAGCTTTAAAACATGGATGTTTCCCAAACACGGACGTGGTTCTCGCATTCCCAGTTGGGAGTAGTGGTCTTCGGAGGCTGCTGCTGCTGCTGGGGAGTCTGGCGAGGACGCGACGGCGCGGCGCGGCGTGGCGTCGGGGACGGGCTGTGAGGGGGGAGGCGCGTCTGTTGCGCACATGTGGCTGCGATGGAGTCGGCAGGCGCCGCCGCCGTCGCCGCTGCGGCGACCCAAGCGGAAGCCCAGACGCCGCCGCTGCTCGCTGCTCTCCTCCTCAGCCTCTGCTTCTGCTTCTTAGACAGACTCTGCCTCGGCCTTTGTCTCTGCATTCGTGGGTTGGTTGGCTGCTTCTTAGTGATTCCGGGCACGACAACTACGGAGGTCATTAGTCCCATAAGCGTAGTGCACGTTTTTTTCATAGGGAGGTGGCGGTGATCTTCCCCCGCTGGATGGCTTTCGTTGGTTAGTGATTCCGGGCCCGTTAACCACCGAGTTCATTAGTCCCGTAAGTGCAGTGCATGTTTTTTATCGGTGGGGGGGTAGGTGGTTGTGGTAGTGATCTTTTCCTCGTTGGATAGCGAGATCCGGCGCCGACCTACCGTCCGCTAGCGGGGATGTTTCCCCAACCATGTATATCCCACCAGCGGGGCACCGTCCCAACCGGGACAAGCTCTAAGCTCCCGACCGGTCTCCCGGAATATGTGGTAGTGTAGTGCATGTTAGTGTAAGTGTGTGTGTAAGGGGAGAGGATAGGACGAGGAAGAGGAAGGAAAGATCTCGCGCTGTCCGTGACCCGTTTGTTAGGGTACTGCTTCGGAATTCGCCTGGTGTTGATCGGAGAAAATACGGGAAACTACCGACCAGAGCAGTCGACCGCTAGAATTCTCCCCCAGATAGCGACTGAATTCGTCGTAGTTGACAAGCTACCGGAATACTGGATACCTCCTGTTCCGATATGTAGTGGATAACTGTAACGCTATATAGTCATAACGCAATGTAGTCCTCAATCTTTATGTAGTAACTAATGTAATCAGATGTTGTGGGTCCTTGGCACCGAAAAATTAGTTTACTCGAAAACGATCGTCTGTCTGTCTTTATGTCTCTGAACAACGCTAGCGGCTAAACCTCAGGATTTTCATCAAAACTGATGCCCCTCTATCGTCGATGTGATGTCCGTGATCGGGTGTGACTTTACATGCATTAAGCTTACATTAACTAACATTAATTTAGAAGAAAGTAGTTAATTAAAAAATCATAATTAATAATAAATAGTACAAAATATCACTGCGCAAGCCTTACCCCACTTAATGTCAACGCACAGCACAACACTTCACTGTGATGCATTTCTTCCGCATTCCTTTCCCTCCACTTAATAACATTGCACTGCACTGCACAACATAAATCGTAATAAAGTGATAATAATAATAATAATAATAATAATAATAATAATAATAATAATAATACAACTACAACTGCTACAAATAATATCAATTCAACAACTTACTAATAGGAAATAATACTAATTTAACAGTAAAAACTTACACTGATACACTGACCTAAAATAACACAATTAGCTAGAAAATTAATTTATTTTTACACTTGCTCAAGGAAAGGGTTTTAAGATTGTCTCAGGCAAAGTGTTCCAGTCTCTAATAGTTCGGTTTGTGAATTTCCCGACGTTCATTTTCGTATTCTTGTCTTAATTTTGTGCACGTGATCCGCTCTGCCGAAGTACGTAGGTTTTCCTAGACGAGGGTGTATTTCATTCGAAGCAGGATAGCCTGTGTATGCTTTTTTACATATCATAGAGACGCAACTTACTCCGTCTCTTTTCGAGTGACTCCCATACACCCCTATTTTTTGAACCCCTGAAAGTAAATTTCGATGCTCTACGCTGGATCTTTTCTAGATTACATTTCTGAGATATTCTGTGCAGGTCCTAACATATCGCGCAGTATTCTAAATAAGGCCACATCAACATCTACGTCATTAGCGACCACTATTGGAGTTAGCGTTATGGTCACTATGAAGATGAAACGAAATAGTGGTGATAAAGGGTGAAAGGACGAACACAAATCCAACCATGCCCGAGGCGGGGCTCGAACCCGCGACCCTTCTGTCCCAGATCACTACGACACCACTGCCTAAGCAATCTCAGCCCCCGGGCTGGCATTTGTGAATTCTTGTGTGCACACGAGATTATTCAAGCTGTCTTATTTCATCATGGTCTCGAGCTGTGGCACATCCACTCTATGTTGGGAAAATATTGTCAGAGATTAATGAATCGTCATCAAATAAGGCGACGCCCTCTGTGTGCTGATTCCTGCATGGACGATGCAAGGACCGTGGACACCAGCAGTTGCTCGCGAGGTATTGGTCAGCCTTCCTTTCCTGGATGGATGAGACTAACCATGATTGGTTCTCATCGCAAATTTTAAGAAATTTTTCCAGCAAATTTTGTATTAACTTTCAAGTTTAAGTAAATAAAATATTCTATGGTAAATTCACGTAAAAAAACTGTCTTCATTTTTCACGCAAAATTAGTTAAACGAGTGCAGTGGAGAGTCAGATAATCTCATGTTCATGGTTTTGAAAACTCGTAGTTACAAGCATATCAGTACTAAAATTAAAATTATTTTTGTAAGGTAATTCAAATTTATATCTTTATCTATATCTTTTTGAGATGAACGAAATGGAATGACTCATTCATTGCAGGTTCGTCTTCACTCTTCACGCCAATTTAACATAAATAATATTGCTGATCGCTATAAGATCGTAAAATGTCTCGCCACGTAAAATAATACATAACTGAATTGAATTGTTTTCAATACTATTGCTCAATCGCTAGAGCGTCTGCCAGGATAACAGAAAGTCCCAAGCTCGGATACCGGCGGATGAATAAACATCTGAATTTCGAGGCAAGCCATGTTCACTATGAATACGTGAAGCATTAGCAGTCTTTCACTATCTTGGCTTCAAAAAACAAACCCTGTCTGATACAATTGTTAAGCCACAATGTGTGAGTCCATTTCGTTCGTTTTCACATTTGGCACTTAACCGGCTTCGTTACCTAGGACGGGCACGCAATTTTATTGTTGTCACCGTAGGAATTCCTCCACCCTTTAACTAGTAGAGTCGTCCTCAAGGGCCTAGAATGTGAGCGTTGGTCAGCAGTGGGGGGGGGGGTCTTGTGCACCAGTTGTCACCAAGTCAGAGAGCATGTCGGTCTTTCGATAAATAGAGCTGAAGTTGTTCGTCACATTAGATTAATTACTTTAGATTAGTCACTTTAGATTAATCTTATTAATTAAAAAAAAAGTACTACCGGGAGCGGTAGTTCAGTGCATCAACTGATGTCACGGCAGCGCCTCTGACCGGGAGGTCCTAGGTTCAAGTCCTGACGGCGGCAGGAATTTCGACACTAGCTTTTCAGCTAGGTCGAATTCAGTCGCTGTCTGGGGGAGAATTCTAGCGGACGACTGCTCTGATCGGTAGTTTTCCGTGGTTTCTCCGATCAACACCACGCGAATGCCGGAGCAGTACCCTACCAAACGGGCCACGGACCGCGCGCGATCTCTCTTTTCTCTTCTTTCTCCTATCCTCTCCCTTTACACACACACACTTACACTAACAGGCACTACACGACCACATATTCCGGGAGACCGGTTGGGAGCCTAGAGCTTGTCCCGGCTGGGGCGGTGCCCCGCTGGTGGGAGAGTCCTGGTTAGGGCGAAACCCCACTAGCCGACGGTAGGTCGGCGCCGGATCTCGCCTTCCAGCGGGGGAAGATCTCCGCCATCTCCTGAGAATAAAAACACGCACTACACTAACGATACTAATGACCGAAGCAGTTGACGCGCCCGGAATCACGAAAAAAATCAAATAAGTCGATCCAAAGCGTCTAGTGGGCCGTCGTGAGGTGGGCGTGGCCGCGTGCGCGTGGCGTCGGCGTGACGGCGCGTGCCTGCGGAGGCGTTTGCACAGGTGCGGAGGTCGCGTTGGCGCCGCCGTGCGCACACAGCGCTGGCGAGCGGGCCATTGGGGAGCTGTCGCTCTGCCGCAGCCAATACTCCCAAACGGGTCCCTCACATTCCTGAATTAGGCTGGTCACTTGAGCAAAGAAAGTACAAATCATACAGAGAAAAAAAACGTTGGCATTGCTGAATATGAATGAACTCCTCTGGAAAAAGCAATTCAAAACTGAAAACTTGTTAAGTGACAAACTGAAAAACAATTATTAATAGTAGAAAATTGTAGCCGACCTGGATGGCCGAGGTGGCTAAGAGCAAGTATCGACTCAGCGCTTCGGTCCGAAGGGTCGCGGGTTCGAGTCCCGCCTTGGGCATGGCTGTTTGTCCCTTGACTTTGCATGTGTTATCGCGGAGGGCCTCGCGTTCTGCTGACCCCAGATCAGAGGTGCCTGCAAGTGTGTTGGTCTAGTGTATCGTCGGATATGCGTCTCATCGTGACGTAAAGGGTAACCGGCTGTTGGCGGGATAACAGCCCCAGAAAACAATAATAATGAAATTGTGTAGCATAAGGGAAGTTATTCCCAAGCTCTAAGATCTCGTCTTGTCTCTCTGGAGGTGTGATAGTGTCGTGCTTGTAAGTGTAAGTTAAGAACGAGCGCGGAGTCCCGGGCGCATTTGAGAGGGTAATGCTCCAGCATTCGTCTATTATTGATCCGATTAACGACGGGAAACTACCTATCAGAGCAGCAGGCCTCTAGAATTCCCCTCCAGACAGCGACTAACCTCGACCTATCTATCTACTGTCGAAAATTCTGCCACCGCCGGGATTCGAAGCCCACACTGCCCGTTCAGAGGCATTGCAGTGATATGAGTTGATGCCCTGTGCAACCTCTCCTGGTTCCTTTTTTTTAATTTGTTGCGTCCACACCTTGACGCAACGCGTCTCCAAGCCCCTTAAGGGGCGTTGAGCGCTTTGCACTCGGGAGTAATCCTTCATTAATGTGCTTTTTTATTTCTGGAGTAATCCTCCGTTACTGTGTAATTACTACACTGAATAATTACTTTATTTGTCAAGTCTCGTCGCAGTCAGTCAGTGCCTTTTATCCCTTCGGCCAGGGGCTCGACGCCGTTAGATCCCGGGGTTCCTGGCCGGTCACCCAACCAAGAACCCGCGAGTCTCGAATTCGCTCAACCTTCGTGACTTCACGGAGCGTAGTAGACGAATTCGGCTAGCGCCGCCGGTTCCTTGAATGAAATTGATGTAATTTTGGGATCTTCTACAATAAAATCGTATATATCAACAAATATATTTTAAAACACTTCATTGCAGTAAGCCTAATTGCAGTTTCAATTAGTTGGGACGCTTACCTCCATTGAACAAATAGTTTCAAAATATACGTATGCAATTTTCTAGCGTGGTAAATGTTTCACTGCTGTTTTTTGAAGTGATAATTGAAATACAAAATATCTAACGACTTAAAATGTTCCAGTTCAGAAAAATATTAGGAAAAATTCTTCCCCTTAAATTACAATTTTGTGGCACTGCGTGACTCATACATTGTGTGCTTTCAGCGATCAGCGATCAAAGTTAAGGACGACTTTGTTTCAAAAGCATTTGCAAAATCTGGTTCTCGGTCACAGCATAGACGTCCATTAATTACGACATACGAAGCAGTATCTTGGTGCGTTATCTCCCCCGGTAAATCGCCAAGATTAAATCACACTACGCTCATGATAACTTGGGAAAATCTGATCTCCATCGACCGACAAACTAGAATTAAATCTGAATATGCGGTCGTGAGGTCTTTATGACTCAATCAACACTCGTAGCTGTTGTACCCTATAGCGACCCAAGGCAAGCTCATTATGCGACACATTAAGGCTGTCCAGATCATTGACATTTATTTCTTAACCAAATGGATCTACTGTGTTGAACTGTCCATTTAACTGAACAACTGTATTGTACGATTCCAGTTAATTATACCCTTTTATCCTTTCCCGAGCTAAAATACCCGGCTCCTGGCCTTCTGAGGAGTTACTTAGGCTCTTAAGCCGGGTCGTTTTTTGTGAGCAGAGTATGTATTTAGATAATCCGGAAAGCAGAAATGAATTAAGACATTCGAAAGTTTTCATATTTTCTGTTTTTGTTTGTTTATAGCTAGATACTAGTTACTTACTATCTCGCTGGTTTGTACGCCGATAATCACACACAAGTAGAAATAAGTGATTACTAAATGACATTTAAATGTTATGATTGTTTTTATTTTTGGCGTCGAGAATTTGTTTCTGTTATGCCTACTTCAGGCATAACAGAAGTTGAGTGATTAAAACTGTGCTTAAAGTAATATACTTTTCTTATGTATTTTATTCATTTCGGACATTTTGTGTGCACACAACGTAGTGTTGTGACGGTTTTAACAATAGTTTTCAAAACTAACTCATTTTCATTTTTAATGGAAATAAAATAAAAGCGAGCGATAAAAAACATGTAAGTGCTCGTCTTGCGATGATTTATGACT
The DNA here is from genome assembly GCA_964035755.1 of Teleogryllus oceanicus. Taxonomy (NCBI): domain Eukaryota; kingdom Metazoa; phylum Arthropoda; class Insecta; order Orthoptera; family Gryllidae; genus Teleogryllus; species Teleogryllus oceanicus. Next base: position 5,327,471 of record CAXIVR010000005.1, read on the forward strand.
ATTTCTTGGATTATTAAGATTACGACATTAATATCGAAATGTTCAATGTGAAACTCTTCGAAGTAAATTATTCGAAATAAAACCGTCGTCAATTTCTTCTACGGCCAATGATTTGAAAGTCGACACACCCTTATGAACAATTTTAGTAATTTAAATAAACACTCAGTTAACAATTGATTCATATAACTGCCAATCCATTTTCGCTTACAATTTCATATATTAAAGCGATCCTGGACTTATCAATGTCACTCTACATTGAGGACAATCAGCGGACACGTTTCTTCTGAAATGAACCAGCGTTTGGTCGGAGTTTCGCCAGGCCACCGGTTTCCTCAAAGGATTGCGGGAAGCCCTTTGTGGGTCAGGTGGGCCGTGGAGCAGGGTGGAGAGGACGGGGGAAGGCGCCCTCGAGAAAGGGCGCACCTCTTTAGAGCGCTCCTGAGCTCACCTCAGGCGGTCCAGGCAAGTAGTCGCGTGACTAGGTCACTTCGTCCTCCTGCTGTCATAAACAGTTACTATCACGCTAACCGATGTAGTAACAAGTGCATGTGTAGCTGAACAGTTATTAATTCCCAACTGTTTAACAACTGTGTTAAAATAGATTGATTGATTGATTTTTTCGTGTTTCTGGGCGCGTCAACTGCTTCGGTTATTAGTCGTGTTTTTGTAGTGCATGTTTTTTTTCTCGGGAGATGGCGGTGATTTTCCCTCGCTGGATGGCGAGATCCGGCACCGACCTACCGTCGGCTTGCGGGTTTCCCCCTAACCAGGACTCTCCCACCAGCGGGGCACCGCCCCAGTCGGAACAAGCTCTAAGCTCCCGACCGGTCTCCCGGAATATGTGGTAGTGTAGTGCATGTTAGTGTAAGTGTGTGTGTAAGAGGAGAGGATAGTACAAGGAAGGGGAAGGAATGATCGCGCGCGGTCCGTGGCCCGTTTGGTAGGGTACTGCTCCGACATTCGCCTGGTGTTGATCGGAGAAACCACGGAAAACTACCGATCAGAGCAGCCGGCCACTAGAATTCTCCTCCAGACAGCGACTGAATTCGACCTAGCTGAAAAGCTAGTGCCGAAACCCTGCCGCCGTCAGGACTCGAACCTAGGACCTCCCGGTCAGAGGCGCTGCAGTGTGAAAATAGGATGTAGGTACATAACGGACGCAGTTGAAGTGAGTAATCCGAGGGGAAGCCAATACGTTATTTGAATTATCAGCCGTGTGTGGTTCTGTACTTTTCGCTCAGTGGAACGTTCCTACGAAAAAAATCTTAAAAATAAGAAATATGTATGTATGTACTTGCAATTTTAGAGTCGAATTAATCAGACTTTTGGCAGCTAGCAATCTCCCCAGGCTGAACCCTGTTTTAATTTGTTATCCACGCCGAGGAGTATGCGAGTCTTGTGGCGTGTGTCACGTATTCCCTTTACAGTAGCTCGCATACTCGTCCTGCCAAAGCTTTTTTTGTCCTACAGCTAGTGATAAAAATTTTACCAAAACATCGATACATCCATGTTTCGATACATCGCTAAAGGGTTTTGATGTCGATGAAAACATCGACGAGAAAACATCGATGTTTAAAACATCGATGTTTTAATTATAGACTAATATACATGCTATTTTCTACCAGTTTTAATTACAGCACGTAAAAGGGATACATTTAATTGTTTGGTTAGCAGCATGTTACTAGTATGTAAAAATTATTACCGAATGTAAATAATAAAATTAACAATAAAAAACGTCGTGTTTTGCTATCGATTTCATGTTTCACTGTCAATTAAGGTAGTGACAGGCCTGGCGAAAACAAACATTCATAACTCTAGCAGCTTTCAAACTTCCTCAGATTGCACAGGCGAAATGTGCAGCGTGATAAAGAGGATGACGCAAAATAACGATATTGCTCTGGATTGTTGCTACTATACGACTTTATTAAAAAAAATACTTTAAAAAATTAAATTTTAAACAGCATCCGTTTTTGCAACAAAATATCTATGTGAAGAAAATATCGAAAGCAAAATATCGATGTTAATATATCGATGTTTCTGTTGGAAAACATCGATGTTTTAAAAATATCGATTTTTTTGCCATCCCTACCTACAGCTATAGAAGCAGACGACTGTAATGGAAAGCAACGCCAACAAGTCAATCAGCAGGTCAGCTACCACGCTGTCCATGAGCCCCTTGAAGGTCAAAATATGAAATAAGCATTATTTAAATTTGGATATTCTTACGGTATCTTTAACTACAATTCATTTGTTTCCATTATTCTTACCATACTTCGGACTGTTGAAATCCTATTAACAGATGCTCACAGTTAATATTCGCTTCTCGTTCCTCTAGTTGTGATGTATTTTTATATGGATATAAGAACACAATACTACCAAACGTAAATATTATTCTTTTATTCCCTTTGGTTATCCTAACTGGAAGTTCGCCTTCGCAGTCTCGAAACTGCTCGTCCATCCCTCTGAGAAGCGCCTGTGCCCAATTTATTTTAGAATTTAATTCGCCCTCAAATGAAAAAATGTCTTGCGTTGCATTGCAATTGAACTCAATAGAGAGCTTTTGCAAGACGGGAAATCCATTGTCGTAGTACGTAAACATTATCATCAATAGGGCACTCAAATTTTCGAAAAATTATACATGGCCTAATTTCAAAATATATCTTTAAGAAACAGATTTCTTTAAGGGAAAAAATCTAAATCTTTAAAATTTTAGTTGTAGGAAGACATCGAAAGAATTATGAACTTTTGCAATTTTCGAAAAGTCAGGGTTTTGAACGAACTTGAGACCTAAACCATTCTCTCAAACGTCCTACACACTATCCAACAACAAAATTTAATCAAAAACGATGGAGAGATTCTTTTGAAAATTTTGAAAATGTCCCAGAGTCTTTATGTGGTCCCCAGAGTCTTTACCCTTCAAAATCAAAATATCGGTTTCAACTGTGTCACCCGAGATCGATTGGGAATAACAATTTTGGAGAAAATGGACTGAAGGATTTACCCACTAGCGTTGTTCACAGACGGACAGACACGTTTCGCGTCATTCGATTTTTCGGTATCAAGGACCCACAAAACATGGGTCGCTTACACCACGTGATAGGGGATTTTTTCTAAATTTGGCAACTATATTTATCCCCCTTTTAGTTACCACTACCCTGTAATAAGAGTTTTTCTGTCGAAAACTTGCCGTCTTTTTTCGCGCAGCATTACATAACTTTCTCTCTACTCTGTAGTGAGAAAGTAAAAGCTGGTTGGAGACTGCGAGGGATCTTCCATTTCTTATCTTTGTTCCTTCTTCTCCCCTTTCGAGCACACACACGAACATGCATGTATGAACTGCATTACCGCACATCTCGAGAGATCAGTGGGGCGGGGCGGTGCACACATGGTGATAAAAATTCAGCAAGCCGACATGTGCGTAGGTTGCGGAAACTCACGTTACAGTGAGGAAGGAACTCCGCGAATCCCAAGATGCAGCACGCCCCACATTTTGGGGAGTAACGAATGACCAGAGCAGTTGTCGCTCCCGAAACAAAATGATGAATCAAACCTGATATTGATTGTTTGATTACTGATTCCAGGCGTGCCAACTACTAAGTTCCTTAGTTCCGTAAATGTAGTGCATGTTTTATTCGCAGAAAGTAGCAGCCGTCTTCCCCCGATGACTGGCGAGATCCGACGCCGACCTACGTGAGCTTGCTGGGATATAACCAGGTATCTCCCACCACTGAGGCACCGTCGACAGCTTTAAGCTCCCGTCAAATGTGGTAGTGTAGTGCTTGTAAGTGTAAGTGTGTAAGTAATATAGGATGGAACAAGGAAGAGGAAGGAAAGATCGCGCGCGGTCCGTTGCCCGCTTGTTAGGGTACTGCTCCGGCATTCGCCTGGTGTTGATCGGAGAAACCACTCCAACCACAGAAACACGAGATGGGAGAAGCTGTGTGCTAGGCAACGCGAGCCTCTCTTCGCGGCCGAGGCGTCGGGCGGGTGGGGGAGGGGGAGGGGGTGGCGGCGTCGCCTTCCGCCTGGGAACGCATGCAAATGAGCGCGTCCGCGGAAGGGCCCAGCGCCTTCCCACGTCGCGCATGCAAATACCCGCGGCCCTTCCGCCCCCCCGCGGGCCTCGAGTGGCCCCGTGCCCTCCTTCCGGGCGCGCCCTTTCGCCCTTCGCGCCCACTTGGCGAGCGCCCCGGACGGAGGCGACTTCCGGCTCAGCAGCAGGTGAGGGATGCAGCTCTCGGAGGCTGCGAGGGCCTCCCGCCACCTCCGCCCTTTCCCACATTTCCATACGCAGGAGATCGCAACCCTTGCCTTGGGGCACTCCTTCGACACTTTCCCACATTCCTCACGCGATTTGCATGGAAGGCGCGCTCGACGAAGGGTGGCATTTCCGTGTGCAATCTCCTCTCCCCTTTCACGTTCTTTCGTCAACATGAAAGGAATAATCTCCATTTCCACAACTATTTTAACATTATTACAAACCTGAAATGCAGCAGAACGTGGCTTCGGGTGAAGGTCTGGGTGGAGGAGGCTGTAAAGGGGTCCGAGAAACCTTCCGCACTGGGTCAGCAACCGCCACTGCCCGACCTTTTCCCACATCCGTTCGGAGGATAACGCTCGTGTATATAGTTAAGCGTGGCAACCCTTTCCTGGCGACAATTCCCGAAACATATGCACGTGTTCTTTTCGCGATTTGCATGTACGGTAAGGCGAACTCAGCAAAGGGTGACATATCTCTGTAGATTTTCTTCTCCCCTTTCAGTACCTTTCCTCTTCTTTCCTGACGGAAAGGAGTAGTCATTTCCACAACAATTTCAACATTATTGAAAAATCGAAATGCAATGCAACCGAATGTGGCTGGGGTGAGGGTCTCGAGAAGAAAAATTGGCGATTTAGGTTAGGAACAAGTTCATCATAACAGTTGTCAAATTCCTGTGTGACAACCGACAAAATTCGTTACCCGACGAGATGAGAGTTCTGTTTCATCCAACTTCTCTTCTCAGGCGTGCACGGACCGTTAACGTAAGCCTCCCATGGCTACGAAAACTTAACGGCCTCTTCACTAAGTGAATTCTTCTCAATTCGAAGTTACAGCGTATCAGATTTCTCTGACCTAAATTATTCAGAATATCTGTATTTCACGTACAGTTTTCCTGGTGTGTGAGGTCTAAATTTACATGAAAAGATGAGCATGAAATGAAAAGTACGTACGTTCGAAAGCGTTAACAGAAAAAACTCAAACAGAAAAATAAACACACAGAATACAGGAAGAACAATTTCATACTTCAAAAAGCACTCTGAAAATTGAATTTGATATTTACGTGAAATCCTCTCTGTTAAACACATTTTCATTATATATTTTGGAATATGGATGGTTTGGAATATGAATGACATTGATTAATAGTATTGATATTTTGATTATTAATAATATTTGGTATTAGTTACTAATACCAGTTTGGTTATTATCAAAAGAACTTCTAGCGCTGATGCAATATTGCGAGAATAATGTAATCACGAGGCAAATTTATTTCTTCTGCTGTTTTTAAATTAATTGTAAGAAACTGAAAGGACTTACTAAATCACGCAACTCTCTGGCCGTAGCGTCACTGTTTTAAGACAACCCATTTAATACTGAAATTTATATTCCATTTAATATTTTTTAAATCCATTTTTTAAGAAAATTACGTCTGCTAGGCTGTCAGGCCCTCAGTATTCGAGTACGATACAAGTTCATTAATTGGGTAAAATAATACAGCACATATAGTATGTTTGAATTGTCGACATATTGTTTAAATTGTTTTATAATATCGCTGTGCCCTCTATCAGATGTGTAGATGTTTGTAAGTCCATCAGAAACACATGGCAAATTGAGTATGATTGAGGATTTTCTCAAATCTTGGAGATTCGTTTTCCGAATGTTCCCGAGTGAGAAAGTAACTTTAACGCACCTTCGTATCCGGCATCGCCATTTCTGTACAGTTCCCTCTTGCGACAGAAACCATCTCAATTTACGAATCTCCCTCTGGACTTCATCCTGATTGATTGACGGATTGATTGATTGATTGATTGGTGTCTCCAGGCGCGTCAACTGCTGTTGCCATTGTCCGTACGTTGGGGATGTTATATCACGCGAGGTTGCGGAGTTCGTCTTCCAATGACTCGAGAAATTCGGCGCTTATCACACGTCGGCTGGTGAGGTTTCCCTTTTGGGGTATCTCCCCTGGCGGGGCACCGATCAAAGCTCTAAGTTGACGACATGTGCGGTAGTGTATTGCATGTAAGTGTAAGTGTGTAAGTGTAAGTGGGCATGTAGGTCAAGATAAGACAAGGAAGAAAAGATCGCGCACGGTCCGTTACTCGTGTGTAAGGGTACTGCTCCAAGATTAGCCTGGTGTTGATTGGAGACGACGGATATCTACCGATCAAAAAAGTTGAAATTCTTCTCCAGACAGAGTCTGAATTCGACCCAGCTATATAAATTGGTTTAAAATTCTTTCACAGTCGAACCTCAAACCCTAGTCCATACCGGTAGCGGTGCATCAACAGTGCATGAACTGATGTCACTGCAGCGCCTCTGACCGGGAGGTCCTGGGTTCGAGCTCTGACGGCGGCAGGATTTTCGACACAAACTTGTCAGTTTGGTCGAATTCAGTCGCTGTCTGGAGGAGAATCCTAGAGTCCGGCTACTCTGATCGGTAGTTTTCCGTGGTTTCTCTGATCAACACCAGTACCCGAACTTACTTGTCCTATCCTCTTCCCTTACAACACACACACACTAACATGCACTACACTACCACATATTCCGGGAGACCGCTCGGGAGCTTAGAGCTTGTCCCGGCTGGGGTGGTGCCCCGCTGGTGGGAGAGTCCTGATTAGGGGGAAACCGCTCTAGCCGACGTAGGTCCGTGCCGGATCTCGCCATCCAGCGGGGGAAGATCACAGCCATCTCCTAATAAAACATGCACTACACTTACGGGACTAATGACCAGAGCAGTATACGCGCCCGGAAACACGAAAAAAATCAATCAATCAACCTATTCCAAATGAGAGTCGCCGGTATGGCAGCAATTGTTCAGCTGAGCTACCAGCCTTGTAGGAGTTTTGAAGGCAAACGCCGTAAACATTGTCCCGCCAGCTCTATTCGAGAAGTACAAGGCAACGACGATTTCTCTTGTATTTGTATTTAGCCATTATATGTTCCGCAAAGGGCAATTGGCCTCGGAACCGTTAGATTCCGGGGTTCTTGGACGGTCACCCATCCGGGAATCCGCGATTTCTGGAATTTGCTTAACCCCCGTGAGTTCACGTAGGTAACGAATTCTGCCAGAGACGTCGGTTTTGCGTCCGTGGCCTTTTAGTAAAGCCATCCCAGTATTCGCCTGGATGACTGAGGGAAGCCACGAAAACTCCGGTGAGGATGGATGGCACGAGGATTAAATCCGGGCCTCAGGCATGCAAAGAAAAATTAAACCAGAAATAGAAAAGGCAGTCGAATTGTGAAAATTGGTTCTATTTCATTTGGGTTGATTCTTTTTCTGAACAAATATATTAATTTCTTTTGAAAATAATTAACAGTTTACGTGTTTCTGGAGTGTTTCTATGCTTCTGCAATGCAAATTGTTGCTTAGAAAATATTTCTTCAAACCAACTTTGAGTGTTTATTGCGGCTCAGCCATTCAGAATATTCAAGGAATTTATTAGTCAAAATATTATCTTACGTGCGTATTTTCAAAGTTTCCTCCCTGGGCACCCTGTTTAGCTGATGGATATGTTTTACACTTTTTATTGTTAACATTAAGAATAATTTTATCTACTAATAGAACCTATTAGCAAAATGCTAATTAGCAAAAAGTTAAAATTAATTTCACTACTACAAGAACCCTATTGGCTTTTTGAAATAATTTGATTTGATAACACATGACCGAGGGTGTTTGCCCGTCTCTAAAAAGTCAATCAAATCAATCAATCAACCATTGTTATCAGAAAATGATGCCCAATTAGTTATTAATGATTTAACGAATTATTGAGCATCACTTTCTACTTATTTACTATTTTTTTTAATCTTAATGAAATATGTTAATTTTTTACTTCGTAAAAATATATTTTTGAACCAGTTGAACTGATTCAATTATTAATACTGAATCGAAGAATTCATGTAAAATTAATTGCAAGATGAATTTTAATCGTTTTCTTCAGAATCGATTCGATTTTGCTCATTCTTCTTTCAACGGTCCCTGAACGTCATTTCTCAGATCTCTCATAATATACCTTGGACGAACTTTTTTATATTAGGAAGAGCATACCAAAACCTCTAAAACATAAGTTTGCATTATCCAAAAAGTTCAATGAAATCTCAAAAAATAGATAACTTCAGAGTGTCTCAAAAATGAACGTTTACACAGAAAAAAACTCTGATTGAAGCATCTTAAACTATGATTACGCAAAAGTAGTTATGCGGCAACAAAGTTTAGGAAGCCCCAAACTTAAACGTGATCTTTTTGTGGAGGTTAATACCCCTAAAAGGTAGCAGTGGCGAAGGGTACAATATAAAACAGACACTAAAATAGTGTAATAATAAAATAATATAAGTAAAATAATGATAAAAAATAATAAACATAAAAATATTAATAGTAAAAACTTTTTTGTGTGTTTTCATTAAGGTAAAAAAAACATTTTTAGGTATGTATAATAGAAAATCTAAGAACGAAGCAACAACTTAGCTATGCATCACTGAAGTAACCAAAATTCTAAAATTTCGGATTCCCGGCAGCCCAGAGAAGCGGAAACCATAGCCCTCCCCTCCCCCCGGCCAACGACGGCCGTCCGCGCTTCATCTGTTTCGCCTGTTTACTCTAGCAGTGCGCCTCCAGCGCTTCTAATGTTTTAATTGAAATTTCCCTTCCGTCGCTTTGCGCTGCGTAACCCTCTTTCGACACGTCGGCGATGTTCTCAGCGCGGTTCCGAGTTGTTCGCGCTCTGTTATTCTTCCATTTGGCCACGAAAATCAGACGCCCGCGCCCCTGGCCGTTGCGGCCAGTCGTGTCCTGCGCAGAAGGCGGGGGAATCTAACGCCAGGAGGTTTTGCGTTGAGATTCGTTAATTCGTTCTAGTTGTTAACGTCCCTTGGCCAATAAACAGCAAAGAACAAACGCGGTTGAAGTTTGCTAGCCGAGGTTTACGAATCTGAGTTTGTTTGTGATATCAGGTATCTATTTTTACTAATGAGAAAAAAAATTGAAATAACAAGTTTTCTAGCAATCAATGTTCTCATACGCCACCTTTAGCTGCTTGATTGTTTCCATTGTTTTAATGAACAGTTCATTGTTAATCCTTAATAGACGCAACGGAATATTTCTTTGTATACACGTATATGTATAGGAGAAAGTATAAACAGTTTCTGTTGATTGATATTCGTGATACAAATCTTACATCATTTGATGAAATTATTGTTACTAGTTTTCCTATAAAATCTTTGGTAATTTAAGCATCTTGTGTGCTTCAATGCTATGCCCTGCTCTTTTGATGAAAACTTATCTTTCCATGTTGCACTAGCATACGTTTTTAAAACATTAGTTGCTGGTTGTTTTACGGACATTGTAGTAGAAGTCTTCCTTGCTCGAGGCAGGAATAATTTAGGCTGTAAACCAACTTCGTTTCGGCTAACATTAAATGTTCACCAAGAGAATAATCCGACACCCTTAATTACGAGAAACAAACTTTCAATTCGCCTTTCAAAACACAATTCACTCGTGAATCTAAAGCTGTCGGCTTTGCTGAGAATATCAAGACCCTCTCATAACAGAAGAAATTTGTACATTTATGAGTATAAGATTTCATTCTTCTAGTGTTTATTTTAAATTACATAACTATGTAAGTGACTGGCTTTACTTAGGCCTACAAAAGGCCTTGAAGGAATACTGTACCCACAGGTGGGGTTGATGGAGATAATATTTTTCTCAACATTAACCACTATTTCGGAGGGAGAGTAAAATATCCAAACGTTGCGAATTTAAAATGTCAATATTTCGTACTGTCTTGCCACTTAAATTCTACATTGTTTCCATAGTCAACATAGCTTAGTGTACTTTTATCACCCCACAAAGCCTCTTGTACCTAAGCATTTTTTATTCATTTTTGTTTCTTATTCGACATCATACATGTTTTTTAACCTGAGGAAGACCACTTCATCTCATTGACTCCTAGCCTAGAATCCATGTCATAGTTGATTTCCACTTGTGGTCTGGCGCTCATGAAGTTTTCACGTTGCCTCTGATGAGTTGAAGCGATTATCTCAACCCCTTCCTTTTGCCACCATCTTTCAAAAATAACGTACGAAATATTCCTCCCAGTAACCTTTAGAGTTTTATCAACTTTTAGAGCTGAGACAAAAATAACTTTTTCTCAAGAAGTTTTATTTACTACAATGACTCTAACCCATATTGATAGTTCACTACAGCCAAATTTTCGAGTGCGTTTAAGCAATGTGATCAGAGAGCAGTGACTTGAGCTCACTACAACCGAAAGATCGCTATATTGGAGTTCACTATTTCTGTATCCAAAGTGGAATACATATGAATTTGGTTCACTAACAACGTAAAATAATAGCAATATTATTTATTCTGAAAAACAGTAACAAATTATTATTCATTTGCGTGGTTCACTAACAACGTAAAATAATAGCAATATTATTTATTCTGAAAAACAGTAACAAATTATTATTCATTTGCGTGGATTTTCGACACCGGAGTGTATACTGTTCACATTGATTATTTTGTGTTCATGGGCGCGTCAAGTTCCACGGTCGTGAGTGCCGCAAGCGCAGTGCATGCTAAATCTCCATGTGTACCTCTAGACCGAGAGAGCCCACCTGCAAGTCGGCTTGCGGGGTTTATCACCACCCCAACCGAGACAAACATTAAGCTCTCGATTTGTCTCCCGACCTGCGTGGTATTGCAGTGCATCCAAGTATTATGTTCGTGTGTAAAGAGGATCGGACAAGGATGAGGGAGAAAAGTGTAAAAGGAAAGTCGACTCGCGGTGTTTTCCCTAATTCCCCGTCTTTCTCCCACCAGCGGCGAATCGTCCCAGCCAGCACAAGCTCAAAGCTCTCGACTGGACTCCCATGTGCGCTTGGACGAACATTTTTATATTAGGAAAAGCATACCAAAACCTCAAAACCATAATTTTGGATTATCCAAAAAGTGCAATGAAATCTCAAAAAATAGATCACTTCAGAGAGTCTAAAAAATGAACGTTTACGCAGAAAAAAATTTTCTGATTGAAACATTTTAAACTATGATTACGCAAAAGTAGCTATGCGGCAACAAAGTTTAGGAAGCCCCAAACTTAAACGTGATCTTTTTGTAGAGGTTAATACCCCTCAAAGGCAGCAGTGGCAATAGAAAAGGGGTGAGGACAGGACAAGGAAAATGAAGGAAAGATCGCGCGTGCGTGCCCGTTTGTTAGCGTTCAGCTCCAGCTTTGGCCCGTTGTACGGAGAGACCACGAAAAATGGGTCAGAGCAGCCAGCCACTATAATTCTTCTCCAGTCAGCGGCCAAATTCGAATGTAGCCAGTGTCCAAAATCCGGCACCATCGCGTCTCGACCTTTCGTATCTCCCGGGGAGACGCGCCGGCAGCAGCTGTCGTGTGTGCGGGGCCGTGGCGGGGCCAGGGGGCCGAGTCGAGGAGCGGAGCCGAGCCGCGAGGCCACAGGGAATTGGTTGGGGGCCGGGGGACGCGAGCGGCCGGGCCTGGCCGGGCCGGGCCGGGCCTTTTTTACCGTGCACAAAAAGCTGCGGGGCGCGGAGGGGGGTGGGGGGGGGCGGAGGCCAGGTGGGGCGCGCGCGGCGTATGCAAAGAAGGAGCTGCGCCTCTCATCTGCATATGGCGTGCAGGCCCAGCGGCGAGGGCCCCGGCGCCCCCCCCAGCATCACTCCGGCCCAGGTGGCCGCGCTCGCTCGGCTTCTACACTTACAGCACCCGCCCAAACAAGCGGGCTACCCCTCTCTGAGTAACGCTGCCTATCACTGAATTCCCGGGAGTAACGCTATGACTGAATTCCCTAAAGTAACGCTACCTTTGACTGAATTCCCGAGAGTAACTCTATGATTAATTCCCAGATAACGCTACTTTGACTGATTCCCGAGAGTAATTATGACTGAATTCCCAGAGTAACTCTGTGACTGATTCCCGGATAACGCTATGACTGATTTCGAGAGTAACTATACTGAATTCCCTAGGTAACGCTACCTATAACTGAATTCCCGTATAACGATCTAATTTTGAGAGTAACACTACCTTTAACTGAATTCTCCAGTGTAACGTTACTTTTGACTGAATTGCCGAAAGTAACGGAATTGCTATTTATTTATTTGTAAAATATTTTTAAAAATCATTTTATTCAGGTGTATTATATTACAGATACAATCTTAAAATGCACAAGTTAGATGGTCGTTATGCAATACTTTTCGTACAGCATAGAAGTTTTCTTGAACCAATAGAAACACAAAAACTTTATTACATTAATGATTTTATACATCTGCTCGACTCCTGCTCTCATCAGAGTGAAAGAATAATTTTATCAAGTTCTTTGATGAAGACATCTACCTACCCTTTTATTTGTTCATTTAGAAAATCCTGATAACTTCATAATCTGAGAGGGTCTGTCAATTAATCCGCATTATAAACATTGCATTTCCTTTTTTACTTTTCCCCTTACTACGAAGGAAAAAGTATTATAATCGTGCAATTTTTCAGCAGAAGAACTCTTATTGTCGGACTCTGGTAGCGAAAGGGTGGATAAATCGTATTCCAATATGAAGTAAATTACTTTCTCTAAAATATTGTGTATTCAGAATTCACGTTTGAGGGTTCTTAATACCAAAAAACGGGGGTACGGCAATTCGTCAGTGTCTCAGACTGTAGATGAATGCCTAATGCGACTGTATTATTTTCTTCAAAACTGAAGAATTCCCTGAACGACCTGGTCGAATTGGACGCCCAGTTATTTCTTTTTTGGTGGTAATACTTTATTTGAAACCTAAACATTTTCTAATTTTTTTCAACCTTGGATTCAAATTTAATTATTTTTTCTTGGATAGTGCTAAGTAAGCTGTTAAAATGGTGCTCGTCGGATTTCCGAAAATTAGCCTCTCGGAACTTTCCAATATACAAAAGTTTTTCTGCGTTTATATTACACCCAATTCGCTCTTTTAGGGTAGTCTTACATAAAACAATCAATAATGAACACAGAGAGCTTATGCTTTAAAAAAAACTCTTTTAAATTACGTCTTTAATTAATGTCATGTAAAATGATCTGAAAGTATGAGTAGTTCTCGTGTAATTTGTAGCAAAATACAGAAAAAATGCAAGAGTTATCGATTTTCCAAACTTTTTGTAACTCGTTCAATTTACATGAAAAACTCTGAATTTTCCGGTATTATGCATGTTCAAATTCCTTCTCAAAGCAGCAGGACGATTTTTCGCTCACTAAGGCGATTGATTGATTTTTTCGTGTTTCCGGGCGCGTCAACTGCTTTGATCATTAGTCCCGTTAGTGTAGTGCATGTTTTTCTCGGGAGTTGGCGGTGATCTTCCCCCGCTGGATGGCGAGATCCGGCGCCGACCTACCGTCGGCTAGTGGGGTTTCCCCCTAACCAGGACTCTCCCACCAGCGGGGGCACCGCCCAGCCGGGACAAGCTCTAAGCCCCCGACTGATCTCCCGGAATATGTGGTAGTGTAGTGCATGTTAGTGTAAGTGTGTGTAAGGGGAGAGGATAGGACAAGGAAGAGGAAGAAAGATCGCGCGCGGTCCGTGGCCCGTTTGGTAGGGTACTGCTCCGGCATTCGCCTGGTGTTGATCGGAGAAACCACGGAAAACTACCGATCAGAGCAGCCGGCCTCTAGAATTGTCCTCCCGACAGCGACTGAATTCGACCTAGCTGAAAAGCTAGTGTCGAAAATCCTGCCGCCGGCAGGACTCGAACCTAGGACCTCCCGGTCAGAGGCGCTGCAGTGGCATAAGTTGATGCACTGAGCTACCGCTCCCGGTCACTAAGGCGACTGGAATAGAGGTTACGCTAATTGTTTACTAAATACCCGAGTTCGAATCTTAGGGCGATAAAATGTTTTTGCGGATTGGATACGCTTCTTCGGATTCAAGACGTATTTACGTTTGGAATAATGCGAGAAAGTACGTGCTGCTGTAGCAGCGCCGCATGGACGGATGTGTGCGTCCGTCTGCTGCGGCCGCTCGGTCGCTGGCTGGCCCCTCCCATCGCCCGCCATTGAATCATCCGGGGCTGCGGGAAGACGTTTTCAAGGCGAGCGAGCCCCGATTCATGGGAGGCAATTTCGAGCGCCGACGAAGTGCATATTTGATCAGCCGGGGCTCACTGCCCGCTTCCTCCGGACCCGAACGATTCTTCCGTGAATGGGACATTTCGGCGAAGACGTTGGATAAGAGGATGGAGTGGTTCGTATCACGTCTCTGCAAGAACAATGGTGGCAATTCAAATGTTTTGTCTTTGACTTTATGACGTTAAAACTCTACAAATGTTTCAGAATTTCCTGAGAATAATGCTGTAAGTCATCTCACCTAAGTTTCGAGATAAGGCAGATGCGTCGTGATATAGAATTTTCATTTGTAGCGAATTGTGGCAACGTCACAACACTAGATTATTTTTAGACGGTTACTTTCCTCGTGATATTTGGCGTAAATGTAAGTAATGGATTTTTCAAAATATTATTTTGAAACACATTTCTGAACTTGAGCTTTGCACTTTGTATTAAACTTGATTATCAAAAGAAATTAATAGAAAACTTTTCATTAAACCATTTTCTGGAGAAAAATTGTCATAATTGAATAAATACATGAAAATGGTAAAGAACAATAACAGCATTTTAAAAAACGTGAAAATCGATAATCTTCAAATAATGTGTTAAAATCATTGTATAATAAAAGTTAGAAAGAGTGGGTTTTAGTATGGCTTTTTACGATAACCTTATTAAATTAACCTTCTTCCATTCCGTGACCAGAAAATTTATCATTTTTACATTTAAGTCGTTGTTCTTTTGGAGACACGAATTACCCTGATATATTACGAATTAGGGAAGCGTCGAAAATAGTTTATAAATGTGTATCGCAAATAAATGTAAAATGGGTAATTTGGTTGTATGGAGGAAAATGAGGAAAAAAGAATAGAAGAGGGATTATCATGGAAAATGACTTAACGCACGGAGAAGAGAACGGAGTGATTTCAAGGTAAGAAAATTGGTCTCCAAAAGTTGCCGAGAATGCCTAAATCAGAAGAGGATATCACAAAAGCTTTCGAATTTCTAAAGTATTACCAATCTAATCATACTCTTCCCAATCCATAACCGTTCTTTCCCGTCATCTTGCAACATGCACCACTTCCCCAAATGTCTTCTCAACATCATCACTGATCTTATTTCGTTTCCAAATTTCTCGCCAATGAATTACCCTCGAGAAAAAAGTCTCCAAAAGAACCAGCCTTATTCATACATGAGCAGTAAAGATTATACAGAACGACAGATGAGCATATATTTGATGTAGTGTGAGAATGTTCAATTTGGTTTACCTTATACAGTTAAGAGAATCATACTCCTTTTGGCAAAACGGCGTTTACACAGATTAGAAAAAAGAACACTTGTAAATGATATTGGTTTCAATTCCTCGCTTCTACAAATGTATCACGTGCCTTTCTTTTCAAAAGGTTCTTCTAATGAGTAATTGTAACAAAAGATTTATATCGAGACCGTAGTCACACCTTATCTGCGTTCCAGTGCAGGATTAAACCTTTTTATATTAAAAAAATCACATCAAAATTCACAATAAAAAATATTAAGTCTTACATTCGTTTATGAATATGAATGATAGAAAACAATCAGGTTTTCTTTTTCGTAAGATGTGAAGCTGAAGATCACCAGGGTCAATCAAGCTGCCACTGCTAATGCAAGCGACGGAACTACTAAATTAAGGTAGGACTAAATACAACACAAAGACTAGATTATCATACGTTATAAAACAACATCTCGTAAGGAGAATAAGAAAGTGAGAAAAAATTAAGAACGCACCAAAAACAACACAAAAGGGAATTACGAAAGTGAATTACCGCAATAATTCAGGTAAACAGCGAAATTCCACTCATATGTTTGATTGACTGATTGGCTGATTTAATACTGTTTTCGGGCGCGTCAAGTACCGAGGACATTAGTCCCGTAAGTGCGGTGCATGTTTTATTGTGTTAAGTGGCGGAAATGTTCCTCCGCTAGATGAAGAGATTCGGCGCCAATCTACATGGCAGCTTGCAGGGTTTTACCCTACCACGTATTCCCTACCAGCGGGGCACCACTTCAGCTGGGACACGTTCTAAGCTACCAACCGGTCTCCCGGAATATATGGTAGTGTAGTGCATGTTAGTGCAAGTGTGTGTACGGGGAGAGGGTAGGACACGGAAGAGGTAGGAAAGATTGCACGCGGTCCGTGACCCGTTTGTTACGGTTCTGCTCCGGCATTTGCCTGGTGTTGATCAATGAAACCACGGAAAACTACCGATCAGACCAGTCGGCAGCTAGAATTCTTATCCAGATAGCGGGTACATCGGCATAGTTATATAGCTAGTCGAAAATCCTGCCACCGCCGGGACTTGAATCATAGAACCTCCTGGTCAGAAGTAGTGCAGTAATAAAAATTCATGCCATGAGCCGCCTAAGCAAGTCCACTCATATGTATCTAAATATAATTTTCAAGATAGTGCTAACCATAGAATTATATTCAAATGATTGTTGGTGACCACTCGGAACCAATTTAAATATTTAAATACTTTTCCCTTGTCTGTCAGGGAAGCAACCTTCACGCTGACTAAAGTTGTGTTTGTAAGAAACGCTTTTCTGAAGACGCAGCTGAAGTAGAGTACCTGAACCATCAAGAGAGAAACTTTCGACTGCACCTGCAGGATTTGGGTTTTACCTGCATGTATAATATTTTCTTGCTTAGGATTACATATTAGTGATGGTTCGTTAATATGCTCACCGTTTTAAAGTGAAAAATTTACTGCTACTAACACCGTGCACGTTTTAGCAGATAGTGCACCTTGTTATTGACGGAAGAGATGGTAAAAAAAGTAAATGAAAATGAAAAATAATGGTGGAACTCATCGAATGATTTGGATTTATAAACGACCAAGATAGTTCAAATGCACACTAGGGGAGTTTAATAAATAAAAAAAATGTGGACCATCAGGAAACGAAAATGTATGCGAAATAAAAAAAAGAATAAAGACCTTGGGTACATTAGGAAGGAGTCGGTTGTGGATGTTAGCTTCTTTACACGGCAGATATTAATCTTAAAAGAAACAACAAGTTCTTCTGCTCAGCTGCGTGGTTGAGTTGATGGGCTGTGCAATTGAAAGATGTGGAAATGAAATTGAGACGCGTTTTTACGAATGACAAATGAGGGATACAAAAAGTTCTAGGAAAGATGATTCACAGATACAGTGCGTTAATGCACATTCAGACACTAACGAAATGGGTGTCGTCAGGTTACGTGTGTTTTCATTGCTTCACAGATTGTGTACACTTAGAAACTATAATTATATTATTATTATTATTATTATTATTATTGTTGTTGTTGTTATTGTTATTATTATTGTTGTTATTGTTATTATTATGCAAATAATATTATACGAAATGTTATCTTAAAAGCCCACCTTACAAATCTCTTTTAGAATAGGATTTTAAACTTATAGTCATTAATTTATGTCGAAATTATTTCAATATAAATTGTTATTGAAGGAATTAACGATAATCGAAATTGAATCTAATAAGAGTCAATTATTTAAATAGAAATGAAATAGAGAACAAAATTTAGAAATATAATTTTATATAGTTTTTAAACAAAGACAATATGTTAAAATTGTAATCCTTTTTAACAGTTTTGTGAATCGCAAATGACTAGAGTTTATGTGGCAATCATAAATACATTTTAAAATATGTAGTAAGATACTTGATACGAGGCACTCAAGGGATGTCTGAACAACACATGCTTTTCAAAACTGAACGAAAAAATCCTCCATTTTATCACATTTCATGCCTGTTTATGAGTAAGTCGTCATACGACGCGAATTGTACCGCTACAAGAATTTCAATTTGCAATCGAACATTTCTTCTGAGGCCAATCAAGAATAAATTTTAACAAAAGGAATTTCAATTTAATTGCGTTGAATCTTGACCTTCCTAGGCACGTTAGTAATGGGCATTCTCGTCGACCAATCGAGATTCTCTAAGGAGTAGGGGAACGCTCAGAAGAATTCCACACGATTTCCGGTCGGCATTCTTCCCAAATGACTGGCCTCGTGGATTTTATGGCTGTGTTATTGATTGAAAAGTGTCAATAAAGCTATACAATGGTTTTATGATTCCTTCCGGAGCTACAACCATCAGAAGACTCAATAACAAAGAATCACTGCTCTGTACATATACTTAATGTATTTCCCCCCCAGCACTTCAATGAAACAGGAAATACATAATGAATGGAGGACAATCCTGCATTATTTACAATATATTTTGGATTGTAAGGTTACTATTAGCTGCTAAAAAATGATATTTGTCTTGCGTTTACAAGAAAGGTAAGATTAGTCGTATATTGATTTGTAAATATACGGGAATAATAATTCTAAAATATACTGTTCCCTTAAAATTAGGGGATCAGAGCTTTCGATCTCCGATGTGCATCATAAACATGCGACTTTTTTTCAACAAGTGTTTAATCTTCTCCACTGAACAAAACGTTTGACACCGTGGAACTCCTCCAGATATACATTGACCTATGTTTGATATCTGACATTTTGCGGTTCGGTCTCCTCCGTGTTCTCGACCAAGTTTTCACTTGTTATTATCGGTGATTCCGCAATCAATGTCCATACACATTCTTCATGATTTCACGAATTTCGCCAATAAAATGCTTCATTTTAATTATCACACATTGTGATGTATCACAAAACAGCGCAATAACAATTCAGAATGTATCTAATGTTGTACCAGTGTGAACGGTCATTTACCACAAAGATTTTTGCAATGAGATTAGCTCTTTTGTTATTTACCCCTACCCGACAATAATCGAGATGGAGCAAAATTCGTCAACGCATGCTAACCTGGGGTGCTTGCGGACCCTAGAACAATGAATGTTTTCATTGTGCTCTCTAAAACATTATTTGAATCTGAAACTGGTTAGTGGGTTCACAGAGAAGTTCACGGCGACCGTTCACTGTAACCGCCTTCAGCCAGGCATCGCCCCATAAGCTGCTCAGAAAATCCCGCAAATCGAGTGTGCTTAGTGATTTATACCTACGCGGACAACCACACAATTATGAAAACATCGAATTCTTTCTGTGGCAAATATAAATCAGGCGTAATAATCTGACAAGAGTTAACTGCTCCTAAAATTACTAATTCTACTTTCTTGTGTACTTCTTGTGCATGGAGTAATATACGTGGTATAGAGAATGCTGCGAAAAATCGATTTCGAGATTTCAACGAATGTACACGTTTTATGGTCACGTGAAAACGGAAAAAGAGTTGTAGTTTTGTTTTTTACAAAACGTCCGTCCGTCCGTCTGCATCACGCCATTCGTCTGTAAACAACACTACACTCGCCTAAACTATTCGTAGGATTTTTCCCAAAATCAATATTCCCCAGTCGATGTGGTAGACTTAAAGCTCTACGATCTTGAAACACATTGTTTAAATTTTGGTGGTACTTTACTTGCAACTCCTGGGATCTTTTCAAAATTTTCTGAAAAACGGCTCTAAATTTTTGTTAGAAAAGAGAAAAATACCCTTGTCAAGTTATATATCATTATTAAATAAATTAATTATATATCAAGTCCTTACTATTTACATTATGGAGTTTTTTTTATTCATTGCTGCATTTGTGAATAGAAGTACGTCAAATGATTTCCAAAGAAATTTCTTCAAAACTCGAAAATTTTCTGTGAAAATGTGATCAAAATTGCGCATTTTCAGGAACAGCCAAATGACATTTACTCAAAATCTGCTCCAAATTTTTCAAAAATTGCGTATGAGACAAGGTTTTACTTTTCTGTAATATTCTTAATGTTATATTTCAATTCTCTATTTGAGTGACCGAAAAATTGAGAATATATGAAAAATGTCCTTCAGGCGCAAATAGATGGTAGGTGAGATGAGGGTGGCTAGCCGAGACTAAAGATAATAGAAAAGTACCTAGTACGAGTACGTCTTTGAACCGGTAGCGGTAGCTCAGTGCATCAACTGATGCCACTGCAGCGCCTCTGACTGGGAGGTCCTAGGTTCCCACTCCCCACGGCGGCAGGATTTTCGACACTAGCTTTCCAGCTAGGTCGAATTCAGTCGCTGCCTGGAGGAGAATTCTAGCGACCGGCTGCTCTGATCGGTAGTTTTTCGTGGTTTCTCCGATCAACACCAGGCGAATGCCGGAGCAGTACCCTAGGAAAACGGGCCTCGGACCGCGCGCGATCTTTCCTTCCTCTTCCTTATCTTATCCTCTCCCCTTACATACACACTTACACTAACATGCACTACACTACCACATATTCCGGGAGACCGGTCGGGAGCTTAGAGCTTGTCCCGACTGGGGCGGTGTTCCGTTGGTGGGAGAGTCCTGGTTAGGGGGAAACCCCACTAGCCGACGGTAGGTCGGCGTCGGATCTGGCCATCCAGCGGGGGAATATCACCGCCATCTCCCGAGAAAAAGCATGCACTACACTAACGGAACTAATGACCGAACCAGTTGACACGCCCGGAAACACGAAAAAATCAATCAATCAATCAGTACGTCTTTGCCATTCTGTTACACCATTAGTTACTGGAGCCACTCGTATTCCTTAGAGGCAACTCCCCGGGGACTTCCCATGGACACACATCGCGTACTTGGTTTTGCTCATTATTAAGAGAGGGCAGGAGAAATCCCGCTAGCAGAAACAGAGTACAGGCGACACGTTTTAATTTGCCTATCGTTGTTTTGCACTTTGAGATCCGAACACCTCATTATTTCATTCAAGGAACACTTGAGGCACGCAGTTGTGTGTGGCGCTGTTGAGTGCTTTGTCTATTGTGGTGAACGTGGGAAGCTCTCAAGGGTTCACTGCAGTGACGACCCCTGTGACGCTCATGAGGAGGAAAACGTAAGAGTTCCACCTCAGTGAAAGGGTTGTATATTTTTTCTATCATAGATCTTCTGAGACAAAGAGAGCAGCGAGGTTTTTCGAAGGATACTTACACTAACTCGCATATGAGCGCAGAGCCAAAGCTATTGAAGCTAGGGTTGGGTAGGAGCTAGGAAACTAGAAGTTTCATACACGGAGTTTGTTAGGAGCATGCAACAATGCATCTAATGTTTACAGCTGTGCATAGCAACAACGATAATAATGATAATCGTAGTGAACAGGGCATGACGCGGCGAGGCGTGGCATGACAAGCTTTAAGCTCCCCACCGGTCTCCCGGAATATGTGGTAGTGTAGTGAATGTCAGTGTAAGTGTGTATATATAAACAATGTCTATATATTTGGCATTTGAGTGTCGCATTAATTGATTGATTGATTTTTTCGTGTTTCCGGGCGCGTCAACTGCTTTGGTCATTAGTTCCGTTAGTGTAGTACATGTTTTTTCTGGGGAGATGGCGATGATATTCCCCCGCTGGATGACGAGATCCGGCGCCGACCTACCGTCGGCTAGTGGGGTTTCCCCCTAACCAGGACTCTCCCACCAGCGGGGCACCGCCCCAGCCGGGACGAGCTCTAAGCTCCCGACCGGTCTCCCGGAATATGTGGTAGTGTAGTGCATGTTAGTGTAAGTGTATGTGTAAGAGGAGAGGATAGGACAAGGAAGATGAAGGAAAAATCGCGTCAGGTGCGTAGTCCGTGTGTTATGGTACTGCTCCGGCAATCGCCTGGTGTTAGTCGGAGAAACTACGGAAAACTACCGATCAGAGCAGCCGGCCTCTACAATTCTCCTCCAGACAGCGACTGAAATCGACCTAGCTGAAAATCTAATGTCGAAAATCCTGTCGCGTCAGGACTCGAACCTAGGACCTCCCGGTCAGTGCATGTGTGGAAGTGTAGTGAGTGTAAGTGTAAATGGGTGTGTGTAAGAGGAGAGAAGTGAACAAGAACGAGAAAGGGAAGATAACACGATGTCCATTGTTTATTAAAGCACTTCTCCGGTATCCGCCTGGTGTTAAACAGAAGCTGACATGGGAATATACCGATCAGTGCAGCCGTCCCCTAAAATCCTCCTCCAGACAGCGGCGGAATTCACCTGTAGCTCGACAACTTAGAAAAAAGTCTTGGTCTGCGCATGCGCGAAAGGGAAGCGGGTGAAGACAGAGTGGCCTTGACGATCGTCTTGAACCTTGGGGTGTTCATGACTCAAATCTGTTTATGCAGCCAAATCAAACTCCTCTTGGGCGTGAGAAATGCCATGCCGAGAGAAACGATCTTTCTTCCCTTTTCCTCACGTACAATTGCCACAACTGTTAATAATTTTTCTCGTTCAGATGGCAGTCAGTTTGTGTTGGCTTCCAGCTGTGCGTGGGTGTAGATCTCAAATGTGTGGCTTTGCAGCATTTTCGAGTTTTTAAATTTCTGGTGATATGGCTTCGACTCCAACGTCCACATGTATACAGAAGAATCCGCCTAAGAATGAGCCAAAATGACAGTTTGCTAAATAAGTGAACATTACATGTAATTTAGAGAAGTATCCCTCCGCCGCAACAGCTGTTCAGCCACGCCTCTTAGTAAAGTGACTGCTTATGGTTCCTGTGAAGACATCACTACGGAGGTCTAAGAGTTTTGCTGAGGTATATGCACGTACGCGAGTGCGAGAAATATTGAAATTTAATTACGTATGTGGGAAAATCTCATAATATGCTCTCATATTGAGTCAAATAAAACTGTCAAGAATGTAAATAAAGCTCGCCACCCTACTGCAAAGGCGCTGGAAACACATGAACCACTACGCGTCTCACATTCAAGACTCGGTTTAAAAATAAGCATAATACTTATCACACAAAAAGTAAATTCAATGTATTGTTCATATAAAAAAGATTTTTTACAGAATAGCACATAGCACTACACTTCTTAATTTTAGTTATTTGTCGTGACGAACTATATTGTCGTCGGACGATGACTTCACAAAAGAAAGCGTCGAAGCCATTTACAAGTTAGCCAACTGCACACGAACGAATGAAGGAAGGAGAGTCTAATGGTCTCAAGGACACAGAACCTTCAGTTATGTTGCCAGCACTAGCTGTGAAAACGGTCCTTTCTTATAAAAATCGCTCTATATGAAGGTGACCATTGAGAGGCCAGGCTCGTGAGATAGTTTATCGAGTGACACAGTACTTTCGGCAAATGAAAATCGGTCGCCGTCAAGAGCATAGCGTGAGAGCGAAGTTGCAAATCAGCTATCGTTGTAGGCGGTCTTGGAGTTCAACTGAGCTCCCACTCGAGGGCAGTGTGGGATGGCTTCCACACCTGCTGATGTAAGCAGCGCCATGCTGTTTTTTGTTGTTGTTGTTGTTTTCTTATTTTTCTTTCTTCAAATTCTGGAGCTATAGCTTTCCAGCTAGTGCTGAATCAAAAATCCACCACGGTTGGGAATCGAACCATAGGACGTCGGGACTCGAACCATAGGAGGTTGGGACTCGAACCATAGGAGGTTGGGACTCGAACCATAGGAGGTTGGGACTCGAACCATAGGAGGTTGGGACTCGAACCATAGGAGGTTGGGACTCGAACCATAGGAGGTTGGGACTCGAACCATAGGAGGTTGGGACTCGAACCATACGATTGTTGACACTCAGCCGGGGCAACGCTTGTGGTGCGCGTCGAAGGGCGAGGCGGCCGCGGGGAGCGACTGAAGCGGCTGACGAGCCATGGGGTTGACAGGGGGCGTGGCACAGTGGAAGTACAGGCGCGCGAGACGCCGCGGTGAGGGCAGGAGACTGGCTCATGACGAATGGGTGCGACGAGCGAAGAATTTGACGTGCCGGAATCTGGAGGGGTTTGGGAACGACTTAACGGGGAAATGTAGCGTAAGGTGACAGGGTAGTCACTTGAGGGTTGAAGGGTCCTTGGCTCGTTTGTAATGGTACTGCTCCAGCATTCGCCTGGTGTTGATCGGAGAAACCACGGAAAAATACCGATCAGCGCAGCCGGCCGCTAGAATTCTCCTCCAGACAGCGGCTGAATACAACAGTAGCTACGTATCTAGTGTCTAAAATCCTGCCACTCTCGGGTGTCAAACTCTAGTACCTCCCGGTCAGAAGCACTGCAGTATAATCAGTTGATGCCCTGAGCCACCTTTACCGGTATGAAGTGATGAATGTAAGTGCTAAGAAATTATGGATTCCAATGATAGCACTTCAGAATTAGAAGGAGACAAAAACGAGCTCTACCAGCTTCCGAAATACGTAAAAGACGAGTGAAATAAAAAAGATAAAGAAAGAGGAGGAAAACCGTAAAATATTAGTTTTGTGCATATCAGGAAATTTCAGCATGCATCTTCTGTACTGTTCTTCCCTCAGTGTCTTTTTTGTATTGCCAGCAGTGTCCATAGAAAATAATGACAGTAAAATTTGAAAAAGGGTAAAATGAATAAAAGCCAAAGATATAAAAAGTGTTAAGAAATGGTCTGCGTCAGGGAGGTGGATTCAGCGCGGGACGATCTGGAATTATGAGTGTCGAGATGTAACACTGAAAGATAGAGAACAACAATTGGAGGAAGACAAGCTCCCGGCTGCTCGGAAAAGCACTGATCAATGTTTGTTGGTTAGGTGAAGCTATGGCCCACAAATCCGGTTTATCCATGGAGTAAAAGATAATTATTTACCTCCAAACGTTATGCTGTTGGGACGGAAAGCACCGCCTTAACTCCTCAGCCAACAATGCAATGTTTTTCTTTATCGCTATGAACTAGAGACAAAGTTTATATTGCTGCGCGAAAAAACGGCGAATTTTCGGCAGACAAATTCTCTTTACAGAGTCCTGGAATCGAAAAAGTGGAGAAATCCAGTTGCTTAATTTAGAAAAAAGTCTCTAACGCGTGGCGTAGCTAGAATCCATGTTTTGTGAGTCGAGTCCTTGATACGGAAAATCGAATGAAAAATCGAATTGTCTGTCAGTCCGTCTGTCCGTGCGTGTGTGAACAACACTAGTGGTTTAACCGTTTAGCCGATTTTCTCCAAAATGGATATTCTGCAATTGATCTGGCTGATGTTGCGTCCCCTTGGATTTGAAACCAATATTTCAATTTTGGGAGATACTTTACATGAAGCCCCTGGGACACTTTCAAAATTTTCATAAAAATGGCTCCATCTTTTGCGATTAAATTTTGTTGTGCGAAGGACGTTTAAGAAAATCTTGCAGATCTCATTCGCTGAAAACCCTAACTTTTTGAAAATTGTAAGAGTTGAATTTTTTTCGGCGTCATCCTACAACTAAAATATTAAAGATATAGATTTTTCCCTTAATGAAATCTGTATGATGATGTATTTTGAAATAAGATCATGTACGATTTTTCGAAAACATGAGTACTTTGCGCTTAAATTTTGCGTCAAAGTACGGGCGACGAAGTACGTGCTGGATTACCACTACTAGTTTTAAAGATATATTTGGCTAATTGGGGATTTATCCAGATTGGGCATTAGCTACAACATTCATATGTGAAGGCCTAGGTCATTTATAAGTTGTGATGGTTTGGGTGGCAAGGAAAAGGAAGCGGCGCGTTGCCTCCTCCCCCCTTCCTGTTTGGGAGAGGGCAGGGCGGAGAGGTGCTCGAGGGAGACTGCAAAACCGCGGTCCGGAGGCCCAGCGGCAGCGCGGCCGTGGATCCGATTTGCATTCCACCACCGGTTGAAATTTCGAAAGGGGTGGGCGTTTCGCGCTCGCTCGCTCCCCCTCCCCCTCCCCCCGCTCACGGCCCCGTGGGAACGCGGCAGGCCCACCTGCACGGCCTTATGTATGCAACAACAATTTTTGCATATTAGGGCTCCACAAGCATGCAAGGTGTTCGTCTTTAGGCATACATAAATAACAAGGAATCGCGCTACTTTGCATGGGGTGGCGGAGGGACAGGTCTCGCCCCTGACGCCCTACCGCCCTTCCGGTCCGCCCCCCCCCTCCCCCTGCCCTGGCCGCCACCACCGCCCCCGGCCGACATTTTTATATCTACATATGAAGCAGCGGCGTCTACGCGGTTCGCACAACCGATATGCAAAAATGGGCGTGCGGGCGCGCGGGGGGGGAAGGGGGGGGGGGGGGGCCAAAGCCGTGGGAAGACGCCCTGCGGCCCTGCGCGCCCGGAAGGGAGGCCCAGGAAGGGCGCCGAGACGCCCCGGAGACCCAAGGGCCCACGCGGGTGCCGCGCACTCGAAGGGAATGCAAATCTGCATTTCCTCACTCGACTCAGGCTGGAGTTGGTTGGCGTTGCCGTTGGCCCATACTGCGCTGCTGACCCGGAGGTCCTAGCGTTTGGTTAGTAAAATATTTTGGTTTCTCTTTTAAAATGGTTTCAAACGGTTTTCCTATATATTTTTGTTGACTCAAATTGCACTGATTGGTACAACAATCAGGTTTCATGGTTACATTGGTACAACAATCATGGTTTCTCTTTTAAAATGGTTTCAAACGGTTTTCCTATATATTTTTGTTGACTCAAATTGCACTGATTGGTACAACAATCTCAGAAGAATTTTATTTAAAGTGTTTGTGCACTGAAAAATACTAATTGGTTTTAATTTTGAAGAATGAAAACCAGAAAAATAGTTCCTTATAATAATCCTACCCAGACACACAGAAGCGGTATGGTACGGTATTTTTCGGCGATGAAAAAAATTCTATCATTGAACAAAAAATTTGCTTTGAACTCGGAATCCACGAGGTCATAAAAAGGGCGTATTGAATTCAATATGGCGGATTGTTGGTCACCCCGGATCGGTATGCGATACAACCCCTTCACACTTTGGCCGTCTAATGAGCAATATACAGCATTAAATAGCTGTGTAAAAATTCCCGAAAGAGAAATACTCATAGATTTTGACCCAATCAAATAATTGCGCAGCGCAACGTTAAAGCCTTCGCCATATTTGTGTTTCCCTATTATTCAGAACAATGGTCAACTTCTCAAAAAGTTTTAGCTTTGAACTTATTGTTTTTTTTTCTTGTTGGCTTCCGGCCTAATCGTCACAATTGGCGACAAACAATAAAAATACGTTAAAAACCGATACATTTCCTTTGGTTATGGTTCCAGCCATGGAAAACTGTTTCGGTCTCGCTGTGATCATAAAATCGCTTTTGAACGGTTTCGGTAGCGATTTGACACTTTTGGCAAACGCCTGGCTCAATTCAAATAAGGAAAGTATTTTCTTCTTTTTCTTGCCCGATTTCTTCGCATTTTCGCTGTTAATCTTCTGTAATTCTTCCTTTTTTCAGTATATAATTTCCTTTCCTACAATATTACGCAGGCGGAGTAATGTACGCAGCATACAGAAAGTAATGTAATGCTGCAGAAAAACATATTGAGATTTTATCGAAAATTCAATCTTCTGGAATTTTCGAAAATTGAAAACGTTTGAATTTTTTTAACTCCCTTGTATAACTACATTCTAAAAGATAAAGTTTTTTTAAATTGAATTTGTTCTTTACAAATTGTACTTTAATTACCTTATTAGTGCTTATTAGTAACTTTGGCTTAATTTCTAGTTAAATATGGGCAATATTAAAAAGATTTTCCCTAAAGCGGTTCCAAATTTTAACTTTAAAGCGGCTTCAAGCTTAAACATCCGTACCGACAGAGATAAATGCATCGAATAGCGTGGCATCAATACAATTTTGACGATTTTCAACGAGAATTTGCATACACTACCAGCTTTTAATCTTTTATAAAAGTTTGAAAGCCGTATTTCTACTACAAGGGAACCGAAAAGCTGAGAAAATGTGATGTGAAATGTGAAATACCTGAAAACAATTTACTGAAACTAAATTATATGTTTTCTGTCTGTTTTCTCATCTGACAAATCTGTACCATTCTGTAGCACCACGGCTTCTTTACATTTTAATTATTGCCTTTTCATAACTTCATTTGCAGGAAATGTCCTATCTCATTCAGTTGTCTTTTTCTAACTTAAGACGCGCTGTTAGATCCATTATTTCCTGAACTTCTTTTAATTTTTCCTTTTTCATCAACTCTTCTTTAAAAGTCCATTTCCAAGGCTCTTATTTTTCTTTGTTGGTAATCTGCAAATTGTCACAGTTCTGCTCCATAGGAATCGATGCTTGCGGTCATACAACTAACTGCGAAAGTTAATGTCCACATGAAACCCATTCTACAGTCCTTTTATTGTATTTCTAATGTATCGGGGCAATGAGAATTTAAGGAATACTCCATGTGAGATGGTTGGAAATTGATGGAATTGTCAACTTAAGAAAACAAACTGTGGAACAACTTAGCAGTGTTTCACAACATAGCACTGTTTTCTCATATTATTTATAACCATTAAGAAAACCTATAATAATTTTGCAGTTCGTATACCATGATTACTTCAGATATCTCTTGCTAAACCCTTTTTACCAAAATACATTATGTTGATTTACTTACATCTTTCAAGATTCACTCCATGACGATATTTGAACTAACAACCGCTTTTGTTCTTAGATTTTTTACGTGGGGCTTAACGTAAATCAGCTGTTCCGGTGTCATCTGATCGGGGGCTTGAATGTCATCAAGCTGACGTCACTGTGGTGACATTTAAGCTCCCGATTGGATGACACCCCCCACAGCTGATTTACGTTAAGCGCCACGTTAAAGAAATCGAAGTATACAAGAAGTAAATTCTGAATAATGTTACTGTCATGCCTAACAACATTCTGAAGCATTTTCAACATTTAAACTTCAGCTCTCGCATCCACTATTAAACACTTTAGTTAACATTTGCAAACTACACAGAAAACGTTGTGGAACACAAATTTTAGAGAAAAAATCTTGTTGACATGGAGTTGAACTTTTAGTTGCTATGTTAAAAAAAAAACAGCCATATTTTGTCACAATTTCTTAATTTTTTGAACCTCTAACGGTAATACAAATGAATCTTGGAATATCCTAGAAGTATTCAAACTATTTCCTGACGAAACGTTTGAAGTTCACTCACAACACTCTTTAAACAATCGTTCGAGCGTTTCTAAAAATGGGCCATTTTGACCATGGTACGAGGTCAATTACATTCTGGTAAAAGTTTACTGCAGAATAGCAAAGGAGCACATTCCTTTTGGGCTGTAGTTGTAAAAATACATTTCATTTTTCGTAGCCGATGTACTTTGGTGACCCGTAAGATGCTCGCTTGGGGCGCTTCGACTGCCTTGCGCTGGAGCCCTCGTGCGCAGGCGTTGCCTTCGAGCTGCGCCTAGGCCTAGGCTCCAGCGCCGGGGCCGCGTAACGGAGCTGACATCACAGCTCTCGCCTCCCGGCGCTGACGTCACCGCTTGATTGACAGCTGACGTGAGCCGGGCGCGGGCGCGAAGCGGGGGTGGGGGCAGGCGGTCACCAGAAGGCGATTAGGGCTGGGTGAGGGGATGGAGAGAAATGATGGAAATGATGAAGAGGATGGGTGGAGGATCTTCCGGAACGTCTGAATGTTCCGAAAGAAACGGAACTGGTGATTTCGAAGTCGCGACTGTGGCTGTGGAAACGGCTAGGAGGCGGGGGGTGATAACGTGGGGCGGTTGAGGACGTGCAGAGATGGGAGGGGAGAAATGCCCGAAACGCCAGGAAGAGCTGAAAAGGGCCGAGGGGCGACCGGCAAGGAGGCGGGCGGCGATAAAGAAGCCACTGCAACCCAAAACGCATCGTCAGAAATTAAAATAAATTTAATGTAGATTTAATGTAGACTGTAAATGTACCTTGTACATTAAAGGGAGATTAACGTTCTTGAACATTAAATTTAATGCTTAAATTAATATCAATGAAGATTTAATGTACGACTGTTAACTTACTTGTGTACATTAAATGTAATTGTATTTATACATTAAATTTAATGGATATATACATTAACGTTACTGTACATGTACATTAAAGTTTTTTATGTGTATTGAATTTAATTTACATACATGAAAATCACTTTTAATTTACTTTTACATAAAAGTAATGCAGAAATTTCTGACAGTGCTTCTGACACGACAAAAATGAGACTGCAAGAGCATCCGCAGAACAGAATTCTGTATTACAATGCAAGCGACCAAGCTTCATGCTCACTCTTCAAATGGATTAATGGTTTGAGGAACAGGGGATAATGAAGATATCATATGAATGACGATGTAGGAATGATAGAATGAGAGGCACGGGAGACAGAATAATCCCCAGAAAACTTGCTATGTTGAGATGATTACAGAAATAAAACAATATTACCGTAGAATGTACTATATCGATGTATTCGGAAGATGAATTCTGAAGTTCACAAGTTCACACAATTCACAAGTTATGAATTCTGAAGATAACACTGTGATTAGAAATAAATATCATCAGATGCTTGGGCCATTTGAAAAATTCACAAAATTAAAATTGAATAACCGCGGCGTTTGGAAGCGGCGTCGGCGACGAAGGCGAGCGGTGGGAGGAGAAGGGGCTGCCGCGCCCTCCCGCCCTCGCCCTGCAGGGCCGGAGCATCGCCCACCGCTCTCGCCTCGCCAAGTCCCGGCATTGGGCGGTGCCTTCCGCCCCAACTCTGCCGCACCGGGAGCGGTAGCTCAGTGCATCAACTGACGTCACTGCAGCGCCTCTAACCGGGAGGTCCTAGGTTACATTCCCCACGGCGGCAGGATTTTCGACACTAGCTTTTCAGCTAGGTCGAATTCAGTCGCTGCCTGGAGGAGAATTCTAGCGGCCGGCTGCTCTGATCGGTAGTTTTCCGTGGTTTCTCCGATCAACACCAGGCGAATGCCGGAGCAGTACCCTACGAAACGGGCCTCGGACCGCGCGCGATCTGTCCTTCCTCTTCCTTGTCCTATCCTCTCCCCCTCACACACACTTACACTAACATGCACACCACACACTACACTACCAAATATTCCGGGAGACCGGTCGTGAGCTTGTCCCTCTGGGGCGGTGCCCCGCTGGTGTGAGAGTTCTGGTTAGGGGGAACCCTACTAGCCGACGGTAGGTCGGCGCCAGATCTTGCCATTCAGCGGGGGAAGACCACCGCCATCTCCCGAGAAAAAACATGCACAACACTAACGGAAATAATGACCAAAGCAGTTGACGCACCCGGAAACACGAAAAA
The DNA here is from genome assembly GCA_964035755.1 of Teleogryllus oceanicus. Taxonomy (NCBI): domain Eukaryota; kingdom Metazoa; phylum Arthropoda; class Insecta; order Orthoptera; family Gryllidae; genus Teleogryllus; species Teleogryllus oceanicus. Next base: position 5,358,824 of record CAXIVR010000005.1, read on the forward strand.
ACCAAACCAAACCAACTCTGCTTCTCTCCGTCCGACCTCTCCCGTCCCACCCGCCCAGTGCTTTGCACGGAGAGGACTTTGGGTTCGAGTCCCGACGGCGGTAGGATTTTTTACCCTAGCTTGGTGGGTCGAATTCAGTAGCGGTCTGGAGGAGAACTCTAGCGGTCGGGTTCTCTGATAGGGAATTTTTGGTTTAATTACTTTGTTAGGAATTTAAATGTACTCTGCTTGACTCTATTAGTCGATGTAATCTATGTAGACCGTTTAATATTTCTCAACAAATATTCCAAAACAGGTTATAAAGAGAAGTACATTCGTAATGGCACATAGCATTTGTGCATTTGGAATTTTGGTTTTCATTCAACAAGTCAAAGGAAATTTAAAAACCCTTTTTTTAGTTTCATCAGAGTGCAGACTTTTACGTGGAAAAAAAAAATTGAAAAAAAAAAAATTTATAACAATTGACGTAGAAATTCAGAACATATTTACACCATTTAAAAAGATCATATAGAATAGAAAAAATTAAATTTCAGAAAAACACCAGTCCGTACGTCACATAAAAGTCAATCTAAAATCCAGAAATTCGATAATATATATCATTAAATTAACAATGAGTTATCTTACAAGTTTTTTGATTCATTTTTCTTTGACGCCTAAAGATTCTTTTTTATTGTGTTCTTTTGTTCTATCTTCCAAAATTTTGAAAATATCCCCGGATGCAGAAGAATTGCGCAAACCCCTGACCACAAGTTGAGACAGAAGCAACACGAGATGCATTACGGTAGTGCAAATCGACGTTGTCTACGTGTAGACTAGGGAATTTCGACTGACACAGGTGCTGGGGGGGGCGGGGCGCGGGGCGGGGGGGCGGCGGGGGCGCGGTGCGCGGGGCGCGAGGCCCGGGAGCGAGGCCCAGGGAGTGGCACGGGTCGCGACGCTCGAGGAAGGGGGAGAGGCGCGGGGCGTGAGGATCGGCCAAGGCACGGAACACGGGGCGCGAGTAGCGGGGAGTGGCGCAGGATGCGGGGCGCAGGGCTGAGGGCTGAGGGCGCAGGGAAGCGGGGCGCGAGAAGCGGGTAGTGGCGCAGGATGCGGGGCTGAGGGCGCAGGGAGCGGGGAGTGGCGCGGGGCGCTGGGCGTGAGTTGAGGGGCAGGTGCCGACTCCCTTGCCGCGGCGCGGGGCGTGGTGAGCCGAGTGACGCTCAAGTGCCCCGTGATTGGATTGACACTTCTTGCGATGCTGATTGGATTGTGAAGAGGTGTTGTCGGTGTGTAATTGGCAGTAAAGCGATTGAATGGCAACTGTTAATCCCTGCGGCACCCTGCAGAGCTTACGCTCCTAGTGCCTGGGGTGACACAAACACACTCACAGCCGCCGCGAAGCAGGGAAAAAATCTACTGACTTCATTTAGCGATGCTTCAATATCATTTTCACGTCAGGGTTTGCGGGTCGTTGCATTTCTATCAAGAGAAAATCAAATTTTCGTCATTGAAAATGGCAGACCTAATACGACTTACATTAGATAAATAACAAGCTATGTAAATTATTGTTTTAAAAAATTTGAAGGAACAGTGAATGAATTATTTTGGTACCATGTTGCGCCAACCTATATGGTAGGAAGAAATTAATAACCAAAATGGCATTACGAAAATGGTGGGTAGTGAATCTAAAGACAGCGTAACAAATGCAAATGCATATACCAAAAGAACAAATAATGTATCGTAAGACCAATAGTAACAGTAGACCATAGATTACAGTGCAATTGTGAGAATTTGTGATGTGCACTACGTACGAGGAATAGCTTTAAATGACGTTGGCAGAAGAACATGTATTCAGTTGGACTTCGAAGTTGTGTTTTTGTAAAACTAATGCCAGCATCTTTGATGTTAACCAGGGGATCGAAATACCTTATATTGATTTCATTCATATATATATATATATATATATATATATATATATATTGTGTGTGTGTGTGTGTGTGTGTGTGTGTGTGTATTATTTAAAGTTCTGAAATATAAAGCTCATTTGAATGTTTTTAGAAATAAAAATTTGAATTTTTCGAGCTGCCCGGAAACTTTCAAACATCTTGTAATTCTGTATTACTCACAAATATTATAAAGTTTTTGATTTTTTCTCTTTGAATTTTCATTTGTCTATTCTGGGGCGTTGTGTGCAAGGTACACTTAATAATCTCCTCCGAGTGCAGGCGTACAGAGCAGCTGCCAGCAACTTTTTTCGCGCCCTTGTCTTGGCGCAACGAGCTAAGTGACAGAGCCATCTGCGTTATAAACGGCGAGTTAAATGAGCCGGTCGTTCGTACTCGTTGCTCTATCCGGTGCTTTGTAAAGGCGCTGTACATTGGTGTTCGGCCGTCAGGAGCTGAGGAGTTGAAATGGGGAAACCTGATATGATGCTTATTAGTTGGGATGCTGCAATTATTTTCGAAGATATAGAAGCAAGAGATGCGTCAGACTTAATTTTTTTTCTGCACACTTTTATAATCTTGGATGCATTTCACAATACTGGAGGTGTGTACTTCTAATTTTGGAGCAGTAAACATCACAGTACTTGCATATCACTCCGCAAAAGAAGAGATATTTAAGCTGTTTGCTGTTTGATAAAAAAACATCGAATTCAATACATTAATGTTCAAAGATCATCGAATTCAATACACCAACCTTCAAAAACATCGAATTCAATACACCGACGTTCAAAAACATCGGATTCAATACACTAATGTTCAAAAAACATCGAATTCAATACACTAATGTTCAAAGATCATCGAATTCAATACACCAACGTTCAAAAACATCGGATTCAATACACCGACGTTCAAAAACATCGGATTCAATACACCAATGTTAAAAAAAATCGAATTCAGTATACGAAAGTTCAAAAACCATCGAATTCAATGAAACAATGTTTAAAAAAACATCCGATTCTATACATATACTTTTACAAAAACATCTACGTCGCATCTCTTCACTCAACGACTCGTCGCCACGCACGCCACACAGCACGACAAACCACACACACACACACACACACACACACACACACACACAACACACACACACACACACACACACACACACACACAACACACACACACACCACACACACATACACACACACACACTCACACACACACCACACGCCTTACGCACGTGCGACCCACCTCCCAGCGCGCAACGCAGCTCGCGACCCTCCCCCCTCCCCCCTCGCACACTCCAATTTCCGCGCGCAATTGTTTCGGCCGCCGCGGCGCCGCGTGGGGCAGCCAGGGCGCGCGCGGGAAACAAAAAAAAACGCGCCCAAAAAACCAAACCGTTGCGTCGAACGAGAAAAAAAATAGCTGCAAAAACTAAGCGGTCTACTCGTTTTTTTTTCTCCGGGTCGCGTCGCCGGCAAAAAACCAACCCGCGGGCACAGATGTTTAATAATGAAATCAAAGGACTGGCGTCGTAAGCGGGAGATATATGCGGCGTCGGGAAAAAATTGTTTAATATGAAGGTAATGCGGCGTCGCTGGAGGGCGGACGACAGCTCGAGGAGCGGGTGGGGGGGAGGGGGGTGTCTGGAAGGGTGAGGGAGGCGACTTCCGCTGGAGAAGCCAGTCTGGCGTAGGACGGGGCACAATCCCTTCCAACGAAATGATGTAGGACTGGTGAGCGGGCGAGTGAGTATATATTACGAGTAGAGACCGGGTTTTTATGTAGCTACATATTTTTTGCCTTTCTACTTACCGTTCTCGAAATTGAAATCTTGGGAAAACGTCGCCATCCTAATACAATATCAATTTTTTCGTTACATATTTTTTACATATTTAGTACTATATTACATATTTTACATATTTTGCTATTTTCAAAAACATTTTTTAATTTCTTCAATTTTATTACATTTTTATGAAAATGGTATTTTTAAAAAATCAGAATTTTTTCCTACGTAAATACTAAGTGTTGTCGACTCGAGGTGCGCTACATTAAGATCGGTCGGATGTTGTTACAGTCTGCTTCAGTTAGCTCAGTGATGGGGAAGTACGCGACTGAGATCATTTTCACCTTTAGGTGAGAAAAGTATTGTGGACGTCGAGTTTCGTGAACTTTAACTTTAATTTACGAAAAACTTCAACAATGCGATGTAACAACTGTAACAATTCGATGAGAATGCTTCGGGTGCAGTTATTGCTTGCTAGTTGAAGGTATTGCCAGTTTGTACGAGGGCTTCTATTGCGTCTAGTTTGGCTGCTAAACTTTGGGCCTGGGTAGCGATAGATACATTTTTTTATTACTGACGGGAATGTTGTAAAGTTCAAAACGTGCATCAACTTGTGCTCTCTAAATGATTTTAACTAATGATTCTAAACGTTTGAATTATTTTTAAAATTTGTTTGGAAATTTTAAATGTAATTTCGAATTATGTTAATGTGTTTTTTAATTTGTATATTTAAATATTACATATTTTATCCGATTTTACATATTTATTATATATTCTTATTGCTTTCATTACATATTTATGTACATTTTTGACGTTTAATACTACATGTTTTTCCGGCCTCTAATTATGAGTATATCCAGGTGCGTTAACTACTTTGCTGGATGTCCCGAGAGTAGGAGGTACCTTATAAGGAGGACATAGTGTTGTTTGTTCTTCCGATGGAATTTGAGATCCGGCACCGACACTGGCTTGCGCAATTTTCTCATTTTAGTTATCGCCCCCAGCAGGGTACCGCCCGAGTTCTAAGCTCGCGACTTGTCTCCCGACAAGAGTGGTAGTGTAGTGCATACAAGGAAGGGGGTTAGTGTCGGACGAGGAAGAGGAAGGAAAGATCGCGCGCGGTGCGTGGCCCATTTGTTAGAGTACTGCTCCGGCACTCGCCTGATGTTGATAGGAGAAACCACAGAAAACTACCGATCAGAACTGCCGACCGTTAAATTACCTTCGGCTGAATTCGACCTAGCTACGTAGCTAATGGCATCTAATTAATCGAGTCTGAAATCCGCCATCTGCAGGAAAGGACTACTGAAGTGATAAAAGAGGTGACGTAGTGGTGATGGCGCATGTTGGTGATCGTTTGCATGCGCAAAAGGATTAGAAAATATGTTGTTACGATGAATTGAAAAATTGGTGTCGGTCATCGAAGGCGGTGGAGATGAGACGTCCGTAAATGACGGCAAACTCAGATCTGCACAAAAACTACGACGACGGTGACGGTAGTAGTAGGGACCTTGACGTCTCATTGGCGCGGGGCTGGCGAAAGTGGGAGGTGGCTGAATTGGGAAGAATTGGTGTAGTCAATGGATGTCATGAGGCTGCCGTCGGCGTCACAGTGGTAGTAATGCAGCACACAGTGGTGATTGTTCGTCGGAGGCCATTGCGTCTACAATGATAGCGTTAGTGGGAAATATACTGACGGCATTAAGCCTCGCATGGCCGAGCGGGGGCCTACGGTCCCTGTGTTCTCTTTTTTCCTGTATGATAAGCAGAAAAAGATAGAAACTTTTTTTATTCTCGCGTATGTAAATATTCATTTATTTGAAACATTGTAGCACACTTTTCATATTAATATGATTTTTGATTACATAGAAAAATGACTCTGGGGAACTCAAAATACCCCTCATTTGCCATTCTTGTTATTCATATTTTGACGATCACATTTATATTTCTGTTGTATATTGCTGTTGTTCCATTCCTAATATGACTCTATAGTATTGGAGATACTTGAAAGAACTGATAGCTAGCGTTGATCTTCTGTTTTACTCTAAACGCAGCGTTTTACATTCTTAGTTGTGTTCCCCGAGTAGCAAGAAAATGCGTTTACGACAGCTAGGAGTGAGCGAGATATTAGACAGAGGGTTTCAGAGGTAGGTATTTATATTACATATTTTCTAAACATTCTCTATAAGTTTGCCCAAGTGTTCGTGTAATACTAATAATGATGTGAAATTACAAGGGTTTAATATCATAATTATTCCAAAGATGATATATGACTTAGATGAGTGCAAAAGCATTTTTCAACTTTTCAATATATTACAAAATATTTGAGAAATTTACACAAATGCTCTTGTACAATACTGAAAGATAATAAACAATACATAAATAAAGCAAATACCATTCTGTATTCAATATAACAGCTGTTTTGCAACAAAGCTTTATAGGAGTCATTTGGGTCCCCCACACTAACGGCTGCGTTTTAATATCATGCTTGTCAATGCTAGGGTTAATGATGATGACGGCACTTCTGTTTCAGTGGTGATGATCCTAATGACGATGGAAACTTTGGTGTCAGTGGTGGAATTTGTCCACGACACCGAGGGGAAATTTGTGAATACGGCGACGATGGTGGTAGTAAAGATGGCGGTCACATTGAAGTTAGAATTGGGATGGTCGTTGTGGTGTTTAGGTGATGATGGAGGTATTGATGGAATGATTTATTGGTTAGCGTCCACCGCTAAGGTCATTATTCCCGTAAGTGTAGTACATTCCTCCCTGGATTATGTGATCCGGCGCCGACCTACCTGTCGGCTAGGGAGGTTTTCGCTCAATCACATACCTCCCATTAAAGGGACACCGCTCCAGACGGGACAAGCTCTTAGCTCGCGTCAGGTCTCCTGACATGTGTGGTGGAGTAGTGCATGTAAATGTATGATTTGTATGTGGAAGGAAATATCGCATACGGTATATGACCCTTCTGTTAAGGTACGTCTCCGGCATTCGCTTGGTGTTGATAGAAGAAACCACGGAAACCTACCGATCAGAGCAGCCGACTGCTAGAATTATCCTCAAGACAATGAGCGGAACTCGACCTAGCTATGTAGCTAATGTTGAAAATTCTACCAATGTCGGGAGTGGAACCGGAGAACCTCCCGGTCAAAGGCATTGATTGATTGATTGTTCGTTATTGTAGGCGCGTCAACTACCGAGGACATTATTCCTGTAAGTGTACTTAATTAGTCCCCTATGTGTAAGTAATCTTCCCCCGCTGGATGGCGAGATTCGGCCCCGACCTACATTCGGCTAGCGGGGTTTCCCTGCAATCAGGTATCTCGCACCAGAGGGGTACCGCCCCAACCGCGACAAGCTCTAAGCACACGACCGGTCTGCCGGCATGTGTGGTAGTGTAATGCATGTTAGTGTAAGTGTGTGTGTGTAAGGGGAGAGGAAAGAACAAAGAAGAGGAAGGAAAGATCGCGCGCGATACGTGACCCGTGTGTTCGAATAGTGATCCGCCATTCCCCTGATGTTGATGGGAGAAACCACGGAAATCTACCAATCAGAGCAGATGGCCGCCAGAATTCTCCGTACATCGGCTGAATTCCGCTCAGTTATTTTGCTAGCGCCGAAAATGTTAATTCGTACCATAGAACCACTGGGTCAAGGGCACTGCAGTGCCATCAATTAAGTCCTTTCGGAGTGAGTGCTGGCGGTGGCCGCGGTGGTGTTGTAGGGGTGTGATGGTGGAGGCGAAGGGGGCGGGGCGGAGCGACGCGGCGTCCGCGTGTGCAACGCGACGCCGTCGCCGCCGCCCTTTGTTTTTCCTCCGCTTTGTCGCCGCCTGGCCCCGCACGCTGCCTATGCAAATGCTCCCCCCCACCCCCCCAACGGGCACAGGACCAACGCGCGCGTATTTCGGGGGAGCGGAATCCTGAAAAGGGCTTTTCTCCTCTGCTCTCGCCGAGGGGTTGTGTATCGCGTACGAGGATTTATGGGATCAAAAAAAAGTTTTTGAAAACCCTCGGGAAAGTTTGATATTGAGGTGATAACGGGTTTGTAATTAAAATTGAATACATCATCATTTTAAGTGCGGAGCCGGGTGTGCACAGTCATCAAGCGTAATTTGAATTTTTTGTGCAATGGTGATGTAATTCCTTGAACAGCACGAACTATGGGAAATGTGTTGGATATTCGTTTCATTGAATAACGCTTTTCTCCATATGTGTACTGTGTTTTTGCTTTCTCGAATCTACTACGAGTTGCGACAGAACAAAACGTTTTCTGATACTATGATGTCGCAAAAGTGGTTTTCTTGCAGCTAACTTTTAAATTACTTTCTCGAACACGAAGTACAGTAAAAATCTTTGTTTTGTGGGTGTTGTTTTCTGTTTAAACGCCTCTCCGACTGTGAACTATGCTAACCTCTTGACCGCACAGCATTTGCAAAGGTAATTTCACGAGTGCTTGGGAAATTATCGATAAATCCTCGAATCGCGAAGCGACGAGGGAATTTATCTGAAAATTTTCAAAGCAAGAGTGGAATATAATAGGAGAAGTAGGGAAGATCGGTTGCGTTTCTAGACCTGTTTGTTAGGGTACTGCTCAGGCATTCGTCTGGTGTGAATACCAGAAACTACGGAAAACTACAAATCAGAACTACCGGGCGCTTGAATTCGACCTAGCTACATATGTACCTGGAGTCGAAAACCTCTTGCTGCCTTAAGCCATCTCATCCAGATTTGTTTTTATGTCATTATAGTTCCAAAACTAATGAAAATATACTTGCAATACCACCGCTCGTACGAAAAGCCATGAGCGCTCATTACCCTACCAACCGCTTGTCCTTCCTCCGTCTCCTTCCTTAAGGCGCAATTGCAACTCCGCGTTTAATAAGCGGTCTGGCGGGTGCTCATATATTTCTCTTTGACTTGGTGCAGTTGGGGAGGTGTACACAAGGTGCAAGGGTATTTTCATAATTTTAATTTTATGTTTTTATTCGGCGCTTCCGGCCGCTGCATGACTCGTTGCGCCTGCTGTGCGCTCGGCCCCGCCCCCGCCCCCGCCCCCTCCCCCGCCTGCGCCGCAACCGTCCTACCCGTATGTCGGTGTCCGTTACATGCGCTCCCCGCCTGCGTTTACGGGCCTGTTAAGACACATCCGTCGAGCACAGGCGGCCGCGCACTGCAACGCCCCCTCCAACAGTTGGGCGTTCTTCACGCGTACACAACTTAGTGGTTCCGGGCGCGTAAACTCCTTAGGTCATTAGTTCCGTACACGTCGTGCATGTTTTTCCCGCTGGAGATGGCGGTGATCTTCCGCCGCTGGATGGCGAGATCCGCTGGATGGCGACCTACCGTCGGCTACTGAGGTTTCCCCCTAACCAGGACTCACCCACCAACGGGGCACCGCCCCAGCCGGGACAAGCTCTAAGCTCCCGACCGGTCTCCGGGAATATGGGGTAGTGTAGTGCATGTTAGTGTGTGTAAGAGGAGAGGATAAGATAAGGAAGCGGAAGGAAAGACCAGCTCTAAGCTCCCGACTGGTCTCCCGGAATAGCGTGAACAAAATTTTCGTCGGGGAAGGGAGGGGGGAATAGAAATGGGAATTGACCATTGTAGATTCACGACCAAGAAGTAGAAATGGGAATGTCGATCACGGTTTGGTCGGAGTGAATTAAGACATTAAAAATCATTTGCCACGTTTCTCACCTTGGCGTGTTTCGGTCGGGGGGGGAGGTAAAATAGGTGTGGGAATTAACCTTTGTAGATTCACGATCATGAAGTAAGAATGGGTTATGTCGATCACGGATTTTGGTCGGAGTGAATTAAGACATTAAAGAAATCAGTTTGCCAACGTTTTCTCACCTTGGCGTTTTTCGGTCGGGGGGGGGGAGTGAAATAGATATGGGAATTGACCAGTGTAGATTCGCGATCATGAAGTAGAAATGGGAAATGTAGGTTACAGAATTTGATCCGAATGAATTAAGACATTAAAACATTCAGTTTGCCATTGTTTCGAAATGTTTTCAATCCATCTTCTGGGCTGGTGTTAAATCATAAAAACATTTTTAGATACACATTTGGCAATTACTAGAAACCGGAAAAGTATGTAGTATGAAACGTCAAAATATGTACATAAATATGTAATAAAACAGTAAGAATATGTAATAAATATGTAAAATTGGATATAATTATGTAATATTAAAATACATTTACATAATACGAACTTACTTTTATAAAAAAAATCCTACGCAAATTTAAAAAAAAAATGCAAACGGTTTAAAATTCATTTGAAAAGCACAAATATCACAAACGTTTTGCACAATACAACTTTCCCATAGGTAGTTAAACCTTCACAAATAGTTATCCAGGAATGAAGTTTAGCAGCCAGATTAGACGCAATAGTGGCCATCCTACAAACAGACGATATCTAAGACCAGCAAACAATCACTGCAGCATGGAATATTTTCAGCGAAGTGTCGCACGAAGCGATTGCCAAGATTTCTTGGAAATTAAGGTGAAAGGTCGCGAAACGCGGCGACAATGATACTTTTCACACCTAAAGGCGAAAATGATCTGTCGCTGCCAAGCTCTTCCCGCCACTGAGATAACTGAAACAGGCGCCCCGGATTGTGAGAATATCTGAGCGCGTCTTCACGAAGCTTACCTCGAATAAACTGCGCAGTAATAATATAGGGAAAATTGCTGAATTTTCTGAAAATACTTGTTTGAAAATCAAAGAAAATTGATAAAATAAAAAAAATATGTTGTGGAAATAGAGAAATATGTAAAATGTGTAATAGAATACCAAATATGTAAAAATATGTAACAAAAAATGGATATTGTGTTAGGACGGCAACAATTCGCCAAGATTAAAATTTTGAGTGGGGTAAGTAGTATAAAGACAAAAAATATGTCATTACATAAAAATACGGTCTCTAGCAATTACAACATAAACAATTTGTTCAACCTCTTTGGTGAACGGACTGTCAGCCCTAAATTATCTGCACTTCATGCTTTGCATGATGTGGTTATGCATGCATCTAAATATTCTACAATATTCGAATTATTATTGAGATATGGAAAATATTATTAATGAAATACACGGGTTAACAATAAAACGTTAATTTAATTTTATAAAATAAATCGATTACCTAATTAAAAATAATCGATAAAAAATCGATTGCCTTGAAATTAAGTTTTCACTTATCATATTAATACTAAATCGATGAAAATGTGCTTGTATTTTCTTGAAATCAAGGAATTTTTAATGTTATTAAAAACATTCCCTTTTCTTTTTTGTAATATTAAGTTTTCACAAAAAGTGTTTTCGAAAATAATTGAAAAAATAAATAACCTATCACAAGTTTCTTCTGATTCTTCTGAAATTAGCATCTTCAATACCTATTTCATTTTCAAATTATTCCTCCTTTTTCGATAAAAAAATATTCTATCTGTAATCGACTAATATCATCCATTGAGACTTCCAGCTATCGTTGATCTTAACATGGTTTTTGCCCTACGCTAGGTGGGGAATGACCACTTTGTACTATGAAGAATGTAAGGTAGAACAAGAAATGTGTTGCCTCAGAAATATTGCATTTAAAAAAATGGTAAAGCATTCTTTGCGGATCAGTGTATAGAGAAGGAGGAAAGTACTTTGAAAATTTAGGAGAAGATCTGTTGTTCCCTGTCGTGACCTCCCTTGGGTGCGTCCATGTTCTATAAAGTGTACAATGTGGACAGCAACCGATTTCAGACTAGAAGTGAAAGGTTAGGTTTGTTGTTTTTCACGATGAATCTTTTATTTTTTCCAAAATTTAAAATATGCACTATGGAATAAGAAATTTTTCACAGTAACTCAGAAAATGACCAATAATCTTGTATCAATTATCTTGGCTTTCAAAGCTTGCATTTTTGCAATATATTAAGCAGCTGAGTTATAAAAGAATAAAATTCGATATTTAATTAAATGTACTGCAGCAAGTACAGCTATTCAGGGAAGAAAACATAAAATTCATATTTACTCTCATATAAGAATGCAAACATCTTTCATAGCATTAGCGTGAGGTTGATTGAATACAATGCGGTTAAATGTCAGTCCTTACTATTCTAGTGTCACGGTTGTAAAGGAACACAATTTAATAGCAGAGGAAACAAAAACAATGTTCATTTTCATGACGCTTTGTCGTTGGAGTGATAAATAATAATTTTCTAAATAGTTTTCTAATTTTTAAACCCCATTTTCTGTTTCATTTTTTCTGAACTGCTGGGAACCTGGGTCTTCTTTTGACCGAAACATTTTCCCCCTTAATAGTTTTGAGAAATACACTTTTCCTTATGCCGAACCCAAAACATTTGGGTCGTCCTCTCTCGATAATTTTTCCTGTTTTTTTTCTCAAAACTCCTGTGTTGTTGTTTTTTTTGTGCGACCATGTGAAAAAGAATAACAAATAGAGCCTAGAAATGGCACATCGTAACGTTGCACTCTTTAAGCTATCAAGGTGTTAAAAAGCAATTTTTGTTTTGAGCAGTTGTTTGATCGCTTAGAAGGAGATCCGCGCTATATTCCGTAATTATTCCATGTATGTTTAAACGTAATAAATTGTAAGGAATTGAAAGAAAAAAAGAGTTATCTCTAGAGAATACGTAAGATGAACTTATTAGCTATGTATTGCCTATTTCGATTCATTTTGTAAACCTGATCTTACATTAACACAAGATAGCATTGTAGTCCTGTTTATTTTCAACAATTTTATATAAAAATATGTTTAATGAAAATTAATCTTGAGAATGTAACATATGCAATATTACTAGAGCTGGGAAGTTCATGCAATTACATGTTTTTTGATAATGTTCTGATCTGTCAGATGCTAAAAATCTGTTTCATAGCATTGAGATAGAAGTATTTTTATATATAATGTGCAACTTGCATATTTGACAGTTTTGGGGCAGACATATATTTAATAACATTACAATTCATAATTACAGAAAAGATCACATTTATTTTTACATGAAATTTATTAAAAACAGGCATTAATTAAATAGTTTGATAATAGAGCCAGGGTAAAGTAAAGTTTGGCGAAGTAAAATTTGTTGAGTTTTCGAGTATACATAAATATATGCGTAAATGATAAAAACAGACGATTATCAAATTGGAAAATACATTCCTTGCAAACCTGTCATTTAGAAAATGTTTTTAGGACAAAGGGGCGAAAATACAAATATGCACCCATCACTTCACGTGATCACCTACGCACAGTTTGCAAACAGGAAGTTCAATTACTCTGATTCTTTATACTACATTCGTATTGGCCTAAAAATAATGCAAAGGAAGAGATTTCAAGAAGGGAAAAATAAAAGAAAGGATTTCAGGAAGACGTGAACAAGGATTATCAAATTGATGTCTAAGAAACAATTCTTCGTTGTTGTATTTTTCATTAACACATATGTATATTCCCACGCTAGAGGATCACTAGATTGAATGCTATCATGCAAAATGTTCTGTGTGTTTTATTTTTTGATGTTGAGGTCGTACTGTGAAATTCATTTTCTCGGCACGTGCCTTATTAATTCGAAATTTTTTCGTAGACACCGAATCGAAATTAAACACGGTTTGCAGATGAAGTAATTATAGGTTACCGATCTGTTTTTACCAAATACGTGTGGGTTCTCATTTAAATTTCTGTTATTCGAACTATCTGCATCCAATAATTATGAAAATTCGAAATTTCCTGCGCAGTATTAGACATAATTGAAAAATTTCAGCCAAACCAATACCTGAGTGCAAAGTACCAAATTTGGCAGGTCATAAAACCATGAAATTATTCATCAATGACCATCAGGAAAGTTTGAGCAGACAAAGATAGACGGTAATTTGAAGCGGTTTTAAACTCACGGTCACAGATAACACAACACATTTTTCAATATTTCTGAACGTTCATATTGCGACATAATACGACATTATTCATACATTGATACCGTATTGAAAGTTCTTCTTATACTAGTATAAATATTATTACGGTTTCTTGAATGTGATCGGGGCTAGAGTTGATCGAGTAAACGAACGGACGATGAAATGAGAGGAATTTGTTTCGAAGTCAAAGGGCTCCTGCGGACAGGAGAACCCCGAAAGAATCTGACTTGAGCACCACACGTACCACGCGGTCTAACAAGTATACGACAGTCCACAGTTTGTCCACGGTTCTCCACGCTACGAATATTCAAATTCATGTAGGGGTAAATGAGATACTAATGGATCCCACTTTTACACACTACCTTAGAGTAAGTTTCAATATGAAAAGATTGACAATTTTGCCGAATATTGTGATAAGAATATAAACTCACCTATTCACACATACGTAAAAAAATGTGTTGTTCTTTTAAAACAAAGAGAAAAGTTTTCTATTAGCAGGGAAAGTGAACACACCTTCTCTGGTTAAGCATGAAATGGTTGCTCATTCTGAAACACTTTCCTTCAAAATAGTAGTTTATGCATCACGACACAAGAGCGAGGGTTTTAGGTTTCTGGCTGATGCGTTGTCCAAATCCACACAGGAAGAGGTGACGCAAGTGATGTCACTGTAATGCTACGAAAACCTAGGTTCGAGTCTCGACGGTGACAGCATTTTCGTCACTACCTAGATAGGCCGAATTCAGTAGCTGTCTGGAGGAGAATTGTAGCAGCCAGCTGCTCGGATCGGTAGTTTTCCGTGGGTTCTCTGATCAATACTGGTCGGGAGCTTAGAGCTTATCCCGGCTGGGGCGGTGCCCCGCTGGTGGGAGAGTCCTGGTTGAGGGAAACTCCTCTTGCCGACGGTAGGTCGGCGCCGGATCTCGCCATTCAGCGGGGAAAGATCACCGCCATCTCCCGAGAAAAACATGCACTACACTAACGGGACTAATGACCAAAGCAGTTGACGCGCCCGGAATCACGAAAAAACTAAACAAAACCAAACCCAAACAAATGGGCCATTGACCGCTCGTGATCTTTCCTTCCCTCTTCTTGTCATATCCTCACCCCTTGCTTACACATATTTACACTTATATTTACGCTTATATTTTACACTTCCACTAATACGCATGCTGAGAGCTTAGAGCTTGTTCCGGCTGGACGGCTCTCCGCTGGTGGGAGATACCTGGTTGGGGAAAACCCCGCTAGTAAGTCGGCGCCCGAACTTACCATCCAACGGGGAGGAAATCACCGCCAACTCTCAAGGAAGAAGCATGCACTACACTTACGGTACTAATGATCTTAGCCGTTGACGTGCTCACTAATCAATCAATTAATACCACTAATAAATCAATATCACTAATCAATCAATTAATTCAAGTCCACACGCATCACTATTCGATCGAAGTGCATATAACTTTTTTGTGCACTTAACCACTTTGTGTATAAACGTTCTATCTGCCGACCACAATAGTCATTTTATGTACGGAATGTAAACGTTGGTTGTCCCATTTCTATTATTGTTATATCCATTGGTCACCATCAGGTGCACCCCGGGGGGGGGGTCATATTGAGCTTCATGTTCCCCCCTCCCCAAAGCTGATGAAATGTTTTCACAAAAATGGTAATCGTGATATCATTAAGCTAAACGCAGACCTTGGAAATCCAATTTTTTATTCGGAAATTCTATACCTGATTGTTTCAAATGACGGTGTTTTGTAGTCTACCCTTAGAACTTCTGTCACATCCTGTCAATTATATTTTGCTATTTTGCAAGTGATGTCCTTTCTCAGCCCTTTAAAATAAAATATTAAATGCCCTCATTAATATGTTGTTCCAATTCGTCGCCTTACTCCGTCGGTGAGAGGTAAAATTACGAAAATGTGTTTTTGTTAAATAGTTTTTCAACCATGAATAGCGGCAGACTATTTCTCAATTTTTCTGTAATTAAGGTAAGTGTTGGTAAAGGAAGTCCTCTCGCCATAAAAAATCTTTATTTCAGAAGCATAAGTTCGTCATCCTACCTTCTCTTATCCTATTTTAATTTTTGTGTGAGCTTTTATGAGAAATAGAAGGATAACATGGGACTCCGAAGACTAAATGAAAATGCAATTATAACAAATACCTACGTGCGCAGTTGAATTATTATAAAGTTCTCTCAAGTGTTGAAAGTAAGAGATACGTGTCTTTTAAAAGTTCTTCCTCAATGCTAATGGAAATCTGATAGACAATCCAAGAGAGTTTAGAGCGTGAGTTAAGGAGAATGTCAGTATGAGGTAAATGATGAATAGCATGAATCCAATTATTTTAAAGAATTGATTAAATTTAAAATTTTTTTTTTTCTTTGACAATAGAGTAATCAATGATATAAAATATAATTACATAATATTTATAGAATTTTCGATAATGAGGTATGCACACAAATGAAGTTTTTATAATAGTTTGTGAGTTTTAAATATTTTTTAATAGAAAATGCAATTAGAGACACTTGTTTAAATGTAGACTTTTATAAATAACTTAAATTCAATGCAAATAACATGCCATAACATTTATCAAATTTCGCAAAATTAACTTAATATCTATGTGTTACAAACTAATTTAAAATGACAACATTTTTACTCTTATGATCCCTTGCGTTTTCAATGATTCTGAAAATGAAGGAAATTACCTTCATTTAATGCAGTGTGTAGCGTGTTATAGAATGCTACTCTTTTACCCCAACGTTTTTGGCCAACAAATCTGAAAGTCAATTTGTCTCCACTATTCAACCATAATTGGCCCTCCTAATTACGTGATATCTACCACAAAATCAGTTCAAAATCATATTTACGTTGAACTCAAGTTTCCCCATAATAATACACATTACACCGCTAAGTTGACAAAATTTATCATGATATCAAAATTGTGGGGCTTGATACATCATAATTCATATATCTAATATAACTAGCAGTGCTACAAAAATACATACTTTTTCGAATTATTTCTAATATTTTCAATTTTCTGACAATTCAGAAAGTTGAACGAAAAATGGAACCGCATTTTATAAGTGTACTATCAAAGAAAAAATTAGATCCGTTTTTGAGAAAGTTTTGTTTTTAAAATTTCCTTTATTGTACAGAAAATTACACGGAACCTATTCATATTTTGAAGAAAAAGCCCATGGTTGTATTTAAAGATCTATTTTTGAAGAACAGATTAACGAAAACAATTGTCTTCAATATTACAGTTGTAGGAGAAATTTTTATTTTTTGCAATTTTCGGAAATTCAGAAAATCTAACGAAAAAATGAATCTGCCCTAAAATCTAACGATAATATAAGTATACTGTACATATAATAAAATTGCAATTTGTTAAAATTGTAATATATTAACACGTCTCAGCCATCACGTATAAAAAAACTCATAACCAATCGTTGCTTATTAGGCGGGATAATTTAATTCATTTAAAGGTGATTAACCTACACAAATTCGACAATCGAAAAATCCATCCACCAAAACACCGCTCAACCGTGGAAAGTTTTTCTGAAAAATTCAAACTTCCGTGTTGCGGCGTTTGCAACGTGATAACTCCCAAAAGATTCTAGCAACGAAAGAGAGGGAAATTCAAATTTACATATTGGAAAATTCAAAACTTTTGCAAAATAACGCGAAGTCGCTCATTTTAAAAAATGTTTTCCTGTCCTTTTTAAAAAACTGATTTTTAGAAAAAGTAATTTACTCTATGAGGGAACAATATTTACCGTTTTTAGAAAGACTCAAACGCCATTTACTCCAGAACCACTCCATTTTCTTCCTTAAAGTTTTTCTACAGATAACGCTATGATGCTTGATAAGATGACTACAAGTCTACTTGGCTGCTTTCTCTGTTTATTCAAAAACTACACAAGTGCACTTTTCGTGCGGATAGTGCTACATGCGCTGAATCTTTATTACATTAAAAATACACAATTGTAATTTTCTTTATACAACACTCACGTCGTTATTATTATTATTGGGGGACAAGATTTTTACCTCCACAAAGGTAGAGTGCGCAACATACTCAATTTTATACGTAAATTTCAAATATCACAATCAAAACGTGATATCACGTCACAGTTTTTAAATATACCGTTTCTTTATATCGTATGATACCATATTTTGGCTATTAAAGCAAACACATGTAAATTGTACCTGTAGGATCTGTGGAATTAATACGCATAAAATCTATTTAAAAATAAAATATTTGTTCAGTTCATCCATGCAACTTTTATGAGATATCAAGAAAATTAGGCTTTCGTGGATTTTTTATCTTCAGTCTTCGAAAACTGCGGTCTTTATTCTCGCGTTTGATAATCGCTCTCAATGACAAGTACGATTTAGTGGTCTCAGGAGGTCTTAGTGGATGTTTTGAAAACAAGTCTCGTGGCTCCTCATATTTCCTACGGCGCATCACTCACTGAAAGTAATTATTTTAGCCCCTTACCTTATAGCAAGTATATATGTATCAAACTGTTGGGAGTGGCAGATTTTCAGTCAGTCGATGTCATACGGAACTGCAGCCGCAGTGCGCATGAAGTTCGTGTCTGGTTTACGTTGCCTCAAATACATTAATACATTACAGATATGTGGGTTTTATAAAGTGAAATTCGCCACACGATCTATTGACTTGAATTAGTTCGATAAAATGCAAATCCTCTTTCACATCGAAAATGTGCGAATGAATCCGAAAATTTCTGTTACGTTTGTGGAAGATTTTCATCCAAACTTAGACATTTGGGGTTAATGAGTGAATTGTGTGTTCTCTATAATTCACATGAATCTTGGAAATATGAAAAAAAAATTGTTTTTACTCCCTAGTGTATTCATATTACGGGCGTTTCATCATTATGTTTGCGGGTACAAGTTCTTCAAAAGTTTTGTCATGAAGTTTCTCGCAAGTTCAAATGTTTTCAATGAAAATGAGCCCAAAATTATGCATTTTCAAAAATGTGCAAACGGCAATTTCTAAAAAACGGCTCCAATTTTTTTACAAGGTTTTACTCTTCTTTAAGTCGCACGTCTATTTTACCATTAGGTGACCGAAAGATTGAAAAAACTTGAACGAATTTCCTTTATGTGCCAATAGATGACAGCTGAGAAGAGGATGAGGCAAAACCGCTCCTGCAAACAGCTCCCTCTCACATGAGCGTCTCGGACTCCTTAAATTGGGGAGGAGGCATTGAAGTGATTTAAATATTACTACCTCGGAATTTCAGTTTAAATATTTTTTATCAATTTATTAAAATGAACAGGCTGCATGAGGTGGCTTAAAAAGGTAAAGTCAACTCCACAGATATTCATGAATTAAATAATACTTTCTTATAAACTTGCGGAAGCCACTGAAACGATGGAGGTGACGGCGGTGGCGGTGGCGGTGGCGGTTGCGGCGGCAGTGGTAGTGGCGGTGGCGGTGGTGACGGTGGTGGTGGTGGTGGTGGCGGCGGAAGTTGCTGTAATAATGTACGAAGAAATGTGTTCACTGGCATTAGTTAGATATGAAAATGTGGTTCGTGAGAAAAGCCATACAACTATTCATCAGGAAATTGCTGATAATATTCCATTCTCTTGCGTTTTTATTTTATTATTATTATTATTATTATTATTATTATTATTATTATTATTATTATTATTATTATTGTACTTTACTGCTCATGAAGGACAGGAAGACATTTATCTGCACACTATTACTGCCCCTGCTTGAATGTTGTACGAGTAACGAATAAATTTCGTCGTTTTGCTGTAAGCATCATTACACAAAATTTAATTTAGAATAAAGCTGGTGGATTTATTGAAAACTTTCAGAGTCCGTGTCCGTCCACCTCCCCCTGCCCATCACACTTGCGTCCGGTCTTTTGCACTTTCTCTTTTGTCAAATAATCACCTACTTCAGAACACTCCTTTCGGGGTATAATTGGGTGAATATAGTATACATTTTAATTCAGGAAACCTTCCCCAAACGGGACATCAGCTGTCGGTCCCTCTGCCCCCGTCCACGTGCAAACGCCCCCACACCCAACCAATCGGCCCTAAACATTCTCACTGCGGCCTCGTGTAGACCTTGCGCCGCCAGCTGTAGAAGGATTTTCCTAAGAATGCGCCGAAGTGACAGTTCGCTAAACAAGTGAACATCACATGTAACTCAGAGAAGTATCCCTCCACCACAACAGCTGTTCAGCCCCGCCTCTTCGTAAAGTGTTTATGACTCCTGTGAAAACATCCCTATGCAGAAGTCTAAGAGTTTCGCTGAGGTATATGCACGTACGCGAGGCCGGGAAATATTTAAAATTCATTACGTATGTGGAAAATCTCTTAACATGCTTTCACAATCAGTAAAAGAAAACTGTCACGAATGTAAAGAGAAAGCTCTCAATTACAACTCGCCACACAACAGCACAATAGACGGAAAAACGTGCATCAGTACGCATTTCGGTTTTAAAATAAACATAATATTTATCACACAAAAACTAAATTGAATGTAATGTTTGTAGAAAAAAAGAATTTTTACAGAATAGCACATAACACTGCACTTACAAATTTCAATTGTATCTCGAAGCGCAGTATATTTTCGTTGGACAAGGACATCACAAAAGGAAGCGTCGACGCCATTTACAAGATAGCCAACTGCAAACGAACGAATGTAGGAAGGGAATGTAACGGGCTCAAGGATACAACGACCAAAGAAACTTCAGTTGTGTCGCCAGCGTTAGCTCTCACTTTGGCTCATCCTTCTATAACTCTACGGTTCGTCCTCCACTCTGCCAGCAGAGCTCCTCTGGGCCTCAACGGAAGAATTTCGACACGCGCACCTATGCACCTAGGTGGAATCAGCCAGAACCAGGAGGAGGATTCTAGTGGCCGGCTGCTCTGATCGGTAGTTTTCTGCCGTGTGTCTTATCAAACCCAGGTGAATGATAGACTGACCGCGCTCGATATTTACTTTCATCCAAGTTCCCTTCTCCCCCGTTGTTCACATACACCTACTATACAGGTACAACACTACCTCATGTGTCGACATACCAATCGGGAGCTTAGAGCTTGTCCCGGGTGGTGACTTGCTGGGAAGGGGCGATACCTGGAGAGGGAAAACCCCGCAAGCTGACTTGTAGGTTCCCACGTTCTAGCGAGGGAAGGAACATGGCCTTTCTTGGGATTCGGAATACACCACACCTACGGATGTAATGAATGACCAAAGCAGTTGACACGCTCGAAAATACCTCTGGATAATCAACCCACCGGGTCCCTAAAATGCCTACAAGTATTGTGTCTACAAGTACTGTATTTGTGATTCTCACACTTGTTCTTCCGCACTACGCGCCCTGCCTGTCGCTCCCGCCACTACGCCCCCGCCAGCCGCCCGACCTGCGTCCGCCCCTACCCCACAGCCCGCTCGCCGCGCCAGCCGTCCGACCCGCCTCCGCCGCGCCGTCCACCCCGCCGCCCGCCACCCGCCGCCGCCTCGCCCGCCTCGTCCCGCCGCCTCCCGACCCGCCCCTCCGCTCGCCCTCGCCTCGTCCGCCTCCGCCCGCCTCCGCCCCGCCTCCGCCGCCCCGTCCCGCCTCCGCCCCGCCCCGCCTCCGCCCTGCCTCCGCCCTCCCCTCCGCCCCGCCTCCGCCCGCCTCCGCCTCCGCCTCCGCCTCCGCCCCGCCTCCGCCCTGCCTCCGCCCGCCTCCGCCCGCCTCCGCCCCGCCTCCGCCCCGCCTCCGCCCGCCTCCGCCCGCTCCCCCGCCTCGCCCGCCTCCGCCCCGCCTCCGCCCGCCTCCGCCCGCCTCCGCCCCGCCTCCGTCTCTCCCCGCCTCGTCCTCGCCCCGCCCCCAACCGCGCCCACCCCTCGCGCCGCCGTCCCCGCTGACCCCTGACGTCATCTCAGCGGCCTCCGCCGCCGGCGCGGCGCGGCGCGGCGCCCGCAGATAAAAACAACACATGTAGCGCACAGAGCGGCTCTTGTACGCGCGGCGCGGCGCGGCGCGGGGCGGCGTGGCGTGGCGGGGAGCGAACGCGCATTCCTCGCCGACGGTTGCCGCGCGGCTCCAGCGCACGCGGCTTCCGATGGCGTCACTCCCCCCCCCACGCGGGACCGTTAGCACGCAGCGGGCACGGCTGCGGCTGGAGAACATGCACACACACACGGCGGCGCGGGAGCCCAGGAGGCCCTGCTTACAAATCGAAAGCAACCGCTCCCCACGGCGACAAATCGCTACCGACAAGTTCATTGCCGGTATTACATAATATCAGTGGCATAGCTAGGGGGCGGTGTGCCCGGAAGACACCATTCTAGTGGTGACACAATTATAAAATTTTATAGTTCGAATTATATAATTTTCATGATTTATTTAAAAATTATATATACACATTAATTTAATAGTTATACAATTAAATCATATATAATAAGAAGGAAAAGAAATGTATTCTAAAGTAAATGTATTGTAAAGTATAAGCAGTGAACCCCAATTCTTCAGTGGTCCAAGACCCTCGATTTCGGCGATTACTTTATCTCATATTATCGTTAATCTTGATAAAATAATACAAATTATCTTTAATATCATGCAAATATACTTGATTTTTTATTAAATAATGTATAAACTATTCAGATATAGATATTTTTATATTTAATTTAGGGGCTGACACCATTAATTTTGCTCCGGGTGACATCAACTTAAGCTACGCCACTGGTCATTATGTCTGCAGTTACAACTTGAAATTGCAACTTCAAGCACGCAATTCGATAAATAAATATACTTGGATGATTCTCATTAAAAATTTATAGAACGCGGAGGTTATGCATTCTGGTGGAAAACTTTGAAACGAAAGATATTTTCCCCCTTTTCTATTTAAAGAATAAACTGAAGTCTTATATTATTGATGGTGGTTTTGCAATAATGTAACACGAAGAGTACATTTATTGACTTTGTTTTTGATCTCAGAATCGTTCAGAGGGTAGATCACAGATTAACCATTAATAACTCGTGTATCTGTCCGCCATCGAAATTTTGCAGATTTTCAGTGGCCGCTCCCAGAATAAAGGTGGCGTTTGAAAATAAATTAATAAAAATAAAATAAATTAAAAATTGGGCATTTTTAGAAAATTATCGGTGCAGAATGCTCATCAACTACTTCTTCCTTGCACGTTGCGAATTAAATTTTTGGTATCGCAGCTTCTGATTGGGTCCCTCTCTCCTTCCAGCTCCTGACATTGTGAACTGCCACTATATTTAAATCGGAACATACCATATTTGCCGAACTCGAAATTCGATACCTTTTGTAATATTGGAGTATTTCACGATAAGAAGGAATATATTTCATTTTATTTTAACTTTCTCGTGTACTGCTTGTGTATAGGGAAAGTATTGTAATGCTGCAGGCCAAACGGAGATTTTTTCAAAGAAAAAATCTTTTATTCTTTGGTTTTAGTAACAAAAAAGTGGATAAAACTAGTTCCTACATGTAATAAACTACTTCCCCTAACACGTTGTGTAGTCAGAATCCATGTTTTGTGTGTTAGTTGATATCGAAAAGTCGATTGACGACGAGAAGTGCGACTGTCCCCGTCCGTCCTTCCGTCCCTCCCTGAAGAAGCTAGCGGCTATACTTCGGTTTTTATCACATGGCGCGTGAGGTCTTGTATTCACGATGGAATATTGCACGGCTTTTTGCGTCTCTCTCGGTCGTGCCGCTAGATGTCGTATGATCGCGACCGTATCAAGTAGTGCTGCAGATCAAGAAACTTCTAGCGGTGCGACCGAGATATTATAAAAAGCCAAGTTTATACAGTAAGTAGGCGTTTTAACCAAAATTGATATTTCCCGATTTATCTGACTGATGTAACGGCCTCTTGAACTTGAAACATATTTTGATTTTGGTGAGTACATGATTTTGGTGGTTTACATGAAGCGTTAACAGCGTTTTACACATTTTACCAAAAATGTCTCCAAAAATTTCCTTTATTTTTCCCCCTGGAATAGAGCAAAACACGCTTAAAGAAATGGCGCAGGTTGCATTATCCTTGAACTCTCTAAATTTTCGAAAATTGAAAAAGTTCAATTTTTTTCTGTTCAAAAATCTTTCTTCAACTACAATATCGAAGACATTTTTCCCCCGAATGAAATATGCTGAAATAAGGTTAATGAAGAGATCTGTAAATAAGGTCATGTACAATTTTTCGAAAATACTAGTTTGTGTGAAACTGTTTTAAAACAAAATGTTATTAAAAAGGGCTCCAATTTTTTTTTTCAAATGCTTCACTCGTCTGTAACAAAGAATGGTAAAGAAAATGTGCTGGTTGCATTTTCGGCGAATACTCTGTACTTTCGAAAACTGAAAAACCTTGACATGGAAAAAGTACATATTGATAAAGTGAAAGTTGAGAAAGAAATTTTTAAGTGAAATTTGTTCTAAAAACTTAGTTCATTAAAACACCTCATGTACACTTAAAAAAATAAGCATAGTTTAGTTTAATTTGGCAAATTTTCAGGAATTGTCACCTTGCAATATGAGAATGGAAACGCAGCAACACGGCCGTTTGAAATTCACATTTTGAAGCGGAGGTAGAAACTGGCAGGGAAATATGTTTTTAAACTTTCAATGTATATCTTTAAAATAAAAATTAATACAGACTTGAAACTTCAATTACAATATCTTCATGATAACTTGAATAGCATTCTGACATTTCCTAAACTTTTACTCTTAAAACTCAATCAAAATTTGGAAAAGCTGATAAATAAATCTCTTATTCAATATTTGCAGTATTACTGGAGTTCATTGTTATATTTCTATATGTTAAGCTATTGTCTTTTAACAAAACTAAGCGTTATTCACTCACACTTAAGACTCACATTTTGAGGTATAACCCGATTTGCGTTTGTTTCGTTACAATAACCCAGACGTCCATTCTAATGGCCACCGACCCAATCGAACAAGTGCTATCCTCGCTAATTTTGTGTTTTCCTCTCTTATCCCAACTTGTGAGTTTGACTACAAGGTTCACTCGTGGAAGTCGCAATAACTTCAAATGTAGTTAGTTAGTTTATGCCTTATTTTACGTGGCGAGACTCGGGCCATGAGGCCCGCTCTTCCGTCCAACCACGCAAATTTCGCTTCGCTCCTTTCACCACCTAGCGGAAAAAGGAGGCATTATCTTAGGCGACGAAACAAGCGGATCTCAATTTTGCTCAGAGGCGTCTTTTAGGCTTGAGTATCTTTTACATGCAGTAAATCTACTACATGGGACAGTCAGCTTTACTTCCCCTCCGAAGGAAGGCGTACGAAGGATTTTTTCGCCCGTCCACGGCTTCGATCGGGTTTGAACCCGCAAACTCGGGTACAACAGCTGACCGTTATACCACCGAATCCGCGAATGTAGCATTGTTAGTCTTAGAAACCGCAATTAATTTAAAGTCCACTCATGACGTAATCTGAAAACCGACGTTTCTCGTGCTGCGGCTGCGTGGCTGAAGTGTGTGGCAAGCGCGTGGCTGCGATGTGGTTCCGGCCGCCTGCCTCTCCGCTCCGCTCCCCCCACTCGCCGGCAGGAAGCGACAGGCGCTATCAGACAGGATCCGGGGCCTTTCGCAAAGGCCCTCGCCATCCTAGATGACCAGTCGACGAACCTCGCGCGATGCAAGCGTTGCAGGATTCGTGACTATTGAATGACCAACTATTATTTATAGTGAGAAATTCTTGAAAAGTCTTACGTAAGGCCTAAAAACACTAAGTTGTTCGTAATTTCTTTAGGCAAGTCTTGTGTACTTAATATGAGTAAAAATGTTCTTAATAAATGTATGATATTATATGTACAATGTTTGTCTAAGAATACAAATTATTCGCTATCAATTATTCATAAATTATTAGTCAACTTATTAATTTAGTGTTTAGACAAATATCTATTACATTGATTAAAAAATAAATATGCAGAGAAAAATTACTAGGACAGATTCTTGTCATGTTCTTGTTAAATAATATGCTCCAATGATTTAGAATGGTAGCTGTACCAATTTCCACTCGATGGTAGCATAACCACAGCTGTAAAAAGCATAAGAAATTAAGAATCTACAAAGAATGTCATGTTGGAGTGTTTATACCAAATGTGGTTCAGCCGACAACCCAGTCCTGATGAGGAAGAAGGGAGAGAACTCGTGCGGCCATTGTTTCAGAATCTGATTCGACACTCGTCTAGAAGTTATGAGAAGAAACTACGGGCACGAATTTTGATTACCGTATTTAAATTGAGACTAAAGCCTATCATGTTATGTAAATAATTGAACAAAATAATAATGCATTCCTAAAAAAAACTGCTGTAAAACACTTTCTATTTTTTATTATTTTTTTGTTTTTCAATAATTATCACTTTAATTATATTTTCAAATACTATTGTATTAATTTTATTTTTCAGGTAGTTTTTGGCACAAGTGATGGAAATTGGTCATTGAAACAGCTGATGGTTCATTGATGCAGATATTCATGGATATTGTTATTTCTAAATGTCTGTTGCATTCTCTGACAAGATCATGAAGATGGATTTGAAGGTGATGCCAATATACATTTTGCTAATTTTGCAAGCATCATGGACTTTTGTGATTTCATTCGTATTTAACATTCACAAAAAGTATATACATTAATGGTTCAATTTTTTTATTGTATAATTTTTGACCATGCAAGTTATTTTAAAATTCTCATTAGGTAATATAACTTGTGTTATAATTCTGTTATAGTTTCAATGTGTACTATGTACTAGTGCTCTCAGAATTACTACAAATGAGTATGAGTAATATACAAAATTTACATTCCCACTAGAAAAGGGTCATTAACTTCAAAATGCTAGTTTTTCAGGGCAGTTTTACAACTAGAGTTCCAAATCAAGTTCCTGGAGTATGTCCATCTGTAATTTTCTTTTGGAAGATTATTAATTTTTACTTTGTGTGCTGTTTTGTGTGCTTTGTGTGCTGTTTGTAGCATATAGTATGGATAACACTACATTCTCAAACATGCAATGATTTTGTAAATGATCTTGTGTCAGGTACGCGTGAAGTTGTGCCGACGTTTGACCATCTTATCGTGGTCTTCTCAGGGCTGTTGTGCTAATATATACGCTGTATATACTGGCACAACAACCCTGAGGAAGACCACGATAAGATGGTCGAAACGTCGGCAACACAGCCTTCGACGCGGCGTCACCTGGACAGCCAAGATCAATTACATGACTCTGGCCGCGGAAGCCTACGACTTCATGCAATGATTTTGGCTATTATTCATCTTCAAAATTACCAGAGAACAATATCTCAGATTAATGATTCTTGTGCAAG
Source organism: Teleogryllus oceanicus (assembly GCA_964035755.1). Lineage (NCBI taxonomy): Eukaryota > Metazoa > Arthropoda > Insecta > Orthoptera > Gryllidae > Teleogryllus > Teleogryllus oceanicus. The sequence goes on from CAXIVR010000005.1 coordinate 5,385,801, forward strand.
GAAATGCCATTACTGTTGTAAGTGTGTTGACCTTGATAATTTTCTGAAACATTTCCTAGCCAAGTGAACAAAATACTTTCCTCTTGAAATAAAACAATTCAATACTACTAGCCCTTTAAAATGCTAAAACCTGCATACATATGCCAGATAAAATTTGACAAAACATGCCCAATCAAATTTTAGCTTGTTTTTTCATTGCTATTTGTAACAGGAACAATAAACAATATTTCGAAAATTTACAGAGTCAAATTCATCCTTTTTGAGAAATGAATCTTCTGGGACATTCTACTACATCACCAGATGTAATTGGAGCATATTTGTAAGATGAAATCTGAGCCAATATGAGGTCAAAGTCTGCATTTTCTGCTCTTGAATCACAATTTTTTTCTTTAAATTTCATAGAAGTTTTAAATCAGAATTTGAATTTATTGGTTTATATAATTTTTCCTTGGCAGTCACACTTGCATGTCCAAACACTAATTTCAAAGACATTGTAATATCTTCAACAATATTTAATGACTTCAATAGAGGTAATCCTGCTGTTTTCAATTTCTGAATTGGTATAAGCAATTTTACAAAATTTAATAAATATGCATTTTTATTTTATTTTTTATATAATGGTTTTACTAATTTTTTAAAAAACTTATTATTTGACTCATATACTGAGTAGTGATCAATGTGTGTCTGAAATTAATCAATAGTATTCGAAGAATATAATCCTAAATTTTGAAGCAATCCAGAAAAGTATGCATTTAATAAAATAGCCTGCCCAATTTAAAAGTCAATTCAGAACTGGTTACTAATTTGCTAAGAAAACTTATTATTTGACTCATCCAATAAAATGAAGGTCAATCATTTTGTCCCACGCTAAAGTGATGAATCTTCTCCCAACTCACACAATACTAAAATTAGATTTAGCCCGCCCTCTCACTATATTTATTTGCTGTTATTGAGTGCACATTCTACTCTACAATTTTTTTATTGTTGCATTCAGGTGATAATAACAATAGTTATGACTAACATGTTGGGAGTGTAGAATTGGTAAATGCAGGCCAATGAGCTTATTCAATGTCAAATGGGCAAAGAGGTTTCTAAGGAATGAGATTGATTCAAAGTGCAGACCCAGCAAGTAAAACAATTCTGGGCAATACATTTTAATTCCAGTTTTTAAATTGATTTAACTAATGTGATCTGATTTTCATAGTATGTTTGTACATTTAGATTACAGAAATTGGAACAACAGAAGTAAAAAATATAAATATGATTTATGTTGGTGATTTCTTCCATATACTTTTTTGATTATATAATAACCTGTATGTAACTGTATGTAAACTATTTTTGAATTCATTGTAATTGTAAACTAAGTGTTAATTTTATGTAGATGAATTTTGTGCTAGTGAATGCAAGAACCCTAAGTATAATGAAGGGACTAATAGAATTGAACCTTCTGTAACTAAAATTAATATAAACATAAAACAAGAATATTAAATTTGTAAAGTGAAAGGTTAAAAGAAATAAGCAACAAATACATTGTTTTTATGTGGTCGATATTTTTTGAATGGAAAACGTCCGAAACAAAATCCTATTATAATTGTAAAGAAATCCCATTGATTGAATATTCTTCCGACAAATATGAGAAAGGGCTCAAAAATAATAAAAGCCGGATGTCTTCAAATAAAGAAGCGTATTATTTTCGAATTATTGAATCTGATAATCTAAAATTCATTAATTGCCCTCATGATTTTTTACCTCTTTTGTCAGATAAATTTCACTTAAAATTAATAAATCCATACTTTCACGAACCTTTTTCGAAATAAATTCCCTCCGCATGAACTTCATTGGTTACTAATTCAGTTTTAAAAACATCGATGTTTAAAAAGAACTGTAGTTTCGGTGGTGTAACGGTTGGGTATCGAACGGTAATACCGAAGTTTGCGTGTACAAACCCAATCGAAACCGTGGATGTTTAAGGTCGAAAATATTCTTCGTACGCCTTCCTTCGCAGAGGAATCAAAACCGGCTGTCCCATGTAGATTTATTACATGTAAAAGATCTTGAAGCCTAAAAGAAGTCTCTGAGTTGAATTCAAATCGCCTATTACGCCGCTCGAATGATACCTTCTCTCTCCGCTATATGGTGAAAGCAGTGGGGCGAAATTTTCGTGGTTAGACGGACGAACAGGCCTAATGACCTGAGCCTCAACACGTAAAATAAGGCATCATTAAACTGAAATGGTTTCGGGCGAACGTTTTATTAATACGGATATTCTGACTTTGAGCATCGATGTTTAGAAAAATCGATGCTTTGTTGGCGATGTCGCATTCCTCCTTCGGAAGAGGTTTCCGTTCTTCGCGGGTCGGTGAAAAAACGCAGGTCGTCGTTTATGCGCGGTTGCGCCAATGCGAGGCTCTTGCGAAGGATGATTCAGCTCCTGCAATTGAAACGCGCCATGCGCCGCGACGCGATGCCATGCGATGCCGCGGCGCCCCCTATTGTGCCGCGTGGGGCTCGGCGGAATGCAGTTGCGTCAGGCGGCGGCGGCGGAGGCGGCGGCGGCGTCGGCGGAGGCGGCGGAGGCGGCGGAGGCGGCGGAGGCGGCGGAGGCGGCGGCTGTGGTGGCGGCGGCGGTGGCGGCGGAGGCGGTGGCGGAGGCGGAGGCGGAGGCGGCGGAGGCGGAGGCGGCGGAGGCGGCGGCGGCGGCAGCGGCGGCGGTGGCGGCTGCGGCGGAGGCGGTGGAGGCGGCAGCGGCGGCGGAGGCGGCGGCGGTGGAGGCGGAGGCGGAGGCGGCGGCGGTGGAGGCGGCAAAGCGGTGGCGGAGGCGCCAGCGGAGGCGGTGGCGGCGGCGGCGGCGGCGGCGGCGGAGGCGGCGGCTGTGGCGGAGGTGGAGGCAGCGGCGGTGGAGGCGGCGGCGGTGGAGGCGGCGGCGGTGGAGGCGGCGGCGATGCGGCGGCTGTGGCGGAGGTGGAGGCAGCGGCGGTGGAGGCGGCGGCGGAGGCGGCGGCGACGGCTGCGGCGGCGGCGGAGGCGGCGGCGGCGGCGGAGGCGGCGGCGGCGGAGGCGGCGGCGGCGGCGGCGAAAGGGGAGGCGGCGACGGATGCGGCGGAGAAGGAGGCGGTGGCGGTGGCCGTGGCGGTGGCGGTGGCGGCAAGAGTTCAGACTCCACGATTTCTGCGTAAAAACGTTTGAGCAGGTTCGTAATTTTTCATGCAGAAAACTTAATTTTACTCAAGCGCCTCTAGCGGCAGAATCGTCCACTAATGGATTTATTTACCTGACGGACGGTAATCGGCCATTTGGATTTCGTGATTACGTGTGTCAGGGTACGATTGTGTGAAATAATATTGTGATAAGTTACCTCTTCCCCTTTTCCCGTTTTCTTATTTTCTGTCTCTATGATCCTCATCGTTCATTAACACTTAATAAGGATTACAGCCAGAACGCTCGCACAGGAATACCTCCACTGAAAGTACTCGTATGGCGCAATTCTGTTGTTTCCGGGTAGTCTCCCCAGCGCCGTCTCGTGGCGGTTCGCATATAATTAAAAGAATCGTAAAGACGGTGTATGCCCAAGTTTTGGCTTTTATGCTTTTAGTTTTGGATCTTGAAGATTCTGTACCGAAACTGTATGAGAATCTTGACGAAAACTGTACCTTGAATACCGCCCTCTAAAGTTTGAGTTCCTATCTGCCGTTGCTGCATTTACATGAGACGTCATAGCTGACGCAGTACCCTTCATGCATTTCTCTTCTGCTAATCGCCATCTGCAACTGTACTTCAGGTGGAATATCCGGCAAGGAGCGGTGCACTGTGTGAGCCATAAAACTACCGTACTTAGCCGCAGGCCTTCCGGTTCCTTACCTCGCCAATAAGAAACGCGTTTCCTGACTCGGTGCATAAGGTAACGCACCTGTTGCCGACGCTTGAACACGTGGTCTGATCCTGTGAGGCTCTTCCTGGGAACTCGTGTTGCAGGCTCAAAGAGAATAATAATTAGCTGAACCCTTTGCGATCAAAGGCTTCAGCCCTTTGCACAAAGGGCTATAGAAAAGTTAGAAAAGTGCTAAATATTCACTATACCGAAAATCAAAAACCCTAAATTAGAGTGCAAGAATTTATATTACAAGACTAATAAAATAAGAGAGGTTTGCAAATTCTGCAATCATCATATATTATGAACAATGAAACATGGTGTGGTGTCATGGATAAAAGCACACAGACATTTAAAAGTAGGTACAAGCCTTATTTACAAAGAATGTACAATAATTACATTAACTGCTCCGTAAATACAAGCTTTCCGGTATTTTCCAACCGCCGCCTGTGGATAACCCCATATTCTAGTGAGGCCCCGCCTCGAGTGCACGCATCTACCGCGCCACTCGTGTGACTTTTGTCACTCGTGCAACACACAAACACGCTCCAGCCTGGGCGTACATTTTGCGCAAAGCGCGAGGTTTCCAAATACAAAATCCGCCGGCGTGAGCGAGTCGACTCCTTTTTATACCTGCCGTCTTGCCGTCACGTGGCCGCCGTTGAGCGTGGTAGGGAGGTTTGCATACGTCACAGTCCAAGCAACGCCGACGTCAACCTGGACTAATAATATCCGTACACCAACGCCGTGGCGCCACGATATTCAGCTCTCAGGTATGCGAGCTTTCTGTGTCCTCCGTCCACGCAGGGCCGCCAACGTGACGCAACAATGGTTTATAAACTGTAATTGAAATGTCCTATATGTAGCAAGACCTAGACATGTCTATTGTATTGTGAACTCCGACAATGAAATCCGGCGGTCCGCCTTGACTCAAAAATGTAATGCATCGCAGAAAATTACAGCCACAAACTTCTTTGAGGATGGACACAACCGCCGGGCGAATGCAATGTTGGACATTGCGTTTATGTACACTCACTCATCTTTGCTTTTAAAAACGTTCTTGAAACATAAAAAATGCATTTTTGCTTCACTAACTACATCCTTACACCCACATTGATGCTCGAAGGCGAAATGACTGCTTTTAAAAAATAGATTACAACTCGCTCAATCAAATAATACACTAATGACGGTGGATAATCGTTATTTATATTAACTTTAAGATACAATTAAAATTAATGTAGAGACTTTAAAATAACATATAAATAAAATTTGATTGTCTATAATGTAAAAATAATTGGCTTCGTATCTCTTTAGATTATTTTGTTGTTTTAAACTATATTTTGTTTGATTTTACGAATTTTTCCTGTTTGTCGGAGGTAAACTCCCAAACGGCTTAGCCAATTTCGATGCCGTTTTCACTGAAAGTTTGAGTGAAGCGGCATCTCATTTAAAAACGTACTGAGTGAAGAATAAAATTTCTATTAAACAAGAAATTAATGCTAATTGTCTATAATTGACCTTTGAGGAAACCTCATCCGAGTAATAAATTTACTTCACACTACAGAATTGCAGAGTTTCCTGTCACATGTCAAGGGACGCTCGCGAGCTGTGAAGGCTCACCTTCCAACCGTCGTCAGGGAGCGCGCCACGTTCGTCATTTATTCGGATTCGTCTGCGGCGCTGCCGGCCGCCCGCATGCCTGCCGCCCACGCCCGCCCGCATACCCGCCCCGGCCCCCCCGCGGGGTCGCCCGGCCCCACTCGCGTCCCCGCACCCGCAGCTGCAACAGTTGCTTTCGCTCCCTACTCGAAGAGCGAAAGCCTGCCCTAACTCTGCCGCACAGCTCGCTCTCGCCCGCCCCACTCGCGCCCCCCCACTCTGCCGCACAGCTCGCTCTCGCCCGGCCCCACTCGCGTCCCCGCACCCGCAGCTGCAACAGTTGCTTTCGCTCCGTACTCGAACAGCGAAAGCCTGCCCTAACTCTGCCGCACAGCTCGCTCTCGCCCGGCCCCACTCGCGTTCCCGCACCCGCAGCTGCAACAGTTGCTTTCGCTCCCTACTCGAAGAGCGAAAGCCTGCCCTAACTGCCGCACAGCTCGCTCTCGCCCGCCCCACTCGCGTCCCCGCACCCGCAGCTGCAACAGTTGCTTTCGCTCCCTACTCGAAGAGCGAAAGCCTGCCCTAACGCAGCTGCAACAGTTGCTTTCGCTCCCTACTCGAAGAGCGAAAGCCTGCCCTAACTGCCGCACAGCTCGCTCTCGCCCGCCCCACTCGCGTCCCCGCACCCGCAGCTGCAACAGTTGCTTTCGCTCCCTACTCGAAGAGCGAAAGCCTGCCCTAACTCTGCCGCACAGCTCGCTCTCGCCCGCCCCACTGGTTCCCCGCACCCTTCGCTCCCTACTCGAAGAGCGAAAGCCTGCCCTAACTCTGCCGCACAGCTCGCTCTCGCCCGGCCCCACTCGCGTCCCCGCACCCGCAGCTGCAACAGTTGCTTTCGCTCCCTACTCGAAGAGCGAAAGCCTGCCCTAACTCTGCCGCACAGCTCGCTCTCGCCCGCCCCACTCGCGTCCCCGCACCCGCGTGCAACAGTTGCTTTGCCCCTACTCGAAGAGCGAAAGCCTGCCCTAACTCTGCCGCACAGCTCGCTCTCGCCCGGCCCACTCGCGTCCCCGCACCCGCAGCTGCAACAGTTGCTTTTGCTCCCTACTCGAAGAGCGAAAGCCTGCCCTAACTCTGCCGCACAGCTCGCTCTCGCCCGGCCCACTCGCGTCCCCGCACCCGCAGCTGCAACAGTTGCTTTCGCTCCTACTCGAAGAGCGAAAGCCTGCCCTAACTCTGCCGCACAGCTCGCTCGCCCGGCCCACTCGCGTCCCCGCACCCGCAGCTGCAACAGTTGCTTTCGCTCCCTACTCGAAGAGCGAAAGCCTGCCCTAACTCTGCCGCACAGCTCGCTCTCGCCCGGCCCCACTCGCGTCCCCGCACCCGCAGCTGCAACAGTTGCTTTCGCTCCCTACTCGAAGAGCGAAAGCCTGCCCTAACTCTGCCGCACAGCTCGCTCTCGCCCGGCCCCACTCGCGTCCCCGCACCCGCAGCTGCAACAGTTGCTTTCGCTCCCTACTCGAAGAGCGAAAGCCTGCCCTAACTCTGCCGCACAGCTCGCTCTCGCCCGGCCCCACTCGCGTCCCCGCACCCGCAGCTGCAACAGTTGCTTTGCTCCTACTCGAAGAGCGAAAGCCTGCCCTAACTCTGCCGCACAGCTCGCTCTCGCCCGGCCCCACTCGCGGTCCCGCACCCGCAGCTGCAACAGTTGCTTTCGCTCCCTACTCGAAGAGCGAAAGCCTGCCCTAACTCTGCCGCACAGCTCGCTCTCGCCCGCCCCACTCGGCTCCCCCCACCCGCAACTGCAACAGTTGCTTTGCTCCCTACTCGAAGAGCGAAAGCCTGCCTAACTCTGCCGCACAGCTCGCTCTCGCCCGGCCCCACTCGCGTCCCCGCACCCGCAGCTGCAACAGTTGCTTTCGCTCCCTACTCGAAGAGCGAAAGCCTGCCCTAACTCTGCCGCACAGCTCGCTCTCGCCCGGCCCCACTCGCGTCCCCGCACCCGCAGCTGCAACAGTTGCTTTCGCTCCCTACTCGAAGAGCGAAAGCCTGCCCTAACTCTGCCGCACAGCTCGCTCGCCCGGCCCCACTCGCGTCCCCGCACCCGCAGCTGCAACAGTTGCTTTCGCTCCCTACTCGAAGAGCGAAAGCCTGCCCTAACTCTGCCGCACAGCTCGCCTCGCCCGCCCCACTCGCGTCCCCGCACCCGCAGCTGCAACAGTTGCTTTCGCCCTACTCGAAGAGCGAAAGCCTGCCCTAACTCTGCCGCACAGCTCGCTCTCGCCCGCCCCACTCGCGTCCCCGCACCCGCAGCTGCAACAGTTGCTTTCGCTCCCTACTCGAAGAGCGAAAGCCTGCCCTAACTCTGCCGCACAGCTCGCTCTCGCCCGCCCCACTCGCGTCCCCGCACCCGCAGCTGCACAAGTTGCTTTCGCCCTACTCGAAGAGCGAAAGCCTGCCCTAACTCTGCCGCACAGCTCGCTCTCGCCCGCCCCACTCGCGTCCCCGCACCCGCAGCTGCAACAGTTGCTTTGCTCCTACTCGAAGAGCGAAAGCCTGCCCTAACTCTGCCGCACAGCTCGCTCTCGCCCGGCCCCACTCGCGTCCCCGCACCCGCAGCTGCAACAGTTGCTTTCGCTCCCTACTCGAAGAGCGAAAGCCTGCCCTAACTCTGCCGCACAGCTCGCTCTCGCCCGGCCCCACTCGCGTCCCCGCACCCGCAGCTGCAACAGTTGCTTGCTCCCTACTCGAAGAGCGAAAGCCTGCCCTAACTCTGCCGCACAGCTCGCTCTCGCCCGCCCCACTCGCGTCCCCGCACCCGCAGCGAACAGTTGCTTTCGCTCCTACTCGAAGAGCGAAAGCCTGCCTAACTCTGCCGCACAGCTCGCCTCGCCCGGCCCCACTCGCGTCCCGCACCCGCAGCTGCAACAGTTGCTTCGCTCCTACTCGAAGAGCGAAAGCCTGCCCTAACTCTGCCGCACAGCTCGCTCTCGCTCGGCCCCACTCGCGTCCCCGCACCCGCAGCTGCAACAGTTGCTTTGCTCCCTACTCGAAGAGCGAAAGCCTGCCCTAACTCTGCCGCACAGCTCGCTCTCGCCCGGCCCCACTCGCGTCCCCGCACCCGCAGATGCAACAGTTGCTTCGCTCCCTACTCGAAGAGCGAAAGCCTGCCCTAACTCTGCCGCACAGCTCGCTCTCGCCCGGCCCCAATCGCGTCCCCGCACCCGCAGCTGAACAGTTGCTTTCGCTCCCTACTCGAAGAGCGAAAGCCTGCCCTAACTCTGCCGCACAGCTCGCTCTCGCCCGGCCCCATCGCGTCCCCGCACCCGCAGCTGCAGCAGTTGCTTTCGCCCTACTCGAAGAGCGAAAGCCTGCCCTAACTCTGCCGCACAGCTCGCCTCGCCCGGCCCCAATCGCGTCCCCGCACCCGCAGCTGCAACAGTTGCTTTCGCCCCTACTCGAAGAGCGAAAGCCTGCCCTAACTCTGCCGCACAGCTCGCTCTCGCCCGGCCCCACTCGCGTCCCCGCACCCGCAGCTGCAACAGTTGCTTTCGCTCCCTACTCGAAGAGCGAAAGCCTGCCCTAACTCTGCCGCACAGCTCGCTCTCGCCCGGCCCCACTCGCGTCCCCGCACCCGCAGCTGCAACAGTTGCTTTCGCTCCCTACTCGAAGAGCGAAAGCCTGCCCTAACTCTGCCGCACAGCTCGCTCTCGCCCGGCCCCACTCGCGTCCCCGCACCCGCAGCTGCAACAGTTGCTTTCGCTCCCTACTCGAAGAGCGAAAGCCTGCCCTAACTCTGCCGCACAGCTCGCTCTCGCCCGCCCCACTCGCGTCCCCGCACCCGCAGCTGCAACAGTTGCTTTCGCTCCTACTCGAAGAGCGAAAGCCTGCCCTAACTCTGCCGCACAGCTCGCTCTCGCCCGGCCCCACTCGCGTCCCCGCACCCGCAGCTGCAACAGTTGCTTTCGCTCCTACTCGAAGAGCGAAAGCCTGCCCTAACCTGCCGCACAGCTCGCTCTCGCCCGCCCCACTCGCGTCCCCGCACCCGCAGCTGCAACAGTTGCCTTCGCTCCCTACTCGAAGAGCGAAAGCCTGCCCTACCAAGCTCCTCCCCCACCGTCACAGCTCCAGTGCTTCTCGCTCGGGCACCTGCCCTACTCTGCCGCAGTCGCTCCGCCACCCGTCCCAGCTGCAACAGTTGCTTTCGCTCCCTACTCGAAGAGCGAAAGCCTGCCCTAACTCTGCCGCACAGCTCGCTCTCGCCCGGCCCCACTCGCGTCCCCGCACCCGCAGCTGCAACAGTTGCGTTCGCTCCCTACTCGAAGAGCGAAGCCTGCCCTAACTCTGCCGCACAGCTCGCCTCGCCCGCCCCACTCGCGTCCCCGCACCCGCAGCTGAACAGTTGCTTTCGCTCCCTACTCGAAGAGCGAAAGCCTGCCTAACTCTGCCGCACAGCTCTGCTTTCGCTCCCTACTCGAAGAGCGAAAGCCTGCCCTAACTCTGCCGCACAGCTCGCTCTCGCCCGGCCCCACTCCCGTCCCCGCACCCGCAGCTGCAACAGTTGCTTTCGCTCCCTACTCGAAGAGCGAAAGCCTGCCCTAACTCTGCCGCACAGCTCGCTCTCGCCCGGCCCCACTCGCGTCCCCGCACCCGCAGCTGCAACAGTTGCTTTCGCTCCCTACTCGAAGAGCGAAAGCCTGCCCTAACTCTGCCGCTCAGCTCGCTCGCCCGCCCCACTCGCGTCCCCGCACCCGCAGCTGCAACAGTTGCTTTCGCTCCCTACTCGAAGAGCGTTGTGTACCGTGTGACGTATCGTGTGAATCTTGGAACACAACAGCAATTACAGACACGAGCTTCAGATATTTCCATATTTAGTAATAAGATTTAAAAATAAATAGTTTGATCCGTTATGTACAGCTCTGATAAACCCTAAACCCCGATCGGAGGAGCGATCCTTAAAAGATGCAAATCCGCCAGACAGGTGGCCCTCGCCACTCCTCAGCGAGCTTACGCGCACAGCGTTGAGCCCCGGCGACCGCAGTCACCCGTGGAAGAAATGTTCCACAGCGGCGTCTCAACACATGGATTGTGCACTACGAGCATAGCTCGTCTCTGCACCGCCCTGGGTGCATGAGGTTATCACTCAGCTCAAACCCACCCCCGCGCATTGCGCTCTTGCGTTTTTCCTTTCCAGACCACGTGACACGCAACGTCATCTCGCATCATGCCACGTGCCATGCCACATCGGCACTTCATGCCACGTGACTGTCGCGCATCCATGCATTTTGGGCATCCCTTCCCATGGATTTGTGGAAGTTCCCGAAATACCTCGGGGTGCCTCCGCCCCCAGCTACCACCTATTCACTTGTACTATCCTTTCCCCAACCAGCATTCTCTGCCTGCCCTAATCCAGCGACGCGGTGCCTTCACGGCGCCGGTCTTCCAACTTGTTAATACAATACGTTTCAACCGCCACCTCTCCTGTCCTAGCCAGTTCAATTTCCCTACGCGCCCGTCCTTCCCATTTCCAATCCTTGTACCGGGACCGGTAGCTCAGTGCATCAACTGATGTCACTGCAGCGCTTCTGTCCGGGAGGTCCTAGGTTCGAGTCCTGATGGCGGCAGGATTTTCGACTCTAGCTTTCCAGCTAGGTCGAATTCAGTCGCTGTCTAGAGAAGAATTGTAGCGGCCGGCCGCTCTGATCGGTAGTTTTCCGTGGTTTCTCCGATCAACACCAGGCGAATGCCGGAGCAGTACCCTACCAAACGGGCCACGGACCGCGCGCGATCTGTTCTTCCTCTTCCCTGTCCTCTCCTCTCCCCTTACACACACACTTACACTAACATGCTCTACACTACCACATGTTCCGGGAGACCGGTCGGGAGTTTAGAGCTTGTCCCAGTTGGGGCGGTGCCCCGCTGGTGGTAGAGTCCTGGTTAGGGGGAACCCCCACTAGCCGACGGGAGGTCGGCGCCGGATCACGCCATCTAGCTGGGGAAGATCACCGCCATGTCCCGAGAAAGAAACATGCACTACACTAACGGGACTAATAACCGTAGCAATTGACGCGCACGGAAACACGAAAAAATCAATCATTCAATCCAATCCTTGCTCCTCTCGATACTGTCCGCTCACGCAGGGGCCAGCTATAATTCGCGCCTGTTGCCTGCCCTGCCCTCTTCCAACTATCACTCTCGCATTGCCCCGCTTCCATCACGAGACCCTCATGGTTCCACCTGCTCCCGCCGCGGCCGGCGCCGCGTCCTGTCCACTTCCAGCCCTTGCTCCCCGTTTCCGCCCGCTTCCTACTCGAGGACTTCTCGGCACCGCATCTCCCGGAGCGGCCAGCACCAATGCCGACATGAGAACCCCACGGTTCCACCCGCTCCCGGCCGTTCGCTTCCTCTCGTGTTCCAATCGTGTTCCAATCCTTCCTCCCGCTGCCGTCTATCGGTACCGCCCCCTCCCGTCCAGGTCAGCTCCATTTACGCCATGTTTTCGTCCTGTCCACTTGCTTTGGCTACTTCGCCCGCTTGGAACTCGAGGATCTCTCGGTTTTATTTTTACTTTCTCGTCTTACGACGTTCGTCGTAAGAAAAGAAAGTTAGGTAATCGTACAACTGAAATGGGGAATTTTCGTCAGAAAAACTTTTATTTGATCGATGTTTCGGATTGATTGATTTTTTCATGTTTCCGGGCGCGTCAACTGCTCTGGTCATTAGTCCCGTTAGTGTAGTGCATGCTTTTCCTAGGGAGATGGCGGTGATATTCCCCCGCTGGATGGCGAGATCCGGCGCCGACCTACCGTCGGCTAGTGGCATTTCCCCCTAACCAGGACTCTCCCACCAGCGAGGCACCGCCCAAGCCGGGACAAGCTCTAAGCTCCAGACCTGTCTCCGGGAATGTGTGGTAGTTTAGTGCATGTTAGTGTAAGTGTGTATGTAAGGGGAGAGGATAGGACAAGGAATGGGAAGGACAGATCGCGCGCAGTCCGTGGGCCGTTTGATAGGGTACTGCTCCGGCATTCGCCTGGTGTTGATCGGAGAAACCACGGAAAACTACCGATCAGAGCAGCCGGCCGCTAGAATTCTCCTCCAGACAGCGACTGAACTTGACCTAGCTGAAAATCTAGTGTCGAAAATCCTGCTGCCGTCAGGACTCGAACCTAGGACCTCCCGGTGAAAAGCGCTGCAGTTGCATCAGTTGATGCACTGAGCTACCAATCCCGGTCGATGTTTCTGTGCGTGTCAACTGTTCCGATCATTAGCCTCGTAAGGGTAGTGCATGTTTTTTATCGCAGAAGATAGCGGTGATCTTCCCCTCAGGATAGCGAGATCTGGCATCGATCTATGTTGGCTTTCAAGGTTTCCCTCAACCAGTTATCTCTCACCAATGGGGCACCGCCCCAGCCCGAAAAAGTCAACGATCTCTCGTTACCCCTCACACGGCGTGGCCAGCTCTAATTCCTGTCCGTTCCCTGTCTTCTACCCTTGCTGTCCCGTTTCTCCCCACTTCCTATCGGTGACTTCTCGGTACCGCACGCTTTCCACTTGGTCAGCACAAGTTCTAAAGCAGACCAGCTTTAGTTTCTTCCCGGTGTGTGTAACAAACTAATACCAACCAGTTTAAAAAATAGACGTTTTTCTTAAAAAAGACATGTCTGCAGTTCTCTTCTGCATATAATTCTGATAAGTCACGACTCACGAGGACATTCGCAGTGGTCAATGTTCCGTGAGAATGCAAAGTCATGCGAAGGTTCTTTTTTAACGAGGTTACCAGATATTGTGGAACCTGGTAGTACTGTTCCTTGCATTAGCTTGCTTTATGAAGCTCCTTCACAAAGTCCAATTATTATTCACCTTTTTATTTGAATATCATGATTGAATCTTCCTGGCACTATAATTTTTGTTATGAGAAAGATGGTGATTGGAAGAGACCTTTAATATGATTATGAACTACACAAAATGAGAGACAAGTCCTGAATCACGAGAAAAAATATTTTATATTTGCAAACGAAATGATGCAAAAAACCCGCTCGAACATTAACTATTCCTGTTTTCTGATGTGTCTTGTGAGGTAAAGCCATAATATCTCTTCACAATTCCTAACCATACATTCTACTCCATTGAAACGTCAGAACCGTCCTCCGTTGTCACCCCCAAGCGAATTACATGTGGGGAATCCGTACTCGCACATCCCCCCTGCGCCGTCCGTCCGCGTAGGCTTTCAGTGCGTCAAGGCTTCGTTGGTTCCTTGGTTGGTTGGTTAATTAGTGATTCCGGGTGCGTCAACAGCTTTTGTAGTTAATCCCGTAAGCGTAGTGCATGTTTTCTCTCTCGTGAGATGGCAGTGGTCTTCCCCCGCTGGATGGCGATATCCGGCACTGACCTACCGTCGGCTAACGGGGTTTCCCCTAACCAGGACTCTCCCACCAGCGGGGCACCGCCCCAGCCGGGACAAGCTCTAAGCCCCCGACCGGTCTCCCGGAATATGTAGTAGTGTAGTGCATGTCAGTGTGTGTGTGTGTGTGTGTAAGGGGAGAGGATAGGACAAGAAAAAGAAAGAGCAGATCGCCCGTTTTTAAGGGTACTGCTCCGGCATTCGCCTGGTGTTGATCGGAGAAACCACGGAAAACTACCGATCAGAGCAACTGACCACTAGAATTCTCCTCCAGACAGCGACTGAATTCGACCTAGCTGACAAGCTAATGTCGAACAGCCTGCCACCGTCAGGACTCGAACCTGGGACGTGCACTGCAGTGCCGTGAGTTGATGCGCTGAGCCACCGCTGCCGTCCCGTCCGCGTAGGAGTTCCGTGCGTCGAGTTGAAGAAGCGAGAGGTGAGCGCGTGGGAAATCCAGTTTCCAGCGAGTGCGTGCTGCGGACGCGCAGGAACACGTTCCAGGACGCCACTCCGCGTTTCAGTTCGACGCCCCGACCCGCGTGACTCACCGCCCGCACGCGCACGCGCACGCTCGGCCGGCGCTCGCCGCGACGAGCAAACGCCGCTCACCACGCGCACCCAACACCCACCACGCGGATGCACAGGAAGTTTCGCACTCGTGGTGGCACCGGGAGCGGTGGCTCAGTGCAGCAACTGATGGCACTGCAGCGCCTCTGAGCGGGAGGTCCTGGGTTCCAGTCTTGACGGCGGCAGGATTTTCGACACTAGCTTTTCAGCTAGGTCGAATTCAGTCGCTGTCTGGAGGAGAATTCTAGCGGCCGGCTGCTCCGTTCGGTAGTTTTCCGTGGTTTCACCGATCAACACCAGCCAAATGCCGAAGCAGTACTCTAACAAGCGGACCACGGACCGCGAGCGATATTTCCTTCCTCTTCCTTGTCCTATCCTCTCCCCTTACACACACACACACACACTTACACTAACATGTACTACACTACCACACATGCCGGGAGACCAGTGAGGGACTTAGAACTTGTGGCTGGGGCGGTGCCCTGCTTCTGGGAATGTGTTGGTTTGGGGAAAACCTTGCTAGCTGTCGGTAGGTCTGCGCCGGATCTTGCCACCCAGCAGGGGAAGATTACCGCCATTTCTCGAGGGAAAACATGCACTACACTTACAGGAATGACTTGTGCTGCTGACGCGCCCAGAGTCGCTAACCAATCAACCAACCAAGCGCCGGGTGGTACAACCGACAGAGGTATCAGGACATCTCCTCATGTCAAGAAAATGATCTTGGTTCTCCGGGTGAGACCGCATCGAAAGCTGTGTGGCCGACGTTTCAATGATCTTGTCGTGGTCTTCCTCAGCGCAAGACAGTCTTACCCGGACAGTCAAGATCATTTTCATGACTCTGAAGCCTACGACTTCAATCAACTGATGCCACCGCAGTGTCTCTGACCGGAAGGTTCTACAGTTCGAGTCCCGACGATGGTAGGATTTACGGCTCTAGCTAGGTAGATAGGTCGAACTCAGTCGCAGAATCCTAGCGACCATCTACTCTCTTCGGTAGTTTTACGTGGTTTCCCGATCAACACCAGGCGATAGACGGAACAGTACCCTAACAAACGGGCCACGTACCGCGCGCGATCTTTCCTTCTGCTTCCTTGTTCTATCTCACTCATTACTTCACAATTACATGTACTACTACAGACTTGTTGGGAGCTTAGAGATTGTTCCGGCTGGGGCGGTGCCACGGTGGTGGGAGATACCTGGTTGGAGAAAACCCCGCAAGTCGTCTTGTGTCGGCACCGCATCTCGTTATTCAGTACGGTAAGATCTCCGCCCCCTTCCGTGATAAAAACATGCTCTGTACTTGTGGGACTAATGACCTTAGCAGTTGACGCATCCAGAATCATTAATCAATGAAAAAAGCCAACTGGTACACAACCATATCAAACCCATTTATAGAAATGTTGACATGCTATTGAATACAATGATGACAATACATTGAATGCAATGCCAATACGATAACAATACGACAATACGATGACAATACATTGAATACAATGATAAATAGGGTTTTAGAAACCTTTTGCGCCAGGACCTAAGGTGGCCTCCACGGGAAAACGGTTCCATCGGCAGCATTAGGAACGTCACTAGAAGTCCATCAACCTGTGTCAGATTATGTAGCGCGTTCGTTCTTTCACGACAATGGGAATGACCTTACTCGCTGACCACTTTTCAATTTGAAGCGCAGTGACATGCATTCTAAATATTTCTACCAACGTCAGTTGCAAGGATATTGTTAATCGATGCTATAAGATACGGTGTGCTTGATGTCTTTCTACGTTACACTCTGTTTTAGACACATATTTTATTATAACCCATTATTGTGGACGTTTTGTTTCTAACGCAAATGTATTTATTTTTTATCCTTATCGGTATGACATTTTCAGGGTCTCATATCTTCGCAAAAATTTTATTTGAATTATTCATGCATGAAGAATTCTTAACGACCAATTGATGAAATATTGGAAGGTAGGTTAACGGAGCTTGATCATAAGTTAACACGAACTATAAGTTAGTAACTTATAGTTCGTGTTTACTTATGACCAAGCCCCGTTAACCTGCCTTCCAATATTCATGCATGTGGTCGACCTTCTCGTCCTTCCGTACCTGCCATGAAATATCTGTTTTTCTCACCGTACATACCCTCCGAACTTATAAGCCTTGGCCCCGTCAAGAGCTGTTGTGCCAGTATAGACACACACACAAACACACGCACCCTCTAAGGCACCTGAGGCTCTGACGATAGATAGGCTGATAGCGACGCGATTCTTGAGTTTTGAAAGGTGCTGAACAAATCTTCATGTCAAAATCCGAGTATCCAATTTCATGTCAATCTGTGTGTTTGCGTGTAAGAGAGGAAACTGTAAGCCAACGAAATCGAGCCTTAAGAAAATGTTACTTTCGTAGGCGTTACAATTGTTTCTTAATTATTCACTTGCACATATATAGGTCTGGTGAATTTACATTGGAACACATTTTCTTTCGCAAATCTGGTTTAGAAATCAAGTAAATATTGACATCTCATCAGGAATAATGGTTAAGATTATATATTCCATCAAAACGGCTTTCACTGGTAGGGGGCAGGTACGTAATGTTTATTTCCGTACACACAATTGCATATTTAATTTTCACATCTCATTACTACATTCCCACACTTTAATTATGGTCGTGGTAGTCTGTTCTTGACATATACCCGACCCTCCTTCCCGTTGCCTTGCGGCACCGTGACTTAAACCAATCGCATGGCACCTGTCATGGTAACCGGTCCCTTGACTCAACCGCTTCGGTGCCCTTTGGTATCTCAAAAGCCAGGGTGAGGCAGCCCATAGGTCGACCTCGGTCTTCAATGCCGAGGTAGCCCTAATCGCGGCGCATTAAGCCGAGGTATTCCCAACCTCCCGTCTTCGTCTCTTTGGCAAATTGGGTAAAAAAATTCTTACATTAGTCTAACATATTATGCTTTCATTAAAGGAAACTTTCTTTTCCCATTATTATTATTATTATTATTATTATTATTATTATTATTATTATTAAGGAATTGAATTACCAAAAAGTTGGCATACTTTGCTCTGTCATTAATTCTGAATGAATTTCTGGACTGTCATTCTGTGTGAAGTGTTCCATTTTAGATGAAATAGCAATTCTTACAAATTACAAAATTGAGCACTAAGTTATTTAAAGGGAGTTCCTACGAGCTCATTTATTTATCAAATGGCACATGAACCTTGATGTTGAGAAACCTGTGGAATTTTTTATTTTAAAGATCGCGTCAGTTTATTGGTTGCGAATTGACCTGAATTTTTGATCAAAGGTCTATGGTCATGATTGGGTTTGATTGTCGAATAATAACAATATGATTGATTAATTGGACATTGAAGTTGTTTAAGTTACAGTTCTGTCTTATTTACGACTTTGAAGTCGTAAAATATCTGACGTAGGTAATTTTGTGACCCTCTCACGTTCTAAAGTTCGCCGGCTCTACTGAGCACCGCGATTACTGCTGAGAAATCAACCCCTGGAAACAAAACAGCAGAGCAACCTTCCAGAGTGGTATTCGCCCGACTGCATCTCGCGGCCAGTTTTTTATCACCCTTGCATCCGAGCTAATGCCCTTTCACCTTTCATTACCTGAGGTCATAGGGCGACTCCATCGCGTTTCGTTCATCCGGTGTTTCAGAAGGAGTAAATATTTTAGTGAAGTTTCTATTCATAAGTAGCGCAAATGTTCTGGCACTACCCCAGAGAAAACATCGATTGCAGGTGAACAGGGTAGAATCTTCAGAATTGGGTATGTCAAGTCAGCAAGGTAAAAAGCTCGTGATAGGTTATTTCCTGTTTTGTTTCCACATACTTTCAAACTGTGATTATCAACGCTGGCAGAAGCGTGTGCAGCACGCACAGTAGCAAGAACAAACAAAAGTTTCTAGAAACTGACAGAAGTGGATCAATTATGGTAGAAAAATTAATTTTACCCAGACTACAGGAAACGTAGAAATCAATCTTTACACTGAGGGGAAAATGGAATGGGATGCAGTCGCGTTATGTTTTCGGGGAGGTAGGCAATCAATTTAGGAAATGTTGTCTGCGGGATGCAGTCGGAATGCGCCCTCCAGAACTGCGACGGTGACAAAGCACTTGTTGGTCGTGCAGGAGTGGTCGAAACAGCTTCTTGGGAAGTGCGTGCTCTAGGGATGGCATAAAACATCAATGTTTTCCACCAGTAACATCGATATATTAACATGGATATTTTGCTTTCGATGTTTTCTTCACATCTATATTTTATTTCAAAAGCATCCATGTTTTTAAATAGTTTTTTTAAAATAAAGGTGTTTAAGCACGTTGTAGAGTAGCAGCAAAACTATAGCAATATCGTTGTTTTGTGTCATCTTCTTTATCACGCTTCACTTTTCGCCTGTGCCCTCTGAGGAAGTTTGGGAGCTGCTCGTGTTACGAATGTATGTTATCGCCAGGCGTGTCATAGCCAGAATTGACAGTGAAACACGAAATTGTTAGTCTATAATTAAAACATCGATGTTTTTAACATCGATTATTTCTCATAGATGTTTCCATGACATCGAAAACTCTTTAGCGATGTATCGAAACATCGATGTATCGATGTTTTGGTAAAATGTGCATATCACTAGCGGGGATGCTGCCAGTGAAATCTCGGGGGTAGCAGGCGCAAGTAACGGTAGAAGGCGAAAATGATCGCGGGAGCTCGGTCTGTATTAAATCACAATTCCCTATTGAAGATCTTGACCGTCGCCCACTCACCATAATTCGTCGTTTACATTCTCCTATGAAACTTTGAATGTAGACATGCTTGCGCATAGTTTGTAATATCACTGATAGGCCACCGATACTCTTTTGAGGACAGATATTCTTTCTTGGGGCAATGTAGCAACATCACGAGGAGCGTCACGGAAGGTCGTGATCATCCGAGTCAGGTAGGTGTTATGAATGGAGGTGAGTTTGCGCGGAGACTGGAAGTGGATTTCCTCTTTCCAGCAGAGTCATTCGTGCGTGAGTTCTGTATGGAAAACTTTTGTGAAATCAGCAGTACATGTTGGACCGTTAAGTTCAGAAAGACGTAGAAGCTGTTGGAACGATTTGTAACGTTCGTTTGGAAGAATTTTTAAGCCGTACACGAGATATTTTTCGAGATACCGGAAACCCTAGTCGTGATTATGGAAAGCAACCTGCTGTTGGACGAGCCGTATTGTTGCTATGTATTTGGGGATCACGAACGACTTGCGATGAAATAAGAAAGATCAATGGGATCGGTTTCCCCTGGCTTCCGACAAGCTGTGTGCACGAGTACACCATGCGCAAGATGCTCTGCGCACGTCTGCTGAAATTTTCGAAGAAAAAATCGCAAATATCCACATTTTTCGAACTGAACTCGTCCAAACTTGAACATCGAACTGAACTCGTCCAAAAATGTTGCTATTATTTATTTAAGATATAAAGCCTCTTTTTTTATTTTTCCTAACGAAATACCTGTAAGCTCTGTTGTACGTACAATAAGAAGTAGGATTTTCTAACCAACAAATTGTAATCCGGATAATGAAATTGATAGGATATCGGACACTACTACTTTTTTTAAAATAAAACTAATGATAAACAAGAAACTAGTGCATCTATTTACATATTTATTGCAGTTAATTTCATTTATATATTTCCTAAAAATTACAAACAAATCCAAGAATTACTTCAAAAGTTATCATGGAAACTAGTTTGTATCTAGGAGGTTTAATAGGAATGTAAGAGTGTAATGGATTTCATTGGTACACAGTGGAAGTTTTCCTTTATAATTTGAACTGAAATAGAATTACCGACATGAAATTCCCGGGTACACGGAGACATAGAATTTCACATTTAGTTTACCAGACACGAATTTTGTTAACTCAGATGCACGTATGTGCGTTCAACAGATAAACGAATGTTTTTGTTTATTACTTCTCGTTCGATAATCACGTCTTTGGTGGGTTTTGAGATACATCATCTATTTGGCTTCTTAGGATATGGGCATCGTTAAATCGCGCTTGGTTTAGGAAATGGGCATCCTTAAATCGCGCTTGGTTTAGGATATGGGCATCCTTAAATCGCGGTTGGTTTCTGAACTGTTCTGAGGAGTTTTGAGTTTTGTTTCGTGATTAAAGGACGGAATCTACCCTTAAGAGAGTGCATTGGCAAGCGCCATGGGCAAGCGATGCCCCTCATCGTGGAATCCACAGAGCGAACTGTGCAGCGCCGCCCCCCGCGCCGCTCCCCGCGCCGCCCCGCACGCCGCCCAGCCCGAGCGGAGGAGGCGCGGGCCGTGACGTCACGAGTGAAGGATGGGCCGCGGGGCGTGGGCGCGCGAGCGCTGCAGGTGGACGCGGCGGGGGCGGGGCCAAGGACGGGCGGCGACGACGTAGCCTTACGTAAAGGGACGCCTCGCAACGGCGCACGTGCAGCCCAGGCCTCGCACCAGCTACCTACACGCATTGCTTTCGCATCGTTCCCGGGCGCGACGACGGCTAAAGCCATTCGTCCCGTAAGCGTAGTGCGTGTTTTGTCGCCCGATGTGGGGACACTCTTCCCCGCTGAATGGCGAGATCCGCCGTCGACCTACCTGTCGGTTTGCAATCCCTCACCAGGTATCTTCCACCAGTGTGGCCCCGCCCCAGGCGGGACAAGATCTAGGCTCTCGACATGTGTGGTAGTGTAGTGCATTTAAGTGTAATTGTGTGTGTTAAAAAGGGGGTGAGGATGTGACAAGGAAGAGAAGATCGGGCGCGGTCTGTGACCTATTTGTTACAGTATTCGTTTAGAGTTGATCCGAGAAACCACGGTAAACTAACGATCAGAGCAGCCGGCCACTAACATTCTTCTCCAGACACCGGCTGAATTCCATCTAGCTATGTGTCGAAAATCCTGCCGCCGTCAGGACTGCAACCTACGACCTCCCGGTCACAGGCATTGCTATGGTAACAATTGATGCCCTGACCCACCTATGCCGGTGACACTAGAGAAATGACTCGAAATCAGCCGTTGTCTAGAGGAGAATTCTAGCGGCCAACTGCTCTGATCGCTAACTTCCCGTGGTTTCTCCGATCAATTTCTGGCTTCATTCGGGCCAAGGACTACGCGCGATCTTCCCTTCATCATCCTTATCCCTCGTCTGTCCATACATATACACGCACTGCACTACCACACATGTCGGGAGACCCGACGGGAGCTTGTCCCAGCTTGGGCGGCACCGGCTGGTGGGGATACCTCTATGTTGGAGACCTCTGCAAACAAACGTTTAGGTCTGATTTTGATTGATAGATTTTTTCGTGTTTCCGGGCGCGTCAACTGCTTTGGTCATTAGTCCCGTAAGTGTAGTGCATAATTTTCTCTCGGGAGATGGCGGTGATCTTCCCCCGCTGGATGGCGAGATCCGGCGCCGACCTACCGTCGGCTAGTGGGGTTTCCCCCAAACCAGGACTCTCCCACCAGCGGGGCACCGCCCCAGCCGGGACAAGCTCTAAGCTCCCGACCGGTCTCCCTGAATATGTAGTAGTGTAGTGCGTGTCAGTCTAAGTGTGTGTGTAAGGAGAGAAGATAGGACAAGGAAGAGGAAGGAAAGATCGTGCACGTTCCATGGCCCGTTTGTTAGGGTACTGCTCCGGGATTCGCCTGGTGTTATTCGGAGAAACCACGGAAAACTACCGATCAGAGCAGCCGGACGCTAGAATTCTCCTCCAGACAGCGACTGAATTCGACCTAGCTGAAAAGCTAGTGTCGAAAATCCTGCCACCGTCGGGACTCGAACCTAGGACCTCCCGGTGAGAGGCGCTGCAGTGACATCAGTTGATGCACTGAGCTATCGCTCCCGGCGTTTAGGTCTGTACCTGAACCGTAATTGAAGGACGAAAGGACATAGTCACCTCCCGGAATACAACGCCTAGGAGACTAATGACTGTAGCAGTTGACGCACCAGAAAGACAATATAATCAATCGATCAATCAATCAGTGCCAGCGTGGCTCATGCGCGTGGTCGGGACTGCAATCGCTGTTACCAGATGGGTTCTGTGGCACAATGGTCAATACCACTCACGTTGTTCCTCCTATAGGCCTCTACCGACGTACCACTTTGTGTGGCCAATTGGCCAACCGATTCGACAAATTGTATCGTATGGGGGCAGGTTGACCAATAGAAATTTCCTTCGGGCGGTTGGTTGTTTCCGACCACACGACAGCCGATTCCCATGGCCCAACAACGGAAGATGTCGATGTCGCCCATAGAATAATGGATTATTCCTGCGTATTTATAGTATAATATTAAGCTTTAGACGCAGTTATCGAGGAAATCATTCAACTTGGATCTGAAATTTTTTTGGTTGTTTCTGACTCGTGGAAAGTCCTTATAACATTAAATGTAAATAATTTAAATCGCTCTTAATATATCAATTTAGACAAAAATCAGCTTCTGCGAATGATACAGGCGTGAAAGCTCTAATATTCAGCCCATAAGGGAGTTATGAGAAATGGAAAGGTTGACGTGATTGGTTTACGTTAAAGGCTGACGATCTTTCGTAACGACGCAATTTCTTTCTCAGACGTTTTGGACATTTAAGTCGAAATGTAGAAGTGATAATGAAGAGAGACTGAAGAGAGAAGTGAGAGATTTTTTTAAATTTTTTTGTAGTAATTCGAGTAATCTTTGATTTTACATATTTGATATGTGTGTGTTCGCTTCCACAAAATTTTTAGTTTGTTCTAACTACGAAAAGTATTTTTCAATTTGATAAAATAACCATCTTTTTATGTTTGTTAATGGTTTTGAAACTGTTGACAAAGAATATGGATTATTGCGAATAATTATTAACTATTTAAATGTAACAAACTTTTTTATTTTGCAAGACTTATGTAAAATCGTATGTATCATGGCTATACACTGTACAGACTGAAATTAAAGCCAATGAAATTAGTTTCAATTCAATTCATATTTGATTACGACAGTTTCTTCCCGATTAATAATTTACAAGTAACTTCCAACTGTGATTTACAATTGCATCACGCTAGTAGGGTAGCAACAGAGATTGGCAATTGTGTAACGAGGACGTACTCCTACGTAATTGTTGAATTTACAAAACTAGGTGGTGAGTTGTTTAGTGTTGTACTCTTTGCTTTATTCAATTATAATACTAATTGCTACGGTAGACGGACTTGTCTACTCCATTTTCCACTCTCTCCGCAGCATTTTTACTGATGCAGGCCACTAGTAATTCATAAAATCAAGAATCAACCATGAACAATTACCAAAAACGTGGCTATATTATGTCACGAATATTAACGTTTTGGGTACAAGACGAGGAACCATCCCAGCATACGCATAAAGCGATCCAGTAAACCCAGAAAGAAAAAAGAACTTCAATAAGAATGGCGGCTTAAGGCCGAACATAAAAAGCAAGATACTAGTTCTTCTGAGGCTCGCAGCACGCGAGCTGTAAATGGCGGAGGTAGAAGTTCGACCGTCGCGTCAGTCACAGGACGCAAGTTTTGCTCAGATGTCCACGGAATTGGACGTCCGTCAGGGAACAGCGAACAGGCTGACGCTGTTCCTGAGCGACTTTATAGCTCGTGGATATTATGCGTGCGTGTTTTCTTGAGCCTTCGCTTCGCTCGTTGCGCGAGGAGTGGGGAGTTAGGTTATTTTGACAAAGAAATTTGTATCAAATTTGTAGTTCGTTTTTAGATGCAAAATAGTTTCTATTATATGGGAGGGAACAATTTTGGTTATCAGTTTTTATTCACAATGCTCGCTGATATCATGTATTCTTAATTCAACTAATGTTGACAAAGAAGTGCGACAACGAACGTTCAACATTTATCGAACGGCTTCCACTTTGATTTTCTTGCAAATCAAATGGAAACGACGTTGAACGGCTTATATAATAATATGAGCATGAATTCAATGTTGTCGGACGTATTAGTGAACTATTTAAGTACAATGACAACCAATTAAACTTGAGAGAAAGTTTATTCCACGTTGGACAAACCCCACTTATTACATTCGGCGGTACCCATATTTGCTTCTTCAACAAATGAAGGACGCCGCATGGGGAGAAATGGATTTGATCTGACTCTCAGTGGCGGGTCGTGAACGATAGTGCGGGGTACTCAAAACATTACAGAATAGTGACAGGTGAATGGGGTCCCGGGAGACATATCCCTCCCGGTTGTAAGTTTACTCTCGGCTAAATACTATGGAAATGAATTTTTGGCGGTGATGTCAGTATATCCTGTTTGATAGAATACTAAACGAAGAGATGAGACAGATAAAGCAGATCGAGAGACAAGTGATCGAAAGTGTACAATCCCAACAACTCCAATGGTATGGCCACCTAATGAGAATGCATGCTGATAGAATACCAAAAATTGTCTTTGAATGGGTCCCTTTCGAAAGAAGAAAACGAGAAAGGCCGAGGTAATCTTGAAAGTCTCTCATCGATTCGAAAATGAAGAACAGAAGAATAGAGAAAGATGCCTGGCGGAATAAAAAAAACATTGACGTGTAGAGTGCGAGAAACTGTAGAACTGTAAAAACGCTCGTTTGATATTATCTTCATATTTTCTAATATATCTTATATATAATATTATCTATTCATCATCATCATTATTATTATTATTATTATTATTATTATTATATTTTACTCAATGTATTCAAAACAATAATTGTCGCATATTGAATGCAAGACATTTCGAAAGAGCTTTGTAATTGAGCCCAAACATGCGTTATTTTAAGAAGTTAATTTTTATTTTATTTATCGTCAAAAACTAATAAAAACCAGTTGTGACTTATGGTGGAGAATTATACGTTTTTTTTTTTTTTTTTTTTTTTTAGCCTCAGAAACCCTTCCTCTCTTGTTGACTGTATAAAATGAAAACCAGATTTCCCTCTCACGTAATAGAAATATATTTCAACCGCAAATGAAATGAGTGTACATTCCCTATTTCAGTCATAATATTAACGTGAAAAATGTATTTGTGTAAAAATATGAAGAAACCCGCACAAATAACCCTCAGCATTTTAAAAATAAAACGAATTAGTAAATTCATTTCAATAATATTATTAATTTCTCCGAGTCTTTCCTTTACAATTAAACAAGTGCACGGAAAACTACCACGAAAAATCACAAACCACAGAAAACTACCGATCAGAGCAGCCGGCCGCTAGAATTCTCCTCCAGACAGCGACTGAATTCGACCTAGCTGAAAAGCTAGTGTCGAAAATCCTGCCGCCGTCAGGACTCGAACCTAGGATCTCTCGATAAGAAGCGCTGCGGTGTCATCAGTTGACGCACTGAGCTACGGCTACCGGTGTGTATGTGTATGTGTATATGTATGTGTGTACGTATATGTGTGTATGTGTATGTGTATGTGCATGTGTATGTGTATGTGCATGCTGTATATGTGCATGTGCATGTGTATGTGTATGTGCATGTGTATGTGTATGTGTATGTGTATGCGTATGTGTGTGTGTGTGTGTGTGCGTATGTGCGTGCGGTCGGAGACACCGGCGCCGCCTCCTCAACAGCGAGGCAGAAGGATTGCGGGGACGGCGCGTGGCGGAGCGGGGAGCAGTGTGCCGGACGCGTGGCGTGGCGTGGCGCGGCATGGTGTGGCGTGGTGGGGCGTGCCAGGGCGGGGCGTGGGGCGGGGTGCGGGTTAGACACAACAACCGCTGCCCACAGCGCGCGGGGCGAAGCTATTGTGCGCACCGGCAGCCCGCACCCCGCCCCGCCCCGCCCTGCCCCGTCCACGGCTGCTTGCTTAGTCTGCGACCGGCCACGCCACGCGCCGGATATTTACATAGTCCAACCTATACATCTACATTTCTACACGCACATCCGACCATGCAGACATAATTCCGCATGCGTTTCCTTTTCTATTTTTCTTATTTTCATTCTCTTCATTCCTAGCTTGGCTTAAGTTTCTTTCTCTATATGAGTGCTTTGGTAGGAAATTGTGGGAAGCTCATGACATTTGCATCATCGAAGTTAAATTGAGTCGTTGTTTTGTCTATTTGTTTATTTGCCTTCAGTCTACAAATAATAATAATAATAATAATAATAATAATAATAATAATAAAACAACAACAACAACAACAGATGATTACACCAATTTTGACTCCGTTCCTCACAAATGGCTAAACAAAGTACTGGAAATATATAAAATCTGTCCAAATGTAAGAAATATTCTTCAACATCTAATGAATAAATGGCGTACAAATGTACGATTCCAAGGTAATATCTTGGGAAAAGCTGATGTCCGAAAAGGTATATTTCAGGGCGATTCCCTATCAGCACTATGGTTTTGCCTAGCTCTAAACCCACTATCAGCTCTTTTGAATAACACTAAATGTGGCTATAGATTGAACATGAAAAACACAAAAAGACTAACCCATTTACTGTACATGGATGACCTTAAGCTCTACGCCGAAACGCATGATAAACTAGAATCGCTTATAAGTGGAGCAAAAATGTTCAGCGATGACATCGGAATGAAGTTCGGTCTGGATAAATGTGGTATAATAAATATTCATAAAGGAAATGTACAAAACATAAACCAAATTTTCTGTGATATTAAACAGATACCACCTGAAGAAACATATCGCTATTTGAGAAACCCTCAGAACCATCGACTGGACCATAAGCGTATCAAGGAGGAACTTCGAATAAAATATCAAAAGCGGCTAACAAAGTTGTTAAACACTTATTTATCAGGGGGTAATCTGATTTCAGCTATCAACATCTGGGCTGTGCCGGTCCTAACCTACTCGTTTGGTATCGTTAAGTGGACTGAATCTGACCTGGAGGAGCTGGACAGATCAACGAGAAGACTGTTACATAAATTCCGTTGTTTTCATCCAAACTCCTCAGTAAAAAGATTATATCTATCTCGAACGATGGGAGGCAGAGGGTTGGTTAATATAAAAACACTTTGCCTGAGACAAGAGGAAAAAATGCGACAGGTCCTTTTAAACTCCACCGACATATTAATGAAATTAACAGTTAATGATGACCGCGGCTTCACTCCGTTGAACCTCCATGAACGAAACTATGATTTAAACATCTCTACCCCCCAGTCAAACTTTAATGAATGGAAACAACAAGAAATACATGGAAGATACCCAAAACTCTTGTTTCGAGATGATGTAGACAGACGTTCCTCGGTGGAGTGGCTTTTGGAGAAACAAATATATCCTGAGACGAGGGTTTTATAATATCAATTCAAGACAGAGTTATCAAGACCAGAAACTATCAAAAGTATTGTTTAAAAGAAGATGTGGTGGATAAATGTAGGAAGTGTGGAGCTGTAGGAGAAACTATAGAACACATCACAGCTGCATGCTCTTCCCTCTCAGACAGTGCTTACTTAGGAAGGCATAATCAAGTTGCGAAAATCGTGCACAGGGCAATTGCAATAGAGCATAAATTATTGGATGAATCAACACCGCCATTTTATAAGTACACCCCTCCTCCAGTGCTGGAAACAAGTTCCACCCTTTTGTACTGAACAGACCAGTTTTAACTGATCATACTGTCGATTACAATAGGCCAGATATTCTCCTTATAGATAAAAAGAAGAAAGAAGGAGTAATAATAGACATCACAGTACCATTATCCCACAATATCAAGCAGAAAGAAATAGAAAAAAATTCGAAATATGAAAACTTATCTTATGAACTAAAACATATTTGGAAATTAAATTCTACCAAAGATACCCACTCGTGATATCGGCGGAAGGCCTGGTCAGTAAAACCTTCCTTAAAAACTTAACAGAACTTAAACTACCTAAAAACGTTCTGAACATGGGACAGCGCGCAGTTTTGTTGCAAACTGCCCATATCGTAAGAAAATTTTTATCTTAAGTCCAGATATAAGATGAAGTTCTTCTTCTGTGACCGAACCTGCCCCCAAAACAACTCCGGGGAAGGTGAGCATTTCTACCAGCAATAATAGTTTTTCTTTTTAGAAACTTTTCCAAATAATAATAATAACATTAATATACTAACTTACATTTTTAGGTTTATTATTATTATTATTATTTTATTATTTTATTATTATTATTATTATTATTATTTGTAGCACTGAAGATGGCCGCAATGCGGCCGAAAAAGATTTCTTTTCGGAAAATCTTTTAACGTGACTTCAGTATATTTTGGTGAGTATTGTTTTTAGAAGAACCTTCAAATGTCGAAATCGACCCTGAATTTTTTTCGCGCAATGAATGTGATACTTAGAAAGCATCAGCAAAATTTCAGCTGTTGATACAAACTGCAAAGCACTTAAATAATTATTAAAAGCAGTGCGTTTTCGTTCGCCCTGGAAAGATGGTTGCCTCTGTCACGTGACAGACACGTCACGCTAATGCGCGACTATTTGAGATGGCCCGGGTAGCCAAGGAAACCGCTCAATCTCTGAGGGAGAATCAAGTAAATGTAAATGAGAACGAGTTGTATTTTTTCTATGTTGGCCCTTGAACATTGGGGACCCTGAGAACGGACCCTTCAGGGCCCGTGCGTTAACACAGACCTGCCTTTTCACTAATTCGTACACAATCATGTCGGTAATTAATATTGATAGATCACTGCTACTGACTCTTTATACCTGCCTCCAGGAGCCTGCATGAAAGTTAGGACCAAGAGCAGAGAAATTATAAACCCAGAAAATGTAGCAGTAGAATCATTAAAATCGAAAAAAAGGGGAAGGAGTAAAAGCGTTTTTGTCAAAAGCTTTCCTACGGTTTTGTGAAAAATAAATCCTTGCTTCCTCTGAATTCATGGACTGGACATCAAGACGCTATTAGTGGAATTGCTATGCCGCACAGGAACTCGAATTCCACCGCGGACAACTAGCGGCATCCAGCCTTTGGACAAAAAGTTTTATCGTCAGTGGAAATCGTGGTACAGAAAATTAACGGAACAAATTATAACTGATTTTCCAATGAATTCAAATTTTTGTAAGAAATATATTTTAAAATTGTAAATTTGCATTCATTATCAATTCATTTATTGTTACAACAAACACCTGATAACGTCCGCGCTCAATTCTAGTACATTTCGTATTGTACAAATATTATAACACCATAATGAATATATAAACAAATGCGTAATGAAATAAATATAAGTACAATTACGAAATCACCCACAATAAATCGTAGTAGGTTTTAATAATACAGCTCGAAAATTCAATGATGACTAATCGGAAATTAGCTGTTCTACAGTCTCCAGCAAGGTGATTTCCCCGAATCGAACATCAGTGTATTAAATTTCATACTTTGCCTGGGTTTGGACATCAGGTGACTGACAGCCAGTCGATTAAGCTTGCATTAGGTAGTTCCACTTGTTCTTCAAAATGACTATATTTGGAGCAATGATGACATTCTCTAAAAAGAAATATTTTTGTATGTTTCTGTGAGATTCTCTTGACAAGAAATGATTGAAGATTAAACGACAGGAATTTCTCCTTGTGTGTCGCGTGTTAAAGTATCAGTGGTAGTTTGGTGGTTTCTTTCCTAGTAGCTCATGCGAAATGTAGGGTTATCATATGGAGTGAGCATACTCTAAACCAGAGACAGTGATGTAGGCTTTGGTTAAGAATTAAGGGGTGATTTTTCAGAAAGTTGTTTCGGATTATATAGAGTGTGTGCGAATTCCATTTGAAAACAAGAAATAGACAATCATAAGTCTCTTGTTTTCATCAACTCGGATCTCGATGTCGGTTATGAAGTGAGATTTTCTAGGATTTTCCTTTCCTATAAGAAGAACATTTATTGGCATTGACACTTTGCAGCCATCAATTACAAAAATATAATAAATGCATAGCATTCAACCGTTTAAACAGCTGAAAGACCGAGAAATTTTGTTACTCCGGCACGATTTTGCATGACTTAGTGTCAATCAGTACACGTACTTGCAAGAATTACAGTTAATAAATATTAGAATATTAATTTACTCTTACACTTACGTATTTTTGTTAAGTTACAATCCATTAATCAGAATCTCCCATGTTTCTACATCCTGCATTCTGATTACCTATTGGCCATCTGTAAATCTTTCCCTTGTGTCGCAGATGCATTTCCACGCCTTCCTCCCCATACGTTTTTCGACTCTACCTTTGTAGGGTTTTTCAACGAAATCTTCATAGGTATGTCGAGTTCAACAGCTGTTTGGAGGAAAATTCCATCCGCTAGCTGCTCAGGTCGGTCGTTTCCCGTGGTTTGTCCGATCAACAACAACGGAGCAATGCTATTATCCAATGCAAATGCCGGAGCAATACTATAACAAATGGGCCACGGACCGCGTGCGATCTTTCCTTCCTCTTCCTTCTCCTATCCTCACTCCTTACTTACACTCACAAGCATTACACTACCACACATGTCTGTAGCTTAGATCTTCGCCTAGCTGCGACGCGACCTCGCTGGTGGGAGATGTCTGGATGGGGAAATCCTCTTCAAGCTGTCGAATAGATCGCTGCCAGATCTGACCATTCATCGGAGGAAGATCACCGCCACCTCCTGTACTAGACTTTCGGGACTAATGACCTTAGTAGTTGACGCGCCATGAAAATCAGAACGATCAATCAATCGTATTACATGAAGTCAAGAATTTTGCGACAGGCGTCTTGCACGATCAGCGCATGTGTAAAGTCTCTCGAAGGTGAAAACGTTTTATTGGCTTCATGATTTCAAATTGGCGAACGGCGATGTGGACGAAAAGAATCGATTAGTCAGTTTTGCATCAACACCTGTTTCGCCGACAAAGTTCGGTTCCACCTTTCAAGCCATAATGAATGACCTCAGAGTAAGTTAACTGTCTTTGATATTACTACGTGGAAATAATTCTGCAGTTATTTTTAAAGTAACCACAAGATAATAAAAGTGTTAAAACTCGAATTTAAGGCCGCAACGCAAAATGCTTCTTTCAAATCGTCGATTAAATTGAGAAGCATAATTTACACTCGTCTCATAAAACTGGCTTAAGAAGTATTTAACGGTGCGTAAACCAGGAGTAAGTTACATTACATCACAAGGACAAAATGCTGATTAATTTAAATGTAGGAAGCAACTTTCTACGGCCATAATAACGGAGATTTCTAAGAGTATTTACGAGGATCATGTTAGTCACACATTCCTTATGTTGTTACGAATGGCTACAGCAAAATGTGGCGTGAAGGTGGTTCCAATGTTTGAGGAATGCCTCCAGTTCCTTTGCACGATTGCAGCGGTTACTTTGGGCAGAATCTGACCCGGTTCATTGGGATTCAAAGGTTATCAAAAAATAATTGAGGAAAGATCCGTCATCTGCAACCATTAATGACCGGAAATTGTGGCTCAGTACATCAACTGATGTCACCGAAGTGCCTCTGAGCGGGAGGTCCTAGGTTGTAGTCCCGACGACTGCAGGATTTTCGACACTAGCTTTTCAGCTAGGGCGAATCCATTTGCTGTCTGGAGGAGAATTCTATCGGCAGGCTGCTCTGATCGGTAGTTGTCCTTGGTTTCTCCGATCAGCACCAGACGAATGCCGGAGCAGTACCCTAACAAACGGGCCACGGACCGCGCGCGATCTTTCTTTCCTATTCCTTGTCCTATCCTCACCCCATACACACACTCACATTAACATGCACTACACTACGACACATGCCGGAAGACCGGTCGAGGACTTAGAACTTGTCCCAGCTGGGACGGTGCTCCGTTCGTGGGAGATACCTGGTCGGGGAAAACCCCATTAGCCGACGGTAAGTCGGCGTAGGATTTGGCCATCTAGCGGGGAAAGACCACCACCACCATCTCCAGAGCAAAAACACGCACTACGCCTTACGGGACTAATGACCATTGTACTATAGTGGACGCGCCCGGAATCACTGAGAACGAATCAATCAATCAACCAGTTATGCGTCGAAACAATCACCTCAGGGCTGGAAGAGACGTAAGATTGAAGGCTCGTTATGGAGACTTCACGTTGCACACCAGAATGCGGCTGGTCCATCTGCGTACGCTTGTACGTGTTCTGGTCATCGGCCACGTCCCGTGACAAGTTCATAGCGTAGTTGAAATAGACGTCTGTAGATGGCAGTTGCAGAGAGGATTTCCTCCTTTGGTGTGCTTATAATCATCAAAAAACCTTTCTCTCTAGGCCGCAGGAGCGCTGTAAGATTTAGGTGACACACATTGAGTTGCTCTTGGAGGAGGAAAAGCTGAGAGTTCCTCTTCAGAGCGATTTAGTACATTGTTTCCGAGATGCTCTCATTAGCGTTGTTTAGAACTGGATCAAAGTAAACTTCCTTGTAGCTATCGTCTAAAAATATTCATTTTCCTTCAAACATCAAAGCAATCTGTTATTTGGTAATTGCACCCAGGAGATGAAAGTACGCGCGGATGTAGTTCTTCTCATCCAGACGTGGTGAAACCATCTGAAATATGTGGTGAACCATTTGAATCTGAAATATCGCGTGGAATGCAAAATATTCCATATCCTTTATTAATGGTATGCAGATACTCTACTGTGATAAGTCAAGATCTACGGAATTAGTTTTTAATGATAAAATCAACATTTAGCGTTGGAAATGGGCATCGTTTTCAGTCAAAGAATACGCGTTAAGACAACGGATCAACGAGGGTTAATATTCTATGCTTGATGTTATAACGTTGTGCAAATGGACACGTTCCCGAACACATTATGTGCAGAAAGTGTGAAGAGGGCGTTGGATGGTCGTGATCGTCAAGATGAACATATTTCAGTCACAAAAAACATTTCGTAGCGAACACACGTAAGCAGTTGGTGAGGTGCAATCGGGTTTTCAACATAGGCTGAGTATTAGGTAAATGATAGTAAGCCGAGAATTTGTAGTTTGAAATTTGAGAAATTGGTCTTGTGTAAATTGTGATATTAAGTTGTAATAGGGAATTTTTATTAATGTAATGGTTAGAAGTTGGAATTAAACAGACTCCATGTTTCGAGGAGATATACATTAGGGTAGCTCCGTAGATGGAAGAATTTTCCAATAAGAAGATCAATATAGTCAATCGCTAGTAGGTGTTTCATACGAAACATAGATAGGGAAAGTCGTGACCGCATGTTAGAATTGTGGGAATATTATGTCGAATTATAGCAATCGTAGAGTACATTCTAGAACATTTTTTTTAAATTTAGGAAAGTACGCAAGGATTGGCCCACCAAGAACAATATTCTGCTAGTCAGCCGAGAAGCTATCGATCAAGATTACGAACGTAA
The DNA here is from genome assembly GCA_964035755.1 of Teleogryllus oceanicus. NCBI lineage: Eukaryota > Metazoa > Arthropoda > Insecta > Orthoptera > Gryllidae > Teleogryllus > Teleogryllus oceanicus. The sequence goes on from CAXIVR010000005.1 coordinate 5,419,512, forward strand.
GCTTACGAACTATAGTAAAACCCGTACAGTGTTTCAATGTTTAAAGTGAAGGTAATTCACATAAAATTGACAACTGTAATGTATAGATGATAAAAATAAATGTTAAATTTGTATTATTGAAAAAGGTTGATGATTCATAGTAGTTGACATCAATCTAATAATTGATTCCAATCAACAGAACTTCCAGGAATCGTGATTCTGTATAGAATTACACGTCCACATGCGACACGCAAGGGGTGTATATTGTGTGTCGAACCCATGATAAACAGACAGTAAATTTAATAATTTAATAAATTAATAATTCAGTTTTGAAATAAGCAAGAGGACTTCTTCAAAAAGTATCACACAACAAACCACAATTATTGACAGGAAAATGAAGCACGAAAAGGCAAAAATATTCACTAGAAAGAGCGATTACCAACTATTTGCCCTACCGTGAGTGTAATGAACCGTGGATCAGTTACGCAAATTCGTGTTCGTGATGTACGCTTGAGTTGCCAAGAAACATGTAAAAACGACTCAATTCGGAACGCGCCGAAGTTGGCGACACTGCCTCACCCAATCGGAGGCGTCCGCCGCGAATTCTGCGCGCGCAGAGTGCACAGTCGCTCAAGCACGCCGCCCCGCGCGCAGCGTCCTTCGGCTGTTTGCACTTCGCAGCGCTTCCGTAATTTCGGTGTCAGATGTTGGGCGTAATATATGGGCGCGCGCCGGAGCAAACAAGGCACCGCGAAGGTTGCGAAGATTCTCGAGATGCCAGCGGCGGCGCGGGCGAGCGGTCGGCGCGCTTCTTGCGGCCCAACGAGCCCCGCCCACACGTTTTGTCCGCTTGTACTAATTATCCATAATCACACTCGTTGAGATCGCTAAGTGAATAATAGGAGATTCATTAATTCCCTCGTGTGCTACCGCTATTAGTCAATGAGAGAGAAAATGAACAGAGACGGGCCCGAGAATGCGAAGCTGTTGTGGTTTTTACCTGCTGTGATTCAGGGAAATTAAAACGTCATTTAGAGAAAAATAAAAAAAGGAGAATGGTGGCCAGTAAGTGCTAGGTAGCTCACGGGGAATTCGGAGAATTGCTTTGCTGAGTGGATTAAGTAATTTGATCGCTGAAATCGGTACGTACGTAGAAAAGGAAAGAAAAAAAAAACATTCGTCGAAAACCGGCGTGCTTTTAGCGCAGTCCAGAAATGAATCAAGAAATGTTATATGATATTCTATTTGATACGCATTCAAGACAGCAATCGACAGTTGGTTTTGGAGTACGAAAAAAAGTACTGAAGGAAATTGACTAGCATTCGTTTATTATAATTTATAGGAACCGTATTTTACCTATTCTTGCATTTCAACACCACGAGTATCGACACATAAACCCACATCTAGGTAATGGAAGACATAAAATTGGATGCAAGAGGTCATGAGATCAACAAGCATGAAAAGCAACGACTGTGTAAATGGTGTGGCAGATGTACTTCATTTCATTGCATCAAGTAGAACGTAGAATTGCTTTGTAAATGTTCACAACATAAAATATAAAATGTTTCAAAAGTAATAAAATAAAAAAAAAAAATTTTAATTAATTCTAATCGTATCATCAGTTCGCAAAGAGTTAAACATTTACACTAATAAAAAATTCTATTAAAATTTTAGCCTATATTTATCTATCATATGATACATTACATGGTGAAATACAAATGTGCAAGTTGAAATACTAACTAAATTATAATCGCATATAATACAAGTTTGTAATCCACAATATCAATATTAACAAATTGAAAACACAGAGATTTTCCGTGCGTTAATGGCTAAATGGGGATGACTGCTTATAGGAGGTAGCCATTTCTGCAAGTTACACTGTACGAAATCTTAGCCTGAACTTGAGAACGGGTTAAAAAAGCTGCTCTGACATCCTGGTGGAAAGGATAGGAGGAAGCCACTGAAACCGCGACTTCAATAATTCTCATCGAAAATGGCGTAGTCCCTCACCATTTGATACCGATTGAGAAAATCCGCTGTCAACGAGGCTTGAACACGGGGCCTCTGACCAAGAAGTTTCAGCCACTGACATACAGCTACGAACGGCGGCGAAAGTCTCTTAGGTCTCTTTTATTCGATGAACGTAAACAAGCAGATTTATAAAAGAAAAAAATGCACAAATTATATAAAATAATTTAGATACTCTACAGACTTTATGACTGTGAAACCTGAAAACTCTTCCAACAACAGGAGTAGAATAAGATAATCTGAAACTACATTTATTAGATCTACAGCAAGTGCGACAAGAAGAGACGTTACACGAAATGAATAAAAAATAAATTTAAAAGCACACAAAAGTGGACAGATCACGTGAAACATCTGAACAGAATCAGGTTTACACAGGAAAACTTATTATACAGCATTTAGCAAAAAAACGAAGCTTGGGAAGACCAGAGCAAAGCTACTTACAAGATAATTATAGTGTAGTTATATGTAAAGAAAATGTGTTAATATTATTTATTTTTATTAATATTTAATATTTAAAAAAATAATAAACAGCAACTCTAAGATTACAGAGAAAGCCAACTCATGAATTTTACACTAGAGAGGAGATCGTATTTTCGACGAAAAATGCACATAATAATACACTAGTTGTTGATTTTGGCCTTGAAATAAGTGCTCAGCAACTTCAGCTGAAAATCCTCCTCAATTATAAACCTACCCGCTCGTTTACCGACTACGGCACGGCAATCAACGCAAACAATTTTACTCTCTCGCGTACTGCTTACTCAGTACAGACGAATTATTGGAATGCCGTGGAAATGGGAGCTTTTTGAGAGAAAAACTCTTTATTGCCGGGCCCTGTTAACGAAAAAATTAATAAATCTGTCCCTGTATTTTGAACAAGCCGTTTGAACTTTCCTCCAAACAGCGGCTAAATTCGACCGAACAATCTAGGGTCGAGCTATCTCGAGCCCAATATCCGTCGCCATCGGAACCCAAATTCTAGGATCTTCCGGAAACCCCGCAATGTCAATAAGTATTGCCCTTCACAATTTTTTATTCCTTTTTATTTTTATTGAGATTTGTTTACAATGACAGGACAACGTTTAGCCGCGAGGCTCGCCCCTTTGTTGGCCGAGTAATTTTGCACAAAGTGTGAAAGAGGAAACTTCCCACCTCCTTGATAGTAATTTCGTTAGTTGAAACCTTCAACCAAGATTCTCGAGAGAATAAGTCTACAAACAATCATTAGAGGGCGGTGAAAGGGTTTAGAAAAGAATACAGTAGAACGGTAAACGGAAGAAGTATTCTATCCTTATCTAACGTCAGAGGGATATTGAAGAAAAATGTGAAATGAGAGTCTGTTTCTTAGGCAGAAGAATGAGGGAGTTGATGAGTGCCTCCTCCGTAAGTGACTATTCCTTGTGTGGGATTTAAATCATTGCAGAAATTATGTGTGAGTTTTCTAATAAAGAAGGTAATTTCTTCTATTGCAAGATCGTTGTGGAATGTCTTAATGTCATTGCTGACATAAAAATTTTGTTTAGAAAGATATTGAGGCAGCTAAAATTCATAAGAAAAACCTACGTTATCATCGGACAATAATTAAATTTGTATGTAGTTAACGAGAAAGAGGCTCATGGCGTAGTGCGCTGTCTTCTCATTCGGGAGGCCCCGGTTCAATCCCAGTGCCGGCCATTCTGATCCGGAATTTCATTGTTTTCCTCAATCATTCAGGCGAATGCTGGGATGCCCCAACTGAAAAACCGTGAAACCGCCATCGCTAGCCGAATTCGTTAACTACATCAAGTCAGGACGGCTAAGCGAATTTGAGACATTGTGGGTTCCTGGTTGGGTGACCGACTAGGAATCCCGAGTTCTAACAGCGCCAAGGTCAAATGCTCTATACAGGACTATAATTTCTAAATACGAATATGGTACAAATGCAAACGAATAATTCATTTTAATATATATATATATATATATATATATATATATATATATATATATTGGTGTAGGGATTAAGAATTATGAAAACGTGCACAAAATTGACTTCTTTCCATAGCATATACATAGTCATACACAGTTTTCAACTGTTTTTGGCGTAAATAAATAAATAAAGATGAGTTAACATCAGACGCAAAATAGCTAAACGTTACAAGGCTTCCAGGAGACAATCTACTTCCTGGGCGCGTTCCCGTGATGTTGCGGGTGCATCAGTGCTGCTTCCTCCGCCGAGTGCGTGGACCTGACGCCATGCGACCGCGTTGCCTTCGACGCGACTGGCGCCGCCGTGTCCTTGGGCGTAACAAAAGTCATAATGGATTATTCATACTGCACACGCGCCATACCCCTACGTGCATTTCCATACAATACTCAACTTATTGCAAATCGCGCGGCGTCCGTCACGCATGCGTCGCGCCGGCCGCGTGCGAGACGCCGGGTTCGAACCCCGGGCCTCGACAAGGCACCAGCGTCTCTTAGCGCAACGTCCTCGGGTTCCGACAGTGGAACATTTTCGATTGATTGATTAGTGTGCGAATGTGGTGGGTGTTTTTATCGCAGGAGGTGGTGGTGATCTTTCCTCGTTGGCTGGTGAGGTCGCCTTGAGAAGAATTTTTCCAATGAGGTATCTCCCTCCAGCTTAGCATCACCGAAGCCAGCACAAGCTCTAAGCTCCCGACTGGTCTCCCGACTTGTCTCCCGACTTGTCTCCCGACTTGTCTCCCGACTTGTCTCCCGACTTGTCTCCCGACTTGTCTCCCGACTTGTCTCCCGACTTGTCTCCCGACTTGTCTCCCGACTTGTCTCCCGACTTGTCTCCCGACTGGTCTCCCGACTGGTCTCCTGACTGGTCTCCCGACTGGTCTCCCGACTGGTCTCCCGGCTGATCTCCCGACTGGTCTCCGACTGGTCTCCTGACTGGTCTCCCGGCTGGTCTCCCGACTGGTCTCACGACTGGTCTCTCGACTGGTCTCCGACTGGTATTCCGACTGGTCTCCCGGCTGGTCTCCCGGCTGGTCTTCCGGCTGGTCTCCCGACTGGTCTCCCGACTGGTCTCCCGACAGGTCTCCGGCCTTGGGTGGAAGTGTAGAATATGTGAGTGCAAGTGTAAGTAAGGGGGTGAGGAGAGGAGAAGGAAGAGGAAGGAAAGATGACACGCGGTTCGTGGTCCGTTTGTTAGAGTTCGGCTCCGGCATTCATCTGGTGTTGATCAGACAAACCATGGACAGCTATGAACAGAACAGCCGGTCGCTAGAATTCTTCTCCAGACAACTCGACCTAGGTGACTAGCTAGTGTCGAAAATCCTGCCGCCGGGGCTCGAATTTTAGGACCTCTCGGTCAGGCAATGATATCTGATACACTGAGTCACCTTTACCGGTTACAATTTTTACTCTAGCTGGATTGATTTCAGTCGCTGTTTGGTTGAGAATTCCAGCGGCGTTCTTTTTTTAGGTAATTTTTCTTAGTTTCTCCGGTTAATATCAGGCAAGTGCCTGAGAGCTACGAGTTGGGGACGCGCCCTAGTGATCCAAAAGAGCTAGGAATCACGCGCGATCTTCCTTTCCTCATCCCTTCCTTTCTTTTTACACACTTACCTGCACTCACTATCACACAGATCAGGAGGCTAGCGTTGGGGAGATCACTAGAGGATGAATAACCCCGCATGTTGGCGGGTAGGTTGCAGCTGCAGGCTCTAAACTTACGAAATGAATGACCAAAATAGTTATCGCGCCTGAATACCCGGAAAACTCACTCATTCCGATCTCGTGCATGGTGCAGGCACAACCTGGTTCCTCATGAAAAGTCTCACGAAAGTCTATATGAAGATGCGTATGGACGATTAGGAAACAATAAATCGTAACATAATTTTTATCGAAAATGATATTTTTGAATTTTCTTTTTGACTGATATTGAAAACAAAATTTACCTTTCATACGATAAACTGTCTTTTGAGGATTAGAAAATACATTATTATACAGAACTTTAGGTTATGACCATCCTTAATTCGAGGTTTCCTGAATATTATTACATTATGAATGTATTCTATGTGGAAAGGTAATGGTAGTGGATGGATGAGAGGGATGCTAAAGAGTAATAGGGATTTGAATCGGGCTTTTGGGAATCTCTATTTAAAGCACGATCTGTTTTACATAAAATTTAAAAAAAATAATTAACAGGAAGAATTAGGTAACTTGTATAAAAAATTGTTGTCCAATTCTATTATCCAATTGTGATAAATCTAAGCGGATTTATTGATTGGGAATGAACCAAAACGCATTTTGTTTTTATCTCAAATGGTGTGCTTGTTAGTGCTTGATGCAGTCTCTCTGCATTTTTTGCAGATATCAATGTTGATAAGATGTCAGATGACTGAAATGTATTATTCTGCATTTTACTCTCAAGGGTGAACGTCGATTTCACATCAATGCAAGTTTGAAGAATTTAATTTTTATTTTGTTCATAACTGCATTTACATGTTTTAGGTATGCTTTTTGTCCAAGAAAACAACCTATAATTGCGGAGACTGATATTGACTCTGAAACAAGTAAAATGAAAGAAGGTTACTCTATTAAAATAGTGTATTCTCATCGAAGAATCTATATCCAAATTAACTTAAGGATATAAATGACGATTCATTTCGGATGGAGACCTCCAGCAGACGCCGTCATTTTCATGGCTACTACATATTCAAATAATCTTATCTTTATTCAAATGAACAGTAGGTCATTGTGATTACTTGACTTTAAATGTATTTATGACGTAAGTATATGTGAAAACTGTGAAAATACGACGAAACACAACTCACGAGTATGCAGCCAGAATTTTCGTAATTATTTTGATGTCAATTGCGTATATTCTAATTACTGTATTGATATTATTAGCCAAGCAAATGGACATAGTTTTGACAACGCTGCACTGGCAATAGTGCGTTGCTCGCTTCTTGGTTAAATTGGACTTTCCAAATATAGCTGAGGTGTTACTAGCGCAGAAAATGCAATATTGCAATATTACGTAGCTGTTTCTAATAACGCGAGAAATTGCTTCTTTAGCACTAGTTTTTTGTTGTTTTTTCCTTCTGCACATTTCTAAGAATCCGTGCTACGGAATTGGAGATATCCAGACCAGATAAATCTCCAAAATTTTTATTTGTATAAAATCCAAAAAGATCTAATTTTTCTTATTACGGCATAGGAAAAACTACTCGGGGCTCACGTAAAATGTCATCTGAAATGCTAGCGAGTATCCGCGAATATGATGTGTGAATGTTAACAAACGATATGTGCACATTGATGTGTATAGTTCGCGACATGTCCGGGATGACTGGGCGACAGCCTGTGGTGAGGTGTCACAACCCGATTAAAATCGATGAGTCAAGCCGTCCCATGACACTCAGTCCTCAAGGATACCCGCAAGTGGACATGACGCTCATCACTCATAGACAAGAAGGGGCGCGATTTAATCGGTCGTATTCCTGTATTTAATTTTATTTTTAATGGCTGATCTTAGTGCAAAAATGGTTATGTACAGTTTTAAAGACCAGAAAATTCTCTTCAAAATTTGCTTCCTATGTGCTCTTTCTTAATGAAATACGAAGTGATTTATGATGTTTTAAATTATCACTAAATTTTCTAATTTTCTGAAGATGCCCATGTTACTAATGAACATTCGAATGTAGTATTTTGGGGTCAGAGATCATGAAAATCTCGATTAAATACTAATGTTTTTTTTTACCTTACTAAGAATTAACTCGCGTTTGAATGTTCCAGTGGGAGTGGCACTACGCCTGTATGTTTTTCCTACTGATACGATCTACTCACATCAAACATAAGCATTTCAATAGAATCGAGTGAAGTTCTTCGTATTATTATTATTATTATTATTATTATTATTATTATTATTATTATTATTATTATTATTATTGAAGGAGTGCACTCGTGCAACTTGGCTGTACCTATGTCAAGAACTAAAAATGACTTCTGCTACATAATTCTCTGGAAATATTTATTTTAACGAAATACTGTGTTAATTTTAATTTACAACAGGTTTCGAAATCTTAAACCTCGGTCACGCCCAATCTTTCCTTTATCGTTCGATTTCCGCTCGATCATTCTTGAACGCAATGTTCGTAAGTTTTTTATTACCAGCTCTCACCGGACACCCTTAAGCATCCTCCCCACCCTCCCCCCTAAAATGTAAATAAAGATGTCGAGAAATTTTGTGAATGTCTGTTCAGCACGTTGACATGCGAACATCGCGTATTGAACGCGTCAGCATGGATGCAGAGAAATCTGTATCTCACTGTGAACACATTCTTTTACAACAGTTGAATATTGTTATGTTATTAATCGAGCCCGCAAGTTTGACAAAATGCTTTTTTTTAAGGAATTCTTAATAGTTTTTTGTAAGGGTCAGCAATACGAGTAAAACTAATTCGTGGCCATCATACCGAGTAGTCACGTAGAAAGAAGAGTACAAAGTAAATATTGTTTACTTACACGTAAATTTTAGTGTACATTTTAGAGCTAGAATAAAATGTGAATCATTATCAGTATTTTTTTAAATATTTCCTGTTAAATGTGATTTTCTATTGTTTACGTCCCTTTTTGTACCGCTACTTTAGCCAGAATAAATTCCAATTTACATGCCTATTTTAGTAAAAAAATCAATGCCTTTTGACCGGCCTATTATAGGTGAAATAAATGCCTCAATGTCTGGAATCTAGTTATTAAGCTGTGGATTGCTTGATGGCGAGGAAGTAAGCAGCCATTTATCTCGCAGAAAATAAGAATTACTATGATTTTCAAGTCGATTGGCGTGCCGCCTACTCACCGAGCGTTATTGAACTTTCCACGCGCCCACAAATAAGCACAGCAGATATCTTGTCACACTGGTAAAAGCAGAGGGAACAAAAATTTGTAAAAAAATGTGATCAATTTTTCCATTTCATTTCTTTCTTTCAACAGGGGCTCAACATTTCGCGGAATCATTTTGTTTCCCTACTCCTTTTACTCTCTTTGTTATACTGTTCTTTTCATTTTGTTGTTTATTATTCATTCGAGTTGGTGGAGGAGCTCCACTTGCATTGGAAGCAGTGTAATGAGAACAGATGATATACAAAGTAGTGTAAAAGCCGATAAAGAAATCCCCAGTGCAACGTTTGAAGAAATGAATAGGAATAATGGATAGGGGTGAAAAAACAGGTCGAAAGAGCATAGTGCTACTTAAACGAAATAAACACAAGAGAATACGAATATGACAAGACAATTACAGGTTGTCAATTAGTCATTACTAGAGTTTGAAGAGTCACTGGCGACGCTGTGAATTAGTGATGCGATGTGGATGTTTACAAAACATCCATGTTTTTATTAATTTTAATTTCTTTGTTAATATAATTATCATTGACATATTTAACATCTATTTTTTAAGTCGGTGTTTTCTTACATTGATGTTTAACTTAGTCGATGGTTTTTAAATGAAAACAGTCCACCATAGTAAAATTCTATAACATATTCAGATATTCATACATTGAATATTCTTCAGATCAAAGTGACGAAGGGTGAAACGTAAATGAAATGGAGTTTTCGCAGACATAGAATCTTATATAATTTTTTCATTATCGAATTAGTGAATTCAAGTTTTGTTAATTGACAGAGTTGTTGATGAGTTTTGATCTTGTTTCGTAAGTTAAACCTTAACTAAAATTAATAAACGATATCACATTCAAATTAAATCGCCCCGCATGAATGTTCAATAACATCAATGGCTTTAGGTCTGTGTTATATTAACCTGATTGTTTTAATTTTGAACATTGATGTTCAGAGATATGGATGCTTTGTTGGAGTTGTGGCGAACTTCCTTCAAATGTAGTCAAAATTAAAAATGTGCTGAATTCCATCTAGAGTATCACTAATAATACTGAGACATTTATCGTTATTGCTATTATTATTATTATTATTATTATTATTATTGATATCACACTTATTAACACTGTTATTGGCTTTGATGTAATTTTAAGTTGTTATTATTATTGCTTACATCATTATTATTATAGTTATTATTAATATTAATTGGATTATGTCCCTTATACAGTGAAGTGAAAGCAAGTGTAGTGGAGGAGAAGGGAGAGAAGTGCAATGAAGTGTAGTGATATTAAGTGTTAGATAAGCTATAAGTCAAACTAGAGATAACTAGAAATACATTAGAACCAGGATATCAATATTTAATTCCAATTGCAATTATATTTCTAAATATGGGTGTTAGTTTTGCAATTGTCGTAATTCTAATTGTAATAACGTCTGCCTGCGAGCACTAGCTCAAAGCGAACTTTAATCCCCATCTATCCCACTTGTGCCACCAGGCTGCGAGAGCGGGCGGGCGCGAGCGAAGGACAGCGGCCGGGGCGGGCGGGCGCGAATCTCGCGTGCGGGCGACGGCGCCGGCGGAATACGACAAATTGCAGCGGCCGACACGCGAAGGCCCCGCCCCTCCCCTCCCCTCCCCTCCCCTCCTGCTCTAACGAGACAGGCGCGACACGCACAGCGCGCCGCGGCCTCTCCCATCCGCGGGCGCCCCTCTCGCCGCTGCAGCGCCCGCGCCGCGTTGCTCAGCGACTGGAATTAAATCTTACCCGCGCGGACCGGGAGCGGTGGCTCGGTGCATCAGCTGATGTCACTGCAGCGCCTCGGACCGGGAGGTCTTATGTTGGAGTCCTGACGGCGGCAAGATCTAGCTTTTCAGCTAGGTCGAATTCAGTCGCTGTCTGGAGGAGAATTCTAGCGGCCCGATCTTTCCTTTCTATTCCTTATCCTCTCGTCTCCCCTTATACAGTTACACTAACATGCACTGCACTGCCACATCTTCTGGGAGACCGGTCGGGAGCTGAGAGCTTGTCCCGGCTGGGGCGGTGTCCCGCTGGGAGAGTGTTGGTTAAGGGGAAACCCCGCTAGCTGACAGTAGGTCGGCGCCGCATCTCGCCATCCAGCGGGGGAAGAACATCGCCAGCTCCCACGAAAAAAAGCACTACACTTACGGGACTAACTGACCTAAGCCGTTGATGCGCCCGGAATCACTAACCAACCAAACAAAAAATTATCCTCTCGGGATATGGAAAGACAAAGTACCGGATAGGGTGGATGGGTAATACAATACCGGATTAGGTGGATCAGCGTATCAATAGTCACTGCAGTGTCTCTGACCGAGAGGTTCTAGGGTCGAATTTCGCGGTGGCAGGATTTTCGACACTAGCTACACTAGATTGAGTCCAATCTCTCTCTGGAGAAGAAGTCTAGCGACTGGCTGCTCTGATCGATAGTTTTCCTTGATGTCTCTCATCAACACCAGGCATAGGGCGAAGAAGTACCCTAAGATTTATTAGGGTGCCATGGATCTCGCGCGATCTATCCTACCTCATCTTTTTTTCAACTCCTTCACTTCCATACGCTCCTAACACTCTTGTCGGGAGGCCATTAGGGAGGTTAGAGGTCGCTGCAGTTTGGGTGGGGCTTCGGTGGGAGAGAAATCTGGAGGGATATCACCGCAACTCGGCGTGAAGGCTCTCTTCGGATCTCACGGTCCAGCGGGGGAGGAACACCCTCATTTCAATACAATACGCACTACACATTCGGGACTAATGACCACAGCAGTCGCTGCGCCGAGAACACGAAATAATCAATCACTCGAGAAGCAAAGCAACCTTCCCGCTCGCTCCTCGTCTCGTATGGACCCGTTGGATCGCGGGATCCCATTATCACAGCGGGAGCGCGCGCCGTCCGCTTGCAAGGAGGAAAGGGAGGAGGCTCTGGGGAAGAAAGACGGGCAGTGAACGACGGCCAAGCAGCAGCAGCAGCGCAAGAGCGGAGAAGAAAAATCAGGGGAGGCTGCGTAATCTGGCCTCGTGCTTTTCCACGCATGAAACGCCCCCGAAGACAGCGCGATGCACCGCCGCCCCGCGCCCCCGCCCCGCGCCCTCGCCCTTCGCCCCTGCCCCGCGCCGCCTCGCGCCGCCCCGCGCCGCCCTGCGCCGCCACGCGCCTCCCGCGCCACCCCGATCCGCCTCGCACCGCCCCGCACCGCCCCGCACCCCCCGCACCGCCCGCACCGCCCGCACCGCCCCGCACCGCCCGCACCGCCCCGCGCGGCCCCGCGCCCAGCTCCGCTCCGCCCCGCACCGCCCCGCACATTACGCCACGTTACCGCACGCCTCCCCACGTTACCCCTCACACCCTTCCCGCGTTCCCGCCCCGCGCCCCCGCCCCCGCACGCTCGCCCCGCTCCGTCCGCGTGCCGTCTGATGGCAAATTAATTGCTGTCGGTTGAAGGAGGGCAGGGGACGCTTGGGATTTGCGAGGGGGCGGGGGGGCAGAGCAGGGTTGAGGACGCGTGGGTGAAGATGCTGCCAGGGGAGGTTCAGGAGTGCACAGGGTGAGCAGACGACGAACCGACACCACAGACCCAAAAGGTTGAAAGGAGAAGAATGGAAGAATCACGAGGGGCACAAATGGGAGGAGAGATGAGGGAGACGGAGAAAAAAGGGAGAGAGATATGAAGACAGAGGGAAATGTGATGTGAGAAAATTTGAAATATCATAGCAAAAACAGAAAAGAAAAAGGACAAAAAATGGAAAATGAGGAATATGGAGCGGCAAGACGAGGGTGAGAGAAAGAGAGAATAAAAAGGCGGATGGTGAGAGAAGGACAAAGTGATAGACACTTTGACTCTAGTAACTAAATGTAAATGTGGAGAAGAGGGAGGTGATATAATGTGTGACGGTGCTACACAGGAGGGTAGTTACTATTTTGTGGCGCTGAAAGAAGCAGAAGCACACAGAGAGAGAAAGGGGGAGGGTGGGGAGAAGGGGAGGAGGCAGGAGAGCGTTAGCGGGACGAAGTTACTAAACCTCGGAGCGAGAGAACAAGCCAGGAGAGGAGAGGTTTTGACAGACGAACAAGGCGCGGCGAGGAAAGAATTAATCATTATATGTGTCGGTGCAAGTTTTTAGTGAAATGCACGCCCTTGACGCATAGTGCATTGCAGGCATGTACAAATAATTTATGTAATTTGTATTTTTACACATTTAATCGTCTGTGCCAGTGGAATGGTGCGATCTAGCTACGCCGCTTCTCAGTATTCGCAGTAATCGCATCGCATTTACGACAACATCATCACTTATTTATTTAATAATAGTTTAACTCCAATACCTTCTCAAAATCTATAAATTAAATATTTACTCTCACACTCTTCTTTATCAAAAATAGTTTGATTTATAATAATTATATATTCCAATAGTCAAATCCCGAACTCTGATTGGTTCAGAGCTCTGACAACAGGAAATTCTCTCCTCTGCTGCAATCGTTGAAACGGAAGTGATCAAGTCCGCCCGTTGCTCTTGATGAGGACGCATCTATGTCTGACTGCAGGAAATTCATGTTACTTCTGACATGATAACTTCGATATGTAGTACGTGTGAAAACATTTTACTTTGTAAATGAGAAATTTATTTGCAATGTTTATGTTCGTAAATACCGAAAAGGCAATTTTATTTATTTATTTTACGACAAAAACCGTTAAGAACTGTGTGTGGTGTGCTATGGGGAGAAGTGGATTTAGTGCACATTTTAAAAATTCTGTGATCCTTTACATAAGCCATATACTACTTGAATTTTGAAAACAGAAAGAAAATGAGCGTCTGTGACCGGGAGGTCCTAGGTTACACTCCCCACGGGGGCAAGACTTTCGACACCAGCTTCTCAGCTATGTCGAATTCAGTCGTTGTATGGAGGAGAATTTTAGCGGCCGCCTGCTCTGATCGGTAGTTTTCCGTTGTTTCTCCATTCAACACCAGGCGAATGCCGAAGCAGTACCCTACCAAACGGGCCACGGACCGCGCGCGATCTTTCCGTCTTCCTTGTCCTATCCTCTCCCCTTACACACACACTTACACTAACATGCACTACACTACCACATATTCCGGGAGACCGGTCGGGAGCTTAGAGCTTGTCCCGACTGGGGCGGTGCCTCACTGTTGGGAGAGTCCTGGTTAGGGGGAAACTCCACTAGCCGACGGTAGGTCGGTGCCGGATCTCGCCATCCAGTGGGGAAAGATCACCGCCATCTCCCGAGAAAAAAACACGCACTACACTAACGGGGCTAATGACCAAGGCAGTTGACGCGCCCGGAAACACGAAAAAAACAAACCAAACCAACTCACACGCTGGACAATCATGTGCAGCGCCATTTTGCACGTAGTTTTGCGGTCTTACCCCATTCCCCTCCAACTCCACAGTGGGGTAAACCTCTAAGCTTCCTTCTACGTGGTGGTGAAGAAAAATGTAGCGGTGTTGATGGAAGGGACCACGGAAAACTACCAATCAGAGCAGTCGGTCACAAGACTTCTCCTTCTGACAGAGGTTAATTATAATGACAGTTAATTAGACACTACTTGTTTAACTAGAATCGAAAATCTGACACAAATTTCCATGTGAGAGTCACCGCAGAGAAAACGGTAATGCTGGCTCTGAAGTAACTTAGCTAGTCTTTTCCATATCAACTACTGAGACTATTAACATTCATCAACATTTCACCTACGTGTGCACAAAGCTACTCAGGTGAAATGTTACACAGTGAAACAGGAAGTTATTTGCTTATATTTTACTTCATGAAATAATTGTCAGCACGACTTAGTGGGTTACTGGCCCTCGTGCATATGTTTTGTTCATGTTGGTACGAGAGAATCGCTAGAGAAACATCTGCCACCTCCCACGCGCAGTGTACCCCAGCTCCCTCGCGGCGGTCCCCGCTGATAAGAGCGATGGGAGTGATATCAGACCTAAAAATAGCACGCAGGCGGCACCCTCCTCATCCCCCACCGTCAGCCTCTCCTCCACCCCCGACGGCTGATAACGCTTCAGGGACAGCAGCTTGCCGCTGCAGGGTTTCTCATCGGGAGGTTCTGTGCGTCTAGTCCCAACGGCGGCGGATTTTCGGCGCTAGCTAAATAGCAGAATTCAGTCGCTGCCTGGAGGAGCATTCTAGCAGCCGGCTGCTCTGATCGGTAGTTTTCCGTGGTTTCTTCGATCAACACGAGGCGAATATCGGAGCAGTACCCTAACAAACGGGTCACGGACCGCGCGCGATCTTTCCTTCCTCTTCCGTGTTCCCTTATCTCTCTCACTATCTTCCTTACTCTCACTCTCTATCTCTCTCACTCTCACTCTCTATCTCCCTCACTCTCACTCTCACTCACTCCCTCATCCACTCTCTCTCCCTCACTCTCTCTCCCTCACTCTCTCTCCCTCACTCTCTCTCCCTCACTCTCTCTCCCTCACTTCTCTCACTCCTCTCTCTCTCTCCTCACTCTTTTATTTCAACTGTCTCTTACTCTCTCTCTCCCTCTCTCTCTTTTATTTATATCGTGAATACTAGCACGCCATTTCGGAAGCTTAGAACGAATCTCGAGAGGAGCGCTGCCCTGCTGGGAGAGATAGATACCTGGAGAGAGAAACTCCCGCAAGTCGGTGTGTAGGTCGACGATGGACCCCACGTTCATGCGCTAAAGTGACCCCCACTCCACCAACGGCACCGACCGGGAATCACCTGACTGCTACGCGCGGCGTTTTCCGTCACCCTCGCACCTCAACGAATCCCCTTTCACTTTTCGTGGCCAGAGAAGGCATGGCCCGAGTCCACCCCGTTTCGTTCAACTGTTATTTCCAAAGGAATACACATTATTGATACGTTTCCATTCATCAGTAGCGCAAAACTCACAGAAAACCTCCAACACAAGTGAACATGGCAGAATCTTCGAGATCGTGTATATTAAGTGAGCGGGAGATGTTGATGAGGTTTCAAGTTGTGTGTTCACAAATTTTAAGTGTGGTTTTCAACGTTGGTACAGATCTAAAAAGGACATGCAAATCTTTCTTGAAAACAGACAGAAGTGAATCATTTATAATCGATCAATTCAATACTAAGCACACCACGGCAAACGTAGAGATCAATTCTTACACCGAAGAGAAAAACAGAAGATGCAATCGGGTAGTGCTTTCGGGGGCAGGTAGACAAACTGCTTGGGAACAGTTCAGCGCGTGATGCAGTCGGTATACGCCCCACTGACCATAGCAGTTGATGTGCCCGGAGACAAAGTCTTACTCACTGCTTCCCTGACCCGTTCGGCCACCGCCTCTGCTCCACCCCCTCGGCCCTCCGTCGACTCCGCCCTCCCTTTAACCACTTCCGTCGCCGGCTTGTCGCTCACATGAGCAACGTGCCAGGCGGATCGCCCGTGACGACGCCCCCCGTGATGCAACGGGGATTCCCCTGTCAACACACTTTCTATTCTCAGCGTGGAACACTTCACTCGCGCTTGCCCACTTTTGTAACAGGTTGTCGGTGAGAAGGAAGTTTGAGCAGTATATTCAACGGAATTTTGTGATTTTTACTATAAATGAAAGGTACTCTAGATGTTTTACCAATTGCTCTTTTTAACATATTTTACATAAGAAATACTAAATTTTAATAATACTTTCAAATTAATTGTCAAATTTTAAAATTGCTCGTTAAATGTAATACACCGCCTTCCAAATTTGTGACCCGCATATGGCATTGGAAGTCTAACGGAGATGAGCATTAATATCTCCTTCTTTAGGATCTACAAAATGTACTCTATTTAATAAAATGTATTTTAAATAATTCCATGCAATACTTTGCTGTGAAAGTGGGAGCACTTTTTGGGCTTTTGTTTATCAAATTTACCCTTTGCTTTTACAGTAATGGTAATAGAAATTTTAAATTATGCATTCAAAAATGCTGTCATGATGAGGTATCATATAAATTTCCTATTTGAATATTGAGTAAACGAATGTAAGAATAAACCCAGGATTTTTATTGCACACTAATTCTTTTTTCCTCGCATAGCTACATTTTTACCACAAGTTTAAAAGATGTTTTAGAAGTTATTTTTCTGAAAATCCACTATTTTAAGATTTACTGCTAGGTCATTAATTTTAAACTTAATTCATGAGGAACTGATGATAGGTAAGAGGTTGAAATTAAGCATTCAAATAATGTAATGTTGATATATGAGCCGAGTTTTACTTTGCTTATTCAAATATTAACGAATGTTAAATTTGGATTTTTTTCGGTGACTTTGCTGCAATGTGCTCACTGCGTATAAATAATGGAAATATTAATATTAGTTTCACTGCAAAGAGCGGAAACGTTGTACGAGTAAGGTAGGTTGTATCGAAGCAGGGAATACTGTATAAATAATTTTTATTGTTAACAACAATAATAGGTACAAATAACATATTATGGCTACTAGACGTATATCAATGTCAAGCAAGGTCAGTTTCACGTTATCAACATTGTTCTTTTTTAACAATAGGAAGGTATTGTAACTGAAAGTTGTAACAATCGTTTTTAAATCTCGAAGTTGCGAAATTTTTACGCATACAAGTCGCTGCATGGGGTCAAACAGCTATGCCTTGGTAACTATTTCACCTCTGAAGCTAAAACTTTACAAAAGATCCTTTGAGGCACATGGTATTTGATTTATACAATTTCATCAAAATCTGAGATGGTCGCACGGGGAACCCTAGGTCACGTGTCAAGGAATGATTCACAGCAGTTGTATTAGCACCCTCTATCGTTGCAGTTTGGAATATCCTTCATTACTGTAGTGCAGGAGTTTCCAACATGGTGTGTGTATCGACGCCCTGGAGGTCGATGAATGAAAGGGGTCAATGAAATGAAGGGTTCGATTGGGGGTCTGAATCTGCATATGAACTGGCGATTGCTATATATAATCAAGAACAAATTGATTACAAAAATGTTAATGAACCTGATAGTCATTTGTTTTCTGATATAATGTAAGAAAAACATTTTACTGTATAATATATTGCAAATTCACTCCTAACCTTTCGAATCTATCTTCCATCCGTAGGATAAGAAATAAGATGAAAACAAACCGCACTTCCTGCTTATTTTCTCCATTGCACCAACCATTTTCTTAAATCATTTAAATTTAAAGCTCACGATTACTGCAGTTGGAGCCATTTCGACTTTCTGCACCAAGAATTTAGATGTGCAACTATTTGGATTATTAGAAATGTGAACAAATTAGAACTACATATTCACAACGAGACTCTATCGCGGAATAAAATACTCCTTGCAATTCTCACTGGAGAAATGTTCTGACCTGTCAAAAACCCAACATTTTGTGACAATTACACAACGAATATTATAAACTTAGATATTCAGTGGCGGAAGCGTCTTCGATTATTAAAAATCTAGATATGTATCAAAATATTGTTGTACGAAATTGTTATCTTTAAGACATATATGTGAAAATGTTTGTATTATATATGATTATGTAAGCTGCATACTCTAGAGAATAAAGAAAGGGATCGAATGTAGCAAACAATTCTTTTAAAAGAGCTCGATAAAAGAAAAGGTTGAGTATCCTTGCTATAGTGTATATCAAAAAAGCTAAAGGACCGATATCATTTAGTATTCGAAGGTAAGGCAAGGAACCGTAGCAATGAACATTCATATTTTGCAATATACAATAACGTTCTTTCAAATTCTCAAAAATTCTAAGCTGTTATGATTTTCCCCTCGTCCGTTTCATTGTTACAAAACCACTAATGCAAAATAAATGAATTTGTCCATAACGTCTCTGAAAATTATTCTCAATATTACATCATCCGCGACAATTGTCCACAAATTCTAACCTTCTTGCTATTTCAAAAACATTCATAGAAGAAAATTTTTGAGAAACATTCACATGTATCAGAGTTTCGTAATTGGTTCTAGGAAGAACGATAATGACATCATACGAGAAATACTCGACATCCTTGAAATTTCTGATGGAGGCCTGAGTAACAAGCACAAGTTGCGAGACGTGCGCGTAAACCGTAATAGCACACGCGATGTATTTTTACCCCGAAACGACACGAGAAAAAGACGAATGCAGAATCCGGGGAATGTCGCTGGAGGCAGCGCCATCGCGGAGCAGGCAGCGCAAAGGATGGGAGGTTATGTGGTGACGGTAGCTGAGGGATCGACTGAGTTGGCTCAGTTACAGCATTCGTTGCCGCTGCAGCGTGTCTGATCGAAAAATTCTTAAGTTGGAATCGGGATTGAGATGAATTTTCGGCAGTAGCTACACAGGTAGATCGAACATAGGGACGATGTCTAAAGGAGGTTTTAGTTTAGTTTTCCTTGATTTCTTCATACCGGGTGAATGCCAGAGTAGTAGTGTAACAAAAAGGCCACAGCCCGCATGCTTTTCTTTCTCATCCTTGCACTTTCCTTTTTCAGTACTAACATACACTGCAGCGCCTCTGATCGGGAGGTTCTAGGTTCGAGTCCTGACGGCGGCAGGATTTTCGACACTAGCTTTTCAGCTAGGTCGAGTTCAGTCGTTGTCTGGAGGAGACTTCTAGCGGCCGGCTGCTCTGATCGGTAGTTTTCCGTGGTTTCTCCGATCAACATCAAGCGAATACCGGAGCAGTACGCTAACAAACGGGCCACGGACCGCGCGGGATCCTTCCTTCTTCTTCCTCGCCCTATCCTCTCCCCTTACACACACACACACACTAACATGCACTACACTACCACATATTCCGGGAGACCGGTCGCCAGCTTAGAGCTTGTCCCCGCTGGGGCGGTGTCCCGCTGGTGGGAGAGTCCTGGTTAGGAGGAAATCCCACTA
Organism: Teleogryllus oceanicus; assembly: GCA_964035755.1. Classification (NCBI taxonomy): domain Eukaryota; kingdom Metazoa; phylum Arthropoda; class Insecta; order Orthoptera; family Gryllidae; genus Teleogryllus; species Teleogryllus oceanicus. The sequence continues at coordinate 5,439,212 of CAXIVR010000005.1, forward strand.
GCCGACGGTAGGACGGGGCCGGATCTCGCCATCCAGCGGGGGAAGATCACCGCCATCTTCCAAGGAAAAAACACGCACTACACTAACGGGACTAATGACCTAAGCTGTTGACGCGCCCGGAATCAACAAACCAACCAGCGTACACGTGCATGTATTACACTACCACACGTGTGGAGAGCGTAGAACGTGTCCCGCTCGCGGAGATGCTTAGCTTGGGGATGCTCTTGGAGGGAGAAGCAGGCAAGGCGACGAGTAAGTCGGCGTTGTACCCCGTGTTCTAGCCGGAGAGGAACAGTGCCTCCCCCAAGCTGTAGCACACGCTGCGCTCACAGCTCTAATGTCCAATGTTATTGGCGCGCGGAAGTCCGAATTATTCATTACGCGAGCAAAGGATTTTTACTTTCTCAGAGTGGAGAGAAAGTTACGAAATGCTACAAGTAAAAACGGCGAATTTTCAGCAGAAAACTCTTTTTACAGGGTCCTAGCAACCAAAAAGTGGATAAATCCAGATGCTAAATTTCAAGGATATAAATTCTCTAACACGTAGTGTAGCTAGAATCTTTCTTTCTTTTTTTTTTTTTTTTTGTGAGTCCTTGATGACGAAAAATCGATTGACTGCAAAACGTCTGTCTGTTCGTCCGTCAGTGAATAACGCTAGCGGCTAAACCATTCAGCCCATTTTCTCCAAAATTGATATTTCACAATCGATCTGGCTGATGTCGCGGCCCTTGGGCCATTTTAAAAATTTAAAGAAATGGCTTTATTGTTTTTTATCAAATTTTGTTGTTGGATAGCGTGAAGGATATTTAATACGGTAGTGCAGGTCTCCAAGTTCATTGAAAACTTTGGTTTTTCGAAAATTGCAAAAGTTCAAACTTTTTTCGGAGTCTTCCTATAACTAAAATAATAAAGATAGAAAATTTTTCCCTAATGGAATAAGAAAAATAGATGCCTTGAAGATAGATTTTGAAATAAAATGGTACAATTTTTCGAAAATTTGAGTACTTTTGCGTGAAAATGCGGTTACATATTAAGAACGAAATAATTAAACTTTCTGAATTACTCACTATATTTACTTAGAAGGATCTACAATAATGTTATCGAGTGGGTCTGATGATATGTGGATAGCGTTCAAGCTTTCTTTGAGGTTGTCCCGTGTTCGATTCCCGGCCGGCGCAAAAGAAAAGTTGTAGCTCTAATACACAGCGTCTCTGTTTCTACAGCTGTGTGACTTAAGAAAAAGCTCAGGCAGGTCATGTAAGCTTGGTACGGCGTGGGGAATACGTCATGTTCGCCGCATGTCTCCCGTACTCCCAGGCGTGCATCAGAAAGAAACGCAGGGTCCAGGTCTGGGAGCGCCGCTACCAAGTAAAAAGTCCGATTAATGCAACACTCACCGGGAGCGGTAGCCCAGTGCATCCACTGATGTCACTGCAGCGCCTCTGACCGGGAGGTCCCAGGTTCCCACTCCCCACGGCGGCAGGATTTTCGACACTAGCTTTTCAGCTAGGTCGAATTCAGTCGCTGCCTAGGGGAGAATTCTAGTGGCCGGTTGCTCTGATCGGTAGTTTTCTGTGGTCTCTCCGATCAACACCAGGCGAATGCCGGAACAGTACCCTAACAAACGGGCCACGGACCGCGCGCGATCTGTCCATCCTCTTCCTTGTCCTATCCTCTCCCCTTACACACACACTTACACTAACATGCACTACACTACCACATATTCCAGGAGACCGGTCGGGTGCTTAGAGCTTGTCCCGGCTGGGGCGGTGCCCCGCTGGTGGGAGAGTCCTGGTTAGGGGGAAACCCCGCTAGCCGACGGTAGGTCGACGCCGGATCTCGCCATCCAGCGGGGGAAGATCATCGCCATCTCCCCAGAAAAACATGCACTACACTAACGGAACTAATGACCAAAGCAGTTGACGCGCCCGGAAACACGAAAAAATCAATCAATTAATGCGACACTCAAATGCCAAACACATTGTTTGTCATTTATATATACACATGTGTACACATATATACACATTGTTTTCAAAAGACCTATAGTTAAATCGATTCTACAAAATATTTTAAATCTGATGAATGAAAACATTACATGAGACACATTTGGTAACCACTCAGAAGAACGCTTTAAGGAAGTAAAGAAACTTTAACGATTGATCAAAGGACATTTAGATAGTTTACCATACAACCATTACAAAAATGTTGCCGCTAAAATTCACCATGATCAAGACATCTCGTGACAAAGAATAAAGCATTCTTGTATTCATAAAAATAAATGGCAAACTGTTCCTTTCGCTACCAAAAGTTTCACTGTTTTTACGAATGCTCAGAAACTAAAATTATTTTGCAGTTTGAAAATCCTTTCCTGCCCCACTATATTCATAATTTAATGAGAATATAAAAAAAAATTGGGAAATTCCAAATCTTGCTTAGCCTGTTCCATTTGATGGCAACTAAATTACGAATGAAATAATTTTCACGATTAAAGAAAAATAACTAATTTTATCTTTCTACAAATCCGGATAAATCTTTGATTGCTTGACTGTTATCAATGCATATCCGTTCTGCTCACACTTTAGTTTGGGTTCATTCATCCCATCGACTCATAATAATAACAGTATAGTTTAACATAAGAAGCGCGTTGTTATAGTGTTTCTTGATATTCGGCAGGCGCATGTCTTGATATTCACAGGGTATTTCAAACAGGTCTACAGTACGAAATATCAAAATTAGGTACACCTAAATATTTATAGAAAGTAATTGAGTTTCCTTACCGATATACCCTTTGTGGAAAGTTTTAATGAAACATCACAAGATATTACATTAAGAATATCATAAGAATACGTTCATTCAATAATTTAATATATTCACATAATAAATCGAGTAATAAGTTTAATAAATTATTAGAATTACCTGCAAATACTTTTCGGAGAAAGTATTTGTTTAATAGTTTTTTCCTTGCAAGAACAAATCTTTCCCATATTAAACTAAAACATTCTTACTTAGCTGTAAAGAGCAGAGTTACAAATATTATCAGTTCACTGGTATATTAAAAATTATATAAGGCACCAATTTTCAGAAAACTTACTGTTTAATACCAATTTTGACACTAGTGCTGTTACCCTATTCGAAGCACAATTTACTTGCGAAACAGCCGTGCATTATCTTTCTCCTTTTTTTCAGTAGTAAGTGCATAATTACAATTTGTTATGAGAGATTCCAAAGCTGAAGATTTTTTCTCGATTTAATGTTTATGTCTTTTCACCACTGTAAATATTCCACAGATATCATGTGAAACCGTAAAGGTCAATATTCCACATTTCCGGTTCCAGGTTCTAATTGGGATATTTCGATACTTACGATAATACTAAAAGTATTGGTATGATATTGATGAATTCGATATTGTAACCGGTCAGTTCATTGCATCATAATATCGATACCAATTCCATTCTTGCATTGATATCGAAACTTTGTCTTAAAATGCACCACTCATTATTAGAATCATTTTAACATAATATAAGAAAAAACACATTAAATTTGAAATAATTCACAATGAAAAAAAGTACAGTACGTAAATATATGAATAAAAATAATTATGAAAAGAAATATTTGTTGAATTTTTAATAACATGAATTAATTTCAGATATATTCAATAGACTTTCAAATCGTGCATCACTCTCAAACAAAGGGGAGGATATCAGAGTTGCTATAATATGAAGGTACCATATAACTCAGTTTCTGGTGCTCTTAGCATCAATAGCAAATGGCATGGAATGTGGAGCCGCCGCATCCCTGGGGAACGCCAGGAGCCGCGTGGAGCCTCAGCCCTTCGCCGCGGTATGCGACCGTTTAAATCGCAGCTATTTCCCTAATTGCTAAACGACGGCTGGGTAATTGCTACGAGGAACGCGGAGGTGATTAATTTAATTGCGCGCGTGCTGTGGCTGAGCGGGGAAGAGGGGGAGAGGGGGCGTGGGCGGGCGGGCGGCTGCGAAGAGGCGGCCACGAAGGCAACTGGTCACTCCCTGCGGCGGCTCCTGCGCCGAATCGAGCAACCGGATAGAGTGAGTGAGTGGGTGTTTCGTGTTTCCGGGCGCGACAACCATTTCGTTCGTCCAGTGAGAGAAGTTAACATTATAATTCCGGGAGGCGGCGGTGTCCTCCACGGTGAAATGTTATATCCGGCGTCGGCCTACACGACGGCTTGCGCCGCTCCCCCTCCAAGCACGTCCCCTCGCGGGGCACCGCCGCGCCGACGCCGGGTCAGGCTGGGAGTGACCTATGTGGTTGTGTTTTACATGTGTGGGTGTGAGAAAGAGAGAGAAAGAGAAAAGAGATAAAAGAGAGAAAGAGAGAACGAAAGAGAGAGTGCCAAAGAGAGAGAGGGCGAAAGAGAGAGCGAAAGATAGAGAGACAGCGAAAGAGAGAGCGAAAGAGAGGGCGAAAGAGAGAGCGAAAGAGAGAGCGAAAGAGAGAGCAAAAGAGAGAGCGAAAGAGAGAGCGAAAGAGAGAGCGAAAGAGAGCGAAAGAGAGCGAAAGAGAGAGCGAAAGAGAGAGCGAAAGAGAGTGAAAGAGAGCGAGAGAGAGCGAAATAAAGAGCGAAATAGAGAGGAGAGAGCGAAAGAGAGAGGGAGCGAAAGAGAGAGAGCACAAGAGAGAGCACAAGAGTGAGATCAAAAGAGAGAGAGATAGAGAAGGGTGAGGAAAGGACACAGACAAGGAAGGAGAGATCGCGCGCGGTTCGTCGACCGTTTGTTTGGGTGCTGCTTTAGCATTAGCGTAGTATTCATCATAGAAACCGCGGCCAAATAACCGGAAAACGGAAACAGCCCGTTTGCAGTAGCAGGCCGCTGAATTCGACTTGCTGTTCTGTATGACGAAATTCCGCCACCGTCCGGACTCGCACCCTAGTACCTCCCGGTCAGAGATCCTGCAGTGACAATGGTTGTTTTACTGAGCCATCTGTGACGGTCTGGAACCATAATAACATAGGTATTTTTATCATGCCTTGTCACATCGTAAATCATGAATAACTGACATTCAAGACTCGAAATTGGACAGTGCATTTAGTCATTGTTTCAGTTCAAGAATAGTTTAATACATAATCCCTATACGTACTCGAGTTACTTCGAGTGTGTGTGCGTTCGATTTCCGTCACCCACGGTTGTATCACTTCCCATACCCAATCGAGACATACGAGGTGTCATGCGACGCGCCTCAATCTCCTGGTGGAGAACATACTTTCGGGTCGGTTATCGGATCCATCTAGAAAATTCTTAAAACACAAGAAAACAACAACCAAAAATGTGTTTTTGCGGGTTTCAGCATTGCGATTTTAGTGAGTACGCCGGGATTTGAAGCAACGACTCCGAATGATCTATGTACGAAACAGCGTATATTAAACCCTTGTGTCCAGACGCAATTTTCGGTCCATGGCATCATAGTTTTCTTCGACAAGCATGTCAACGCTGACTGTTGTGCTCAAGTGAATCGGGTCACAGAACTGCCATTAGTGATGCTGATTTGAGCATAAGAAGTGAAGTATTTCGTCCGTATTACCATATATTTAATAATAAATTTGTAAAAACATAGGTGAAGTATTACCTTGATACGTATGAAATTTGAAGGACGCCAAGTGAATATGGAGATAACTAGAACTATGAGTAATGTTAAAGAATGGAAGTTTATTCATATTCGACTTTGCACATTTAAATAGACAGCATTGCAAGTACCGATTTCCCAATTAAAGTGTCTAACAACTTATTTTTATTAATCTTAAATAACACCTTATTCATAAACATACAAAACAGTCACCTTTTGTGTTTGTAAAGATTCCCCAACAAATGATTAATTGAGCAATTGCCCAAGTAGAAGTGTACACAAATCAGACTAAGATTGTGGAGTTTTAAACTCTTCAGAAATTAGGGGACACATTGTGGAAGTGTTAAGCATGTCGGGGGAACAATCAAATGCAGTTGTAGAAGATTTTGTAATACAAGTTTCGGAAATAATTAAGAATTATCGTATATCAGAATTTGAGAATAACGCTGGAGAACATTTTACAGGTGATATTTTATTTACATTTTTGTGCATATTAGTCCAAAAAGCGAACTAAATGTAGCTGTACTAAATGCTAACTGTTCTCAACATCCAAACTTGCAACTATTTTTTATGGCAATTACAATTTTGAAATTCCATTATGACCAATTCATATCCCATATGGAGGTAACATGCAAAGTCATTGGATTTTGGGAATTTTTTAACGCAAGTATTACATTATTAGCTACTTCGATTCATTGATAAGTCCAATGCTACATACTGTACGAACTTATTTGAACAAAGCTATGCTTCAAATTTAGAGTTTTTCAACGCATGAAAATGCTTTGAAAGCGAATAATAATGGATGAAAATACTATTAAAATGAGTTAATGCGTCGCTGACACCACATTCACCTAGTTTAAAATTATAAAAATAAATAAATAAATAAATAAATAAATAAATAAATAAATAAATAAATAAATAAATAAATAAATAAATAAATAAATAAATAAATAAATAAATAAATAAATAAATAAATAAATAAATAAATAAATAAATAAATAAATAAATAAATAAATAAATAAATAAATAAATAAATAAATAAATAAATAAATAAATAAATAAATAAATAAATAAATAAATAAATAAATAAATAAATAAATAGTCCCCAGACCTAGTTGTCACGCAAACAATGTTACGTCAATCTGACCGATCGAAAGGACTATTTTCTTCATGAACGTTGGTTTCTTTTCGATAGTAAAATTGGAAATCAATCAGTGATGTTTCAGAGAGCCTTAATAAAAATTCCTTTGAGAGAAGCAATCGAGATAGATAAGACGTTTGGATCAGATGTGGAATTTGTGTACCATTGACAAAAAAAATGTAATTAGAGTCGTTGAAAGTGATGAAGGAAATGAGAACAGCAAAATTAGGTAATGAGAATTCTCTTGATTGAAGATCTGACAGCCCATACCTTTTAACTCGGAATGAATTCGTCGAGTGACAGAGACGCAAATGAACTGCGAACAAGTTGATTAATAGCAAATGAAAGGAAATGCAAATCAAATTACTTCTAATTGACTTGCAGAGAGAGAAAAATACAGAATTTTTAAGAATTTATATGACTTATATCAGGACGGTTATTGTAGCTTATAAACTTGTCATTAGTCACATTAAGAATTCACATTATTTTATTTCCAATTTAAGGAAGTATGGGATTTAGATTCATGGAATAATTAGTTTGTCACGGTTTAACTCATTGAGACATATTGAAGTTTTCATGCAACCAGCCGTGCTTTGCTTCTAGTGTTCTATTAGGAGAGACTACTGTACGCAAAACTTGTCATTTCAGATTAATGATCGAGCGAATCGCCGGAAATGACTAATCAGAAAAGTCGACGTACTGTATTCTCATCCAGGCAGTGCCTTCGTCAGGCTCAGCTACACAATTCTAAATACTATCGCTCCATAGAAAATGCACCCATCTCGAGTTACCAGCTGTCTAAAGTTTCTCATCCGGAGAATTTATTATATGCATCAAGCGAGGGGGTAGGAGACGCGAAATTCTTTTGTATCAAGCGGAGGTTTCAAATATTGTCTAGGTATAAATTTTTATCACTCGGTAACAAAAATAAATTATTCCAAATAAACAAATTCCAATCTAAGAAGCAAAAAATAAATTTTGTTTATAACAAAATTACTAACTTATCTTATTTGAATTTTTTACGAATAAATTTAAATAAATATATTTAGAGAGGTCTTAAAGACCTTAAAAGCTATTCCAATTCAAGATGCACAGAAAACTCTCCTTTTCTGTCGTTAGGAAGGTATATGACATTTAAATAAACTATAATTTACATTTGTGTTTGATTTGAATCCGACTAGTCTTTGAAATAGTGAAACAACCTTGAGATGAAAGATAAGAGAAAACTCGGAGCCCGGAGATTATACTTGGTCAGAATAAGTCTTTCGTGTTTCCGGGTGCGTCATCTTCTTTGTTCGTGAGTAGGGCCAGGACTTTACTGTCTTAAAAATTCAGCTAAATTCGCAAGCATATATTGTTTAAACTTATGTAAATATGGCGTTATAAAAATGAAATATGACTTGATATAATTAATTTTTAAAAGTTCTTGTTGATTCTTTGTATGTAACATAAATATAAAATTCACTTCAGAATGAATAGAGTGTAGCAGTCTTTGCAGTCTTAAAAAATACTCTTAAAATAAGTCTTATAAAATACATTTTATATTACCTGAATCCGTGCACAAACTGTTGTAAAATTCACCCTAAAGTTTATAAAAAACATAATTTTCATAAAATCTGTGCCTTGTGAGTCACGTCAATGTAGTGCTTGCAATAGACGAAAGTGGTGCTATCCCCTGCGTTGAGAAAGTGCTTGTAAGATTGTGTGTGTGTGTGTTTAAGGGGACAAAAGCGGACCAGAATGAGATAGCGAAGATTGTGCGGGGCCCCTTTGTTACGTAGCTGTTCAGCATTCACCTGGTATTCACCAGAGAAGACATTGAAAATTAATGACCAGAGCAGCGAGCCACTAGAATTCTTCTCCAGAATCTTCGGCTGAATTCGACCGAGCTGTGTAGCTAGTGTCCACTATACTTCCCCAATCAGGACTCGAACCCTAGGACATCCCCAACAGAGTCGCTGCTGAGGGGATGGCAATGCCGCTAGTGAGCCATCTCAACTTGCCTGATCGCCTCTGTCATTCTGCGCACATGATGTGGGTGGCCCCAGCCCCTGGCCACATCTGGGCCGCCCTTTGACAAAAATAAAAGCGCTGAAGTAGTGTGTGATGGGAGAGAGGGAGGGGGAAGGGTGACACGAGTAAAGCGCCACCTGCCGGACGCCGGCAAACGAGCCAGCGATGAGAAGCCACTTCTACCCCCTCCCTCTCCCTTCTACCCCTCCCCCTCCTTCCCCTCCTACACCAGTGAGGGCGACACAGCTACTCAAATGTGGAGCAAAACATTCCCGGAAAACTGTTCGTGTGAAAATTTCAAATTACCATTTCTAATTTAAGCCTAGAGTTTTAGTGATAGGCAAAATTTATTCATTGACATATTTTTTTACACTCCCGCCTTACTTCGTAAGATGAAAAACTGTCGTAATCGTTCGCAGCGAAACAACTATTTTTCGATAGAAAAACTCTCATTGGCGAGCGGACCCTGGTAACGAAAATTTGGATACATCTTATTCCTATATATGAAAATTACATTCTCTAACACGTTGTGGTCAGAATCCACGTTTTGTGGGTTCTTGGTACCAAAAAATAGAAAGATGCCAAAACGTCTGTCTGTGGTGAATGGTAGTGCCTACACAATTCACACGATTTTCTCTAAAATCAATGTTTCTCAATCGATCTAAACGAACTCAAGACTCTGCGAGTTTGAAATTGATATTTTTATTTTGAAGGGTAATTTAAATTAAAATTCTTTTCAAAATTTTCTCAAAAATTGCTCCAATTTTTTTTATTAAACTTTCTTCTCGGATAGCGTGGAGCAAACTTGAAAAAATAGAGAAAGTCTCTTTCGTTGAAAACTCTGATTTTTCGAAAATTACGTACTTACAAAATGTTTTCAGTGTCTTCCTAAAATTATAATATAATTTTTTAATGAAATCTATTAATGAAAGGTAGATCTTTAAATCAAGTGGTGTACAATTTAATTTCCAATTTAATTAGGCAATTTATAAACAATTATTTTTCATAAACGGCTTCAAATTTCTTCATTAAATTTACTTCTATATATCAAAGGATGGTAAAAAAAGGTGTCCTCTTGTTGGTGAACTCTTTGAGATTTTGAAAACTGAAAAAGTTAACATTGTAAAAGCACAATATTGAATACAGAGATTTTTGTTTAAAATTGTATAAAATAGTTTATAAAAAAGTAGTTCTTAAATAAGGTCATGTATAGTTTTTTAAAACGTCTAGTTTTTAGTAATTTAAGTTTATAAAAAACACTTTTTTAATTTATTTTTTGCATTCGTGAACAATGAACGGCGAAGAAAGTAGAATGGCGCAATTATAATTTTGGTTGAACTCTGTGAATTTTCGGAAATTGCAAAAATTGTGTACCGTTTTTATCGAATCGTATTATGTCCATTGGAAAATTGATTTACTTCCGTTTTTGCTTTTTGCAACTTTGCACTGTGTGAGATCCGCGTTTCCATACGTTCAACGCATTCCGATTGTGTTCGCAACTCGTAAACCAGTTCTTCCGTTGGATCAGAGGAAAAGGCTTCGAAAAGAACAGGACGTGAGCAATGAAAAATCTAGAAACCTCTCTTCGTCTCGTGTGTTTATCCCATATTGTACAGCACACTCGCGGTCAGTTCTTCAAAGGGATTGTTCTGCACGACGGAGGGTCTCTCCTTGAAATGCCTTTTAGAGACTTCTCCTTCAACTAGATGAGTCGTTTCACACACGGCATTCCCACAAGCGTCAGTGCAGATGTGAGTAGAGCAGCTGATGCACTGTGTGCTCTCGCACTGTAGGTTGGCGGCAGCCAAGGCCAAACCGAACTGATTGGTCTTTCTCTCTTACCTCGTGGCAAGTCGTCACATAGAATCAAATTTGTTGTGTTTCATTTAAAGTAGTTAAACGTGCGAGCGTGCGCCATTCCCACCTTTTTAAAAATATTTTTATTACTTGATTTTTATACATAGATTGAACTATAAATATGTAGTGATTGCTTAATAAATACATCTTAACCTAACTTCATACTAATACAAAGGTTGAGGAAACCATGAAAGCACTTCATAGATTCTATCCTAGAACTGAATACAATTTACAAAATATATGAAATGGGTATTTCTTTTGATGCGAGTAGAGTGAGTGGGGTTTTAGAGAGGTTGAATGAAGATAAATGTCATATGTGGTGAATATTGGAGAAGAAGTTATGGGATAAGAAGGCAAAGCGGTGAATGATGAGATCGTGGTTGAATTCGTTATGTAATTGGTGATTGGGAATGAACCAGAGTATATTGGTGAGTGTGCGAATGAATTGGTTTAGTTCTCTTTGGATTTTGTTTATGTTAGCTTTGCAGCATTGATCCATACTGGGCAGGCGTAAAGTAGTGTCGGTCTGATTATTGTTTTGTATAGTATTATTGCTGTGTTGTATGGGAGGTATTGATTTCTATTTATTATTGTTTTAGTGAATGCAGTTTGCTTTTGGTTTGTATTACCCTTTCCTCCTCGCGCCCTTTCCATTCCACGCGCACTCTGGGTCACTGCGTTGCCATCTTCACTTGCACCATTGATCGGCCATTTCATGATTCCACACGACTTAGTAATTACTCCCGTAAGTGTAATGCATGTTTTATCACGAGAGGTGGCAGTGTTCTTCCCTGCTGGATGATGTGATCCAGCGCACTAAACATGTGACTTGTCTCCTGACAACTGTGATAGTGTTGGCATGCAAGTGGTTGGGATAGGACAAAGAACAGAAAGGAAGACTCTCGCGGTCCACGGTCAGTTTTAGCATACTGTCCCGCCATTCGCTTCTTGTTGATCAGAGAAATCACGGAAAAGGATCAATCAGAGCAACCAGTCGATAGTATTCTCATCTAGATAGCGGCTGAAAATGACCTAGGTACCTATCTGGTGTCGAATATACTGCCGTCGTCGGGATTCAAAACTAGTACATCCCAGTCAGAGGCGCTGCAGTGACATCAGTTGATGCACTGAGCCATCTCAGGCGGTTCTACTTGCACAGAATTAAAGTTAGTTCTGAATATAATTCAGATACGGTATTTAAATTTGTAAACAAAACAGTTTTTATTCACAGAACATTCATAAGTTAAAAACAACATTTCCGGAAACCTTTAGAATTGAGAGAAAAATATTGCTTGAAATTAGGAAGCGTATCCTAATTTAGGGAAACTAGGAAGCTCACAGAGTCTTCCTCTAGGTTTTGAAGTCGCAGGGCACTACCACTATAGAAGTCAGATTATAAACTCTCTCCTTCTTAGATATACTATGAAAGGGAAATATGAAAAACAGACTAACAGAAACTAGTAGTGCTCCAACACTCATATTTTCTCACATTTATAACATTTACAACTTTCACAATTTCTGATAATTCAACGGAAATGAGATCTGCACCACCTTCCCATTATAGGCATCCTTTGATATATTTGTGCAAAAAAAATAAACCGAAAAAAAGGCGTTTTTGAGAATTTTAAAGTAAATTGCATTCACTTCAAACACTAAGCAAAAATTACCCTTTTTTAAAAAAAAAATTGCGTGTCCTTATTTAAAGATCAAATTTCTCGGAACTGATTCTATTTAAGAAAATGTTTTCTATTAAAATGTACTTATGCACTGTTAATGTTTTGCAATTTTCGAAAATACAAAGAGTTTGCTGAAAATGAGAGCTGCATCAGTTTTTCCAACGTGTTTTGCTACACACAAGGAAAAAATTAAAGAAAAAAGTGGGAGCTGATTTTGGATATTTAAAATTTGTTTTTATTTCACCCAAAATTACGTAAAAATACACATATTTTTGAAAATTTGTAGAAGTACATGGCCTTTCAAGATCTTTTCTCTTTCAAGATCTTTCAATCTAAAAGAACAATTTTTTAAAAAATTCTAACTTTAATATTTTTAGAAAAAAAATTTTTAACATTTGCAATTTTTAAAAATTCAGAGATTTCAATGAAAATGGGTCATTCTTTAAAGCGTTCTGTACGCGAGACGACATCTTTAGTAAACAAATACGGAGCCATATTTGAGATATTTTTGAAAATGTTATGGAGGCTTCCTGTAAGACCCCTCCAAAATAAATAGTACCTCTGTATTAAACTCGCCAATCCGCGAGTTCAATTAGATGAATTAGGGTATATCAATTTTGAAGGTAATTGAACGGGTTAAGAGCTACAGACTACACAGATGGACAGACGAACGTTTTGCCGTCAGTACAGTTTTCGATATCAAGGACCCACAACATGTGGTTTCTGATTACAAAACCTGTTAGGGAAAGCAATTTACTACATAGACCTATATCGAAAGGAGTTTTATCTAGTATTTCGTTACCAGGACCCGAAAATATGTTTTTTTCCCGATAAAAAATTGTCGATTCCCGCCCCACAATTACAATACTTTCTCTTATTATATACTAGATTCACAGACATTCTCTCTTTCGCATACATACACAACTTTCTCTCACATCTTTCTTTCTTAACCTCTCTTTCTCACTCACACACAAACACATACACACACACACACACACACACACTCATTCCTTCGTACTTTCATAGCTAGTCCGAATTCAAACGCGGTCTGGAGAGAATTCCACCAGCTGGCTCTCGTGCTCGGTAGATTCCGATGCAGTACCTTAAGTAAAATGCCAATGACCGTGTGTCATCTTCCCTTCTTCATCCTGTTATCCTCCTTTCCCCTCACACAACAACAGAGAGACTTACGTTCACTACACTACCACACATGTCGAAAACATGTAGCTTGTTCCGTCTGGGGTGGTGTCCCGCTATAGGATAAACCTAGAGAGAAACCGACGTGTATGACTGCAAGCCAACGTGTATGACTGGGAGCGGTAGCTCAGTGCATCAACTGATGTCACTGCAGCGCCTCTGACCGGGAGGTCCTAGGTTCGAGTCCGAACTTTTCAGCTACATCGAATTCAGTGGCTGCCTGGAGGAGAATTCTAGCGGCCGGCTGCTCTGATTGGTAGTTTTCCGTGGTTTCTCCGATCAACACCAGCCGAATGCCGGAGCAGTACCCTATCAAACGGGCCACGGACCGTGCGCGATCTGTCCTTCCTCTCCTTGTCCTATCATCTCCCATTACACACTCACACTAACATGCACTACACTACCACAATATTCCGGGAGACCCGTCGGAAGCTTAGTGCTTGTCCCGGCAGGGGCGATGTCCCGTTGGTGGGAGAGTCCTAGTTAGGGGAAAACTCCACTAGCCGACGGTAGGTCAGCGCCGGATCTCGCCATCCAGCGGAGGGAAGATCACCGCCATCTCCCGAGGGAATGCATGCACTACACTTACGAAACTAGTGACCTAAGCTGGTGACGTGTCCCGAATCACTAACCAACCAACCAACCGACCTGTAAGACGGTGCGGGATCTCACGTTTCAGCAAGAATGTTTACAGCCACCTCCCGAGGTAAATCCTTCACTACCCTAACGGTAGTGGAGACAAAAGTACATGAGGCGCCCGGCAACTCGTTCTTCTCCGAGTCCTTTTCCGCCCACCCTGTCGGCACGTGCGTTGCGGGGTGGGCAGGTGCAGCGGTCGCCCCGCCCCCACCCGCGAGCGCGGGCAGCTGCGCCTTCGCAGAAGAGCTGACGCCAGCGGTCCCGTTGCACGCACGTGCACACGCCGCCAAGTACGGCAGGCGCCCCGCCCCGCGCCGCCCCACCCCGCGCCGCCCCGCGCCGCCCCGCGCCGCCCCGCGCCGCCCGCGCCGCCCGCGCCGCCCGCGCCGCCCGCGCCGCCCCGCGCCGCCCGCGCCGCCCCGCGCCGCCCCGCGCCGCCCGCGCCGCCCGCGCCGCCCCGCGCCGCCCCGCGCCGCCCCGCGCCGCCCCGCGCCGCCCCGCGCCGCCCGCGCCGCCCGCGCCGCCCGCGCCGCCCCGCGCCGCCCGCGCCGCCCGCGCCGCCCCGCGCCGCCCCGCGCCGCCCGCGCCGCCCGCGCCGCCCGCGCCGCCCGCGCCGCCCGCGCCGCCCGCGCCGCCCCGCGCCGCCCCGCGCCGCCCGCGCCGCCCGCGCCGCCCGCGCGCCCGCGCCGCCGCGCCGCCCCGCGCCGCCCAACCCCATGGCGCGCCGCGCCGGGACACGACCCACGACCAACTGGGCAGCTGCGTGTACGAACACAGTCCACTGAGGACGCGTCTGAATAAAATTTGGGGAAATTTCAAAGGTGGCTCAGGGCATCAACTGATGTCACTGTAGTGCCTATCCTGGGAGACCTATCCTAGGGTTCCACTTACTACGGCGTGACAGGTTTTCGACTCTAGTTACACTAGGTCGCATTTACTCGTTGTCTGGAGACGAATTTTAGCGGCTACTCCAATCGCTAGTTATTCCCTATTTTCTCCCGTTAGTACCAGGCGAATGTCGGCACAAAACCGTAACGAACGGGGCACGGACCTCGCGCTATTTTTCCTCTTTGTTCCTAGTTCTTTCCTCCCCTATACTAACACATGGTTACACTCACATGCACTACACTACTACACTTATCGAGTGACCAGTTGGGAGCTTCGAGGTTGTCCGGTTGATAGGAAATGCCTGGTTGAGGAAAACTTCACAATCCGACAGATAGGTCAACACCGGAACTCGCCATCGAGCGGGAGAAGATCTCTGCCTACTCCCGTGACAACAAGCACTACACTAAAAGGATTATTGACCTTAGCAATTGGCGCGCCCGGAAGCGCTAATCAATGGCCGTTTAAATCGGATGCGTTGGGGGAGTTTTTTTTTTTAATAGAGAGGTTTCAGACTGGGTGCAAATAGAACTGGCTAACTGGGATTTCTAGAGACAAACAATTCATTCTTGCTTAAATAGTGTTTCAGATATCCAGCTTTTCATTTATTAAAGTTGAAAAAGTGTTCATCTCACTATCTGGGAAATCCGCGTGTACGTAGTTTAAAAAAATGATCTGTTTTTTTACGCTTTTCATTACAGTGACAATAGACTATTCCTTGAAAATAACGTTTTTTGAAATGTACTTTTGAAGTCTCTTCTACTTCCTGCATAAACGCGTAGATATCTTGCGAACATACGCCAAGAATAATGGGAGCAAAATATTCCAGCACACGTTCGCCAACCTTTGTGAAATAAATACGAATAACGTCTACATGTTTCTCACCGTTCACGGTCCTAGTGTCATATGTCATCAACGTGTGTCCGTTGGTTAGTTGGTTGTTTGTTCGTGATTCAGGGCGCGTTAACTACAGAAGTCATTAGTTCCGTAACTGTAGTGCATGTTTTTAATCGGGAGATGGTGGTAATCTTCCCCTCCTGGATGGCGAGATCCGGCGCCGACGTACCGTCGGCTAGCGGGGTTTCCCCCTAACCAGAACTGTCCCACCAGCGGGGCACCGTCCCAGCGAGGACAAGTTTTAAGTTCCCGACCGGTCTCCCGGAATATGTGGTAGTGTAGTGCATGTTAGTGTACGTGTGAGTGTAAGGAGTGAGGATAGGAGAAGGAAGATGAAGGACAGATCGCGCACGGCCCGTGGCCCGTTTGGTAGGGTACTGCCCCGGCGTTTACCTGGTGTTTATCGGAGAAACCACGGAAAATTACCGATCAGAGCAGCCGGCCGCTAGAATTCTCCTCCAGGCAGCGACTGAATTCGACCTAGCTGGAAAGCTAATGTCGAAAATCCTGCCGCCGTGGGGAGTGGGAACCTAGGACCTCCCGGTCAGAGGCGCTGCAGAGACATCAGTTGATGCACTGAGTCACCGCTCCCAGTGAACGTGTGTCAAAAATGCAGGTTACAGAGTGACTTTATGGAAGCCCGCGCGCGGGCACCTGTAAGCCCGCACGAGAGGCGTCCGTTGGCTGCTCGGCGCCTCCGACGCGACGTCGCCGCAGCTGCGTCATCCCCCCTCCCCACCCCCGCCCCCCGCGCCGCCCCGCGATCCGAACCAGTTTCCTCATGGAAATTAGGCAGAAAAGTGAATTTGCCGCGCGATCGTTTCGTCGGCCTCTCCCGGCGTAGGCGCGGGGGCGCGGAAGGGAGGGGGAAGGGTGGAGCGGGAAGGGAGGGGAGGGGGAGGGGGAGGGGAGTCTGCCCCGTCTCGCTACCGCGCGCGAGAAACTAACGCGAGGAGCAGCGAGGGATATTTTCCCCCCATATTGCCTCGCCAACTGCCTCGGCTGCACAGGGGCTTGAGAATACCCTTAGAGATGGAAAAAAGTCTTCTTCTTCTTTCTAGGGTTTTCATCCAGCCGACAGCCGGTTACCCTTTACGTCCCGATGGGACGCATATTCGACCATACACTAGTCACCAACACACTTGCGGGCTCCTCTGATCTGGGGTCAGCAGAACGCGAGGCCCTCCGCGACAACACATACATACAAAGACAAGGAACTATGCCCAAGGCGGGACTGGAACCCGCGACACTTCGGACCGAAGCGCTGAGTCGGTACTCGCTCTTAGCCACCTCTGCCATCCAGGTCGGCTAGAAAAATTCGATTTTCTTAAAATATTCGTATTTTCCTCCAGAAAAATCGATATATTATCATAGATGTTTTGTTTCCCTCCAGAAAATCGATATAGATGTTTTGTTTCAATCGACATATTATTTTAAAAATAAAATTTTACGAGTATAACATATACTTCTTTTTACATGTATCTTTTTCGGCGATTTTGTACGTGGTAATATCGTTAAACAGCATTTTGAACCTTGTCATTGTAGAATATTGATTAGAAAATTAAGATAACTGGGTGCTTCACGGCAGAATATTCTTAAAATTAATATTCGCGTATTATGTACTTGTAAATTAGAGGGCGTTTTACTTTGATGATTTATGAATGAAAGTAAATAAATGTTTTAAATGAATGTGATGTGAATAAATTGTTTTATTTCATACGATAAACGACGAAGCTAATTAATAGGTGTGTAAATAAAGGATATACCAGAAGAAAGGAAGGAAAGACACGTGTGAAAATTAAAGAGAGATAGCAGTGACTAACACATGCAGTTAAGTATATGGAAGAATTTTAAGAGAATTAAAAGAAGAGGAATACAAGGAGTATGAACAAGAACAAAAAGGTTTTAGGGCGTGTGGATTTTGTATAGATAACCTGTTTTGTCTGTCCCAGGTGATGCAAAAGAAATGGCAAATAGGGAGAGAACTGCTTTTGGTTTCCCTTGATATAGCAAAGGCCTATGATACTGTGCTAATCATAAAGTTATGGGAAGTTATGAATATTAGTAATGTAAATAAAATCTTAATAAATGCGGTGAAGGAATTGTACATAGATCAAAAGGGAAAAGTAGGAAAACAGGTGACCCTAACATTTTCTATATCAAAAGGGCTACGGGAAGGATGCTGTTTGTCACCTAACCTTTTTAAAATGTATGTTAATGCGGTGTTACAGGTATGGAAAAGAAAATGTGCTGGGATGGGAATACAACTTGATAATAACACAACACTCTATACCCTGCGTTATTTTGATAGGTATTTTATTAATAAATGAAAAAAGATATGAAATAAAATGTATTAGACACCTGCACTTGCAAAACTGTTATTTTTCAACAAAGAGTAAAAAATATACTTTATTAACCGTCATGTTAATACATTTAAATTGTTTTAAAAATTGAAAGCCAAAACACTCAGGCTGTTTTATCAAAATAACCAATCAATCTTCAGCTTGAAAAATCGTATTCTCATTTCCACGTCTTTAACTATTTAAAACTTGCAAGGAAAAGATATTCTCTTTTACAGATCAGCGTTATTCTTTCATCTAGGAGAATATCAATCGATGTACTGGATAAGGAAAACAGTAAAACTGCGTGAGGCAAGAAGAAAATAGAGGAAGAGAACGGAAGCGGGGAGTGGGAAGGCGGAGGAGGGAAGAAGAGAAAGGAGGCAGCGGAGGCGTCTGGCGCGCGGGAAACTTCATCCGGAGAGAGCGGCCGCTTCGCCTCAGCCTTGAGACGCTCGCGCCGAGACGGCGCGCTCCGATGGCTGCGACGCCCGCACACGCACCTGCAAGGCACTCACTCCGCAAGCACTCACTTCGGAGGACACTCACTCCACAACCACTCACTCCACAACCACTCACTCCACAACCACTCACTCCACAACCACTCACTCCACAACCACTCACTCCACAACCACTCACTCCACTACCACTCACTCCACTACCACTCACTCCACAAGCACTCACTCCACAATCACTCACTCCACAATCACTCACTCCACAATCACTCACTCCACAACCACTCACTCCACAACCACTCACTCCACAACCACTCACTCCGCAACACTCACTCCACAACCACTCACTCCACAACCACTCACTCCACATCACTCACTCCACTACCACTCACTCCCACAACACTCCTCCACAATCACTCACTCCACAATCACTCACTCCACAATCACTCACTCCACAATCACTCACTCCACAATCACTCACTCCACAATCACTCACTCCACAATCACTCACTCCACAATCACTCACTCCACAATCACTCACTCCACAATCACTCACTCCACAACCACTCACTCCAATCACCACCACAATCCTCACTCCACATCACTCCACTACCACAATCACTCCCACAATCACTCACTCCACAATCACTCACTCCACAATCACTCACTCCACAATCACTCACTCCACAATCACTCACTCCACAATCACTCACTCCACAATCACTCACTCCACAATCACTCACTCCACAATCACTCACTCCACAATCACTCACTCACCACACACTCACTCACTCCACAATCACTCACTCCACAATCACTCACTCCACAATCACTCACTCCACAATCACTCACTCCACAACCCAACCACTCACTCCACAACCACTCACTCCACAACCACTCACTCCACAACCACTCACTCCACAACCACTCACTCCACAAGCACTCAGTTAAATCTAACATGAACGTAGAGAGTTAATGCCTTTAATATCACTCTTAAGTAAACAGGATTACGAAATCAAGATTATTGAATTCTTTTTTTAAAATTTTACTCTCAATTGAGAATTTGACGGGTGTATTTTATTTGAATATATCATTTCTTCAAATTTGTGACAATAACTGTCAAGTAACTTCTCCCAAAGACTGTCATTAATCAGGTATCCAGTGACTAACCACCACTTCCTTGTTATTGTATTATTCTTACTTTTAAACCTCGCGCCAATTTCTCTGGACGCAATGCCGCGAGCTCTAGTAAAGTTGTTAACTGGTCCGCGACCTTGAAATGCCTGCTCTAAGCTTTCCTTTCTGGACATGTGCGGTGGCATAGCGCGCGAAAGTGTAAGGCGATAGGACAGGACCAAGAAGAGGATGCAAAGATAGCGCGTGGCGCGTTTGTTACGATACTGACTCGGCTTTCGCCTGGTATTAGGGATTTTGCGCGGAGAAGCGTTACAGCAATCGACAGCACTATCGATCTTCTGCGCAAGCGCAATTCAATTTCCGCATCACTTTTGTGCATCTGCGCAGAAGATGGAGAGTGTTGACTGCTGTAAGCTTTGACGTGCAAAAAAATCCTACTGATCACAGGAACCACAAAAAACCATCGATGCCGGCGATCGCTGGAATTCTCTTCCAGACAGTAAAATCGTCGTAGCTAAGGAGGTACACAGGTGGCCAAATTATTATAGAACATATTTTTCCCTTGACTTAACGGATTACAATGTCTCCTGGGAAACTCTTGAAAAAGGTAATGGTTTGAAGTGTAACACCTGTTAATGGGACTGGAAATTTATACACCATTTCATCGTATAATGAGGCATGACCAATGCCTACAGGTTGTAATGAACCAACGATCGTCAAACAAATGAGTGGTTTGGAAATAATCTATGCGTATTCATGCATGACTGCGCTCAATGCTGCAATAGGAAAGAAAGTTGGAAAATATGATATTGATAAGTTTGTGTTTGAATGGGCTGCAGATATCCTTGTCATGAATTTCATAGAAGATATTCAATCCATTGTTAAAAAGAACTGCAGAAAAGAAGGCCGTTCAAACCAGTTTAGAAAATAACGCATTTGCCTTTTGGTAAAAATACTCTGAAACTTGAAGAAAGGATTGAAAATTGATTTTCAACATGATTTACAACAAGTATGTTAATTACAAATAAGATCATGTTTATAAAACATTAGATTTCTGTTAATACAATTTTTTGTCAAGATCTATAGTTACAAATACATATTTATTTCACGGAATAACTCTAATACCACAGACACACAAAACAAGTAGTCATACTCAAGGACTTGACGTATGCTTCTCTAAATATGTCGACTCGCTGAATCCGAATCTAAAAAGCCAGAATTTCGCCCCCCCCCCAACCAGAGTCTTTTAAATTGCGAAAAACCATCGTGAATTTGTAGATTGTAAATTTCACATTGCATTTTGCGATTTAAAAATAAAATAGAGGGAAGTGGCGCAATTCTGGCCTCAGATTTGCATTCAGGGAGTCGACATATATAGAGAAGCATGTGTCAAGTCTTTGAGTCTGACAACTTTGTATGTGTGTGTGAGCCTGTGTAATTGGGCCACCTGTGTAGTGTGGCAAATTCGCCACCGTCGGGTCTGGAATCCTGGGCCTTGGCAGAGACTGTGTAGAGCAAGAGTTGTTGGCCTCAGCCACCGTCCAGAGGGGGCGTGGCGCGCTCCAAGTGGCTCCTCAGCGGTGGCGGGGGAGGGGGGGGCAGGGCCTGAGTCGCGCGCTCGCGTCGCCTCTGGGCCGGGGGGGGCGAGGGCTGTGGGTCCTGTGGATAATGACCCGCCGCGCCGCGACGAGCCGAGCCACGGCCTGAGGACGCGCTGAGGGCTGCTGGGCCGGGAGATGCTCTTGGCTGGAGGCGCTGGGGAGCGAAACGGGTCGACTAGGCGACTCATGCCATCACACCAGTGACAATTCTAATGACAGCAAGGCAGCTAGTGGTTGGTTGGTTGGTTTGTTAGTGATTCCGTGCGCGTCAACAGCTTTGGTCATTAGTTCAGTAAGTGTAGTGCATGTTTTCTCGGAAATGGCAGTGATCTTCCCCCGCTAGAGGGCGAGATCCGGCGCCGACCTACCGTCGGCAGGTGGGGTTTCCCCCTAACCAGGACTCTCCCACCAGCGGGGCACCGCCCCAGCCGGGACAAGCTCTAAGCTCCCGACCGGCCTTTCGAAATACGTGGTAGTGTAGTGCATGTTAGTGTACGTGTGTGTGTAAGAGGAGGGCATAGGACAAGAGAGAGGAAGGAAAGATCACGCGCGGTCCGTGGCCCCTTTGGTAGGGTACTGCTCCGGCATTTGCCTGGTGTTGATCGAAGAAACCATAGAAAGCTAACGATCAAAGCAGCCGGCGGCTAGAATTCTCCTCCACACAGCGACTGAATTCGAAGTAGCTGAAAAGCTAGTGTCGTAAATCCTGCCGCCGGGGAGTGGAACCTAGGACCTCCCGGTCAGAGGCGCTGCAGTGACATCAGTTGATGCACTCCGCCACCGATCGGATTCTGATGACATGTCATCTTCTCATTGGTGCATTCTACATGTCGCTAACTGGTAAATGAAAGTTTATCACGACATAGAGATGATAGAAATGTATAGTTATTGGGTATTTTTTATAATTTTGTTTCCTTTAGTGTTTTTTTGTTAGTGAATGTTTCACAAATTTACAATGACACACTAAAATAAAGTTTTTATTGTATCACCAGTTCGTGGCAAAATTCACTACTGCAGTGCACTCTGCTTTTCGTACTCTCAAAATTACAGGAATATTTGGTAGCTTCCTGGACATTATAAAATTTCCGTAGAGATCAGACCTAAGGATTACATTTCCTCCTATAATAAAGACTTTATATTAATGTATTATTATATATAAATAAATTTTATTTAAAATTGTAAAACTCAATGAATAAATATTTTCATACAAATTTTTGAACATTTTTTAAAAATAGGGCAATTTCCCCTTATTTTTAAGCCATTTTATAGTCACTTTAATAGGTAATTTTCCTCTTATTTTTAAGTAATCTTATAGAACATTTTCAAAGGGTTGATGGGAAAGAATAATGGTCTTGAAATTTCACAAAAAAAAAAGAACAATGGTCACAAAAAAATAGAAAAAGTGAAGGTGTTGGGACTTCACACCAACTACAGCAAGACTCTCACAATTCGCAAATGTCACTATTTCATTTTACGCGAAATTGTGCTTGTATTGTTACTATTCACTAGCGAACAAGTATGTCTGGTTCATATTAGTGAAGGGCTTAAAGCCTTGGGGCAGAGTGAGATGAGACAACGTTCACCAATCCCTACCATTATTAAAATTTACAAGTAACGAGAGTTCTACTGTGGCTACTGACGGTGTGTCTCATCTTATTATCGACACAATCCCTTCAATTGCACTTTGGGGGCGTCCAGCACCCTTGCAGTTGGACGCAGAGTTAACAGTAATTGTAAAAAAACTTAATGTGCAAGAAGATTGTTTGTCGGATATTAGCAGGACGTTTCCATGTAACAACTAATCAGACTGCACTCTACATTGCCCCGCGCTGACAGCCCATTTGGACCAAAGGAGATCGCTAGACATAAAACGAATGAGGAACGCTACACGAAGGCACGGTGAGCCTTTATTGGTTCAGAGCGGCAAGGTGGGGGGCGAAAATGACGCAGATTGATTAATTGATTGGTAATTCCAGGCGCGTCAGCTGCTTAGATCATTAGTCCCGTAAGTGTAGTGCACGTTTTTTTTACAGGAACCGGCGGTGATTTCCCGTTGGTGAAATTCGACGCCGATGTAGGCATCGGCTGGCGGGGTTTTCCCCAACGAGGCATCTCCCGTCAGCCGCGCAACGCCCCACCCGGGGCAAGCTCCAAGTTCCCGACTGGTCTCCCGCCATGTGGGGCAGTACAGCCATGTACCACTGATTGATTAGTGATTCCTGGCGCGTCAACTGCTAAGGTCAATAGTCCTGTTAGTGTAGTACTTGTTGTTGTTACGAGAATCGGCAGATATCTTCCCCGCTGGATGGGGAGATCCGGTGGCGACATATCTGTCGGCTTGCGGGGTTTTCCCTAAGCAGGTATCGCCTATCAGTGGGCACAACCTCTATGCTCCCAACTGGTATCCCGATAAGTGTAGTAGTATAGTGCATGTTAGTGTAAGTGTGTGTGTGTGTAAGGGGAGAGGATAGGGCAAGGAAGAGGACGGAAAGATCGCGCGCGGTCCGTGGCCGGTTTTATAGGGTATCGCTTCGGCATTCGCCTGGCGTTGAACGGATATACTACGTAAAATTACCGATGAGAGCAGCCGGCCGCTAGAATTCTCTCTGAACGCGACCTGGCTCTGTCGCTCGCCCTGCCCCCATCGGGGGTGGAGCCCTAGGACCGCTGATGCGGGGCAGCGCAGTGACTCTGTGGATGCCCCGAGCCACCCAAGCCGGTTGAATGAGCGGAGCGGAGGAGGCCGGGCGAGAGCTCTGCGCGCCCTCGTGCGGCGCGGTGGCACGAGTACGGCTTCCCTCTCCCTCTCCCTCTCCCTCTCCCTCTCCCCCCGGCCCGACATCCGAGCCCCGCGCCGCCTTTGACCTCCGCCGCGCGCCGCTTCAAAGGCGCCGCCGACTCGCCGCCCGCCCCCCGCCCCGCCCCCGCGGGCGACGCGGCCGGCGGACCTCGCACGACGCCGGGCCGCCCGCCCCGCCCTCCCTCCTGCCCCTCCTCCCACGCCTGGATGGCGCTCCTTCCCTCCCACCCTCCCTCCCTCCTCCCACCCCTCCCTCCCACGCCGGGACGACGCCCTTCCCTCCTCCCTCGCGCCCTTCTCCTCCCGCGCGAGGGCGACTCTCCCCTCCCTCTCCTCTCTCCCTCCCTCCGGCCCCTCCCCTCCCACGCCGGGAGGGATCCGCTTCCCTCCCTCCCTCCCACGCGAGAGTGCGCTGCTCCCCTCCCTCTCCCCTCTCCACCCCCCCCCCCCCCCCGCCCCCTTCCCTCCCTCCGCCCCTTCCCTCCCACGCCGGAGGGCTGCCGTCGCCGCTTCGACAGTTGCATTTCACGTCACAATCAATACACCATTTCGTCTACACAGAATCTCTCAGATAACGAATCACTCTCTTGCTACCGCTTACGTAGTAGAGAGAAAGTTAAGTAATGCTTCGTGAAAAACTGTAAATTTTCGGAAGAAAAAATCTTATTTTAGAGTCCTAGCAATGAAAAAGAGGATAAATTCGGATGCTAAATTAAAAAAATTCTCTAACAGGTGATGCAGCCAAAATCCATTTTTTGGGGGTTCTTGATACGGAAAAATCGAATGATGGAAAAGCATTTGTCTTTCCGTCTGTTTGTGAACAGTGCTAGCAATTAAACCGTTCAGCGAATTTTCTCCAAAATTTATATTTCCTAATTGATCTAGCTGATGGCCGTCTGTCCGTCCGCCTGACCCTGTACAATATATGTATTCTCATTACCCCACTCTCTTAACTTTTGCGAGTGAAAATATCACACTAAAAACGAGTGCACTGCTGTTTCACGCTTATACGACTGAAATTAGCCATCATTTCGTTCGGTTTCACTATAAGCGAGTGATATAAAACACTCTCCGAGTGATTGACAAAGTTTACTCCCAACTGACGAGTGAGTTAGTCCCTTCACCCTCGTTTAAGTCAGTTCAGCGGAGCGTACTCTGAAGTTGGAGTCGAAACGACACATATACTCTCTGTGACATTTTTATAGATACTCTCTGCGACATATGTAGGCGAGCACTATAATCAGATACTGCGCGAGTATTCATTGCACATGTGAGTGTGATGTTTAAATTAAGAGATGAACAACTCAGTATTTGCAATCTGCGTGTACTGTCTCTTCTAATAATTATGAATACACATGCGAAAATGTATTACACTATTAAGAGTGTAGTTACATCTGCGTGGTATATGATCTCGATTTTGAGGATATATTTCTGGCTTTAATATAATGAATCAAGAGTGTGGATGCTTGACAAACAGATGAATATCAGATAAGATAATTATAAATATATATATTATATATATACATATATATTGGTATTATTAGCCGAAAGTATAGCTACTTTGATTAAAAGTACTTTGAAGGTTATGTGAATTGTAGTAATAACCCATAGAATATATTTTTAAAGAAAAAGTAAATATAATGTGGATATGGTTGTATTGTACCCACGTGGTACATTATGTTAAAAAAATATCCAGTAGCATTATGATTCCATCAGTTTAAGATGATTTAGTGAATTAAGATTATTTAAAAATTTGTCTTTTATGCACCCTGCAGGAGGTGCATATAGCTAGATCTGAAACTAAAATGATATGCATTTGTAAACAATGAAACAACAAATTATAATTCTCTCAAGGTAAGAGATATCGGAACAAGATATTTTAATACATATGTAGGCACTAGTTATGATTTTTAGCATTTATAATTTATGCATTACTTATAAATAGAAAAGAGATATATTTGTTGTGAACAATTAAAGATTCATTGTTGATGGTCTTTCTTGAAGGAGCCAATTTTCACCATGGCTGACCATATTATATTTGTATGGGAACAACATGTTCATGTTGAAATACGTAGGCCTTCAGCAGGGGAGTCATTTGTTTACTCTTGTGTATATCTACATTTGATAATAATTTACAAAAAAATTATGATTAATTATTGTCATAATAATTAAAGTAAAAAATATTTTATTGAAAGTTCATAATTTATAATATTTTTAAAATTTCCAAAATGAATTGATCCCTTTTTTAATTATTTATAAAGATTAGTTATTTGAATATTTTGAATACCAAATTTATGTAGAAAATTGATATTAAAATATTTGATTAATAATATTTTTAAATAAATAACATTATTTTAAATTAAATGCTTCCCAGAATTTGGACAGGAGTCAATTATAAAAAGAGATTAATTAAATAAATGATTCACATCAATAAATACAACACATGCGACAAAAAGAGATACACAAATAATTTCAGCAAAATGTATGGCAACCTCATTAATAGACAAAACTGTTCCTATTGATCTAATTTTAAATAACTTGATTAACATTAATACTACATATTTCATATCTCCAGAAGCCAAACTGGAATGAACTAACCATCAGTTGGTCATATTACTCTCCTTATTTTCTCAATCAATTTGGACCTCAGACTTTTACTATTGCCTTGTTGGCATATTCCATTTTACTACAGCTTGTCAAAAGATCTTTTAATTTACAATAGAAATTGTAAAGAATGTAAGAAGGGGAGAAACAAATTTAAAAAATGGAAACACATAAATGACATATCAATTGTCATGTAACAAACTGTACTTCGTTAAGCAAGATATATATCATGTTTAATTAATCATGATCCTTACCAGATGCAAGTTTTACCTCACAATATTATTGTAAATAATTTTCTCATCACCGCCCAACATTCTACCATTAGTAGTCATGGTGAGTGTGGGTGTGGTGAAAGTGTATGTGTGTTCCTCAGATCCTGTGAGGTGCCCTATAGACAAGAATGTATAGCAGTTTATTTATGTGTATTCTGTTGGTGGTTGCAATGTGTGTAACTTATGTATAATTTTTTTAATGTGTTCAACTGTATCAACATAGTGTAATTGTAACTGACACGTTATTGGTGGCTTTGTGTAATTGTGCTTGCTTCTTTCTCATTTTGTACAGCTCTGAGGCTGGAAATACATTTTCTGAAACGATGACAATGTTTTAAAAAATGTTTTTACTCCTACTGAACAAGCCACATTAACCTGACTTCAGAGTACTATTTATGAACGTTAAAGATGCTCCATTATTTTATGTTTGCATAATTTCAGGGAAACTAATATAGAAGTCAATATAATTATTGTAATAATTATTATTATAGAAATATCATTTTGACAATTTACATTAGAGGTTGGAAACTATTTCTCTATAAATGGGTGCCGGGAATACTCGATATTGAGTGCATATCCACTCACTGAGAGTGATCGTCTAAATCACTCGAATCCAGGGAGCGGTCGGTCTAACGTCAAGTGAATTATTTCACGTTTAAAAACCGAGTGGATTCCACTCGTTTCGTGAGGTTCAATTCTGGCTCGAAGGATAGTGAAAATTCACTGAAATCGAGTTGAATTGCACTCCCCCAAGTTAAGAGAGCAAGTAATAGAGGATTTTTTTCTAAATTTAGCAACTGGAGTTATATAATTATACTTTTTCGTTACCAGGACTCTGTAATAAGAATATTTTTGCCGGAAATTCGATTTTTTTCCGTGCAGCATTACGCGACTTTCTATGTTTCTTTCTCCGTAAGATGTAGCGAGAAAATGAAATGTTATCTGACCTAAAATTTTCAAAACTATCCTCCTTTACTTTCCTTTTCTACTAGTTCTCGAAATTATCTTTATAATAATTTTAATTCGACTTGCGCAACTTCTGACCTTACTTCTATCATTCTTATTATCACTCAGCAAATTTTGAATTCTCTAATTTCATATATTTACAAAATAATTCAGCATACTCTTATTAAATTACATTACAAAGGATTATAATAAAATATTATTAATTGTCAACCTCTATAATTATCTTTTCTTTTTCTTCTTTACAAATAGAAACTGCCGTATTTTATTATTTGGCAAAATTATCATTATTTGAAATGTTCTGCTCACATCTATTGATCCAAACATAATGTATGTTATAGTATTTTTATATATGAATGAAATTTCTTGCAAGGACCATGAAGTTTAGTGTATTTCAACAACAAATAAAATAATATATTCAAATGAAAAGATTAAAAACGAAAAAAGAAAGCTCAATAAAAATTCATATTTTGTAACTGTATTACATCAAACTGGTAGATGTTATTTGAATAACTGAAAAAATTGCTTAGAGGTATGACATATTTATGATCTGTTGTCTAAGTAATAGACATGAAAAGAATATTAAACCGTAACAAAGGAACTAAAAGCAAAATTATATTTTGAAAATGCATGATTAAACCGATTACTTTAAATTAATGGAATTTAATGTAGTAACAAAAATTAAGAGACGCTTCATGCCTTCACGCCACTTCCAGATTGGAACATTTCCTGTGCTCCATTTCAATTGTAGATTATTTCAGATGGTTCAAATCGTAGCTGCATGGTGGAAATAATGTTATGTATACCATGGGTATCTGTACAATTCCAATTGTTTTTGCAAACGCGTTGGAAGCGAGAATGGGTCTAACTGATATTTGTTAATTGCTTTGAAGCACAACCTGCTCAAACTTGGAAAAAAGTCAAGCACATATGCTTTGTTCCTCCCAAAGGAAAAGAAAACTGCCATATTACCAACAACGCTCACCAAATCTAAGTTATCCGCGGGCGTGTCTCCACTGAATCTCACTCGCACCCACCTATCCCTCGCGAAAGAATAATTCAATCCGCTGTTGTTGACGTTCATCTCGCCCAATGAGTAAGGAAAATAACCGGGTCTCTCCCGTAGGAGAATGTACAATTTTTCTTGGAGAATGAACGGGATCCAATAGTGCCAGAATCCGGTGCTGAGCCGAACGTATTCGGATTGCCCCACGTGTAGGTCGCCAAATCGAAGTACTTCATAACGCAATTCTCAAGTATACATCCCGCCCGCTAGTCCAACAGCATGTAGAGACGGTTTTTGAATGGGAAAAGGCATCCAGCCTGGTGGTAGCCTTCGTTCCAGATGCCTACGATCGTCCACCGCAAACTGCTCAACTCCAAGGCCCAAAGAGGGGATCCCGGATCTAAGTGGACATTGCACATATACACGTGCCCGTTGTATTCACAAGCACGTACCCCCCAACGTCCGCTCCCGGAAGGCACGTTCCCACTCGCCCGCACGTGGCTCCACCGCGCATTCCGCGTGTCGAAGACCTTCATCACGTGCGCGTTCAAGTTTTCCCGCCCTCCGACGCACACGTACACAATGTCCTTGGAGGCTACAGCGAAGTGGATCACTGTGTCTTCGCCTCCTGGGTCTCTTCGCCCCCTGGGTGTCTTCGCCCCCTGGGTGTCTTCGCCCCCTGGGTCTCTTCGCCCCCTGGGTCTCTTCGCGCCCTGGGTCTCCCCCCTGGGTCTCTTCGCCCCCTCGCCCAGGCGTCCTCGTTACTCCCGTCCTCCTGCTCGAGGGCTCTCCAGGAGGAGGACGCCGGATTGAAGGCGCGGACCTGCACGGCGTCCTCATCGCCGGACTTCTTGTAGCCGAACAGATAGACCTGGTCGGCGACTGCAACTGGGTGGATGCCTCTTGTCAAGGACCAATCATTCATCGGTATGTCACTCACGCACTGCGTCCATGCCATCCTTCACACTGACGAGATCTTTTGTTTCTAGAAAGAACGGATTATATTCACAATTTCAATTTACACAAAAATGATAGAGAAAATATCATTTATTTGTACTCTTTACTATTATGTTACTATTTAGATTAAAATGATTTTTGAGATAAACAAATGCATTATATGACACAAACTTTAATTACAATCATTAAATGTATACACTATATTTCTTAGGTGAAATGGGTTCTCGAAAGTCATGGGCATGAAAATATTTTTAAATACATTTTTATTTTGAAATCACTTCCTTTCTTCATTATGGAAGATAATTGAAACCAACTATTATACTTTCAAATAGTGAAACGACAATCAATAAATCAAATATTTAAAGTCTGATTATCAATAATTAAGAACTTGATTTTTTAGATTAGCAAAAAAATTAAAAATGATTTACCGGTGATTTCTCTCAGCTTGCAGGCTTATTATTGCAGCTGAACCGCAAACGTCGAGAATGGAAGAGAATGATGGACCTCCTTGCTTTTCCCGGCACCTGCGTCCACTTTTATCATCATTGTGACCGGCGAAGAAATGGCCGTGTACAGAAACTGAGTGATAAGGTCTATCGGCGGTGATAAGGCCAACACTATCTCCCTCCTTGAAACGTTTGTGTTTCTACGAAGAACAGATTGAATTAAAACTCTAAATTCACAACTAAAATTGAGAAAAAATTCGCTTGTAGACAGCCACTAGTAAAAGCAGTTTGGACATGCATACCAAGCAAAAGTTAGTTTAGTTAGTTAATGCCTTATTTTACGTGGTGAGACTCGGGCCATCAGGCCTGCTCTTCCGTCTAACCACGCAAATTTCGCTACGCTCCTTTCACCACCTAGCGGAGAAACGAGGTATTATCTTGGGCGACGAAACAGGCGGAACTCAATTTTGCTCAGAGGCTTTATTTAGGCTTGAGAATCTTTTACATGCATTAAATCTACTACATGTGACAGCCGGCTTTACTTCCCCTCCGAAGGAAGGCGTACGAAGGATTTTTTCGCCCGTAAAAATCCACGGCTTCGATCGGGTTTGAACCCGCAAACTCGGGCACAACAGTCCGATACGCTAAACGTTACACCACCGAATCCGCAAAAAAGTTTAATTTTTAGCACTAATGCCAAAAATAAAAACGCTCAAGTGTTCAGATAAATCTGGAAATGCAAAAAAGAAAATTAAACTCATTTGTGCGACTGCATCAGCTACTAATGACCTTATTGTATCATTAAGTGATTTGCTTACTAGAATCAAATTAAAACAATTGAATATGACGTCGCCGACGCTGTACGATAATTTAAATGTTTTTTTCATACGATGAAAATGTCTAAATGTCCTGGGTAGCTTCAAATAAGTTCTTACAGATCCTGGCATTGGACGTACCAATGAATCGTAGTAGCTGATAATGCTATACTTCCGTTCAGAAATTCCCAACATCCATGACATTGCATGTTAACTCCGTACGGCATATGAACTTGTAGTATTGCAATTTCAAAATTGTAATCGTTGTAAAACAGATATTTAGAATTAAGTACAGCTACATTTTGTACTCTTTTTTTGCTAATATGCACAATCAATGCATTTTGACAATCCTTATGTGCACAAAAAGTGTACCTTAAATATCACTGGTTAGCTGTTCTTCAACGATATTCTCTAGTCCTAAAATTCGGTCATTCTCAATTAGTTCCGAAAATTCTGTGACAAAACCTACAATTACATTTGGTTCTTCCCTCGTATTTGCAGCCTTAAGAACGTAAATGTGCAAAATTGAAGACGCATGTGCGTCCGTTCTCTAACATTACTCACAGTTCTGTTATTCTCCGTATTGGCGTTCTTCTAATTTGGTAAGTTCTAAGGTAATACTGTACGTAGGATTTTCCACACTTATTATTAAAGACGAATTACGAACGTTAAACACGTTTTAAGAAACACTTCACTTCTTATGTTCAAAGCAGCATCTGATACAAAGCAGCAACTATCAGTAATTGACGTTCTGCCGCGTGTTTTACATGTTGATTGATTGATTTTTCGTGTTTCCGGGTGCGTCAACTGCTGTGGTCATTAGTCCCGTGAATGTAGTGCATGTTTTTTCTAGGGAGATGGCGGTGATCTTCTCCCGCTGGATGGCGAGATCCGGCGCCGACCTACCGTCGGCTAGTGGGGTTTCCCCCATCCAGGACTCTCCACCAGCGGGGCACCGCCCCAGCCGGGTCAATCTCTAAGTCCCCCACCGGTCTCCCGGCACGTGTGGTAGTGTAGTGCACGTAAGTGTAAGTGTGTGTGTAAGGGAGAGGATATGACAAGGAAGAGGAAGGACAGATCGCGCGCGCGCGTGGTCCGTGGCCCGTTTGTTAGGGTACTGCTCCGGCATTCGTCTGGTGTTAATCGGAGAAACAACGGAAAACTACCGATCAGAGCAGCCGGCTGCTAGAATTCTCCTCCAGACAGCGACTTAATTTTACATGTTCCAGAACAGTGTTGCCATTCTCGTAGAAGAAAATTATGGCGTTGTGGACAGAAAAATAATGGGGTTATCAACGCCACCTGCATAGATCTGTTTAGGTGGCGTTGGTTTTATTCTCGGACTATCCACTACGATCACAGAGCTAAAACACGTTTGTCTTAGTTTCCCAGTTCCCCAGAAGGAGACTGACAGACGTCGAATGACACCTCACATGTCTCGATTGGCGCCATGGAAGTGCTCTAATCATGAGTGATGAAACCACACACACGCACACACACTTACGCACACTTGCAAATACTCAAATACGGTATTGAGATTTGGGTCATTCTGGCAACTGAAGAATATTCGTATTTAATCACTGTATTATGAGCTACAATTCTAGAAATACACACTTCAAAGTTTCTAACTATAGAAGTATAATTTCCACGGATTATTCTTTTTGGTTAAGAACCTGTATTTTGCCAACTTATTTCAAAGTTTGTTGAAGTGGATAACGAGGGCTATTTGTTATCTGGCTCTCCGTTTACCGCCATTGCCTCAATTGGAATTTCTCTCGCAAAGAATTCATAGTAACATTCCAAACTGCTTTTAGGACATGACTTGTAACTATCCTTACAATATTATATTTGGTGAGGTATGGGATTCAATTTAATCTCTCATGAAAACTGTATCAACCCTCCAACTGCGCTTCTTGAAATGACTCCGAGACCAGATCAGCTGGCGCCCCAGCCCATGTGACCGGCGGAAGAAAGCAATTTGCAGAGCGCTGCTTAACTCTTGGAGCCTGTCAAAAGAGGAATCGTGCCTGCAGCACACAGCGCACGTCGTGTCCATTTCCAAGGGAAACCTCCCGGGAGGAGACGAGACGAGAGCTTTCTACTCGGGTGGGGAGGAGGGCGGAGTGAGCAGGTGGGCGGGGCGAGTGGGCGAGTGGGCGAGTGGGCGAGTGGGCGAGTGGGCGAGTGGGCGAGTGGGCGAGTGGGCGAGTGGGCGAGTGGGCGAGTGGGCGGGCGGGCGGGGGGGCGGGCGGGCGGGCGGGCGGGGGGCGGGCGGGCGGGCGGGCGGGCGGGCGGGGGGGGGGGCGGGGGGACGAAGGGGGGGATGGCGAAGGGGGCCGCCGGGAGGAGGGGGAGGGACTTGGACGGGGCGGGCCCGGGCGGGGCGAGCACGCTAGCGGAAGCGGCAGAGGCGAGGGCGAGGGCCCTCGCGTGCTGCCCAGGCAGCCCAAATATTTGCCCTGGCTGCCAACCGGTGGGCCACCTATCGCACCTTCCCCCGGCGCTACGCACCTTTGGGGCCAACGTCCGATTTTTTGACAGGTTCCAAAACGGCCGAGCGTCAACTTCGGTCCGCGGAAGTCTGTATTCTTCCGCCAGTCACATGAGCGCAGGTGAGTTGTAACGGTGTCAAAGCGACACATCAGCTCGCGCATTTGGAGGTTGGTATTCAAAGATATCATGCAAAGTTTGTTCCGATATCGCCACTAAATAAAATACTGTGAAATTCCATTCAAGTAATGTTGAAAACCTTTTGAGAATATGTTTCGAAATCATTTCTCCCATAAAGATTTTGTAATTAGAATAAAGTACGTCGAAGTTAAACACAGCCCGTATTCATCGAATGTCGAAGAGAGTGCGTTGTTCATATAGAGAACCTTTTGCTTTAAATTCGCAATACACCAACTTTCTATCAAATTGTCCGTGACGTAACATTGTTTAAAAATAAAATTTGAAATGCACGTATCTTGAATTCTAACAACATAAATAAAATAGTTGCCATACGAACACTTTCCAGTTCGCCGAATAACAATACAACACTACGGAGTAGTGCAGCTCCCAGCACAGGTTTTCAAGGATCGCTAACCGATGTGAATCTATTCGGCATGTCACTCACCTACCCCGCGCAGACGAGGAAACATGTGCCAGAAAAATTGTTCGCTTGGCAAAATTAACTGTATCTCCACGTAGCTCACCTATATTTGGTTACTGGTTTTTATTGTTCAGTCTCTCACGGTGTTAACTCCCATAGCACGGTCTAATTCCCCTGTGCATTCGGTATACAAGGTTTCCAATCATCACTTTTCCAAGGTAAAGTATTCGTATTTTTAATGTATGTTCTCTTTTTCTTCCAGCACCATTTTTCTCATCTTTTCAGATTCTCATTCTCAGTTTTTCGGTCACAATAGTTCCATGATAAAGGATTCGAATTTTTATTTTTTGTTCCCTTTTTATACTTTTTTTCACCTCCATTTTTCTCACCTTTTCTCTGACATCCGGTCACCATAAGTTCTTGCTAAAGGTATAGGAATGTTAACTTTTGTTCTTTTTTCTATTTTTATTCCACCACCACTTTTTTCATCTTTTGTCAGACTTCCAATCTTCTTCTTCTTCTCGTCCTCCTCCTCCTCCTCCTCCTCCAACTCTCCTTCTTCTTCTTCTTCTTCTCCAACTCTCCTTCTTCCTTTTCCAACTCTCCTCTCTTTCTCCTACAACTCTATTTCATCAGCTTAGGTGATTCAGGGCATCAACTGATGTCACTGCAGCGTCTCTGACCTGGTGGTCCGGGTTAATGTTCCCCTCGGTGGAAGGATTTTTAAAACTTCTGGAGGTGAATTCTACCGGCTGGCTGCTCTGAAGGGGCTAATTTTGCGTGGTTTCTCCGTTAAACACCCAGTGAAAGCCAGAGAAGTACCCTAACAAACGGGCCACGAACTGCTCGCAAACTCTTCTTTCTTTTCCGTCTCCTGTTCTCGCCTCCTACTTACACATATTAACACGCTTACATTCACTACACTACCACACATGCCGGGAGACCGGTCTGGAGCTTAGAGCTTATCAAGACTTGGGCGGTGCCACGATGGTGGGAGATCCTGGGTTAGGGAAAAACCTGCTCGTAAACTTTTTTTCTTTCCGTCTCCTGTTCTCGCCTCCTACTTCACAGATTAACCGCTTACATTCACTACCTCCACACAGCCGGACCGTCTGACTTAGCTTATCAAGACTTCGCGGTCCTCGTCTGAATCACCTGGTTGGAACCCTGCTAGCCGATACATCTCTACCTCGCTCGCTCTCTCTCTCTACTTCTCCACCTCGCTCTCTCTCTCTCCACCTCGCTCTCTGTCTCTCCACCTCGCTCTCTGTCTCTCCACCTCGCTCTCTTCTCTCCACCTCGCTCTCTATCTCTCCACCTCACTCTCTATCTCTCCACCTCGCTCTCTATCTCTCTGCTGTATCTATCTCTGCTCTTGCTTCTCCTCCATCTCTCCCTCCCCTGCCTCCTCCCGCGGCCCGTGCGGCCCAGGCTGCTGATTCGACTGCGAAGCGCTCGCTTTCCGCGCCCTTTCGCACTGCGCGCGGTGGCGTGAGCGGCGGCGGCGCTGATTCTCAGAGCAGATACCTCCGCCCAAGGAAAGACAGATCGTGGAAAGTCTCGGCTGCGCAGAGACAAAAGAACAATTTCGGAGTAATGAAGACGCGGACAAGAGGCTAGTTGTGGGCGCTGATACTTTCCAAGCAACGGAGTCGCCAATTGCAGTATCTTCGCCGATCTCTGACAGCACAATGGTTGCACCACACGCCACATCACTATTGGTTAACTTATTTCAGGCACAAATTTTCGAATCTGCTTTTCTCAGAGTTCGGTTAATTTTCTGTTAAAGTTGCTGATTACGGTATGTAAATCCAGTGCCAGATTACCGAACAGGCTGAATAGTCTGCAGCCTAGGGTGCGGAATTTTTGGGAGCGAACTAACTTCACCGGATTCAAAATTTCATAAGGTGAACTTTTGAATGTTTTGTTATAGAAATATTTCTTTATATATGTGTAATAAAAGAAAGTGTTAATTAATCAAATATATATCCATTGATATATACAGATAAAATGAATGCAAACATGTAGAATATAGATTAAATCAATATCGTGGTGATCATTATTTATACGTATATCTATAATCAATTATCCATATGTAAACAATAGTTACTTCGGTTACAAATATCGTAATACAATTTTTTATTCAAATATTATAAATAGCTTTAATGTTTATAAAAAAAATTAAAAGAGCGCTAAAACATATGACAGCCTACGGCGCACATACGTCAAAGTCAGGCACACTAGATATTCGAATAAATGTCACATGAATCAATTGCCATAATTCTTGAATTCGTGAGGTCTTCTCAATTCCTATTGTACAAATTGTCGTTACTGCATTTTACTTCATAGTAAAATTTTGATTGATTGCATTTTACTTCATACTAACATTAGTAAAAATATTTTTGCATTGTTCTTTTATTTTCTCGGGTAAAGTCATGCTGTATGCTGTGTTACAGCTCATTTGATTTTCTAGCGTATTGCGTATATAGTATAAAGAAAACTCTTGCTGTGGCAAAATATAGCAATTTTTCAACAGAAAAACTAGGTACTGTGGGTCCATGATAGATAGATAGATTTATTAAAGTTCGCTTTGAGCTAATGCTCGGTGGCAAACATTATTACAATTAGATATACAATTACAAAACTATTACGAATATTTACAAATATACTTACAATTAGAATTAGAGATTAATATCCTAGTTATAATTAATTTTGAGTTATCTATATGTTGACTTATAGCTTTTCTAACACTTCACTTCACTCCACTTCACTTCACTTCACTTCATTTCACTGCGCTGCACTACACTACACTCCCCTCCCCTTCCGTGCCCCCGCCACACTACACTTCACTTCACTTCACTGAATAAGAGACATGACTATATTATTAATAATACTAACGATTATAATAATGAGAATAATAATGAGAATAATAATAATAATAATAATAATAATCACTTCACGATTAAGAGAACTTCCTACAACAGTTCTTTGCTTTCTAGAATTAAGTATATTTTTGAATTTCACTACATTAGAAGGAAGAGTCTCTAGTCCTTTTGCAGGTAGTTTGTTCCAATCTACTATAGTACGATTCACAAAGGAGAACTTGCCTACATCAGTTCTTTGCTTTCTACATCGTATTTTCCAGGGATGGTCTCCTCTACTTTTATAATCAGGTTTCTGTAATCTTTTACTGATGTCTGCCCATGCTGAGTCCCCTTTGTATGTCTTGTACATTACGCATAAACGCGCCCATTCCCTCTCTTAGATAAGGGTTCCCATTCATCTCGTTCATCAACGCGTCCATGATTTACAATGCGTCCATGATACCGAAAAAGGGAATAAATATAATTCCTGTATGTAGTAAATAACTTCCTTTACACTTCTTGTGGGTTCTTGATGCCGAAAAATTGGTTGACGGCCAAATCTTGGTCTATCCGTCCGTCACAACACTAGAGGCTAAAAAAATAGTGATATTCCCCCATCGAACTGATTAGAATTAGATATTAATTGAAGAAAAACGAGTGATCATCGAAGGAAACTTCATAATCTTTAAAAATGAACAGAAATGTATTAAAGAATATATAAACGCCAATTGCCAAAAATAAATGTACAATAATATCATGAAATGAATAAAATTAAAGCATGTAAAATTATGTTTCCAGATACCGCAAATAAACAAAAATCTCCAGAAATGATTGAGATGAAATTGTACAACGCGACTTGTAAACCACTACCTTTTAAAGACTAATTTTCTCTATTCTGAATACGCACGCGTTTCCCGCAGTTTCTGTCCGTACTTCTTTCCTCGCCATGACTCCCCGCCACGCATCCCTGCTTGGTCCACCAGCATCCCCGCCCTTCCCAGCACCCCTCCTCGCCCCAACAGGCGCTTCACTTGCCTCACTACAGCACCGGCAGCGTGTAAGCGACTCTGGCAGTTCGATGCGTTGTTGCTACGCATATGGTACAATCTACATGAGAGATAAATTAATTCGCAAAATATTAATACTGACAGCGATGACATGCTTTGATATCATGTTCGCTTGGTTTGGTTTGTTTTTTTCGTGTTTCCGGGCGCGTCAACTGCTTTGGTCATTAGTCCCGTAAGTATAGTGCATGTTTGTTGTCGGGAGATGGCGGTGATCTTCCCCCGCCGGATGACGAGATCCGGCGCCGACCTACCGTCGGCTAGTGGGGTTTCCCCCTAACCAGGACTCCCACCAACGGGGGACCGCCCCAGTCGGGACAAGCTCTAAGCTCCCGACCGCTCTCCCGGAATGTGTGGTAGTGCAGTGTATGTTAGTGTAAGTGTGTGTGTAAGAGGAGAGGATAGAACAAGGAAGAGGAAGGATAGATCGCGCGCGGTCCGTGGCCCGTTTGGTAGGGTACTGTTCCGGAATTGATCGGAGAAACCAGGAGAACTACCGATCAGAGCAGCCGGCCGCTAGAATTCTCCTCCAGGCAGCGACTGAATTCGACCTAGCTGAAAAGCTACTGTCGAACATCCTGCCGCCGTGGGCAGTGCGAACCTAGGACCTCCCGGTCAGAGGCGCTGAAGTGGCATCAGTTGATGCACTGAGCGTCCGCTCCCGGTTGTGGAAGAGAAGATAGCGTGTTCTTCGTGTCCACTTTGTTATGATAATGCCCCTAAATTCACTTCGTAAAGATAGGAAACTCCTTACCGGAGAAGCCGGCCGTTAGAGTTCTCCCACAGATAGGTTGAATTTACACCTAGCAACATTCTACTTCTACTACGTGTGGAATATTTTCCACTCTACAGATGAGTATCGGCCCGAGTACCTTGTGGCGACAGCTGTTTCCCTGCGCCATCTCCGCAGGTGCGCCGGTCGCTAACACAGACGTCAAGCGCTGCCGCGCTGATCAACATAAGCGCCACCCCCATCATCATCACCCGGGCTCGTGGTCCTGCGGCGCCCGGCGCTCGTTATCTGCGGAGTCGTTACTTTCTCATCAGCGCTATCGGCGAGCGGCTCCGACCTATCGCCCGCCATCGCCGCGGGCGGGTGGGCAGGAGGGGCAGGGGGCAGGACGGGTGGAAGGGGGCGGGCAGGGCGGAGAGGGCGGTACGGGCGGGGCGGGCACTGCGGGCCCGGCGGGCAGGGCGAGGGCGGGCTGGACAGGAGGGCAGGGAGGAGGGCCGGGCAGGACGGGTGGGAGGGGCGGCTGGGATGGAGGGGCGGGCGTGCAGGCGGGGAGGGGAGGGGTTGGTTAGGATAGGTGGGAGGGCGGGCAGGGCGGAGCGGGTGGGGCGTGCGCGAGGGGGAGGGCGGGCTGGGCAGAAGGGGGAGGGGAGGAAGGACCGAGTCTTGACGGGTGGGAGGGGCAGGACGAATGGGAGGGGCGGGGAGGATGGGGTGGGCGGGGCGGGCAGTGTAGAGCTTCTCTCTGTATGTCGAAGAGTAGCGCAAGCAGAAGCGATGAAAACGAGAGCAGAGCAGAACGATGGCGAAGCAGAGTCTTGTTTCGGGGAACACAAGGAATTGATTACACTGCGCTGAAAAAAAATGGATACCATTTTCAGATACGATAACTATTTTTATATATTTTAAATGATAAATAATTCAGATATGACTGCCTTTTTACTGTCATAATATGTCCATTACTGCCATAATACATCAGGTTTTAGAAAAAAACTATAAAAAGTCTTAATATTCTCTGACTTGCAAATCTGCAATCACTGAACAATAAAATAAAATAACATCAATTACAGTTTGAATTATATGGTTTCTTTACAAAATATAGAATTATGAACATGAAAATTGAACATATTTACTGAAGACCTATTTTAACTAATAAATTTCGAAGAAAAAAAAAGGCTTAAAAGTGAGTGTGGTGACTCGTATGATCAGTCAACAGAACTGTTGACGCTTAGATAAAAAAAAATCAATGTGTCGTGGTAACCAGTAGTAGTAAGGCAACATGGATGAATATCATCGGCCCTGGTTACCACCTTTCATCCTCATTAGAATCTTGATGAAACATAGCACCCTGTCCTATCTGTTTCTTTGTTTCCTGGAGAGCAGTCTCATTAGGAGTGAAGGAAATGCACTTTCTGATTCGTGTTATGCCCTAACGCTTCGTATTTTTTTAGCACATTATTTACATGAGGCTCTTACTTTGGATCTTTAAAATTTTTGAACAACATATGAATTACTTCATTGAATCCATGCTACCCTTTCTGGAGGCATCGCCCCAGCCGGGACAAGTTCTAAGCTCCCGTCCGGTATCCCGGCATGTATATTAGTGTAGTGCATGTATGTCTGTGTATGTAGGGATCAGGATAGGACAAGGAAGAGGAAAGAAAGCGCGCGTGGTCCGTGGCCCGTTTGTTAGGGTACTGTTCCGGCATTCGCCTGGAGTTGATTGGAGAAACCACAGAAAACTATCGATCAAAGCAGCCGGCCTCGAGAATTCTCCTCCAGACAGCGACTGAATTCGACCTAGCTGACAAGCTAGTGTCGAAAATCGTGCCACTGTCGTAACTCGAACATAGGGCCTTGCGGTCAGAGGCACTGCAGGGACATCAGTTGATGCACTGAGCCACCTCTCCCGGTTTGAGAGATTTAAATCTCTGACCAAATCATTCCGTTCATTTGGGGCCAAAGATTTGGGTTTGTCTTCGTTGCTTGTTCCATGAGATAATTCAGATGACTTGACTGGCGTTGAACTTGAAGCAGAATGCGGTATCTTGAAGTTCGAAGGATGTCACGGTATAAATGTCAATGTCATGCAGTACCACAGGTCTGATATCCGACTCCAAATCATGATAAATTCCTTGTTTGTGCTTTGTAATTAATATTTTTATTTTGGAAATACGAAACTTACAATTGTCTAAATGTTCTTTTGACTCAGGCCTTACCAAACGAACTCCATAGGTCAATCCCTTCCTCTTTCCCTTATACCAGTTTCTTAGTTCTGTAACAAATACTGAACGCTTAATAAGGGCCCGCTGTTTATCCTGATACTTCAGTTTTATTACAAAATAATCTTTATTAGCAGTTAACAAATGAAGATATATTCTGGCACTGTGTTGCAGTCGTAAAACGTCAACAAATATAGCAAAATATTTTTACTGAAAATATAGTTACTGAATTTATTAAAAATTGGTATGTGATAGGGACAAAAGAAGGATATTTTTGGATTCTGGAGAGCAACTTATGTATAAAAAAAGTATCAAACTCCAAAAACGATAATTTATGTTGACATGTGTTATTGTTATTTTAGTTTTTCTGTGGGCCAGGTTGTTAGTATTCCTTAGGTTGAGTGCATGTTTTAGGCGGGAGGTGTTAGAACTTGAGATCCGGCATCGACCTACCTATCGACTTGCGGGGTTGAATTCCCTCAAGGTTCGAGTCCTGACGGCGGCAGGATTTTCGACACTAGCTTTTCAGTTAGGTCGAATTCGGTCGCTGTCTGAAGGAGAATTCTAGTGGCCGGCTGTTCTGATCGGTAGTTTTCGGTGGTTCCTCCGATCAACACCAGGCGAATGCCAGAGCAGTATCCTACCAAAAGAGCTACGGACCGCGCGCGATCTGTCCTTCCTCTTCCTTGTCCTATTCTCTCCCTTAAAACACACACTTACACTAATATGCACTACACTACCACATATCCGGGAGACCGGTCGGGAGCTTAGAGCTTGTCCGGCTGGGGCGGTGCCCGCTTATGGGAGTGTCCTGGTTAGGTGAAACCCACTAGCCGACGGTAGGTCGGCGCCGGATCTCGCCATCAAGCGGGGGAAGGTCACCGCTATCTCCCGAGAAAACATGCACTACACTAACGGGACTAATGACCAAAGCAGTTGACGCGGCCGGAAACACGAAATAATCAATAAATCAATCAATTCCCTCGGGTATGTGTCCTAGCAGGGCAGCGCCCCTGCGGAGACAAACTCTGAGCTCCCGCCGTGTATGTAAGGGTAGTGTATAAAGGTGTAGGAGTATGTATGTAAGGGTAAGGATTCGTCAAGAATGTGGAAGGGAAGATCACTGTTCGTGGTACCTTTCTTAAGGTACCTGCCGCTTCGAGATTCACCTGTATTTTATTCGAGAAACTATTGAAAACTACCTATCAGAGAAACCGACCTTTAGAGTTCTCCTCCAAATAGAGATTGAAATTATTTAGCGGGTTGAAATCCCACCACTGTTGGATCTCGAGATCTCGCGAGCAGAATCAATGAAAATGCGGTTTCTCGGCCTTAAACGTTCAGGCTTAAACGAAATAGTTGAAATAATTACAAAATTTTCAAGTAGTACACTTAAAATATTGATTCATGATGAGGCAATGAAACAAGGATGAAACATACGATGAAATATAACATTCATCAGTTTCCGTTTGTTACCTCATTCGCGGATGGTGTCCCAGTGGAAGAAGAAGCTTTCTCGTAACGTCTATCCAGATCATGCATCACCTTCCCAAAACCTTTCACTACGAATCGTAAACCCCCTTCAATAAATAATCTCAATGTGTGGATCTTTTCATACATGCCATTGCGGATTCGTTTGCAAGATGTCAACGATCTTTATTGAAATGGTAGCGTAGTCACCGAACGCTTTCTTTGTGTAAGGGGGAAGGTTTATTTTAAGAATTATTTAAATGCGCTACGAACATCGCTAAGCCATTTTGGAGCATTAGCATATAGTCAGTTCGGTTTCGCAACCTGATATTCGCATGGATACACAATGCATGAAAGGGTTTCCGGGGCCATCCCGATCGTGTTTGACTTGGCTGCTACCCTTCGTCACAGGGCTCTCTACGCACCATCCACGCGACAATAGAGTGGCAGTGGCACTTGGCGCAGTTTGACTGCCATTTGGAATCGCACATTTGTCAACTTGTTTACTCAGAGGCTTCACGGGCGCATTGAGTGCCTGAGGTCGGGGCGGTGGCGGCTTCGTCTCTATCGGCGGTCGCGGCCTTTCACATGCGAATTGGGCCCCCGTCCCCCCTTCCGGGCCCCCCTCTGACCCGCGAAAACGGACGCGTGCAAAAATATACAATGGCACTAGCAGGTACCCTCGCGGGTGAGCCCTTTAGCAGCCCGCGCTCCCCCAGGCAGGTTGCCCCGGGGCGACGGAGGCAAACCCATTACAAGGATACAAAGTCCTTAGTGTTCGATGATCACAAAGGGAAGGTCGGTTTGCGAATCGGAATTAACTAAACCTACTAAAGGCATCGTTCGTGCCAGTGAGCCTGTGAGCAATTATTTCTACACGCTCTGTAACAGTTCAACTTTGCCAAAGACTGCATTGCTATGCGAAGTGTATTCTTCCGACACCAATATGGGCCAAACGCGATATGTTAAAGCAAGTTCAGTGCTTGCGGTTAGAATTTTTGGGTTGTTTGCACGAAGGATTAACAGTATTCGGATGTCCTCACTGAAAGGAATATCGTAAGAATTTATTGAAATTTCGTCGAAAGGCAAATTAAAATACTATGTAGAACGCATATGGATTAAGTCATCAAATGGATGTATACGGATATGTCGTGAACACGAAATTGTAAAGAGCCCGGTTTTCATGGTTTTAATAAGTTTAAAATCAAACTTTCAGTGCACTAATCATTAATCAAATAATTATGCATATCAACTTCTCTGAAAAAGATAGTTTTACAAAGAAATTTTCTAGCATTATAGCTTCATAAATACATGAGTTTCATGTAAAAAATACTCATGTTGGTGGAGTGACAAAAAATGTGGGAGTGCCCCAATTCGAGCACGAGTTTGCCAAGTGTATAATAATCATTGGCGCCTTCTTCACAGATCAAGTCTTTTATTTTATTTTATTCTGAATGAGTGCAATAATTACAGGTCATATGACTATACTGTTTTCCAAGTCAATAGTGTTCAAAGATGGTGTTGATTGGTTTTAAAATCAAAATTACCTAACCATATTGCTTCATAATGTATTATTTTAATAAAGTTACGTATGACAGTTGAAAAAGAACTTTTATAAAAGCAATAATTTTACAGCTTCTAAAATAATTCGAATTTTATATTTTGGATATAAAATTTTTAAAATAAATCAATTTTTCCAAGATAGATCTAGACAGTCTATGGAATATCTATTGTAAGATGGTTTTATTTGT
Organism: Teleogryllus oceanicus; assembly: GCA_964035755.1. Taxonomy (NCBI): domain Eukaryota; kingdom Metazoa; phylum Arthropoda; class Insecta; order Orthoptera; family Gryllidae; genus Teleogryllus; species Teleogryllus oceanicus. The sequence goes on from CAXIVR010000005.1 coordinate 5,483,711, forward strand.
AGAATTCGAGCGTGACAGATTCGCAACAATCTATTTTCTTTTTTATAGACAAAGCACACAAGGTTAATTTCCCTATTTTGAGAAAGAAACAGAATCAATGATCAGAATATGACGAATTTTTAACAGGGAATGAACGTTTTTTCCTTTCAATTCCACTCAACGAATTCATTATATCTTTAATTTTCTTTATAGTTAATTAAATGAAATTTACTATAATTTTTCCATTTTCTTTACACAAATGCTTATAAATTCTTAATCATTTTATTACATCTTCGCATATGCAACGTATTCTGTTTTCAGGGAACTGCTCCAGCATTCATCAGGTTTTGATCGGAAAATCCGTGGAAGACTTCCGATCAGAGCAGCCGCCCGCTAGAATTCTCCTCTATAGAGCGACTGAATTCGACCTGGCTATCTAGCTAGATTTGGAAATCCGCCTCCACCGGGACTTGAACCCTAGGACCTCCCTCCCAGGTGAAAGCAACGCTGCTACTGAGCCCCTGAAGCCAGTAATTTCGAATAAGCACGGTTTAAAGAAAAACTCAAGTTTGATACTGAAATTACTGGAACATAGTGTTGGTGAACATGAACCTGGTACTACATACCAGGAAACGTATGAATCAGGGTATTTTATAATGTTATCTATATTGTGATATACCAAAATGAGGAACCATTTTTAGTATGGAAATGTCATTTTATATGACATAGAATATAGAGATGTCAATGGACGATCGCGAGGGGGTCGCTATGCGACAAATAAACAACCGGCGTTAAGGATCATTTTCGTTTGGTTGAAATGACAGAGCAGAGGTGGAATAAGCATTGTTTTGAGAGACAAAAGAGAAAGATATAAAATTCGGATGCTTCCGAGTTTTCGCTTGAGTAACTCGGTGATGAGCGGGTCGGCTCCTGATATATTTTACCAGGACGAGGAAAGACTGTAATTGACAGTTGTATAAAATTAAGTGTGGATTTTTATATTAGGATAGAGCGTTCTTGTAGGAAGTAAATACGTGTCTAGGCGTCCACACGTGACGCAAGTGCAGGAAGTCACGGATTACAATAGTATCGCCGGGAGAATGTGGAACCAGATCACGGATATTAGGCGAGAAGTTTATCCAGAAGCAAGATTCTGCTGCGTCGGCGGAGAAGGTTCTACGGGGCGCCATTGAACGAAGAAGTGACGAGCGCGCAAAGACCCACGAATGAATAAAAAGGTTTTGTAACTAGTGTAATATACAGAAAACTGGTCATGACCAAAGATCAATTCATTTTTGATTATCAATGTAATCATTGTTTTACTTGTAACAGAATCATGGTTGATATTATAATAAATTCTAATTTGTTAAGTTGGAAGAAAGCTGATTATCATTGTTTGTTACGTGCAATTCAGCATTTTAATAACATTTTCAGATTTCTCACCACTCCGTATGGTTGGCAGATTGAATAATTGGTTGCAGAGTAAGTAGCAACAATTATTAACTTGGAATCCCTAGTAACTGAGCTAGCACAACATAATTTTGGATTGATTTATTGATTGAGTTTAAGGGTGCTTCAACGGCTAAAGTCATTTGCGCCCGTGTCAAATTATTTTATGTCCAGTGCACAATATTGCAATGCCAAGCTAAGAAAGGAAAATTAAAATCTTTAAATAGAAAGTAAAGTAAAACTGAAAAGGAATGTATCCTAATAAATAGGTTTGGCAGAAAAATGCCAGATAACTTTTTTTTTAAATCTCGGGCTAAAAGCCAATAATTGGCATTATCATCTTCTCTCAGATAAGGCTGTACAAGCCAGTCTCTCGCAAAAAGCCAAAAAGCTTGCAGAGAGAAGATTCGTCATTTCTAAGAATCTCCGCTAGGGAGCTAGCAAGGTGATGCCTTCGACGGCTATCTCTTATCTTAACACAGTGCAAGAGAACATGCTCCACGGTAAGACCTATTTTGCAGTATTCGCATGTAGGGGATAGGTCCCTTGGAGGAGATAACCGTGGGAGAAATGGCAGTGACCGATCCGGAGGCGTGTTAAAATGATCTCCTCGCGCCGAGCATCACGAGATGAGGAAGTCTAAGAATTATGGAATCCTTGATTCTCGTGAGCTTAAAATCTGAGTTATGCCACTCTGTTTGCCATTCACTGCGGATAGAGGTTTTATAAAGAGCTTAGTGTCTTCCGTGGGGACTGTGAAGATGTCTAATTCTCTTTTCTTCGTGGCAGACTTTGCCGCCTGGTCAGCTATTTCATTTCCTCTTATTCCCACGTGTGCAGGGACCCATAAAATACTAAAATATAGTGGCGGACCAATAGATGATGGATTTGGTGTTGGATGGTCATTGTCAGAGGGTCGCAAGACGAGAAGGAGGAGATGGATTCAAGAGAGTTTTTGGGATCACCGCAGATCACTACTCTCTAGAAATTGTTGTTGGAAGCTAGCGTGATGCTGCAATAGAAAGGACGTAGATTTTCAATTCAGCAAATTTAATGCCTCCAAGAGCGCAACTTCTCTGCGTTAGACGCTGCCGAAGAGTCTAATCGAAAACCTCGCGTGGCTCTACTGCAGTAGAAGGCACATCCGACTTTGCCGTTTTGAGAGGAGCCATCGGTGTAAATGAAGTAATGGCCAGGATACGTAGATTTTATCGCCTCAAATTCCGATAAGAATGTACTGGGGGGAGTTGAGGATTTAGGAAGGTTTAGTCTAAGATCTATTATCGGCCGATGTAGTTTCCAAGGGGAAACAAGGTTTCGGGAGAGATTCACAGGGTTGGGTAGTTTATATTAAGCTTCTGTAAAAGCATACGGAGACGGACACCCAGGGGATGGGGTAATGACGGTCTAAGTGCATATGAAGTCACGTGGGTGGGATGGAGGACTGCATGGCGCGAGGAAGTATCAACATTGGATAATTTCGCGCCATATGAGGCAATCAGAATATCCCGCCTTCGGCTCAGAGATGGTTCTCCAGCCTCGGCCAAGAGGCATTCGATGCGACTTGTGCGGTAGGCGTCTGTACTAATCCTTATGCCGGCATTGTGTATGGTATTTAATGGTCGGAGGATTGATGGAGACGCTGACCCATACACTATGCTTCCGTAATCCAAGATAGGGTGGATGAGAGTTCTATACAAACGCAAAAGACAAACACGGTCTGCGCCCCAACAGCTACCAGTAAGAGTTTACGGATGTGTTTTCGCCAGGTTAGGCTCTTGTAGAATGTGATCCCAAGAAAGGTGGCGGATTCAACGAATGGAAGCTGCTGTCCTCCAAGAAAAAGGTCGGGGTGATTATGGAGGTGATGGATTCTTCAAAAGTACATGCAGGTGGTTTTTGAGGTAGAGAACTTAATCTTGTTGCATCGCTACATTCCTGCAGTTTGTTGAGCACAAGTTGTAGTTGCCTCTCAATAACTTGCTCGCTCTTGGAGGAGCAAAAAATTGCACGTCGTCAAAAAAGTCGTCAACGAACAGTGATGCCTTCACAGGCTCCCGGATAACTGATGCAATACTACTGATAGCAATGGCAAACAGTGACGCTCAAAATCGATCCCTGGGGAACACCACAAATGATGACTAGAGGATAACACGTCACCAAGGCGGACGCGGAAAGATCTTGATGAAAGAGAATCTACTAGAAACAAAGGGAGCCGTCCCCTATAAGGCCCCAAGTATGCAAGGCGCGAAGAATACCGTACCTCCAGGTGGTTAATACGCTTTCTCTATATCGAAGAAAATTGCTACCAGGTGCTGACGTAGCACGAAAGAAGTGGAAATATGCGTAGCAAGGGTGAATAAGTGGTCCATGGTTGACCTGTGCTTCCTGAAGCCACATTGGAGAGGTATAAATAGGTTCTTTTTTTCCAAGAGCCAGACCAGACGTTTATTTACCATTCGCTCTAAAAGCTTGCACACGCAGCTTGTGAGCGAGATTGGGCGGTAACTTGAGGTTCTGTCCTTGCCTTCTTTAGGGATTGGGAGAACAATGGCATCACGCCAAATCCTTGATACTGCTTGTTCAGCCGACATCTTGTTGAAAATGCCGAGGAGAAAGGAACGAGCGTTTTCAGGTAGGTGTGTCAACATTTGGTTATGTATCTGGTCTGATCCTGGAGCAGAATCTTTCGCACAAGCGAGAGCACAAGAGAGTTCGTCCATGGAGAAAAAAGCATTATAATCTTCCTCCACGCGACTCGAGAAGTCTAATTTACAGTTTTTCACTTTATTTTCGTTTTTTGAAAGCCAGAAGGATAGTGTACGGAGCTGAAAATGTGTTCGTAATGAGAGGCCATTTCTTCAGCAATTTCTTGTGGAGAGGTTAGGAGATTGCCATTTACCATAAGCCCTGAGATAGACGGCGAAGGGAGTCTTCCACCGATCTGTCGGACCTTTCTCCACACTAGTTTAGGGGATGAATGGCAAGAGAGTGACGAGATGTAAGCTCCCCAGGACGCAGCCTTACTTTCCCGTATCGTTAATCTAGCTCTGGCTCAGGATCTTTTATAATTTATTAGGTTTTCCTGACAGGTAGCATCGCGCAAAGTGGAGGCTTTAGGCGTTTGGGTTTCAGAATTTGCTTTCTTAAGTAGACCCACGGTGTCGGCGAAACTTCGGGCCACGTCCATGGGGTTTCATACAAATGAATTACCAGAATTTGGAACAATAAATGGAATATTAACCCGAAAGATTCCTGATGTTTATTGTTGACGTATGTTTGCTCTTCCTACGTCAAGAAGTGGAAGTCGTCAGAGCTACTGCTCTGAACTGTGAAAGAACGCACTGCAAGTACGAGTAAGTAGAAGACGCTGGAACTTACGGAAACGCTGGAGCGACTTCCAGCGCTGTCTATAGCGAAGTTTTACAATCAACGCCATGTGCGAATAATCATCTTAATAGAGTCGACTCCGGTTGTAGTGAACTCGGTTATAGTGAACCCTCGGGTATAGTGAACGCAACTCACTGGTCCCGATTCACTTACATTACAAATAAGCACACTAAGATTCGGTTCTAGTGATCCTGAACCTCGGCTATAGTGAATGTAGGAAATAAGTCCTGGAAATTAATTCGATCTTCTATGTTATTACGCGAGTAAAAGGGACTTTGGAGATTCGGACGGTTCCAACAGTGCAAGAGTCATTGAATTGTGTCAACACGAAGACTGCATTACGATCCTTAGACGCAGAGGACAATACAGAATCAAGTATGGAGAGAGCTCGAACTCAGGAGAAGGATGTAGAGAAATTACTAATAAAAAATGTTCGAAGCAAACAATTGAATATTATTGATTTTTTTAAACAAATAAGGATGGTGATATTTTCAGTTCGTGCTTTAATGTACTTTGCTGTATATCTATATTAATAAAACCAATCTTTATGGAGGTATTCTATTCAATTTTTACATCATCGGATGTAGTGAACCAAAACTGTTTGGTTCACTATAACCGGACTGTACATGGAGTAGTAGAATGACTAATTTCATACCGTTGTCTTCCTCTTAGCGAGCATTTACAACATTTTGTCCCGGTTGAGTAGTTAGAAAGAATGACAAAACGAATTAATAAATTAGAAACAAATAAATATTGTACAGAAGATACCAAAACATTTTTAACGAAAACCTTATTTCGTCATTTTACCACTCTATGTAGTCCTATAACTCGTATGTTCCACATGGCTCATTTGAATTCCTCCAGGCCCAAACTGAACAGCAATTTAGACTCCATCGCCACAACCTTAAAAACTCCTAATTCGAGGCGCATTACTACTCATACATATGTTAATCTGTTCTACTCCATATTCTGGGTACTGTCATTATCATATAGACTCATAAATATATTAACTTATAAATACCCCAAGAACATGATGGATTTCTTACACTGGCTATTTGTATCGCTCAGTCTCAAGAAGAATAGAATTTCAATTTGACTGGAGGCGTTTTGGAAGATATTTTATATGATGTATTGAAAATGTTTATATGCAATACAGCTACATTACATGTGTGCTTGAATGTATAAGCCATAATTACTATGCACCTCAGAATTTTAAGTGAAATGCACGGGATGAAAAATATTGTACAAGAGATCCAGTTGTCAATCGTGCGTAAATCGAAAGAGAAACACGAATAAATATTGGAAGGTATAATTTTTGCAAGAGATATTCTAAAATGGCTATCTACAAGAACTATTTTATTGCATTAACGACTCAACAAAAAATCACATAAAAGTCGATTAAAGAAAATTCATAAAGATGATATTAATTGTAAAACGAGAGAGATTCGCTAGGAAAGAAAATAAAAATTCGGTAGTAGAATTCAAACTTAAAAAGGTAGAATGCATTTTCTTACCCCCATTACCTATTTCTTCATTCCTCATATTTCGACAAGAATGTTACAATCATTTAAAAAACTACTTTTTTCGATTTTACCGACATTTTCTGTGAGAGTTAAACATAGATGCATCAAGAGAGCACCTTAGGAAACGGGCATTGAACCGCCTGCGATCCTGGTTTTCCTATCCTGTCTCATTCTCATCGTTAGAGACGAGGGAAGTTAGTCACTTGTCCTCGTAAAGCCCCATCCTCTCATCAAGGAAGCCTTCAACAAGGGTTAGAAGTGGTCATGGCCTGAAGCGGAATGCAGAACCAGAAAGGAAGAAAGCTGATACTGTCGTAGGTCAAACATAGAGCTTCAAGACAGCTCTCTAGAAAAATCTAGCAACCCTCCCGTAAGGGTCGGGAGCAGTCATGACGAGAAGCTGACTGCAGAACCAGAAAGAAAGAAAGAAAGAAAGAAAGAAAGAAAGAAAGAAAGAAAGAAAGAAAGAAAGAAAGAAAGAAAGAAAGAAAGAAAGAAAGAAAGAAAGAAAGAAAGAAAGAAAGAAAGAAAGAAAGAAAGAAAGGAGAGATGAGTAGCTGAAAGAAAGGGGAACGGGGAAAATTCGAGTAACGGAGTGTCTACCGGTCACTTGAAGGGTTGTAGGAAGGCGGAGGCGGCGAGCGGAGGGGCTGGGCTAAACTTATTTATCTTTATTAATACCTTCTATTCTGTCTTTTCTCTAACCTCTCCCATTCCAATACTAACTTCCAAATTCTCTCTTACCTTATCAATCCTCACAGTTGTTCCCTTTCCACTATCATCATCACATAATATCCCTCTATGTCCTTTTTACTAATTCGCTCTGTAATTTCACACGCAAACACTGTAACATGCTCTCAAGTCTCCGCATCAACTTCTCACACCCTACGCCTCCTGTCCTCCTCTTTTTCCAACAGAACCTAGTAAGACTAGGTTCTGTTTCACTAAAGTTTCTCGGTTTAATTGCTGCTCACGTTATGTTTACTCTCGATTCAATACTGCCACCTTAACTGCGTTCGGCCAGTGTCTATCCACGATTGTTCCCCGTTGCAAACGATAGGGTCACCTTCATACCTGCTACGCTTCCTACCTTTCCTAGTCTCATCTCGGTTTAATTGCTGCACGCGCTGGGATTATTCTCGATTCAATCGCTACCACCTTAAGGCGTTTGCCAGTGCATATCGAGGTTGCTCCGCGTTGCAAGTAATAGGGTCACCTTCATACCTGCTACGCCTTCTACCTTTCTCTTTCCCCATTAGAACCTAGTCTCATCTCGGTTTAATTGCTGCACGCGCTGGGATTATTCTCGATTCAATCGCTACCACCTTAAGTGCGTTTGCCAGTGCATATCGGGATTGCTCCGCGTTGCAAGCGATAGGGTCACCTTCATACCTGCCACCCTTCTACCTTTCTCTTTCCCCATTAGAACCTAGTCTCATCTCGGTTTAATTGCTGCACGCGCTGGGATTATTCTCGATTCAATCGCTACCACCTTAAGTGCGTTTGCCAGTGCATATCCGGGATTGCTCCGCGTTGCAAGCGATAGGGTCACCTTCATATCTGCCACACCTTCTACCTTTCTCTTTCCCCATTAGAACCTAGTCTCATCTCGGTTTAATTGCTGCACGCGTTGGGATTATTCTCGATTCAATCGCTACCACCTTAAGTGCGTTTGCCAGTGCATATCCAGGATTGCTCCGCGTTGCAAGCGATAGGGTGTGGCGGTGCCGGCGGCGGAGGAATCGCGGGCGGCCTTCCGACCGGAAGTGGCGCCGGCCGCAGCACGGGAGGGTGGGGTGGGGCGGGGCAAGGCGGGGCGAGGCATGGAGGGGAAGGGGGCTTTCAGGGCGTGGCGCGCGCAGCACGCGACGCCGTCAGGGGTGTCCAACCGCCCGCCCCTCGCCGCTCCGACCGCGCCCAACATCCAACCCACGCCCTCCGTACCGCCGCACGCCCCCTTGACAGGTCTGGAGCCCTACGGAGTAATGGAAGAATCAAGGAGTTTGGGTCTTGCTTCGAAACGTCAGGGGTTCTTTAGGGAAAACTGTCACTTGTTAAGGAATTTTAATGGGTTGGTTTTATAGGCTCTCTGTTTAGAATTTCACTTAGAGGAATGGACAAGAATTATTACTAGGTGCATTTCCATGTACTTTTTCTCTGACACTTATTACGTATATTAATATAGTCAATAAGTTTTCGTTTATCTTGTTTTGTATACATTTAATATGATATATTATTCCTGTATTTTATATCTTTTAACTAGATATATTTGCATTTACATTTATTTTTGCTTTTATAATAAGACTGTATAAGACCTCGAAACGTTGGTTATTAGTCATTTTAATAAATCTGAGAAGGAAAAAATGATTGTCTAATAATTCTGAGACAATTTCCCTAAGAGAAATATTAATGGATGTTTAAACTGCTGCAGAATAGAAGGGCGAGTGTTACTGAAATTCTCAATTGGATGTTAAAATTTCTGCCACCAATTCCCTATGCTCGCAGAAATCGAAAGAAAAAGAGTGCTGAAACTTCGGTCGTGGCTAGTGACAGGTGGCTGTAGTTTTGTTGGTATCCAGGAACTCGTAGCATACGCGTGTTATGTTTTATACTTCTGTACGGGAATTAGATCACCCATAACTAAGATTTCTGAATTCGAATGCAGTGCGAATTTCTAATTCTGCCCCCCTCGCATGTCTCCACAGTTATATCTCATTCACGCAGGTACTCTACAAACTCCGACAATCAAAGTTTACCTGAAACTCCCAGAACATTTCAGCACGTTATTTTAATAATCTTCCGAATTCCTATTGGGTGTGTGTCATCGCCCGAACTGCCTGCTGCCCTTCCAGACCGGCTTCGGCTCCCTTTGGGATTCTTGCGCGCCCTCACACGCGTGCGGGGGGGTGAAGCTGTGGCGTTCAAAGGGTTCCCCCACACCTCCCGGCGCTGGCTCGTTGATTGATTGATTGATTTTTTCGTGTTTCCGGGCGCGTCAACTGCTTCGGTCATTAGTCCCGTTAGTGTAGTGCATGCTGTTTCTTGGGAGCTGGCGGTGATCTTCCCCCGTTGGATGGCGAGATCTGGCGCCGACCTACCGTCGGCTAGTGGGGATTCCCCCTAACCAGGACTCTCCCACCAGCGGGGCACCGTCCCAGCCGGAACAAGCTCTAAGCTCCCAACCGGTCTCCCGGAATATGTGGTAGTTTAATGTATGATAGTGAAAGTGTCTGTGTATGTGTAAGGGAAGAAGATAGGACAAGTAAGAGGATGGATAGATCGCGCGCGGTCCGTGGCCCTTTTTGGTATGGTACTGCTCCGGCATTCGCCTGGTGTTGATCAGAGAAACCACGGAAAACTACCGATCAGAGTAACCGGCCGCTAAAATTCTTCAAAACAACGACTGAATGCGACCTAGCTGAAAAGCTAGTGCAGAAATTCCTTCCGGTCAGAGTTTCATTGAAAAGACCTTCCGGTCAGAGGCGCTGCAGTGACATCAGTTGATGTACTAAGCTACCGCTATCGGTGGGTCGTTTGATCGATTGATTAGTGACTCCGGACACGCCAACTTCTAAAGTCATTATTCCAGTAAGTGTAGTGCATGTTTTAGCTCGTGAGGTGACGGGGATCTTTCTCCGCCGAATGGTGAGATCCGGCGCCGATATTTCCCATCGGCTTTTCCCCAACCAGGTGTCCATTAGCGGGCTCCGTTCCAGCCGGGACGGTATCAGATGATCCAAACCGTCGAGCCCTTTTCAAATCTACACGAGCCAGCCTCCTCTCTGAGCCAATTACCCATCACGAAACTTATGCAAGCAGAATTCGATTAGAGCACTTCCACGCTCGATTTCACCCTGATTTGAGCATGAACAGAGAATAATACGAACTTTCCAAGATATTTCTAAGTTCATACCATTGAAAACACATCTGAACCCTATGCGAGCTCGACCCAAACTCGACACGAACCCCATGTCAAATCAAGTTGAACTCGATTCGAACACAACTGTAATCACAAGAAAGATTTCCTGAAGATTGTAAGCTCAAAGGATACGTTTGTTTGTCGAGACACAGTCTTAACACAACCAATATGAATTGACAACCATTACTTCAACGAACTCAGTCCGAAGTGTGTTTCGCTTATTTCAGGGAACAGTCTTCCACCACGTGGTCTTCCTTCCACAACAGTTGTTCGCAAGAGCCTCCTCGTAAAACGATTAAACTTGTTCATAAATAGTACTATCGCTTAAATATACAATACTGATTCGATATGTTTGTATATTTTTATATATATATATATATATATATATATATATATATATATATATATATATATATATATATATATATATATATATATATATATATATATATATATACCGTGTGGCCCACCTAAGATGTTCCCTTCAATTTTCTCCTGAACCGTTGCAGATACTGAGATGCGGTTTTCACTAAAACTGCTATATACAAGAGGCACATATGGTCATTCGTTATATTATTCTATTGTATTTATTATTGCAGAGATATTGACCCAACTTCGATTTTTTAAATGGAACCCTATAGATTTATTTAGCTAACAAGCGTGAAGAGACGAGCTCATAAATATGCATATCGCCACATGTTACATAATAAAATTTTCGAGAAATTAAGTTTTAAAGACGCACGTCGACTGCTCATTTCCGTAATCTGAACGAGAAATTCCGGGTGATATGCGGCGAGGCCATTCCCTTCCGTTGCGTCGACCCTGCGGTAAATGTAGTGATGCAATGTGCAAAGGAGCTCACGAAAACCTGCGATTTGCTCTTTAAAACTACACCCTTTCAGTCCTGGAGACAATGTATTCACCCATAACCATGTTCTGAGCAAATCTGTACCCCACAAGGTACTATTTTTTAAGTAATGAAATACTACTTCCCTGAAGAACGGTACGGGAAGATGGAAGGAGACCCTACGTTTTGGGCGCTTGCGTTGGTCGCCTCTACATTCACAAAATAGCCAAATCAGGATGGCATCGGGATCATCTCGGACGAGAGATATTATCCTCGATAAAAGAAACAGAATTCGTTGCGTCCGAACACAAAATCTGCCAGTGGTACTATCCGTTAATATTTCTTATTATGAATGGAAATGGGAATGATTCATTATGAATATAGGAATTTTTTATTTACACACAAAACAACGAAAACCAAAAAAACATGTAGCACAAAACATGGATTTTAAAACATATCGGCATAACATGTGCTCTACTTGTTTAAATCATCGATTGATTGATTAGCGATTTCAGACGCGTCAGCAACTTAGGTCATTAGATCCAAAAGTGTAGTACGTTTTTTTCGTCGGGAGGTGGTGGTGGTGGTCTTCCCCCGCTGGATGGCGAGATTCGGCGCCGACCTTCACGTCGACTTGCGGGGATTTTCCCAAATCTGAATCGGGGCATCGCCCAGCGGGGCATTGCCCCAGCCGAGACAAGCTCTAAACCCCCAACTACTCTCCCGGCATGTGTGGTTTGTACGGCATGTTTACTTACTCCGTTTAAACGTATAAGATATAAAAATGTAGCGAAATATGTAAGAAATACGTCGTAATAGGCAAAATATGTAAAAATATGCAATTGTACCAAAATATGTAAAATAAAAATAGTTCCAATTCATTCAGAATGTCTTGTAAATTCTGAAAAATATTATTGAATGTAGCTTTCTAATTCCTGTGAAAAGACACTAGTTTTTCAGCTATGTCTAATTCAGTCCCTTTCTGGAGTAGAATTTTAGCGACCGGTTGCTCTGATAGGTAGTTTTGCGTAGTTTCTACGATCAACACCAGGCGAATGCCGCACCCTACCAAACGGGCCACGGAACGCGCGCGATCTATCCTTCCTCTTCCTTCTCCTATCCTCTCCCCTTACACACACACTTACATTAACATGCACTACACTACCACATATTCCAGGAGACCGGACGGGAGCTTAGAGCTTGTCCCGGCTGGGGCGGTGTCCCGCTGGTGGGAGAGTCCTGGTTAGGGGGAAACCCCACTAGCCGACGGTAGGTCGGCGCCGGATCTCGCCATCCAGCGAGGGGAAAACACCGCCATCTCCTGAGAAAAAACATGCACTACACTAACGGGACTAATGACCAAAGCAGTTGGCGCGCCCTGAAACACGAGAAAAAATCAAATACAAAAAATCAATTACAGACAAGCAATTACATGAAAATCCGTTCAGACTAGACATCAGTTACATCGTGAGTGTTTCTCCTGATGGATGTTTCGCAAGCACCGGCCGGGGGCGGCGGGGGCGGCGGGGGCGGCGGCAGCTGGCAAGAGCGCACGGTCGCCCGCGTGCGCGTGAGGGAGCGAGCGAGCTAGCCGCGTGGCCGCTGCCGCTGCCGCTGCCGCATTCCGCCGCGCTGCCCCACATCGGCGCTCATGGCTTATTCATCCGCCGCCGCCACCCACCGCGGCGGACCCCGCGCGCCCGCCCTTCGAGTCGCCAGCGCCCGCGCGCCGCCCAATCAGCGCGCCGCACGCACGCGAAGCGGTGACTGGCGGCTCGGTTGGTCATTCCAGGCGCGTCAACGGCTTACGTCGTTGGTCCCGTAAGTGTAGTGCAGGTTTCCCCCTCGGGAGATGGCGATGATCTTCTCCCGCTGGATGGCGAGATCCGGCGCCGACCTACCGTCGGCTAGCGTGGTTTTCCCCCAACCTAGACTCTCCCACCAGCGGGACACCCCCCCGCCGGGACAAGCTCTAAGCTCCCGACCGGTCTCCCGGAATATGTGGTAGTGTAGTGCATGTTACTGTAAGTGTGTGTGTAAGTGGAGAGGATAGGACAAGAAGAGGAAGGACAGATCGCGCGCGGTCGGTGGTTCGTTTGTTAGGGTCCGGCATTCACCTGGTGTTGATTGGAGAAACCACGGAACACTACCGATCAGAACAGCCGGCCACTAGTATCCTCCTCCAAGCAAGCTCCTGTCTGGTCTCCCGACATGCCTGGTAACGTAGTGAATGTCAAGTTTATGTATGACGTGCAGATATAAGGAAGGGGCAGGAATTATCGCGCGGTCCGCGGTCCGTGATTCATTTGTTACGGCACTGATCCGGCGTTTGCCTGATAATGATGTTGGTGAATGATACTGAAGTTGCTGATCAAGGAAAACTACTCAACCGAGCAATCAACCGCTTCAATTCTCCTCTTGTCGTTTACTGAATTCGACCTAGCTAGCTAATCTGCTTCCGGGTCAGAGGTAATGTTTCGAGTCCCCATAAGCCACATGACGCATATCAATCTTAGGTGAGGCGTAATTTTAAACGTGGTAATAAAAGTTCTTTTTACTCTAATTGTATCATACAAAAACAAAATGTCGATGCATAATTAGAAATAAGGATTTCTGTGGAACTTTGCTTCTCATATTTTACTTATCATAATAATCCAACACTCATTTTTTTACTTCAGATTGTGAATCACTTAAAGTGCAACTATCATGTTAACTTATTCAACTTAATGTCATGCTAGTAAAGACGTAAAAGCCCTAAGTGAACTTATGTAATGTTCATCTTCATTAGTACAATTGTATCGTGATTGAATCGTGAAATGGTGTGTTAAAGCAAAGGGAGGTTCTTCTGAAGCATATGTCGCCTTTTACCACGTAGTCGTCATTATGTACTATATTTGTACTTGAAAATTTTTATTTTCACATTCCTAATTATGGATGAAAATATTAACAAATAAAATTATAACAATATGTTTTAAGATAATTATAATATATGTTGTATTTTCTTGAACTTAATGGTCATTTTCAATAATCAGAGGTTGACATAGCGCAGAAACAAAAAACATAATTGTGATTCTACTGATGTCAACACTTATTCTTGCTTTCAATAAATCATTTCTCAAGCTTCAGGTATACTATGAAAATACACGAATCCTTACTTGCATTTTGCAGAGTTGAAAGCAGAAATGAAGAAGGAAGATACAGCTCGTTTGCAGAAAAAGAGCCCAATTATACGTCTTACAAAACTTCTGCAATCTTCAATAAATACAAGAAAATCGCCAGCATAGTGATTAGATTGCATTAGAAATAGATTGCTTTTCCTGTTCGTAAGGCATATTGATAAGTCGCGGTGTGTTGCTATTCGAGCATTAAATTTCACATTATTAAAGTTTGGGATCGAATTTATTCGTTAATTCACGTTGGTTTGTATGTTGTTCTTCACTATTCTATGATTACTATACTTTCTCACTCGCGATAATATCTCAAGTTCATTATATCTTAAGATCATAATGTCTTTCATTAAGTTACATGTTCTCACATTTTCTGTTGACAACTGTGAATTCTGTTGACATTCGTGAATTTGAGAGTATACCTAGATCGTTTAACTGCCATGAATTGACAAATACTGTTAGTGTAATTTGAGTCTTGGTGATTTCTCCAAGTTACAGTTTCGGCAGTTACCGGGCGTCTGGTCCGCTGGAAATGTGAATAAAAGTTGTCTGTGAATGAAAGTTTCTTGGGTAGAGAGATGGGTAATTTCCAAGTACAAGAACATGGGAATTTTCGAACATTTTTGTTTATTATTTTTGGAAAAGTGTGAAGTACACAAATACAAACTGATTCTCTAGGAACGGTAGGCGCTATAGTTAGGAACATTTCCGTAGTTATCTTAAAACACTATGGACTACTACAAAAGAAGTTTTAAAAAAACTAAGGGCTATTGGCTCATTTCTATGTACGTCCCTTGCCTGAAAATGGTCAATTTTAAATAAGTTGTATTTTCATTTATTTATTTACAACCGCCGATTTTTATCCAGTAGTAATGATTTTTATCCACTTCAAAAGTATAATTTTTTGTGATGTTCAGTTACATTTGGTAAGTCACTTAACATTCTACCCCTGAACGTGATTGAGACACACCAAGACAAAAAAATCATATCTCGTTATTTTTCTCATGACAGCATCAATAAGAATTTTTTCAACTTATTCTTTAAATAAAAGAAAGGTAGAATATATATTTCTTCGCCATTAGAAGATTCTATTCCTCACCATTAGAAGGCATACGCTGTGCGGTCTGAAACAAGTGAGAAGTCTTCTATTCTCATTTCTCAAATTTTATTCATGAAGAGTAAACTTCGGAAACATTAGTCACTGCTGTGACTTCACCTTAATACTCCTTGTGACATTTCTTTTGTGGTCTGGGACTACTGTACAAGAGGTCTGTTGAATTCTATGTTGAATTATATAATTACACAATAAGGACACGACACAAATCGAGACAGTAAATCTTTTTGACATGGTTTACTTACTATTCAATACATGTGTGGTATTTTTCCCGAACCCAAGAGAATTGCTGAAGAGGAAAGAGAAATGCAGCAACCCACAAACATGTAGTACTGAACAATAAGAGAAAGTGCAAGGAACGGTGTGTCACAGGACTCAAGGTGACACAATATTGCAGTAAGCACGTCTTGTTTTGATTTCTTAATATCATGTCAATCTGGCTACCAACGATAACAAGACAATGTTGTAAGACTAGTTGATTGTGGCGTGAGTTAACGAAATTGATATCCACTATCGCACGATATGGAGGAATAACGAATTAAACTGTTTTGCGTAAAACATGCGTTTGATGTCTTCGAAGATTTTTATCAGGTAGGATCACGTTGGTTTAAAATAGAGACGTATGGAGACTTATGTGGTTTTCAAAATGAGTTTGGTGATGACTGATATCAGTGACTATACTCATTATTCATGTACTTTGCTCTTTTCATTATGTCATTTCCTCATAAGACTAATATCTACAAAGCAAAGACTACTTGACTCATGAATTGATTAATGGTGAGAAAGAAGTGATTCAAATTTCAGCCAACCCCCGCTAGTATCAAACAATATGCTTCTGTCAGAGTATTTCACAGTAATAGAAAAACTGATTTTCATTCGTTAGTCAAATATATTTTTTCTGTGAATATTACATAGCTTTCTTCTACGAAAACAAACGAAGTATTAAAATAGCTATTGAAACGTTTCGATGAAACATATCCAGCTAATTAATAAAAAAATAAACAAGCTCCAAAAACAGAGAAAAGACAACCACAGGAAACTATTTTTGAAATAGAGACAGTGAACCTAAAAAAATAAAAAATTATGAACTTCCATCAAATAACTGAAATAAAGAGATATCTAACATGTTGAACGACATGACAAAAAAATTGTTTTCATTTTTTTAAAGTGAGTTCATGTTTGCTTTGCATATTTCTTGTAGTGTTGCGATTTTTATAAAAGTTTCGTCTTGCTAAATAGGTATTTTAGATGAAACTTTCTGCATTGATTTTCATAGTACAACTTACATGACTTACGAGAATTCAATCCAGGAGTCTGTGGTATGACGAGAAATGAACTGGTGGGTTACAATTACATTATCCATCTGTCTTATTTATGTATTAAATAGTTTTATTTCAGTTCATTGATGTTATTTTCGCAAAATTGGCTTACTAAATACCACATGAGAATTGGAAAATTTTGATAAATCCATTTGCCGCATCGCGACTGTTGGATTTATATATATTTTCCATTGCTGTTGTGATTTTGTGAGAAGAACTCATGACTACTGCAACCTATTGGGACAACTCATTTATTCCATTTCGGAAAAAATTTGAGGAATACATAAAACGGAATTTATTTTTAAATCTTGTATTGTGGATTGGTTTACTTCACAGCGCGAATTCGAATAGTGATGATATTTGAATAATATAAATATAAAAGTCTAAGGAGAGGTATGTGATTGGCCAGGGGTTTTCGAACTGTGCGTCGCGGCTACCAGGGGTGTCCCGGCCAGACGAAAGGACGAACTTTAGACTTTATTTACTTCAATCCTTGAGGCATTTATGCATTTCGTACTGTCATACTCAATGATATTTGTAATATATATTGATTTATTTTACTAATCAATCGTGGATTATTTGAACCTGGCAAGACCTTTACTAATTGACTATTATATCAATGTCACTTACTGAGTAGGCCTTTATATCTTTGATCCCGGTGAATAAGATGGTAAGTGATTAACACTTCATTTTACAGGAGAGCAAAAAACAACGTTTAAATGAATTAAATCAGGGATTAATGATATTGAAACGAAAGTGATATTCAAACAAAACTATTGTTGTGTAGGTTTTGTTTGAGTATTATTCATTGCTTATTTATAGCATTATTTTAAAGTTGTTTTTTGCTCCCCTGTAAAATTAAGTTTGTTGGCTTATCAGCTTATTCACGGGGGTCAAAGATATTTGAAACTTGTTCCCAGGGGAGTCGGTGGAAGTTTCGTTTAGGTCAAGAGCCGTGGGCGACACCCCCTGTGGGAGGCTAGTAGTTGTAGGCTGGCGCCGGCAGTGGCTGCGAGTGCAACGCGTGTGCGCCGGAAGGGCCAGCGGATGGCAGCTGGCGCAAGCGGCGGCGGCGGCGGCGGCGCAGTGTCGCAAGCGGCGCTGGCGGCCTTGGCTGGCGCACTAACTCGTACATTCGCTCATTTCCTGCTTGGCAAGGCGGCGTGCCCGCGCCCGCGCCCGCGACCGACGGCCGGGCGCCGAGGCGGCGGTGGCGGCGGAGGCGGGCGGCGCGGGCGGCGTGGGTGGCGTGGGCTGCGGGGGTGGAGGCGGGCGGCGGGGATGGGAATGGCGGCGGGGCGGCCACGGGAGCGGTGGCAGTGGTGGCGGCGGTGGCGGCGGTGGCGGCGGGGGCGGCGGGGGGGCGGGGGCGGCGGGGCGGGGGGCGGCGGGGGCGGCGGGGGCGGCGGGGGCGGCGGGGGCGGCGGGGGCGGCGGCGGGGGTGCGGCCTCCACTTGCATCAGCGCTAGCGAGCACACGCTCCAGCACGCGATGCCGCACGCGCGGATGACATACTTCGTAGGAAATGTAATGATGCTAGTGAGTCCCATACTTACACGATTCAGCTTTCTTAACACATACAGCTGATGCACATTCAAACACGTCATATTCTTGATGAAATCTCCACCCCATGCCGTTCGACTTAGGGCATCATTTCATGCCACTGCAGTGCCTGTGGCCAGCAGGTCCTAAGGTTAGAAACCTGATGGGGGCAGGATTTTTGACTGGCTAGAGAACTAGATCGAATTCAGGCGTGGTTGGGGGAGAATTCTAGCGGCAGGCTGCTCTGATCGGTAGTTTTTCGTGATTTCTTCCATCTACATCAGGCGAATGCCGGAGAAGTTCCCTAACAAACGGGCCATGAACCGCGCGCGATTTTTCATGCCACTTGTATCTCCTATCCTCCCCCTTTTCACTAAAATGCACTGTACTACTACACATGCCCGGAGAACGGTCGGGAACTTGGAACTAGTCCTGACTGGGGCGGTGCCTCGCTGGTGGGAGAGTCCTGGTTAGGGGGAAACCCCGCTAGCCGACGGTAGGTCGGCGCCGGATCTCGCCATCCAGCGGGGGAAGACCTCCGCCACCTCCCCCAGCAAAACACGCACTACACTAACGGGACTAATGACCATAGTAGTTGACGCGCCAGGAATCACCAACAATCCAACATCCACATCTCGCCCACCCCCGAACTCCGGTTTCCACGACTGCATCGCTATCGCATATCCTACGGGTCATATGCTCTGCCACCAGAGCTCTTAGGGGCCTGCCATCTGGGGGCTTGCTAGGAGGACAAGGGGCGACTGGAATTGCCTAGAGGCCGTTCATAAGTCGCAAAACCGAACACTGGCAGCCTGCTAGGCCTGGCAGGCCCCTGGCAGAAGTTTATAAATACAACCCTACATCTCTCTTCCTCTTTCCCGCAGTAGCACCTATTTCGTTGACAACCCTAAATCTCGCTATCTTATTTCTTTTTGCATCGTTTCTTACTCTTGAAAGTACCTTTGTAAAATACAACCCTCTTTCTTTTAGTAGAAATTAATGGACTGCATAATTCTTTCATTGCACTTTTGATCTTTCTCTTTCTTGTCTCTCTCTTTAATAATTTCCTTTACATTCACACTTCTTGCTTAACAATTCCGAACCTCTACACAATAACTCCTCAACAATCTATACTCCTTACTTCTATATATACATTGTTTATGAGTGCCATATCCAACAACAACAACATCGTGATAATAAGCGGCACAATTTATTTTATTACGCTTACTTCAGATATAGGTAATTCGCGCACTTTGTCTCAAACTTCTTCCAATAGCAACCTCATCCTTGTACATTCCTCTTCCTTTACTCATCGGCTCTCCATCTAGCTTTTCATTCCCTTAAAACTCTTCTCTTCTCTCCCTCCAATTGCAGCTTCAGTTATACCATTCTTCTCGCTTTTCCATTCATCTCTCTCTTTCCCTCTCCCTCTCTCTCTTACTCCTGAATTTCACCGGTCTCGCTATCTCCCCTGTTTCTACTCACTCCTTCCTCTATACTAATGCATTTGACATTATCTAATATTCTTATATCCATTCATCTTCTCTCCGTTTTCCCCCACTAAAGCTATTCAACTTTTTATACCTATTACTTTTCTCCATAATGTCTCCAATACCGCATTATTATCCTCCTCCTCCTCCTCCTCCTATTTTATCTATCTTCACTGAGGCTCCCTCTGCATTTCCACTCCTTTCGCTTCAAGGACAAACGCCCGCAGCGGTGGTTTGCCATTGCCTTCCCCTGCGTGGATAAGGGGAGGGGGCATGAGAAGGAAATGTCGATAGTAGTGGGGATTATGAATGGGTTAAAATCTAGAGGGAATACATAGTGCCAGAAAAACACATTGCAAAAGATACATCAGGGTACTTGCATTTATCACAACACGGAACTTCTATACACAAAATGCATCTACCATATTTAGAACCACATTGAGGGTTAAATTTTGTCAGTGTTTACCTACACATCAGTAGTTTTAATGCATGGCGATTTTCAGGTCATATACTCCTTTAGATTTTGAAACCATGTCAGAATTCAGTTACTTATATTATTCATTTGTTTACTTTGTTGTTCATGTTTTTAACATAAAAAAATACCACATTTTGTGTTAGGACCGTTAATTTATTACCTTTTATAACGTATATAACTTAATAATTTATATAATAGCGCTCTCTCAATAAGTATTGCGCATATGCATTTCAATCAGAAGCGAAAACTCGCTTGTTTCAAAATTTCATTTTTGACGTTGGTCCAGTAATGCAGCCTTTGGTCAATATGTTCATCGTCCAACTGATTTTTAAGTATCACGAAAGAAAAAAATAAAAAGACCTCTGTTGCTCCGCTGATTTCTAATCCCTTATCGTGAGTCTGTGACTGGTAAGTTTATTGGCAAGATTTCTATGAAGCATGAAATGAATTACGAAGTCGGACAAGTCACGATCTTTTTGTCATTCTGATGACGTAGAAAAAAGAATAATGTTATACTACGTTAATTGTTCACTTTTGATCTTTACATTTTATATTCCACAATGTTTCGAAAAGGTCGTTTATGATTGACGTGTGCTCCCCGTCATATTTTCGCAATGAGTTCGTGAATATACATATATTTCTAACCGGCCCATAAATAACGAAAGCCAGTTTTTTAATATGCTCGCTACATCGAACACCAATATTATATTGCCCTATCTTTATAGGAGTGATATTGTACTCATCTAACAGTAAAAATCTACAACTCGATATTGTTATTTTTACGAACAAAAATGTTAGCATGTTCCTGAATAAAATAATTCTGATAATTACTTCATTATAAAATCGTTTTACTGTTGTATTAAGTATGGGTATTTCATTTCTTCATCGACCCATTTCCATCACGGCCTAAAGTGAAGTGAATTTTCTAGCTAGACACCACATGGGAGTCCAACGCCAACGCCGAATTTTACTTCAAAACCCTGAGAGGTACCGATGACCTCTGTAAATTTACTCGATTTACGTTTAACTTCGGCGTTCAGTGTTTTAACCAACACTACTTCAGTCCCACCAGATACTCGTATTTTATTTCCATATTCCTCGCAAGGAAATGTTTATTTTGTGTTTCCGCGAGCGTCAACTGCTATGGCCATTAGTTCCATAAATGCCAGTACATCCCTACTAGCACAACTGCTCCCGGCAGGGCCAACGCCTACCAGCAGCGTTACGGTGTGCTAACCTAACGCTAAGGGTGTGATTAGCACATGGTGCCCTGTCGTGTAGTGCATGCTATCTGCCAGGAAGTGGAGGAATGGGAAGTCTGTCGCCGAACTACACCTGGCTTGAGAAGTATTTCCCTGCACGTGACTCCCCCGGCATGACAGAGCCCAAGCCAGGTCAAGATCTAGGCACTCGACGGGTCTTCCTCTATGTATCTCCCTCAAGGGTCAGAGCCCCAGCCAGGTCAAGCTCTAGAGAGCTGACCAGTCTCACCCACTCTAATAGGATAATCTAAAAGGATGAGGAAGGAAAGATCGACCGCGTTTCATGGTCCCTTTGCTAAGATACTACTCCGGCGTTCACTTGGTAATGATCGGATAAACGACGGCAAACAGTGCAACCCGCTACTAGATTTGTTCTTCGGACAGCGGCTGATTTCGACCTAGCTGTATAGCTAGTGTCGAAAAGCACTATTGCCAAGACACGAACCCTGAGACCTCGCAGACAGTCACGCTGTGGCGACAGTTGTTATTTTGAACCATCTCAGCCAGTAACATTGAACTTACGTAGCGATGATGGCAGTCATATCTATTGATATTTTTCACGGCCTACCGTATATGGGAACTAATTATGATGGGGAAATGGAACATTAAATTCTCTGAGTATTTGGCGCTGATGTTTTACATAATACAATCGTGGCTTGCCACGAGAATTTTCTACCCCTCCAAAATTCTGCAACCGCACCTGGGCTGGAGCCGCTAATCTAGAGTGGTAATTTAATACAACTAGTCAGCCGAGTTCAAACCAAAATCTGCAATGTCTTTCCATGTCATTCACATTACCTTTGAATGCACATCGTGCACTCCGAATGTGGCAATCTCCGTACCACACAACCGAACATCTGGCGTCTTCTGTTTCTCGAATGCCAACTGTAAAAACTTCCAATGGTCGCAGTCGACATGTAAGGTGCTGGCGACTGGCTGGACGTAGCCGAGCATGGAGTCAGGAACAGCGCACTTTATTATCCTGGTGGTCCGGCCGACCTTCAAAGTTCTAATAGGTTCACTAAACTTCCGAGTGGTCTTCTTTGGTCGCGGGTACCGTACGAGACTCCATCAAACGTTAGACATAGAGGGTACCTTGGGATGCTTTACATGTCAGTCCATTACGCGGAAAAGTTTCTTTGTCATAGTCCTATAAGTTGAGTTGGATGTTTTGTCAACAATTAACCATCACAATTCGTTTTTGGACGTAATGTTTCAAATACCAGAGTCCGAGAGGGTCCGAAATATATTGGAAACACGTTTTACCTCTCGCACAAAACGACCATCAGAAGCTGCTTGTAGGGGATCCGGGAAGTCGGCGTGTAGCCGGCACCCCGGCGCGGCTACCGGACACGACTCCGCAGACTCCCTGCTGCCCGACCCCGAGCCTCGATTCCGTGGGCAGCCCGCTCGCCGGAGCCCATCCTTCTTATCCGCCCGTTCTGCACGCCCGTTCTGCCCGCCCGTTCTCCCCCGCCCCGATCTCCCCCGCCCCGATCTCCCCCGCCCCGATCTCCCCCGCCCCGATCTCCCCCGCCCCGATCTCCCCGCCCCGATCTCCCCCCCCGATCTCCCGCCCTGATCTCCCCGCCCTGATCTCCCCGCCCGATCTCCCTGCCCTGATCTCCCCGCCCCGATCTCCCCCGCCCCGATCTCCCCCGCCCCGATCTCCCCCGCCCGTTCTCCCCGCCCTGATCTCCCGCCCCGATCTCCCGCCCTGATCTCCTGCCCTGATCTCCCCGCCCTGATCTCCCGCCCTGATCTCCCTGCCCCCGATCTCCCTGCCCTGATCTCCCCGCCCTGATCTCCCCTGCCCTGATCTCCCGCCCTGATCTCCCCCTGCCCGATCTCCCGCCCTGATCTCCCCGCCCTGATCTCCCTGCCCTGATCTCCCTGCCCCGATTCTCCCGTTCTCCCTGCCCCATTTTCCTGCCTGTTCTTCCCTGCCTGTCTCTCCCTGCCCGATCTCCCTGCCTGATCTCCCTGCCTGATCTCCCTGCCCGATCTCCCTGCCCGATCTCCCTGCCCGATCTCCCTGCCTGATCTCCCTGCCCGATCTCCCCTGCCCGATCTCCCCTGCCCGATCTCCCCTGCCCGATCTCCCCTGCCCGATCTCCCCTGCCCGACTCCCCTGCCCCCCGGCTGCCCATCCTCTCGCCAACTTGACGTCCGCTGGCTCGCACTCCGCTCGCCGCCCACCCCGCCCCGCGCTGCTTATCAACCGCCGCCCGCACCCGGGCCGCGGGCGCGCCGCGCGGCTTTTTTGTTTTGCGGCGCTCGATCGCATCGCGGCCGCCGCCTCGGAACAATGTTGCGCGCGGGCCGTAAATCTTCGCCCCGCCCCGCCCCCTCCGCATCCTCCGCCTCGCGAGGCGATGCCACCGGCCACGCACCGCGCGGGGGGGAGGCGATGCCAGCGACATTTACATTACCATCACAGGAGCAGCATTCAGATATTGATGCTTCGAAGGAATATTTGTTACGCGTTTGGGTTTGTACGATTTTGTTTGGTCGCCAGAACCAATTCAGCTGTAAAGCCATTGGGAACTACTCACTACAAACCTTACAAGTCATTTGCTTATAAAAATTTCGTCGGTCACAAAGATTTACATGGCCATTACACTCAATTTTGAAACAGTGAACGGATAATATCAATAGTGAACAGTTTACTCAAATGGCGAACATCTGGCATCCATCATCCCGTATTCGGTGTCAACAGTGGCGAATCCTGAACATTACCAGTAATTTAAGTATACCGCACCTTATGGGAGCTACCTGTACCGTTGTCTTTAATTTTGAGCTTTTCTGAAATCCCAATACTGTGAAATTCCGTCCTTAATAATTGTTCTATAAGACAATTGTACAAACCATTAACGTCTGATTCATTAACATACTGCATTTTCACAAAAGCTTGAGAGAATCGAAACTTACGAACGACCAAAGAAGGACTATTAACCGCAATATTTTGCGGTGCCTCCTGGCCTAGAAGATGTGCATCCTCCCGTCTCCCCGCCTTTGAAACATGAGGAGCCCTAGGTTACCGCGGTTGGCATGCGGTGCCTTCGCCTGCGCTAGCGAATTCTTTGCACAGTATTGAGAACTGTTTGAAATTTCTCTCTCTATCGCACTTCATAGCTCTTACGGTTGCGGAAGAGTAACTGGCTCTCGGCAGCAAAACAGAGTTATTTTTTCGCGTCCGTTTCAAAGCTTTCAAAACCTCAATAACTTTTTAGGGGATTGCCGAACTTACGAAATATTTATTATACACTTTGAATACCGGCAGTAAACGCGGCAGTATACGCGGTGTATCGGAGAATTCGCCACTAACTTAATTCGGGCATCTTCAATTGAGCGCGCGTCTTTCACCTCAGAGGTGAAATTGTGTGGATCTTGACAAAGCGCCTCACGGTGCGTTTTCTCGGGGATACCCTGTTTCTCGTGACTCTTATTTCACAATATTGGTGAATTATTTATATCTCTTATTTATTAGATTAAATTATTCATCATCTGACCATCAAAACCGTTCCTCCAATGTGTGGTGGAAAAGATTTGGTCATGAGTGTGAGGATCATAATTACACACTAACGACACACGAACGACACTACTATCAACGAAATGTTTCTATTATTAAATTGTCACCAACTCAGACTTCACTATGACCGCATCTTGCCCGTCACCAACACATTGAAGATGATGTTTTCTCCAGCATACCACCGTCGTGATCAACATGTTCTCTCAGAAATTGGTGACCCCCCCCCCAGTGATTCCACTGTCCCGTCGGCAACACATCGCCAAAGCAGCCACTCTGGCCAGTAGGTCTGAGGGCTCCCGACTATGGCCAATTTTTGGCACTAGCTAGGTCCAATTCAGCCTCTGTTCGCAGGACAACTCGAGCGGACGCTTACTATGTCCTGTAGTTTCCATTGTTTCTTCGATCAATACTAGGAGATAACCGGAGTAGTACTTTCACAAAGGAACACGATCCCCGCGCGATCTTTCCTTCCTCCTCCTTCTCCTCCTCATCTCTCCTTACACACGCCCCCCTCCCACATTCACTACCTCTCCGGAGGTACAGTCTGTCCCGTCACGGTGGGGCCCCGCTGGTGGAAATACCTGGCGGAGGAAATCCCGCAAGCCAACCATAGCAGTTAGCTTACTGGAATATTAAAACTTAAATAAATAAATAGATTATTTAGTTAATTAATTAATCGTCCAAACACCACCATTGTCACTACATGTTTGCATTGACCGCTATCACAACCCTTATTTCGTTTCCCTATCGCTGCCTCCTTGCCCTGAGTCGATGCGAACGTCTCGGCGGTCTGTCCGCCCCACCATCTCCACCGCTGCAGCTGCCTCGGAGGAGGCGTCCCGCAAGGCAACGGGCGGCCTCCGAATAACGCACGAAAAACTCATAAATACAGACAGTCACGGCGAGCACGCACGCGCGTTCGCCAACAAAGCCGAACAAATGATCAAATATCGGCGACCCGGGCGCGCGCAAAAAGGAAACTGTTGCCTCTGTGCTCTCAATGCCAGCGTCTCCAATCCGTCGTTTGTTCTTGGGCGATTGACCCACGAGCAGAGCGCGATTAAACAAGCCTTTGTTGGCTACACAAGCAGGGTTGCCGGTAGGTCAGGATCTGCTCGGTTTAAAATGAAGAGTGCCTTTAAATAGCTAGGAAGCGGACATCGTAATTGTGCCGAGTAATCATGCTGGCGTTTGAACTCTAAAGTTTTTCGAAAACTACTGCATGTGCTGTGCTTCCGGCGATGCGTAAACAAGCGATGGTTAACCTCGCTTTGGCTTTGAACAGCTTATCTCACATGTGCCGCATCTCTGTTTAAATTTGTTTTATAGTTATACATACTATAGTCTTCAGACGCTTCTCGATCTTGCTGCCAAATTCTATGTTCAAAAATGGCGTCTCTTTTACATTAAACGGAGTTTTAAACTTACATAAACGGTATTTATGAGTTCATGAAAACCGATGAACCCTGTCTTGAACTACAAGGCTGAACAGTAGCTGTTGGTGCCCTAATAAACTTGGGGTTGCAGCTTCATCAATGACGGGAATGTTAATTCCATAATTCAGAACATTAATGTAAAAATTTTAAAACTTAAGCAATTCTTGTAAATAAAAAAACTTCGTTTAATAAATATCATCAATAATATTCAAACATTACTTATAAAATGTTATGCGTGTGTGCCCGTGTCAAGTGTGTTCACTATTATTTGGACATGTTTTACACTGGTTCATTTAATTATCATAGTTGTTACTTTCTCGTATATGTACGTATATACATATTACTGAATATACATATTTGAGGTAGTTAACTAAGAATATTAAATTCAACAGTGAAGTGAGGTGTCGTGCAGTGTAGAGCTGAGAAATAATGAAGGAAATGATTTTAGTTAACACTAAAGTGAAGGTGATGAGAAGGGAAGGTAGAAGGTCATGTAATGCTGCGGAAAACGATTTCGAGATTTCAACAGAAATATATGTTTTGAGGTCCCCTGATATCTAAAAAGACTTTTTTTAACGTTCGCCAGTATGTGAACAACGCTAGCACCTAAACCATTCATTGACTTTTTTTCTAAAATGAATTTTCCCCGGTTTGTGACACACGTAACATTTTGACATTGATAGGATTAATTCTCATGATGCACTCTAGCTTTCATTAATTCTCATTCTATTTGCACTCTAGCCCCAAACCGAAAACTCCAGAAGATAGTCTTCTACTGCAGCTACATTCGTCATTCAACTAAAGCAAGTACTTAATTAGGACAGCTGAAAACGCCACCGACGGAGATACTAGCGCAGAGCTGAATGTGATTTGCGTTAGTTCGCTGACGTCATCCTCACCACTAGTTGTAATCTTACTACCAACCTAAGCGGAAGAAATATGAAACAGGAATAGATAGGACCCATACTCGTCTATACCCCATATTCGTATACACTTTGTTGCCGCCATATTGTAATGCCAAATTACTTTGAAAGGCAAGTTTTCTGGCTTCGCTCGCCCGGATCCAAGTCACGGCGAGGCTCTGGCCTTCGGCCCTCGCGTTCACTAAAAACACCCTTGAGTCTATCCATCGTATAATTACCAATTCACTTTCATAAGAAAGCATTTTAATGGTTAAGTTCACTACCCTGCATGACATCACTGCGGTGACAGACAAATGAGCATCGCACAGCGCATAACCCAGTCTCCGCTCCTATTCCTCCACCGACGATAGGCGCTAGTAAACAACAGATGGGTTTTGTATGGGGATGACTCAAACCACTGTGTTTGGGACGAGTGCTTTATATTTTAAACGGATTTTCATTCGGTTCCCCGCGTTCGCATGCCCTTATTGGAGATGCTCTTGGAGATCGTAGGAAGGAAGCTCTTGAATTACTCGTGGTAAGTTCAACCCTACGCTCGTAGCATTTTGCACAAAATCCTAATCTTTAAGTAGTACGCGTAGGAAGAACAAAACTAACATTATAGAAGTTTTATCGTACTATATATTAAGAGCTCAGGAAAGGTACTGCATGATCTTAATGATCTGCGATGAGGGCATCATTAGGTGTTGGAGGATCTGAGCGAGTGTTCGTATTTATGAACAGTGTTACAAAGAACGTGTTTACTTTATATTTTTTATTTATTTTTGGTTTGTTGTATTTTACATCATAATTATATTTTATAGTTACAACTAAGAACATGAGTTTTTTTAATTTAAGACATGTTTCAATCTATTCATCGACTGATACGAGAAACAAAGTACAAACTAAAATTCTGCCACAGAGGCCAAATATATAATTTGGGTTCTTTTGATAATTTATAACTCATGATAACGAAAATTATATATTTAATATAAATATATTGCTATCGTTCAAAGAGAAATGTATGTGCTAATGTAATGAAGTTCACGATCGATGCCACAAAGAATCCAACCTATCAACTGCTACTCCACAAAAGCACAAGAAGAATAGGAACACAAACGTAAGAGTATTAGCGTGACAAATGTTGGTGTGCGGTTAATAGGTCTAATAATTGTTTTTTTGTTTGTTGTGAATAGACCTCACTGTTTGAAGGATCTTTGTAGGTTGCCAAACACATGGCTTACTCAGAGCTGCTACCAGACCACTTCCTGCGCGAATACGCGAGACGGTCTATTCACTCCATTCGACGGAATGCCTCAAAACCACAAGGTTGTGAAAATCTCAACTCCTTGTCGGCGTGGTGGAGGGCGGTTACTTAAGTCATCAATGCAGGCCCCAGTAGCACTCGCAGAATTCACTCGTGTTAAATTTACAAAATAATTTGTACGTTTAACACGTGTTCATATTCTTTTACCCAGGAAGTTAATATACTATTACATATTAATAATAAACATATATGCATGCACATATTTATGCATACTCTGTTTAAATATCCTATTATCGATTTACAACTCAATCACAAGTCTGACATATTTTGAATTTTTAAGTGATTGAAATTACAGGTCCCATACGGGGAGCCGGAAAAACGAAATATATTTTTTCATGCAGTTTAAATAACATCAGTTGGATTAATTATTCTCTAAGTGTTTGTGAAAATATGACTTTAAATAGCGTCAAAAACCTTAAGAACAAAATTACTCACCACGAAGTTTAATTTAATGAAAAACTGTAAATGAACCAACGCCTTGCCTGCATTTAACCTGAATTCATAGGTCAGGATGAATAAGAAACATAATAGTTATACCTAATTAAGCAGTGAAACACAATTTTTAACTTTCTCGCTTCCCACATACTTACGTAATAAAGAACAAGTATTCTAATACTGCAGCGATCAGTGGCTAACTTCGGCCAGAGAATCTCGTTTTGTGGACCTCTTATTTCTAAAATGTGGATAAATCTTAATTCTAACGATAGTACATTACTTCTACTTGGCAAAACGTCTGTCCGCCTGACCATTGGTATATCAGTCCGTCAGTCTGTCAGGACAGACTGAGATTCTCTGAGAAAAGTTAGCCAACATTTTACGGTTCGACAGTTTGTGGTCAACTCTAGCACCTAAACCGTTCAAACAATTTTCTTCAAAAGTGATATTATCCAATTGATATGGCCTTAGTCAATACCCTACGAATTTGAAACATATTTTGGAGGGTACTTAACATGAAACCTTTACAAAAATTTCTAATTTATTTTATTTTCGACAATGACAAAAAATTAATATAGACATATTGATGATAGTTTTTTACTTAATGAAATCTCTTCTAAAAAATATATATTCTAATTTAGACTCAGATTGGTGAGACATCATTTCAGAATGACGAATCTTGTGAAAATGTAACAATCACACCTTCAGGTAAAAATAGAAAGAAAGTTCAACCCTGAAAACGAAAAAACAAATTAGAAATATAGAGCTAAGTAGAACGAGATATAACCTGTATTGCACCGACAAAATGAAGTACTGTCATTGTTCAGAATAATATTCAATCTTTAAAGAAACCTATCTGATTAATATCATCTGTTTTCTTAGCATCTAATGTGTGAAAAGGTTCAGGGACCAGGTAATCTGGTAAACAGATTGTTTACTCTATCATCCGGTTTCAGGAGAAAGTGTGCATTTCAGATAAATGACCCAAATAGAAGTACGTGGGAAAGAAGGGGTATCCAAATTCAACTTTTTTGCTGTGTTTAACCGATTTTGAAAGGAGGAGGGTGTACAATTCATTGGGTGTATTTTTTACTTATTCGCCACTTCTTGAGTAGTAAAGATAAAGTATTGTAACTGCAGCGAAAGGGGGCCATTTATAAACAAAAAACTATATTGTGGTTTCCATGTACCGAAAAAGTGAATAATCGCGCTTCAAAACAAATGTTTTTTATTTCATTCCGCTGAGTGGAAAATGGTACGGTTTTGTTAATTGGCAGGTGCTAAAGTCAGCTATGGAGTCATAAATGCTGTATAACGTAGCATTTTTGTGCAAATATCATTTAAATATATTGAAATAATAACCAACTTAAAAAATGTTTCATTTTAAATGTCATGCTTATTTTTTGCTTAATGTTTATATGCATGCTTAATGGATATTTTTGCTTAACGGTAATAACGTAACTGCTATAACGTACTACTGAGTGTACAATGCATGGCGTATACGGTTTACGGTTATGGAGTTTTTATATAGAATCTTTATGTAATTCGTTCTAGACAAAATTTGAGATGACTGAGGAAGTCTAGAAGGCGCTCGCCTCGAGGTAGCCTCAGATTGAAGGGCGCGGTTTCGAATGCCGACTCTGGTGTAATCCAATAGAGGACTTCGCTTCAAAAGTTGAGGGCCAATACGAAGGAACACTTGAATAAAACACACGAATCGATCGTTGTCTCCAAGTTACAAACATATGGAATGTTTCTCGTAGAAACTGCAAAACGTGGGCGAATATACAATAAGAACTCGTTAAATGTATTAATGTACTGTAGTATAATACATTCACGATGTGCATCTGAAAAGAGTATTTTCAGTGCCTTTTATGCAATTCACAATCTTGGCAACATTTTGTAAACTATGAAGAAGCGTTCATGTGAATATCTTATCCGCTTTTTATCCACCTTGTAGTAATTTTTATACTCATGACATATAATCAATTTTTTGTTCCGAGACTTTAATAATATCCTTGCTTCTGTGATTTAGTCGATTGTAAAATTAAATTTGTAAAAGCAAGTGGTCAATATTTTCCATTTTATGACATCATAACTTTGGTTCTCCACGGCAAGTTGATTGGAAAAAAGTAAAACAAGAGCGAATCAAACTAAATTAACAGCATTTCCAAGTAGCTGACTAAGATCCTATTAATACCAGAAGGAAATACGAGTGTAATGCGACTATAAACATGTTCCTTTTTGAAGCTTCTTCGGAGAACATTTAAATATAATGACGATTTTTAAACTCGCGGAAAGTAGTTCTCAACTGTGTTATAAAGTGTGGCCAGTCACGTAGCCATGCAATTTAATAGGAGAATTTCTGAATCACTATATAAGCCTTGCTTTTTTTCTGTGGTAGGGCTTTGCCCTTATATAAATCGTACGTAGATCAACCGGCTTAGCATGAAATTCAAAATAGATTAGAGACACTAATATGCGTCGCTAGGGGGATAATATTCATATAATTAGGACAGAGAAGAAGTGAAAAAAGTTTCATTCAACAGAAGTACAAGAGATTTGGATAGTTGTCCTGGAAAAGTTTGAATTAGTGTATGTGTGCGAAGAGGTTAAGCAACTTTAAAACCTTACATTTAGTAATATGAAAGTTCGGCAACTTAAGTGAACGCACGTAGTGCGGTGTTGTGGAGGGCGTTGGAAAGGGCTGAAGGGAAGTGCACTGCTGTGGAATGCAGGAATGTGTGAAGGAGTGAATTGTATCGCCTTACGGTGCAGTGATGTCTAGAGACCGGAAAAATATGTAGTATGAAACGTGAAAATATGCACATAAATATGCAATAAAACAGTAAGAATATGTAATAAATATGTAAAATCGGATATAATACGTAATATTAAAATATTGTAATTATAAAACATTTGCATTATACAAAATTACATTTATAACAAATTTTGTAAACAAATTTTAAAAATAATACAAACGTTTTAAAAATCATTTGGAGTGCATAAGTTGATGCACACTTTGCACATACAACTTTCCCGTCAGTAATAAAAAGCTTCTTTTGTTGTTACCCAGGATCGTCGTTCAGCAGTCAGACCTAGGTGCATTTATGTAAGGTTACATGCACCTTGAGTCGGAGGACACTCAATAGAAGTCATCGTGCAAATTGGCGAAATCTACGGCCAGCAAACAACCATTGCAGCGTGCAACATTTTCATCGCAGACGTGTAACACGTCTGCGATCGCCAAATTTTCTCGAAAATTAAGGTTATAGGTCTCGAAACGCGGCGTCAATACTTTGCACACCTAGATTTCACCAATAATGTAGGGAAAATGTTTTTTAAATACCTTTTTAAAACATATATGTAATAAAATTTTCAAAAATCAAAAACATTTAAAATAGCAAAATGTGTAAAATATGTAATATAGTACTAAATATGTAAACTAATGTAATGAAAAAAATGGATATTGTGTTAGGAGAGTGACGATTCGCCAAGATTACAATTATAAGATTACAAGATTAGACAAATATGTAGTTATATAAAAATCCGGTCTCTAGTGATGTCTTACGTTGTATTCTTTATTATTAGACTATAATTGTAATAATGGTTATAAATTAGCCATTGATAGAGTAATTACACAGCAAGCACGTATGCACTAGCACAATATTTTTGACGGTTGGTTTTATTACAAATATCATTTGATTTGGTGCCTCACTCATGGGTTGATTAAGTGTCCTCGACTTATGGATCGTAGACTGGTAGGTGTTTAGAGGATTTGGATGTGAGGATGGAAACCTCATTCGCAGATTAAGTAGGGAACTTGCTGTTACGTTAACAGTAACTATTAACTAGTAAATGAAACCAGTAAAAACTGAGTTATTTGTCTGTTCTCCTTATATTGACCGTTTACCATTCTCTTCGTGCAGGAACTGGCAGATTTCTCCAGAGGTAGATCTTCAAAATTCCAGGAGAGGATGAATCAAAGGATTGATGATTAAATGTAAAAGCATCTCACGCAACACTGAACGAATCCTAAAAATGTTCTCGACATTTTCTTGTCCAATTTTGTAGATTTGGAGTCCTCCATTTGAATATTTTCAAGCAAGAAAATCTTAAGCTTGACACTTAATGGTTTGTGGTTTGCCTGGCAAGGAGAAATTCATTCTTTTGCGGCCGAAGATCGCAAACACTCAAGAGGGACGATGCCTGTCATAGGTCATTTGAATTTGCACCCTCACGTGACCACTTTTTTTACACAATAAAAGCTAATATTCTTATATATTTGACAATCAAACAGTGAATTCATTAAAAAAGTATTTATTTAAATTCTGTAATGCTAGCAGAGATATTATGGTACCATGATTATTGATACCAGAGGTATCAACCTAAAGTACGTTATTACAATATTACAATAAGAAGTTTAATCAACAGAAAATTCATAAACTACTTGTGGTTGATCTGCTATCCTGAATCAGAATGTCCTTATTTCACAATCACGTTTCGTGTGTAGGTTTCACGCATCATCAGATGTGTACATAAAATAAAATATTGGAGATGTTCTCATCTGAAGGTAAAAATTGCAAACATACTGTTTTGAAGATTTTGAATACAACAATTTTTCAAAATAAGTAACAAAAAACAGAATGAAAATGATTAAAATTCGAGTTTAAATGAAGAATGTCAGTAATAAGTACAAAATATA
The DNA here is from genome assembly GCA_964035755.1 of Teleogryllus oceanicus. Classification (NCBI taxonomy): domain Eukaryota; kingdom Metazoa; phylum Arthropoda; class Insecta; order Orthoptera; family Gryllidae; genus Teleogryllus; species Teleogryllus oceanicus. The sequence goes on from CAXIVR010000005.1 coordinate 5,517,524, forward strand.
AATTAGATGGGACAGAACGTACCAAAACAAGTCTCCCCATCTAATTTATATTTTGTACTTATAACTGACATTCTTCATTTAAACTCTAATTTTAATGATTTTCATTCTCTGTTTTTTGTTACTTATTTTAAAATTTGTATTCAATATTTTCAAAAATGAATGTCATTTTTTTTCATATGGGAACTAGTCCAATAATTACTTTTATTTACACATCTGATGATGCGTGAAACGTACCTGCAAAACGTCGTGGTAGTGAAATAAGGACTTATTGATTCAGGATAATGGAGATCAATCACAAGTAGATTATTACAATATGAATTTTAATAAACTGAAAATTCATATTGTAATGAACTACTTGTGGTTGATACCTCTGCTATCCTGAATCAATAATCATGGACCATCACTTGCGCACGTTTTCATGAGCTACGAAATACTTACCTCCACTCCTTTACTAAAATTATTTCAGTTATGAGTAAATGATAGCAACAAGCGTTTTAGAGAAAATTGGATAACCAGAAATATTCGCTGCTGTGAAATGGAAACTATTTTGCATCGAAAACGAGCTACAAATTTGATATGAAATTCCTTTTCTCAAAATAACCAAACTCCACACTCCTCAGACATCTAACGAAAGGAGGGCTCAAGAAAACCACATACCGGATAATACCACAATATCTCTGTGGCCACCACGGAATTTAAATCAAGATTTTTTTTTATGAACTCCCTTTTTGATTGTCCGAAATATAAGGATATATTTGTGCCATTATAGTTACTTTCGTGAGACAACCACATCAATTTAAGATTTTCCTGTGGAGAGTTGGGACGTGGCGGCGCTGGACGTTCCGTGCAGAGGCGAGCGCTGCGGCGGCCGAGAGAGCCCTGGGAGGCTGCGAGTCTGGCCCACACACGCAACGCCCACGGCGGCGTTGGCAGGCGCGACGCGTGGCAACGTCGCCCGCCCCGGCGCGGCGCGGCGCGGCCCGGCCCGGCCCGGCACGCGAGACGCGCTGCCCCGCCCCGCCCCCGCCCCCGCCCCGCTCCAACCTTCCCTTCTGCCTTCCACACGTGCGCGCGCCCGCGCCCGCGCCGCCGCTCCCCGCCCCGTTCTCACGCTCCCGCGCGCGCTCAGCGCCAGCCTGGTCGCAGCGTCCCTCTGTGCAGGGAGCGCCCGCGCATTTTACGCAATGTGGAGTTTGGTTATTATTAAGCTATAACATCCCTATCCAACGCAAAAGCCTTCCACTCTTAGGTGGGGTTGCTCACGAAGAAGAACTTGCCAGGTGAGCTAAAACCTGTGTGTGTGTTGTGTGTGTGTGTGTGTGTGTGTGTGTGTGTGTGTGTGTGTATATATATATATATATATATATATATATATATATATATATATATATATATTGTATTTCTTAACAAAACCTTTGATTTTTCCTGTAGAACTTTTCACTGTTAAATAATAGTTTGCTAACATATTAGTTTCAATTATCACATTCATTTATCTTCAACTATTATTTACACTACTATTTACATATATGAATTTACACATTTGTTCTTTCTAGAATAGCATTAGTCACTTGTTTCCACTTTACTCCGTCACTAGCTATGGGGTCTCATAAATTACCTATTTCGCGAACAAATTCGTCTTGCCACGTTTTTCTTTGTTTACCTACATTTCTTCTTCCTACTCTTGGGTCCCACTGGGTGACTCCATATTTGCATAGTTTGATAGCGAAATCGAATTATGTCGCAGTCTGGAGGAGAATACTGGCGACCGGCCGCTCTGAGCGGTAGTTTTCCGTGGTTTCGCCGGGCAATTCCAGGCAAATGCCGGTTCAGTACCACAACAATCGGGCCACGGATCGCGCGCGATTTATCTTTCCACATGATCATCTTCTTCTTTCCCTTTACATACAAACACACACACATACACACATCTTGAACTACACTAGCATATGTTTGGAGAGCAGACGAGATCTCATTAGAGCTTGTCCCCGCTAGACCGTTGCCCCACTGCGAGACCTTCCAGAAGGGTCGACTCGTTGGCCGGCGCTGGATCTACCTCCCAGCGGGGAAAGATCCCCACCATCTCACGGGATAGAACACACACGACTCTTACAAGACTAAAGGCCGGAGCAGTTGATGCGCCCGGAAGCACTAAAGAATCAATCCCAGAGCCGCTTGCTCCCCAGGCGCTGCCCGCTGCCCGTCTACCCAAGCACATGCCACCTGTTGTTCCCCGAGCGCCCGACGCCCCCGCTACTTTCTTCAGTCTGCCCGCGAGTCTACTTTTCGATTTTTCGTGTTTCCGGGCGCGTCAACTGCTTCGGTCATTAGTCCCGTTAGTGTAGTGCTTTTTTTCGTGAGATGGCGGTGATCTTCCCTTACTGGATGGCGAGATCCGGCGCCGACCTACCGTCGGCTAGTGGGGTTTCCCCCTAACCAGGACTCTCCCACCAACTGGCACCGCCCCAGCCGGGACAAGCTCTAAGCTCCCGACCGGTCTCCCGGAATATGTGGTAGTGTAGTGCATGTTAGTTAAGTGTGTGTGTAAGGGGAAGAGGATAGGACAAGGAAGAGGAAGGAAAGATCGCGCGAGATCCGTGGCCCGTTTGGTAGGGTACTGCTCCGGCATTCGCCTGGTGTTATCGGAGAATCACGGAAAACTACCGATCAGAGCAGCCGGCCGCTAAATTCTCCTCCAGACAGCGACTGAATTCGACCTAGCTGAAAAGCTAGTGTCGAAAATCCTGCCGCCGTCAGGACTCGAACCTAGGACCTCTCGGTCAGAGGGCTGCATGACATCAGTTGAAGAACTGAGCTACCGCTACCGGTCAGATGGATGGTGAGATCCGGTGACGACCTGCGGGATTTCCTCTCTCTAGGTCTCCTGCAAGTAGTGATAGAAAATTTTATCAAAACATCGATGCATAGGTTTCGATACATCGCTAAAAGTTTTTCGATCATAAAAACCTCGACGAAAAAACATCAATACATCTATTTTGTAATTATAGACTAATAAACATGCTATTTTGTTATTCATTTTTAATTACAGTACGCAAAAGGGATATATTTTATTGTTTGGTTACCAGCATGTTAGTAGTATGTTAATAAAAATCATTGTCGAATGTAAAGAATAAAATTAACAATAAAGAACATGCTACTTTACCCTTTAGCCACTTCATTCATAGACCGAAGTAAAACCACCTAAAATTCCCTCGGATTGCACAGGCGAAATGTTCAGCGCGAGAAAGAGGATGACGAATAGCACGAGAAAGAGGAAGGAAAGATCGCGCGAATCCCGTGATCCGTTTGTTAGGTTACTTCTACGGCTTTTGCCTGCAGTTGATGGAAGAAACCACGCAGAACTACCAATAGAGCAGCCGATGGCAGCGCTTGAATCATCCTTCAGTCACTCCTTCCATCCTTCGCGGTTCCGGTTCTTGTTGGTCCTCTCTCTGGAGCCCCCACCCCCACCACTGTACCGGTAACGGTAGCTCAGTGCATCAACTAATGTCATTGCAGCGCCTCTAACCGGGAGGTCCTAGGTTCGAGTCCTGACGGCGGCAGGATTTTCGACACTAGCTTTTAGCTAGGTCGAATTCAGTCGCTGCCTGGAGGAGAATTCTAGCGGCCGACTGTTCTGATCGGTAGTTTTCCGTGGTTTCTCCGATCAACACCAGGCGAATGCCGGAGCAGTACCCTAACAAACTGGCCACGGACCGCGCGCGATCTTTCCTTCCTCTTCCTTCTCCTATCCTCTCCTCATACACACACACTTACACTAACATGCACTACACTACCACATATTCCGGGAGACCGGTCAGGAGTTTAGAGCTTGTCCCGACTGGGGTGGTGCCTCGCTGGTGGGTCCTGGTTAGGAAAACCCACTAGCCGACGGTAGGTCGGCGCCGGATCTCGCCATCCAGTAAGGGAAGATCACCGCCATCTCTCGAGAAAAAACATGCACTACACTAACGGGACTAATGACCAAAGCAGTTGACGCGCCCGGAAACACGAAAAAAAAACAACCAAACCAACCCACCCCTGCCCCCATCCACCTCAATTACTTCTCAAAAACACGGGAAGTTTATTGACAGCCCATGTTAATTGATTGGGGTAAAATATAGGGAAAGCAAAGAATGTACAAGAATGTATTTCATAGGCATAATTGTTTGTTCTTCTGATTGGAAGAATAATTACACCGATATATCAAAAACTGCACGAAGAATACTCGATTAAGTAATGACTTTTTTTGTGAAGTGATGATGAAATATAATGCGATGTTACCTTTTGTGATGCTATCCACTTTCACAACCCAATGGTATTTGTCTTCATTTACAATTTCCCAAGAAATTCGAATATAAATTACTGTCTACATGCGAGCGCGCGCGCGCGCGTGTGTGTGTGTGTGTGTGTGTGTGTGTGTGTATGTGTGTGTGTGTGGAAAAGGACAGAATATCAGCAAAAGGCTTTGTAGAAGCCAGACACACAAATAGAAGATAAAGATTAAAAAGAAATAGATGTATGCAAGTTGACAACTGCATTGTCAAAACCATTAAAAATCCTTACGTTTGTACAACATAAGAAGACATACGGGTTGTGACGTCCCATGCTGGCTGACTCATTGAGTTGCGTAACTTATCTGCTGTTAGAGGATTTTTTCTCATTAATAAGCATACGTTGGAAGGTATCTGCGACCTTCAATGCACGAAGCTTGTAGGTAGCTAGTAGATCAGTCCGTGTGCAGGCGGCACGGCGGGCAGAAACGTGGCCGGCCTTCTAACGAATATCCAGCGTCAGGCTGACGAATTGCCTCACAGCGCGAGGGCAACGCGCCAGCGACGACAACATTCTCTTAATAACACATGTCGCCGCCAATTAGCGCATTAGTCAAAATGCAAATTCGCCCAGGAATGCCTCCGTTACCGTCGATGGCCGCAGCAGGTAGCGAGGCCGTCAAAGGGACGCTCGAAGCCGCCTCCATCGGCGCTGCCAGTGGGAGGGGCAGGAGAGCGGAGGCGGAGGCGGAGGTGGAGGCGAGGGGGCGTATACCGACTGTATCTCGCGCTCCGCGTTTTCTAAGCCGTTTGCCTACCTTCCCCAAAAAGACTGAGTGCGACTACATCACATTTCGTTTTCTTCCTTAGTATAAAGATTGATTTCTACGTTTACTTTGGTCTGCATAGAATTATAATTATCACCCATTCTGTCTGTTTTCAAGAAACACTTGCATGTCCTTTTAAAGCTGTGCCAAGGTTCAAAGACACGGCTTTAAAGTTTGTGGAAACTAAACTTGAAACCTCCTATCATAAGCATCTTCTTCCCTCGTTGACTCAACATACGGAATTCCGAAGATTCCCCCCATGTGTACCTGCGTTCGAGATTTATTCTGGACTGATGTGAGAACTTGTTTGATGATTGATAGAAATTCCGGGCGCGTCAACTACAGAGGTTATTATTCCCGTAAGCGTAGTGCATGTTTTTCATCGCGAGTTGGCTGTGATCTGTCCTCGCTGGATGGCGAGATCCGGGGTCAACCAACCGTCGACTAGCGGAGTTTCCCCAACCAGTTATCTCCCATCAGCGGGGCACCGCCCCAGCTGAGACACGTTCCAAGTCCCCAACTGGTCTCCCGGAATATGTGGTAGTGTAGTGCAGGTTAGTGTAAGTGTGTGCATGTAAGGGGAGAGGATAGGACAACGAAGAGGAAGGGAAGATTGCGCAAGGTCTATTGCCCGTTTGTTAGGGTACTGCTCCGGCATTCGCTTGGTGTTGATCGGAAGAAACATGAAAAACTACCGATCAGAGCGGCCGGTCGCTAGAATTCTCCTCCAGACAGCGACTCAATTCAACCTATTGTAGCTGAAAAGCTAGAGTCGAAAATCTTGCCGCCGTCGGGACTCGAACCTAAGACCTCCAGGTCGGAGGTACTGCAGTGCAGTTGATGCACTGAGCCACTCCCGTTGGTAGTATTCGAGATAGTAATTTACTTTATTTACTTAATATACGAGCTAGTAATTGAAGCAAGAAAATGTCCAATTTTACGGAATCTGCGGCGCACAACACTAAACTTTTGCTGTCGAAATATAGGTACCTTTAGGTGCAGCATTATTATATTTTTTGTAATTAATAGTATATGTGTAAAAAAGTGTCATTGTTTTTATTATTTCTGAACAAATCCAAAATTGTGTTTTAATAATTATTGGGGGCCCTGTGCGGAAGGAGCCCAACACTTGCTTACTAGTCTCGTCCATCCCTCGGGATACTATAAAGCGATGGAAATTATAAAGCGACTAGATGATATTAGAGACAAGTTTTAGCAAAGCATGTATCCCCTTGTATTCGCTCTGGGTCCTGTTTTGAGGTTGTCTAGATCTTGCCTAGAGCGAAAAGGCTCGTTCACGAGTGAGAACGAGTGTAATCGGAAGAGTCGCATTACACAATAAACCGTCACGTAAGAATCATCAATGGAGATCGTTCCTAACAGCGTCTGCAGCTAACTGTACATTCCCGAGATGTAAAATCATAAGTGGTCATTACCTTTGAGAAATAGTACCAGTGATTAGTTGGCAGCTGTGTTTGAACAAATGTGCATCGAGTGGAGTGGTGTAACCGGAATTTAGTGCGAACACAGCGGCTAGCATTAATATTAACTTCCGTTTAGAATGGAACTGAGCAAAAACTCTTCTTTCACTGTTGTCGTGGGGGCAGATACAGATACAGAATTAATACAGATAATAGCAGTTAAAATTTCAGATTAGAAATATAAATGAAGAAATATACATTCTCATATTCAAAAGAAAGAAAGAAAAAATAAAGAAAAAATATAACAAATGGGAATAGTAATAATAATTAATAGCACATGTTATTACAAATATGAGAAATGATTGAATAATATTTAATGTATTAATTCCCCGTCGCATTTCATTTCTACAATTTTATCTGCTATATGTTCCTTATATTTTGCAATCATATAACGTGTCTTTCTTTATTGATATTTTATAATGTTTAATTGTGACCTGCTACTAATCCTCCCGTTGCATTTCTTTTTGAAATTTTATCTGCTATCTGTAACTAAATCATTTAGATGTATCCATTAATTGTAATTTAATTTTCTATCTTATTTCGTATTTATTTATAATTTTGTTATATTTTTCTGCATCTTACGATGACAGCGAAGCTGTCGAAAGCCGGCTATCTTAATAAAACTAATATGTTAACGAAGATGACCTCTTTATTTCGTTTCATAAGAACGTCAACAACACCACATCAGAATTCCCACAATACACAGCTAGGTGTACTCCAGCCTCTGTCTGGAGGGCAATTCTAGGCTGCTCTGATTGTAGTCTTCCGTTCTTTCTTCAATTAATACCAGGCGAATAACGGAGTGCCCTAACAAACAGACCACGGACCACCTTTTATCTATCCATCCTTTTCCCTTTTCCAGCCTCATCCTTTGCATATACGAACTTACTCTTACGCGCACTACAGTATTACACACGCCAGGCGACCGGTCGTGACCTAAGAGCTTCCGACTGAGAAGGTGCCCGTTGGTGAGAGATACCTGGTTGAGGAAGTCCCCGCAAGACAGTGTGGGGAACTGCCGCGTTCGCTGTCTCGAACGAGTGAGGATCAATTCGATCCGTGATCCTCTCCAATCATAAAAAAATTAAACCACGAAAACTTGAATTTTCCATTCCTAGATGTTTTAAATCTTGAAACCCTGTCAAAACCTTGCGGTCGGCGCAGCATCAGTGGGTCGGGAGATCACCGTCACCTCCTGCGATAAAACAAGCACTACAATTACAGAATAAATGACCTTGGTTGCGCGACTGGAATCACTAATCAATCAATACATTTATCTCCTCCCTGGAGCGTGTCGTGTCGTTGCCTGGGGCGCGACCGAGACCGGTGCCCCGTTTGTGGGAGATACCTAGTGGAGGAAATCCCGCAAGACGGCGTGTCGTGTCGTGTCGTGTCGTGTCGTGTCGTGTCGTGTCGTGGCGTGGCGTGTCGTGTCGTGTCGTGTCGTGTCGTGGCGTGGCGTGGCGTGGCGCGGCGTGGCGTGGCGTGGCGTGGCGTGGCGTGGCGTGGCGTGGCGCGGCGTGGCGTGTCGTGTCGTGTCGTGTCGTGGCGTGGCGTGGCGTGGCGTGGCGTGGCGTGGCGTGGCGTGGCGTGGCGTGGCGTGGCGTGGCGTGGCGTGGCGTGGCGTGGCGCGGCGTGGCGTGGCGTGGCGTGGCGTGGCGCGTCGCGGGGCGTGGCGCGGCGCGGCGCGGCGTGGCGGGGCGTGGCGGGGCGGGGCGTGGCGTGGCGTGGCGCGGCGTGGCGCGGCGTGGCGTGGCGTGGCGTGGCGTGGCGTGGCGTGGCGTGGCGTGGCGTGGCGTGGCGTGGCGTGGCCGGGGTTGCGACAATAAAACTGTGCCCCGTTGGTGGGAGATACCTGGTTGAGGAAAACACCGCAAGACGGTTGGTAGGTGGGCGTAGCATCGTGGGGGGGATATCTCCTGCGATAAAGCAAGCACTACATTCGGAAATGCTGTTGCGCAATGGAGCCAATGCATCCGAGGGCGCTGGTCGCGTGGCGTGGCGTGGCGGCGGCGGCGTGGCCGGGGGCGCGACCCGGGCCTGGCGGCGAGCGGCGTCGTCCCTCTTCATCGCGCCCGAGCCGTCGCGCGCCGCGGCCGCCGCGCATTTTAAAGGTGTCCCTCTGGAAAAAGGACGAGCGGCGCGCGCGCCCACCGCCTCGATTTATGGGGCGACCCACCCGCCCGCGCGCGGCGGCGGCGGCGGCGGCGGCAGCGGTGGTGGAGGCTGAGGACGCGGAGCCGGCAGCGGAGGCGGAGACGGAGGTGGAGGAGGATGCGGTGGTGGAGGCGGAGGTGGAGGAGGAGGACGAGGTGGTGGCGATGGCGGCGGTGGTACAGAAGCAGCTGAGGAGGCAGCGGGGAGGGGAGACGGAGGCGGAGGAGATGGCGGAGGTGGGGAGGCGGAGGCTGAGGAGGCGGAGCCGGCAGCGGAGATGGAGACGGAGACGGGGATGGAATGGAAGAGAATGCGGTGGTGGAGGCGGAGGTGGAGGCGGAGGCGGCGGCGGCAGTGGAGCCGACGGTAGCAGCTATGGCCCAGAAGGTTCCTGGAAGAGCGGGAAAGGCAGGGCGGGCGCCGCAATGAAGACGGTCATGATTGTGGCGAACATGGCGATGATGTTAATTGTGTACCACTTCCGGGCGCGACAACTACTTTGAACACTAGTGTAGTGCCGGTTGTATCTTGCGAGGAAGCGGTGTGCCTCCCCGTGGGCATGTGGCACACGGCGCCAACTTAGAAGCGCGATTTTGGAGACTTTCCTCTCTACGCATGTCCATCAGCGGGGCTCTGCCGCGGACGCGATTAATAACCTGCAAGGGCCCGACATGCGTGAAGAATGAAACGACACCGGTTGGGGGTAGGGGTAGGGAGTGAATGTCATATTGGGCGGTTGATGGCAGAGGAGGCGGGTGAGGGTCGGTTGGTTGGTTGGTTCTCAGTGATTCCGGGCGCGTCAACTACTGATGTCATTACTCCCGTAAGTGTAGTGCATGCTTTTGTCGGGAGATGGCGGTGCTCTTTCCTCGCTGGATGGCGAGATCCGGCACCGACTTACCGTCGGCTAGGTATCTCTCACCAGCGGGGCACTCCCAGCCGAAACAAGCACTCAGCTTCCGACCGATCTTCCGGAATGTGCGGTAGTGCAGTGCGTGTGTCTGAGGGCAAGGGGGTAAGGATAGGAAAGGAAGAGGAAGGACAGATCGCGCACGGTCTGTGGCCCGTTTGTTAGGGTACTGCTGCGGCATTCGCCTGGTGTTGATCCTACAAACCACGGAAAACTACCGATCTTAGCAGCCGGCTGCTAGAATTCTCCTCCAGACAGCGACTGAATTCGACCTAGCTGAAAAACTAGTGTCTAAAACCCTGCCACCGTCGGGAATGCAACGCCAAATCTCGCCGTCAGAGGCACTGCAGTGACGTCAGTTGATAAGCCACCTCTCCGGGCGTGAGAGTCAGAGCGGTGGCTGTGCGAGTGCGAGGGTGGGAAGGGGAAAGGGAAGTGGGGGGGGGGCAATGGATTTACGCGGTGACGGCGAAGAGGCGGTGAACGATTTGTCTGAAGAAGCCGCTGCTGGACGTCGTCCCCGCCGCTGCCCGGATTTATTCGCAGCCGCCTCTGACGGATGTCCTCTCGCAAGGTCGTTCGCTATCAGCTTCGCTTTTTGCCTGGGCAGGGCGGGGGATCTGCGCGCTCGCCGCCTCGGAGTGAGCTGCGCTCCGATCCTTGATCCTCTCAAATCATAAGAAATTTAAAACCTGAAAACTTGAATCTCCCATTTCTAGATCTTGTAAATCTTCAAACCATGTCAGATCCTTGCGTTTGGAACGACACAAAATAACAAAATTAACTTAAACAAAATAAATTAATTTTTTTAATTTAATTCAAGGGAAATGTCTCTCGGGTATTTCGTCGTTATGGCGATTTAGATCTTATAAGTCTCAATTTATTGTTTTTGATGCCTGACAGCTTCGAAATTTGGAAGTTTCAAGGCTTCTAATGGTGTCGAGGAGTTCGAAACCTTCGGGATCTATATTCTGTTTTGCAAGTCGCTTCTACCACTACCCCCACCCCCATTTCTACCACTCCTACTCCTACAAACGTAACAAGAATGCTTGTTCGTTTGAAGTAAGATAAGCAATTCATCGATCGCAGCGTCCGCCGGTGCCGCCGCGGGGTGCCGCCCCGCGCTCACGTCTCCTTTTCTCAGGCGCGCGGGCGGGTGGATGGGAGATTCGCGTGGGTGGCCGGCCGGGCGGGAAGGTGGGAGGCGGGGAGCGCGGGCGGGAGCGCGGGCGGGAGACGGGCGGGCAGGCGAAGGGCGGGCGTGCGAGCGCGGCGGGATCGGCGGTAAGGGCGGGCGGTGGCGGGCGCGGGCAGGGGATCAGGAGCAGGTAAGCGGGCGGGCGGTGGCGGGGCGAGGGGCAGGCAGTGGGGCGGGCGGTGTGGAGGGCAGTAGGGAGGGGTAGAGCGGTGAGGCGGGCGGTGAGGCTGGCTGGGGGCGGGCGTGGGGGCGGGCGAGAGGGCGAGCAAGGCGCGGGGGGAAGGCGAGCGAGAGGGCGAGCGAGAGGAGCGAGCGAGAGGGCGAGCGGAGGGGCGAGCGAGCAGAGCGGGCGGGCGAGCAGGGCGGGCGGGCGAGCAGGGCGGGCGGGCGAGCAGGGCGGGCGGCGAGCGGGGCGGGCGGGCGAGGGGCGGGCGGGCGAGCGGGGGGCGGGGGCGAGCGGGGGCGGGCGGGCGAGCAGGAGCGGGCGGGCGAGCGGGGCGGGCGGGCGAGCGGTGGCGGGCGGGCGAGCGGGGCCGGGCGGGCGAGCAGGGCGGGCGGGCGAGCGGGGGCGGGCGGGCGAGCAGGAGCGCGGCGAGCGGGCGGGCGGGCGAGCGGTGGCGGGCGGGCGAGCGGTGGCGGGCGGCGCATCCTGGCGGTCGTTTTGGACCGCTCTTTGATAGCCCCGCGGCCGCCTTGAGTAAACTCCCCGTGCGGCCGAGACAATAATTGAGCGGGAACCGTCTTATGACGTCTATACGTCCGGAATCGATTATGGTGGTTGAGTCGGACAGTGCGGAGTCGAGAAAATTGAGTCGGCAGCATCACGGCCCTGGGCGCCGGAGGACTCGGGAAAATTGAGTGAGATGAGCGGGGCCTTGGGGAAAATGAGGCACAAAGCTGTGATTTGCTCACGACTGTTTATTGTTTGATGGTTATTCCCTTCAGACAAATACTAGTTTATGTGAAGATATAAGAAATTACTAAGTGATATAAGTGAAGATCAAAGATTGTTCCTGACAAGTCAACAGTAATCGTTCGGTTGAAAAATTTACCACTATCGTTGCCTTGGATATATTCATGTTTTCTTTGAAGTGTAATTGTGACGAGTGTAATGTTGATAGAGTCAGGTCAGATGACAGAAGACCATTCATGGCAATGAATGACAATTATTGAGTCGTAAGTTCTATACTCTGCCAGAAAACCCCTAACCACAAATCAATTGAACCAGGTTCTTTTTTAGATTTCTGAGCTACTAACTTCAAAATTTGTACAGATATCCACTTATAGGCAATATTGGGACTGTACCTTTACAACAAGAATGCAGAGTCATACACTAATTAATACGGATTTTAAGGTTGAGATTTTGAGATTGGATATTCCTGGATTATGAAGACGCAAATTACATTCGGCAAAACAATTTTGCAAAATAGAAAGCAGAACTTAAGTGTTGAGGAAGTGTTAATTTTACACAATTTAGAACAAATTACTCAAATTAAATTCACAACGTACAAAGTTTATTAACGATGTATTTGTGTAGTTCCTACAGTCTATCTCACCTCTGATCAGGAGGTCCTAAGGTTTGAGTCCCGACGGTAGCATGATTTTCGATTGGTTGGTTGGTATTTTCGTGGTTCCGGGCGTGTCAACTTCTTCGGTCATTAGTCCCGTAAGTGTTGTGCATGTTTTTGATCGGGAGGTGGCGGTGATCTTCCCCCGCTGGAAGGTGAGATCCGCCGCCGATCTACCGTCGGCTATTGGGGTTTCCCCCTAACCAGGATTCTCCCACCAGCGGGGCACCGCCCCAGCCCGGACAAGCTCTAAGATCCCGACCGGTCTCTCGGAGTATGTGGTAGTGTAGTGCATGTTAGTGTAAGTGTGTGTGTAAGGGGAGTACGTTTGGTAGGGTACTGCTCCGGCATTCGCCTGGTGTTGATCGGATAAACCACGGAAAACTACCGATCAGAGCAGCCGGCCGCTAGAATTCTCCTCCAGACAGCGACTGAATTCGTCCTAGTTAAAAAGCAAGTGTCGAAAATCCTGCCGCCGTCTGGACTCGAACCTAGAGTCTCCCGGTCAGAGGCGCTGCAGTAACATCAGTTAATGCACTGAGCTACCTCTCCCGTTATGATTTGCGACACTAGCTGCATTCCTAGGTAGAATTCAGCCGCTACACAATCAATCAATCATCAAACAATCGAGCAAGCTGGGTAGCCGTACCCAGGTTTAGTTGGAGAGTCTCTGAAAGGGCGTCGCATTGCGCTATATCCAGATGCCACGAGACGGCTTTCTTTCGTTCGATCCAAAGAAAGTGAAGAAAAGAAGCAAGAGAGGATTGGGTGACTTATCACCCCTCTCCTCGGAATTAACCTTAGCACTAATGAGAGGGGAGCCTCAGAGGCCAGCGATGGTTGTTTGGTTTTGAATTTTGTGAGGTCCAAGCTTTTTATGATGCTGAAGATCATTGATATTACGATGAGATTTGATTCCAATACGATGCATTTTATCACAAATATTATGATAAAGTGCATCATGATGCGTGCATGATAATATGTGATATATTTTAAAGTAATTCGGAGTATTCACTTAGAAATATTGTCTTAGTACTATAATATAATATTCAATATAACATGTTACTGTGTTTGGAAGACATATCGCCCTGTAATTGACATAAAAGATGATAGGCTTTGCCATTAAATGCAAATATTGATGCGAGAATGTCAGCACTTTTTTAACAGAGAACCAGAAACTGGATATATAAAAAAAGAATGACCTTTATTTTTTGTCATTCATTAATAAATTTCTGAAAATCATTGAAAACAAAACGTAAGCTGTGGACTCCTGAACCCTCCCCCTGGTAATGTACTGGAGCATTTATACCTTTATATTGCTCTTGTAAAACAAAGTTATTCCATGTACAGATGACAGTCAAACCCTGAATTACAACTGCAGCCACGGTGGATACCGACGTTGTATTGCACTGGAGGCGGACACTATCTATGATTCAGTGCAGGTGCAGCAGAGAATCAGGGAAGGCACCAAAACATTCTATGCTAACAATGAACGAAAAATCTAAAGCGATTGCTTATTCGCGGGTAAAAAATGATCGATAGCAGATATAAAACTATTTAAGTGAATCTAACTGATGAAGAGAAAGTGAATGGAAGGGATTTGCTTTCATACGCTTCCAGTATGCATTCTTTAAAGCCATAGTGACGGTGCAATTTGAGAGGCAATTTTGATGATTTGTACGAGCAATTATGGAATGAGAGACAAAACGGGAGAACCCCGAGAAAACCTGCTACGTATACGCAGCTTCCTCCACAAATTAAACATGAATCGACTGCTATATACACCCCGCAGCCCTAATCGGAAGGCTAGCGCCTGCCACTTTTTGTACCAGTCGCCCCATAAACCGAGTAGCTGCGGGAGCGACTCTTTCGGTGCCACTTTCAAGAGGTCAGAAGCACTCTGGCGGGCTGAAGCTGTGATGAAGTGGGTGTTTCCTGCTTCCGAACGTAAACTATTTTGGTCTCCAGTCTCGTGAGTGTAGTTAATACACGTAGGAGTCGGGAAGTGGTGTTCTAACCCGACGGAGACGTGACCGGCGCCGACCTACAAGTTTCCATGCTAGACTGTCCCATCGACATACAGCAGGTCAGTACCACAGGCCGGACGAGCTGTAACTTCGCGTTTGGTCTCCCACCTTATATAAGAAGGTAGGGCTTGTAAGAGAGGTGCAAAAGAGGAGAACATGATAACGAAGTGGAAAAATAATATGCGTTACACACACACACATTTAACATGCACTACACTACCACATATTCCGGGAGACCGGTCGGGAGCTTAGAGCTTGTCCCGGCTGGAGCGGTGCCCCGCTGATGGGAGAGTCCTGGTTAGGGGGAAACCCCACTAGCCGACGGTAGGTGGGCAACGGATCTCGCCATCCAGCTGGGGAAGACCACCGCCACCTCCCGATCAAAAACATGCATTACACTTACGGGACTAAGGAGCATAGTTGACGCGCTCGAAATCACTATCAAAGAATAAAGCAACGGTGGTTGCCACTGAGCCACCTCAGTGGGCGCGGCGAGGCCGCGCGGAGGCGGTGCCTGGGGGAGGCGGCGGCGACCGCGGGGCTTCGCTCGATTTCTCTCGGGAGCGGCCGCTCTCCGCCGCCGCCGCCACGGGCGTTACGTAACGCCCACCTGCGAGCGCTCACGTCAGCGCCGCCCCGCCGCATCGCCCGCCCACGCACCGCCCCAGCTGAAGGGTGGCTTCAAGGCGCCTCCCCAGGGTAGAGGACCCTCTCGCTGACAGCGCCTCATCACCGCAGCCGTCCCTCGAACGGTGGCTGCTGATCCAACCCACGGACTCTCCGCTTTCTGCATGGGGGAACCAAGGAACCTTGTGGATTGATTAATTTTTCGTGTTTCCGGGCGCGTCAACTACTTCGGTCGTTAGTCTCGGGAGATGGCGGTGATCTTCAGTCTCGGGAGATGGCGGTGATCTTCACCCGCTGGATGGCGAGATTCGGCGCCGACCTATCGTCGGGTAGTGGGGTTCCCCCTAACCAGGAGTCTCCCACCAGCGGGCACCGCCCCAGCCGGGACAAGCTCTAAGCTCCCGACCGGTCTCCCGGAATATGTGGTAGTGTAGTGCATGTTAGTGTAAGTGTGTGTGTAAGAGGAGAGGATAGGACAAGGGAGAGGAAGGAAAGATCGCGCGCGGTCCGTGGCCCGTTGGGTAGTGCTCCGGCATTCGCCTGGTGTTGATCGGAGAAACCACGGAAAACTACCGATCAGAGCAGCCGGCCGCTAGAATTCTCCTCCAGACAGCGACTGAATTCGACGTAGCTGAAAAACTAGTGTTGAAAATCCTGTCGCCGTCAGTACTCGAACCTAGGACCGCCCGGTCAGAGGCGCTGCAGTGACATCAGTTGACGCACTGAGCTACCGCTACCGGTGGAATCTTGTGGATTCCATTGCAACATTGTTCCGTTGAGAGAGGCTCCGGGCCCACATCGGTACGGACACAAAGTCTTCAGCACGGCCTCCAGAATTACTTTATTGAATCGGTGAATCATATCGCTGCCACCCTGCAATGTTTTCTATTGCCGGCGTGTGGTGCTACGGGCAGACCAGAAGCTCCGATCTACCTCGGTACAGGCACAACGTCCTTCCAGCAGAACGTACCTGAAATCGCTCCGTCGCTCAATTCTAGCTGTGCCACCAAATAATACCTTGGGCTCCCGACTTGCGGTGATATCGACAGAGCGGAGGTTCCGGCTCACCTCAAAACAGGCAAAATGTGCCTCCAGCACAACGTACTTGAAATCGCTGAGCTCTTGAATCCCATCCCTGTCACCATGTAATGCTTTCTGCTGCGGTGTATGGTGCAGAGACATCGTTCACCTCGGTACAGGCGCGAAGTCCCTCCAGCCCAGTTTCCAGCAGAACGCCTTCAGCCCACTTAATAGCAAGTGCAGACTACAATTTCAAGTGCTTCCCGTACGGGATGTGGAATTCGTAAAGGAGCTAAGTTCTCTGGAAGAACGTGAAGATGAGCGAGACCCAAGTACTGATCCAAGTCCGATGAAGTGTGAGACTAACTACATTTTTTCCTTTCTAGCGTTGACCAGAATTCAGGAGCCCTCACATAAATATGACTACAAAAATCCAGTTAATAATGCTTTCGCCCACTTTGTGTTTGCAAACAATAAAACCGATCATACTAAGAAGTTCTATATTTCTCTTCCGAAGTAGGTTACACGTGGATGTGACTTTAACTTGTACGTTCACGTGCACTTAACATTACAGTGCTGTGCTGCGCACGTGGCATGTAATTCATTTCCTCTCCTTGATAAAACGATACCAAAGCAAGATGTGCATGTAGTACGGTGGTAAACGTTAATAGAGCAACATATTTTCCTGACAGGCAGTTTTACCAAACGACTCTCCTCTTCCTTGCACATGAACAGCTCCTCCCAACGAACTGTAGCGTCATAGACTTGACTCCCTGCTCCAGACAGACAAGTTGCAAGGTACAGGAATGAGGGAGCCAAAAATAGGCTCCGAACAAAGGCCAACCATTCAGGGAAAGTCGAAAAGAGGAGAGGGCTTGTAGGTGCCGGGTGCAAATTGCAACGGGAGAAGCAGACGCCTCAAGACGAGTGCGTGGGGAAAGATGACGCAGGAAGTCATGTGACTCGAGCATATAAAGGGCTGTCACAGAAGCCCTGGGTTGGGTAACGTTTCTGGTTTCCTCGCGGCAAAACACCGCAAACGTGTCCGGCCATGTCTGGCGCGGAAGTGCTGTAGGCACGTGTAGGTGTTCGAGTCTCGAGCACTGTGAAGTATGCTCGATACTTCGGGGCAGATTGTCTGCCGAGACACAAGGTGCCAAGTTGCGACTCGGCCGAGTTGGCTAATCGCAGGCGCGGCCGCAAGGCGCGTGTTGGGAGAGGGGGGCTGCTGCAGGTAGCTCCGACAAACACCTTAGAGTGAGGTCTGTAAATAGTGTACATAATTTATTGTAAATACCCACTCGTGTCTGTTTCTTTGTGGTGTAGATCCCTACTCACGACGTTACAGAACACTGGATCTTTCGACTCTATTTTCTTGTCTCAACTTGGATCGCTAACTCGAAGTCCTGCTTGATCGTCGCCTCACCAGGAAATCCCACACGTACCGTATACTCGTCCTAGCCACACAAAGAACTCACCAGCTGAGAGCATGGGCTTCCGCGGTCGGAGTCAGTAGCTGGTTGGCTGTCCGGGAGACGCTGGCACCTGTGCCACGAACGCGGCATCTCACTGACAGATTAGCAGCTACTCGCCAGCTCTTCCCAGTACTACGATCTTCCCTCCAAATCCACCCCTATACCCATTTCAATGGAGCTATGATCAGACCAATGCTAACATATGCAAGTCCTATCCGGAGCTCCAACAAAATCGTTTCCTAAAGACCACCCCCCATTTTAAATATCAAAGACTCCGACCTTCCAAAATCGTTTCCTAAAGCCAAACCAAAGTGCCCTGATTCATACCCAATGATCTTCATCATGAGCTCGGCATACCACCTCCCCATTATTATTAACATCAATCTGCCCCTAAATGTTACCACAAAATTCCTTGAATCCCACAAGCCCTCCAATTCCACTTAGGGAAAAACACCTCAAACTGAATTCGCATCAGAAGGAATCTACCCAGACACTTTTCTGACCCACCCTAAACCTCTCGCACATAAAACTCCTCGAAATAATTCTTAGACAGTAATGACTTCTAAATGAAACTCAACCCAATAACGGTGTATGGAAAATTTTCAAAACCCCAAAACCCAAAAAAGGTTGTACACTTGTAAGTAAATAAATTTTTAAAAAAATCTAGGATCGCCGAAGGGTCCACAGCTATCGCCTGCTGCACTTCCGCCTTTCTTCTCCTGGCTGCTGCACGTGCCGCGAGGGCGCTCTCTGCCGCCGCCCCCTCAGCGACCCCAAGGCCACCGCCGCCTCTGCATTCGCCGCTTCCAGTTACCTTAAGGCTCCCACAGACCGACGCGGAAGATTCGCAGCCTACGCGGATTACCACCAGCAGAAGCCGCAGCGGAAGTTTCGCGTCACGTGTTGCCTTATGAGCACGTTCAGACCTGCGTGGCAGGCGAGCGTCGCGGCAACTGATTGGCAGCGTTTAATCGGCGGCGAAATTTGTAACGCAGTCAGACGCGTTTCTTCCGCTGCAACTCGAGTTTCGTGGAAGCCCCGTGTTCGGGAGTTTTCGCTCCTTGTGGGTCGAGCGACCTTGCCAACCGACACCAAACGCTGACTCTAAATTGACGCTCCGGTGTGAACGGTCTCGCGAATTCCGCGGCCGCGTCTGGCTGGGATCTTTCTGCGCCGCACCCGCTGCGGATCTACCGCGCCGGTCTGTGGGGGCCTTTACTCAAGTTCTCCGTAAACTCTAAACATTAATAAATAATAAAATATTACACGCTGAAGCAAAACTCCACCAACTAAGTCCAATAATAAACAGGTCAGACAAACTTCGATACAACACAGCTCTAACTATATTTAAAAGCATATTTCTTTTTTAGTTGAATAAAGCTTCAAGATCGAACACAAAGATACAGATCGGTCAAAACAGTTTCTCATATCATCACTAGGGAACGGATTTTCATGTAAATACATGTTTTGATAGGAACAAGGTACATGCTTTGAATTTGTTTTCTAGAGTTTTCTAGACATTCTTAATGAATTGAAACCATTTTTATTTTACATATTTTTACATATTTTAGTATAAGTACATATTTTCACATATTTTAACTTTATCACTATTTTTTAACATATTTCGTTACATTCGTATATTACTTGTACAAAAAATATCAATTAAGAATTTCCCAATAATATTCCGGGAATCAGTTTTTCTGATAAACTTAGCCATGTAACGCTACACGTTTATGTCCTCGTGACCTTCGCTCCGACTGACCCTCTGCCCTTGCTTCTCAGAAACCGCGTAGGATGAGCGGATGGTCAAGAAGCAGAAGTGTAAGCAATCATATGCTTTCTCGTGTTACATTCAACCCATGCGCAACACAATATTAATCGGGCATACATTGTTTAGAATGTCTGTCTTATCGCGCTTCCTGCGCCCCTCCTAGATACCTCTCTGCCTCAGAAATGCGAAAATAGGAACCTATCAGTACTAGCTCTCCACTACAACGGATCACGTATGCACCGGCTCTTCGTAAAACTACAGACTGTACTTTCAAATATTTTACGTTTCATATAACAATCTTATTGAGTGGTGTGGACTGGTACGAGACAATGCCAAAAATCAAAGCGATATCCAAAGAGTTAGTGGCTAGATACATCCGCGAGTTTCCTAAGGAAACCTTCAGAAGTGACTTGAGTATATTGTACTGCGCATGCTGAGAGAAAGGTTTCAACCTCCCAACGGTTTCAAGTCACGCAGCACATCGCTACAGTAAAACACAGAGAAAACAAAGAAAGAAAATTGAAGCTTCAGCAAACATTCCCGACATCTTCACCTGATGTTCAATCAAGTAAGTCGTTACCGATTTCTGTCGTGCATTGGCTAGAGCCGATATTCCCATCAGCGACCGAGCGACCCTGAGTTCAAGAGCTTCTTGGAAAAATACACTGACAAACAAATTCCGAATGAAAGAACACTCAGAAAAAATTACATGAAAACTATTTATTTGGAAACTCTGACTAAAATTCGAGAGGAAATAAAAACTAGTAAGGTCTGGGTTTCAGTTGATGAAACTACTGACGTTGAAGGAAGATATATTGCAAATATTATGGTAGGAAAGATGTGCCCTGAATCTCCTTCGACATCATTTCTATTAAATTGTGAAGTTTTAGAAAAATGCAACCACACTATAATTGCCAGGTTTTTCAATGACTCGATGCGTCTGCTGTGGACTAGTGGTATCATGCATGAAAACGTGATGTTTTTAACCGATGCTGCTCCTTACACGGTGAAAGCGGGGAGTGCATTAAAAGTGTTCTGCCCAAAGGTGATTCAGCTTCCGTGCGTAGTAGATGCTCTTCATCGAGTGGCAGAAACTGTTCGACATCAATTTCCTGATGTCGATACTTTGATACCGACTGTTAAAAAAGTATTTTTGAAAGCACCAAGCAGAGTTAAAATGTTTCAAGACAGTTATCCTGAACGGAATTTGCCTCCACAGCCGGTAATTACAAGATGGGGTACGTGGTTAGAAGCAGCTAAATATTATTGTGAAAACTTTGAGCAAATAAAAGTTATTCTTTTGAAGCTGGACTCCCGAGTCATCTGCGGTACAACAAAAAGCGAAATCTTTGATTTATGATTCTAGTTTGAGATACAATTGGGATTTCATTTCTGCAAATTCAATTGTTTTTTTTTTAGTAAAAGCTATCGCAAAGGTTGAGGCTCAAAACATGCCATTCGCTGCTAGTATTAAAGTGCATTAGCAAAATTAAGAGACATAACAGGTGAAAACATAAAAAATGAAAAAGAAATTACAAGATTCGTTGGAGAAAAACCCAGGCTAGAAAGAAATGAAAATCATTGCCAACGTTCTCAGTGGAGGAAAAGACACCTCAACACTGGAACTAGAACTGAACCCAAAGGATATATCGGCGCTGAAATATGCTCCAATTTCTTCTGAGGACAATTTCTTTTTGAAAACTTGAAAATGCAAGTTGTATCTAACAATTTTAAACTCTAACTTTAATTTTTATTTTACATATTTTTAATTTTTTCCTACATATTTTTGAAAAAATAAATACATATATATGTACATATTTTGATTTTTTTATTACAATAAAATCCGTTCCTAATCATCACAAATGTGCCATGGTTTATTTGCAACCAACAGCTGTACAATGATTTCCAAGTCGAAACTATAGAAAATCGCAGTACGTATCTTTGCACGCAGTTTTACCGTACCTTACCTCAAATCATAAGAATACGTCTCCTCCCGTTAGGCAGAAAACGCTTGAAACCGGTATTAAAAATAAATTTGAAACATGAAAATGTTTATAATAAAAAATAAAAGAACTTCGTTAATGATTGCCGCTGTACTCTGCTGATTGTAGTATTAATATTTTATCGTGTGTTTTTGTGCTAAATGCTTAATTACAAAATAGGTATCGTAAGACATCTTACAATAATACGATTTTGGAGACCATTGCTTGAGTCGAATAACCAATCGAGTTTTTCAAAATGATGTTACACTACGAATTTTGTACGTATTTTCTCTTGGTAAAAATACCAATGTGCTTCACCATCTGTTTACATTCGATTATCAATCTAAGAAAAATAAGTATTTAAGTTTATTGAAGTTAATGGAATGCTATGGATTAGAACATTATTTTTCTAATAATTATGCTGTTCAAATAATTATACACACTGATGAGTGGCTTTCACGAGTACACAAGCTCCCTATATCCGTCTGATTATTAATATTTAAAATTATTGTTAGCTACTACCTGCGCTCAAAAAAGTCATACTATTTGCCTTACTTTTTCGTACAAGAAAATCCATCAAAAATGTAAACTATTCATACATAACACATACGGAAAGGAAAGCTCTGATCTCCCATGATGGAGCTCCTATCATCACTATCTGACACGATATCGTCTGCAATGCAAACAGTATACAATAGTGATTTTAATTTGAAATTATATCAAAATATATTTCATCTTCATTTTTGCTCTGTATTCAAATAGATCATACAAAAATATGACCCAAAAAATCACTACAAGAACTTGTTTCTCTGAGAAACCGCAACTTCTCGGAAGTCCAGAGCTGTTGAGTGCCAGCAACTCTTTACTTATAGTCAAGTGAAAACGTGTCTAATATTGACAGTTTAATCATTCACCTATCTTCGTCTTTAAAAACACTTATTGATCTTCGCACTTACAAAACTCGTTATCTTCGCTTCACTAATTACAAACCTCACACTTGCAAGTTTATTCGCGCCCGACGAGAAAACGATCACTGATTCGATAGATCGATTGCAACTCACAAACCGAAACGAAGAAATCAACAAATGACGACAAATCTCTTTACGCACGTTTATCTTTTAAGTGTGTTTATGCTATAAAGCACATTAATAAGAGCAAATGATAACATGTATTAGGTCTACCAGCTTTCGTTTAAAGAAACTAGTGGAACTAAAATAGCACGTACTTTCTCGCACGTATTTTCACGCAAAATTACGCGAAAAATACTCAAATTTTCGAAAAGTTGTAAATGAACTTATTTCAAAATCTATCTTTAAAGGAAAAGATTTCATTAAGGGATAAAATCTCTATCTTAAATATTTTAACTGTAGGACTACTCGAAAAACTTTTGCAATTTTCGAAAAATCGGGTTTTCAACGAACTTGAGACCCACACCATTCTCTTAAACGTCCTTCGCACTATCCAACAACGAAATTTAATCATAAATGATGGAGCCATTTTGTTTGAAAATTTGGAAAATATCCCAGAGGTTATTTCTCTCAAATCTACAGAACTTTCTCTCTACTCCGTAACGAGAAAGTAAAAAACACATCTGGTGGAGTGGAAAGCTCAAACATCATTCGAAAACTCTTTCGTGTTTATTTGATGAATGGGTTATTAGGTAATTCCGGGCGCGTCGACTGTTTTGTTCATTAGACTTGAATGTTTAGTGTGTGTTATATCACACGTGCTCTTTCCTCGTTGTCACCGATCTGCACATCGGCTTGCGGCGCGATGTTTCCCTCTCTAGGTATCTCCCATATGCACAGTCACAGCCAGGGCAAACTAAACGTCTCCCAACGAATCTGCTTTGTTCTGCATGTGTGTGAAGATGTGTGTGAAGGTGTGTGTGAAGGTGTGTGTGAAGGTGTGTGTGAAGGTGTGTGTGAAGGTGTGTGTGAAGGTGTGTGTGAAGGTGTGTGTGAAGGTGTGTGTGAGGTGTGTGTGAAGGTGTGTGTGAAGGTGTGTGTGAAAAGGTGTGTGTGAATATGTGTGTCAAGGTGTGTGTGAATATGTGTGTGTCAAGGTGTGTGTGAATATGTGTGTGTGAATATGTGTGTGAAGGTGTACGTGAATGTGTGTGTGAAGGTGTACGTGAATGTGTGTGTGAAGGGTGTGAAGGTGTGTGAAGTGTGTGAAGGTGTTGTGAAGGGTGTGTGAAGGTGTGTGTATGTGTGAGTTTGTAGGGGCAGAAGAGGGGGCCAAGGGCCAAGAAAAAAAGATCGCTCGCTGTCTGTGTCACTTTTGTTTATGTACTACTGTGATATTCGTCGTTATTGATCAAACTAGGAAAAAAATATCGATCAGAGCCCAAGACGCTAGAATTCTTCTCCAGACAGCAGCGTCTGAATCCGACCCAGCTGACGTAGCCAGTGTCCAAAATCCCCCAGCGTCGGTACCCGAACCTTACGCCCTCCCAGTCAGAGACACTGCAGTGTCAACAGTTGCTGCACCGACCATCTCAGCCGGACGTATTGTCTTTCAAATATAAAGACGTTGAAAGGTTCCAGGGCCAAAGCCACAAAGGGCCGCAGGAAAGCGAGGGACGATGTGAATAATGCATGCGTGTTTACAGAATCAAGTGGCGCGGCGCCGTTCACCGCCGCTGATGGCGCGTCGCTGCCAGGCGCTTGAGGCTCCGAGATTAAGCGCTTCCGCCCTTGAGGCATTCCTCGCAGTCAAAGGCGATAAATCGCCGCTGCGCCTCCCTCGGCATCCTCAACGACCGCGCGGGCGGGGGTGCTGATGTCTGCATCACTGTATGCACGAGGCAACGCTGCCCATCACTTGCGGCGAGACGACGAATCCTATGCTCACCGTGTTTACGTATTGTTATGTTACTTTCCTCAATACGGATTCAATGTATCTTCTTGAGATTTATTGCTGGAAAAATCTGTATTTTTTAATACGCTTGTAATATTGGTTATAATATCTGTATCACCGTGTTTACGTATTGTTATGTTACTTTCCTCAATACGGATTCAATGTATCTTCTTGAGATTTATTGCTGGAAAAATCTGTATTTTTTAATACGCTTGTAATATTGGTTATAATATCTGTCTCACCATGTTTACGTATTGTTATGTTACTTTCCTCAATACGGATTCAATGTATCTTCTTGAGATTTATTGCTGGAAAAATCTGTATTTTTTAATACGCTTGTAATATTGGAAATATATGTGTCACCATGTTTACGTATTGTTATGTTACTTTTCTCAATACGGATTCAATGTATCTTCTTGAGATTTATTGCTGGAAAAATCTGTATTTTTTAATACGTTTGTAATATTGGTTAAATATCTGTTCACCATGT
Organism: Teleogryllus oceanicus; assembly: GCA_964035755.1. Classification (NCBI taxonomy): domain Eukaryota; kingdom Metazoa; phylum Arthropoda; class Insecta; order Orthoptera; family Gryllidae; genus Teleogryllus; species Teleogryllus oceanicus. The sequence goes on from CAXIVR010000005.1 coordinate 5,542,190, forward strand.
TTACGTATTGTTATGTTACTTTCCTCAATACGGATTCAATGTATCTTCTTGAGATTTATTGCTGGAAAAATCTGTATTTTTTAATACGCTTGTAATATTGGTTATAATATCTGTCTCACCATGTTTACGTATTGTTATGCTACTTTCCTCAATACGGATTCAATGTATCTTCTTGAGATTTATTGCTGGAAAAAATCTGTATTTTTTAATACGCTTGTAATATTGGTTATAATATCTGTCTCACCATGTTTACGTATTATGTTATGTTACTTTCCTCAATACGGATTCAATGTATCTTCTTGAGATTTATTGCTGGAAAAATCTGTATTTTTTAATACGTTTGTAATATTGGAAATATATGTGTCACCATGTTTACGTATTGTTATGTTACTTTTCTCAATACGGATTCAATGTATCTTCTTGAGATTTATTGCTGGAAAAATCTGTATTTTTTAATACGCTTGTAATATTGGTTATAATATCTGTCTCACCATGTTTACGTATTGTTATGTTACTTTCCTCAATACGGATTCAATGTATCTTCTTGAGATTTATTGTTGAAAAAATCTGTAGTTTTAATACCCTTGTAATATTGGTTATAATATCTGTCTCACCGTGTTTACGTATTACGTTATGTTACTTTCCTCAATACAGATTCAATGTATCTTCTTGAGATTCATTGCTGGAAAGATTTATATTTTCTAATACGATCTTCAAAAAAATTAAAATATATCTCTATTTATAAAAAATTTAATTGAAAAATATATATCTCTATCTTAGTATAACTTTATAATTTTTACACTTACATTAATAAAACTATGTAATATAGTTTATTATTCATATTTCTACAAACTGAAGAAACAAAGGAATGCTCACTCAACAAGCGAAAATATCAACATCAAAATGCAGCACTGTTCACAAAAGGTGTTTAGAATATTATGGAGTTTTCTTTCGGCTGTATTTCATTTTATTCATAGTAAAGGAAACCTTTGAAATCTAAATTTGCCACAAATGACAACCAAATCACATACTTATAGATGAATTAATTCCTAAGTTTTGAAAGTCGATGGGGGAATTTTGATGAAAAGTCCTGGTCGTGGTTTAGCCGCTAGCTTTGTTTACAGGCACACCAGCGGCTAACACGGCCTTCCGCGAATAATTATTAATTATCACCGCTGAGTTTCTGACAGGGAGGTCTTAGGATTCGAGCTCCGATTGTAGAGGATATTCGACATTAATTATATATTACATCGATTTTAGCGTCTGTTTGGAAAAAAATTTAGGGATCGGCTGCTCTGATCGGTCATTTTTGGTAGTTTCTCCGACCATTACCAGGCGAATGGCGGAGCAGTAACAAATGGGCCACGGACCGCGCGCAATATTTCCTTTGTCGTCCTTGTCCTATCTCCACTTACATACCAACTTACGCTTTTATTCACTACTACCACAAACGTCTGGAGGGCATTGTCAGTTTAGGGCTGACTCCGGCTGCCGTAGTGCTCTGCTCGGAAAGAAACCGGGAGATTTAAGTTCCTCTAATGTTTGTCACCGTGTAGTTAGTTACCGTGCCTCACATTCCAGAGGTGAAGGTTCATCACCCCCTCTGGGATTTGTCGTGACTAGGGGGCGGATTTTAATGACGTAAAACATCGCCAAAAATTATCAATTCAATGCTCTAAAAATATTTTTAAAATGCCCTTAAAACAAGGGAAAATGACGTAAAAAATGTGATCAAAACCAATTTGGAGGGACATTTCAAGCTGTTTCTTCCATTGTTCAAGTGAACTCAGCTTGCAAACTTCTGATGAGAACTGTTCTTTACCAGGAAATATGTCTTTAGTTGTCCCAAAATCGCCTGAACCGAAATTGGCGGTGACTGATAGGTGTCACAGGCACCTTAGATTCCATGATCACAACGGCTGACATTACACTTTAAAAGTAAAAAAGGGAAAAAAGTGACTTATTAGTCGTATTAGACGAAAAATCCAAAAAATCATTACCTCTAAAAATGGTCAATTCATTTTGTTAAAACATAAAATGAATTTCTACACTAAAATGGCATATTTCTAAAGTGAAAAAATGACACTTCCTTGAAATCCGTTCCCTAATCATGAGCTACACTGTCAGGACTAATGGCTGTTGTAGTTGAGGTACCCGGAAACGCAAAAGGCTGGCTCACTCACTGCAGCATCCGGACAGTCCAAGTAGGTCCGTCCCTTGAAGTTGACGGTCAGTGGGAGGCCGCGCGGGCGGTGGAAAGGAGCAGGGGTGGCGGGGCGGGGCGGGGAAGCGAGCGTGGGCGGCGATCGTCGATTGCAGAAACCCGAGCAGTGCCTTACCCGCACTCGCCGACCCACTCCTTGCGTCTCCCTCGGGGCTGCATGGCTGAGTCAGGACGAGAATCGGTAGGGTGCAGCGGGGAGGGGACGGAAGCGGACGTCTTGGAACAGCACAAATTCTAGGAACAAGGAGTTTTCGCAGGGCTAAGCGTTCTGCACGCGACAGCACTATCCATCCTCAGCGCAGGCGCAGTTCCAGTAGCGCATCACGTTCGATTGATTGATTTTTTCGTGTTTCCGGGCGCGTCAACTGCTTTGGTCATTAGTCCCGTTAGCGTAGTACATATTTTTTTCTCGGGAGATGGCAGTGATCTTCCCCCGCTGGATGGTGAGATCCGGCGCCCACCTACCGTCGGCTGGTGGGGTTTCCCCCTAACCAGGACTCTCCCATCAGCAGGGTGCCGCCCCAGCCAGAACAAGCTCTAAGCTTCCGACACGTCTCCCGGAATATGTGGTAGTGTAGTGCATGTTAGCGTAAGTGTGTGTGTGTGTAAGAGGAGAGGATAGGACAAGGAAGAGGAAGGACAGATCGCGCTCGGTCCGTGGCCCGTTGGGTAAGGTACTGCTCCGGCATCCGCCTAGTGTTGATCGGAGAAACCACGAAAAACTACCGATCAGAGCAGCCGGCCGCTAGAATTCTCCTCCAGACAGCGATTGAAATTGACGTAGCTGAAAAGCTAGTGTCGAAAATCCTGCCGCCGTCAGGACTCGAACTTAGGACCTCCCGGTCAGAGGCGCTGCAGTGACATCAGTTGATGCACTGAGCTACCGCTCCCGGTATCACGTTCGAGAATCGTATGCGTAGACCACCGAGATTGCAACCAGATTGCTGGACGCTATGACGTATAAAATCTCCCTACTCTTCAGCGCAATGCACTAGTCACCAAGTTGACCTACTATACTTGTCATTTTCCACACACAGTAGTTGTCAATATTTTTTGTACATCATGAATTAGCACAGTCGATTATCCGAATTCGATTCCAGCCAAAAAGACTCGCTTGAAGTGAATACTATGCATAAAAATCCTGTTTGTTTCTTAGTTTCTAACGAAACGGAATCACGTCCTGGACTGTATGTTTCTTTCAATTTCTGTGCACTCTGGAAATCATCCATATATTTTTTGGTTTTACGGAGTTCTCTGGTATCTGCAAAATGAGGAACACCACTCCCAGGAGCTAAAGTTACAAATTTTTTTCAGTATCTGCACACGTTCGAAATTAGTAATACTATCGTTTAATTAGAACATACCGAAATAACGCTGGAAACCAGGATCCCAAGAGCAGCGTGGATCAAGGGGAACGAAAAAAACTTCGAAAACCAAATCGAAAACGGCTAATAAAAAAATTGGAACAAATCTCTGATCCGAAATCTAAGAAGTTGCTTGGTTGCTCCCGTAGTTGAACCACTGAGATAAAAACCTTCCGCATCGCTAAAATATTTATTGACAGCTGTGTTTCAGCCCCTGCACACTAATCGACTACCACTAAGCAACGTCTCAGTCGCTGTCGTGGTGTCACCGCCGGATATTGATGCCAGTTGATTGTTTCAGACGGAATGGTCGCCAATCTCATTTCCATAGTTGACCGCTGCATAGCCCCCAGAGCCACAACCGGATAGCCCGGAGAGACAGCAAGCATTCAAGAAGGGACGCGAAGAGTCCTTCCCCTAAGACTAGATTGATTGATTGATTGATTGATGATTTTTGCGCGTCAACAGATGTCATTAGTCCCGTAAATGTAGTGCATACTTTTTTCGTGGGAAGTGGCGACTTCCCATGCTGGATAGCGAGATCCGGCACCGTCCCAGCTGGAAAAAGTGCTAAGCTGGTCTCCCAACATGTATGATAGTGTAGAACATGTGAGTATACGTGGTGGGGGTAGAACACGGAAGAGGAAGGCAAGATCGCGCGCGGTTCGTGGCCAGTTTGGTAGGGTACTGCTCTGGCATTCGCCTCGTGTTTATCGGAGAATAAACGGAAACTACCGATCAGAGCAGCCGGCCGCTAGAATTCTCCCCCAGACAGTGGCTGAAATCGACCTACCTGCCTAGCTAGAATCGAAAATCCTGCTACCGTCGAGACTCGAACCTAGTACCTCCCGGTCAGAGACACTGCAGAGACGTCAATTGATACGAGTCCCAACATGCTTTCCCACATCCTCTCAAACTCTCAATCCCATCGGTTATTTGGAAAGCTGTTATCTTCATCTTTTGCCAGGCCCATTGACGGAATGCTACATCTCCGGCGAAATGGTCAATTGGAAGTACATCACATCTGCTTAGAGTTTATTCGCGAAGAGCGTGTAAATGATTGTTTTAAGGGCTGCTAAAACCATATTCGCAGGCTTAACGCGCCACAACATAGAAAGCATATTTTGAATAAAATGGTGAACTTAAATCATTTTCGAAAATATTGCAAATGTATCCAAGAACCAATTGAATTACATGCATTTTCCCTATTCTCTTTCAATCGGCGTCAAGATGTGTGTGCTGTGCTACGCTGGAAGCACGAGTGGTATTTACTAGGGATATTTCACGAGTGAAATTATGTCCAATAGAGTTCCAAACTGCGATAAATATTGAAAATAACTGAAAGCGGTGTTGATATTTTATCCTACATACACGGTTTGTTGAACATCGACATAGTGATCTATGGATACCGCCTTCTAAGACAGAGGAGTCACCGTACATGATTGGCAAGTAGGGAGTTATAGTTCTCAGCGCTCTTGCGGTCAGAAATTGAAACTCATTAAGGTATATACAGTTGACTCCGGTTATAGTGAACTCGGATATAGAGAACCCTTGGTTATAGTGAACGTAAGTCCTACAAATACGCATAAGAAGATTCGGTTACAGTGAACCTGAACCTCGTTTATAGTGAACGTAGGAAATAAGTCCTGGAAACTAAATGGACTTCGCATGTTACTAGGCGAGCAGAAGGGCCTTCGGAGAGTAGGGCTGTGTTCCAACAGTGCAAGAGATATTGAAAACTGTCAAGACAGCATTGCGATACCTAGAGACAGAGGACGATGTAGAATAAGTAGAGAGCACGAATTCTCGAGAAGGATCTCGAGAAATTACTAATGAAATAGGACGATGTAAACATTTGAAAATAATTGATTTTTTAAGGACAAATAAATATATGTAAATTTTCAGTTCGTGCTTTTACTGCCTTTTACTGTATATGCATATTAATAAAATAATTCATATGGAAATTTTTACCTCGGATATAGTGAACCAAATATATTAGTGCCCTGAAGTTCACTATAACCGAAGTCAACTGTAATACATATTGGAGTAATTTTTAACCTAAGCTAAATCCTAGAATCTAGGATTAAATGAATCCCCAGCAGAACGACGTGTGCAGTGTGTGTGGGCGGGCGTGGAATGAGCCCCGCCGCGCACTGCGTCACAGCTGCGGCCGTCGGCCGCGCGGAAGGCTTATCGCGCGATAAAGGCTCGGGGAGGGGGGAGGGGCGAAGGCCGTGCGCCAGCTGCGACGCGCCCACGCACTAGTGACGCCAAATCGACAAAAAACATCCAGGTTGCCAAACAGCGATGTTCAAATTTGAAACATCGATGTTAATCCACCAAAAACCATCGATGTTATTAAACATAGATGTTTTAAAGCTGGTTTAGTAACCCATAACACTCAAATTGTGAGCAATAAAATTTAATTTCACAGGGCTCGTGTATATTAGTTTGAAATTAAAATATAACTGAAAACAAATTCCTCTCTATGTGTGAAATACATGGAAAGACGAAGGAAATGAATCAGGATAAGTGCGTCAGTCATCTAGGCAGAGGATGATCGATTAACCGCGTTGGTTTTGTTCTAACTTAGACAGACAGTGGTACACTTGGTTATTTCATGTTTTAACTTGTACAAAATTGTGATGAAGGGAAGTTTTCATCCACAATAAAAACGAACAATAGCATCGAAAACCTAAAAACATCGGATTCAATACGTCGACGTTTCAAATATCGATGTTTTATAGCAACATCGACGTCTAGAAAATATCAGAATCGATGACGCATCCCTACCTCTCACATGCACATGCGCCAGCAAAGTCATTACACAGCATATAGCACACGGAACACAGTTTGCAGCTCTGCACAGAACGAAGAACAGTATTCACCATTGCACACAACATAGCACATATCGTATAACAGCACACAGCACGGCATACAGCATACAACACAGCACAACACAAAATGCATACATAAATAATATTCCACACAATATAGTACGAGACGTATACAGCACAGCAAGCACCAGGCGTCTTTACATCGTGTATTTGGCACAAAAATTAGTAATGGCAGAGCGTATTTTGGCTTTTAACATCGCAAAGAGGCGGCAGTGAATCTGTAAAACCGAAAACATTGACTGACAAACGCTATTTTCTCCGAACGGGTCGTTGCCACAACAGTTGCATTGCACGCGGGCGATTTTGGAAGGCGCTGGCGACCTGCGACTGCTTCTTAAGAAAAATTAATTCGATTTCACGAACTACTTCAAATGAAACACTCAACAAATTAGATTACATGCGTCGACTTGCGATGAGAGAGAAAGACCAGTCGGTTGGGTTTGCCCCTGGCTTCCGCCAACCTTGTAATAGAGTACACAGTGACCAACTGCTTTGTCCAAGTTTAATCTAGGGCTTGTCAGAGTGCCGGTATGTGACTCGTCGAACACAGCCCGTTCATCTAGTTGAAAGGAAAGACTAGATGGCATTTCATAGGAGAAGATCCTCCTCTCCTGCCGTATAGTTCCATTAAGAGTATCAATTTCTGGCCGGAAGAGAGCTGAGAGATACGTGTGATTTATACACTATTGGAGGAAAGGCTGGAAGTTCCTATTGTAACGTATTGTATTAATATAAGCAGGAAGACCGGCGACTTGCAGGCGCCGCGTCGCAGGATTAGGGTAGCCAGAGAATGCTGGGTGGAGAAAGGAAGTACAATGAATAGACGGTAGCTAGGCGTGGAGGCAACCCGAGGTATTTTGGGAACTTCCAAAAATCCACGGAAAGGGATGCCCAAAATGTGTGGCGGCGCGACAGTCACGTGGCATGAAGTGCCGCGCGAAAGCAAGATGACGTTGCGTGTCACGTGGTCGGAAGGTATATAAGCGAGAGCACAAAGCGCGGGGGTGGGTTTTGAGCTGAGTGAAAACCTCGTGCGAAAGCACAAAAACTTGCGCCCTGGGCGGTGAGGAGGGCAACCCATGTGTTGGGACGCCGCTGTGAATCATTTTTTCCACGGGTGACTGCGGTCACCGGGGCTCTACGGCAGTTAAGCGGTTAAGATAGGTGAAGGTGGATATAGGCAATACCTGGTTGCCTCCGACTCTCACCTTTCCCAAACTGCCGCTTGCAGCGTTCCGTTATAAAACATTTATGAATAAACAATAATTATCCAAGATTACCTAGTGCTTTAGAAGTTATAGTTACTACATCTTAACTATTCAGGAAAGTTTCACCAATAAATTCAAAGGGTTTTTAAAATACACCGAAACGTTTTTTTTAATGATTTGGAGTTTATTACAATTGGATTTGGCAGAACCTCCGCAGCCATATCTGGCATACAACAGATGATCTCACAATGTATATATAAATGGAGAGTTATGTTTTATTACGATGGCCCGGAAATAAGAGATTTTCAACCAAAAATACCCCGTTTTTCGGCGCATAATGGCAATACTTTCTCATTTTACGAAGTAAGGATCTCATTTTACGAAGTAAGGACGAAAAAGTAAAAAAATACGAAAAACTGCTCCAAATATTTTCTTCAATTCTTTCCAACAAAGGACACTTAAAAAGAATGGCGCCGGTCTTATTATCGTTGAATTATCTAAATTTTCAAAAATGTGAAAAGTTCGATGGGTTTGCGAGTAAATATGAAGTATGTACTATCGTAGCACAATTAGTTTAATTATATGAGCCAATTTTATACATAAATTTGGTTTAAATTTCTTCATAAGTAAATTCTTGTAAATTTGTTTATTTTTTCGATTTTTCTAAAATTTTAAATATCCTTGCGTTGAGTTATTTGTTTTGGGAGTGAAGAGAATTTTTGTTATTGATGCTTTTGCAAATAAGTTTTGCGCGTAGAAGCACATTATCATCTAGAACTAGATTTTCTCCATCCAAAATGAAAAATAACTGATATTTCGAAACAAACTTATTTAAGGTAATGAACATTTTAAAGTAGGCTTACACATTACCAACTATCTTCATATTCGAAAAGATAAGAAGATATACAGAAAGTCAGGAGTGCAAAATATTCTATGTTTAGAGAATTGGTTTTCATATACTTAGTGTGTATGACGATTTTCTTTTTGAATTCAGAAGCATAGCACTCTTGTCCTAGATTCCTGCAATGGCTCATTTGCCGTTCGGTAGTGGACTTATTATTTTGTTTCCGGGCGTGACATTTGCTACTGTCATTAGTCCCGAGAAGTGGCGGGGTTCCTCCTCGCTTGAACGGAAAATGCGACGCAAACATACATATCTCCTCGCGGGATTTTTCCCCTCCTGATATCTCCCACAGCGAGGCACTGCCCTCCCCAACCGCGAAAAGCTCTACATTCCAGACTATCTCCTGATTTGTGCGGTAGCGTGGTACATGAAGAAAATATGCGTGAGTGAAAGGAGTAGGAAGGGACAAGGAAGAAGAAGGAACCATCACGCTTAGTTTGGGGGTTATTTGAGAAGATACTGTTACAGCAGTCACCCAATATTGTTCGCAGAATCCATAGAAAATCACTGACCAGAGGAGAGGGCCTCTAGAATTCTTCCAGACAGCGGTTGAATTTGGTAAATCCATGTGGCTCGTTCTGAAAACCTGGCACCATCGGGACTCGAACCGTAGGACCTCCCGGTGAGAGGCGCTACGACAACGTAGATATTTTTTGAATTTATCAATATAGATATATTTAAATATCAGCACTTGTAGACGCAGTTACTCTCGGAAATATGTTCCGCAATAGTAAAGAAATTGAAGATGTGACTCACGTTATCGAAGTGAAATTGAGGCATTGTTTTGTCGTATTTGTTTATTTCAGCAGCAAGCTTTTTCGGCCGCATTGCGGCCATCTTCAGTGCGATTCTGAGGCGGCTGGGGGCCTCGGTCCAAACAAGACAGCCACTTGGCTGATGCAATGCATGCTTCACTTCGATTATGCAAATGTCGTGAACTTCACACCATTTTCTACGACCATGTTACCCAGTAACAAATGTATTTTAATAATTAAACTTTTTGGAAGAATGTCACTCCGACCGGGATTCGAACTTCTCAAAGCAACTGAGCGTAAACCAGGAGACCCAGTTTCGAATCTAGGTAGGGTTGACATTTTTTGAATCAATTTAGTTATTTTTTTGCTCGAGAATCGATCATCGTAGAATCACGTGAACGTGCAACTGTACCTTCTGAGGCTCCCTCAAATTTTCCCGGGGATACGTGCACGTGGCTTCTTTCTTGTGGGATCAGCATTTCTATGCTCAATCAATTTTTACTCCCCAAGGTTGTTAGCCTTGGAGGATGAGGTATGAAATGATGATGAAGAACGAATAGACGATTAGAGACATACAACTTCCAAGTAGACCTAGAAGAAGATGAGAGACGATCATCTTGGTGACGGAACAGGCCATTCGGCCTAGTCCTTGATGACGATGATGATGATGATGATGATGAGAAACATACAGACATGCACACACAGTGATGCCTCGGACGGGATTCGCACCTGCGACCCTTCAGGTACGAGACAGCTACGCCTCATCAGCCTTAGCGACCTCTGCTATCTGGGCCGGAATTAAGTTAATAATATATGTATGTATGTATTTATTTGGCGTCATTAGGTCGGTAGTCCGACTTCGCCGGCCAGCTACTGGTGTTCCCCTTGCCTGGGCCTAGTCAAATTCCCGTGCTTGGGGTAACAGCGACATGAGGCGAACATGACGTGTTCTCTTCACCGTAACTAGCAAGATCCGCCTGCTTGAGCTTTTCCTTCGTCACACAGCTACAGAAACTAGGACGATTTTAAAGGAAGGCTACAACTCTATTTTTGATTCAACCGGGAATCGAACCCGGGACCATAGCACATTATTAATATATGGATACATATTTAAAGTCTGAGGTAAGAAGAAGTGCAAGGGAGTGTATTCCCTGGCAGCAGGTTATTTGAATGGTTCCACGGTTGCCGTCGCTGCTCCGGGCGGCGCGGCACGGCGCGCCGAGGGCGGGCGGGCGGGCGGCGGGCGGGCGGGCGGGCGGGCGGGCGGGCGGGCGGGCGGGCGGGCGGGCGGGCGGGCGGGCGGGCGGGCGGGCGGGCGGGCGGGCGGCTCGGCCACGCGCGCCGCCGGGGCCGAGGCCCGGGGCGGGGAGGAGGGGGCGGTGCCCGGCCCGCTCACCTTGGCTGCGCGGCCATCCATCTCCCGTGGCGGGTATAATCAGCGCCCCGCCTGCGCCACACCTCGCGCAAGCATTCGGCCCCGCGCCGCCGCCTGACGCAACTGCTTGCACCCGAGCGCGCGGACACCGCTCCTGGGCCACGCTGCCCCTCATCGGCGTGGGGACGAGTCGCGCTGCAAATTGACAAACGCACAGACAGAAACGAACATAAACGAACAGAAACGAACAGAAACGAACAGAAACGAACAGAAACGAACAGAAACGAACAGAAAACGAACAGAAACGAACAGAAACGAACAGAAACGAATAGAAACAGGCAGAAACAGGCAGAAACTAAGTATTATTCCGATCTCCGGCCATGGTTCTCTCCTATCCTCTCGCTTCTCTCCCAAAATCCCCCAGATTCCCTCAGCCGTATATTTCGAAATTGGAAAACTAAATCCTCATCACAATAGAGTAAAGCGGAAACACCGGAAACTCTTGAACGCTCCTTGATCATCATGTAACTGATGTGACTTCGCATATTTAATCCACAAACATTTATTGATTCTACTTATCGTACTTACTCAAGATATACAATCATGTATCCTAACCAATGTGAATAATATTCAATGTACTCTCAAAGTATCGTACTAGGTCGGCTGCTAAGGGCCTTTTGGCCAAACAGAAATAAATTTAAAAAAATTATTTGGGGTTTTGTCCGGCCTTCCAACCAGCTCCCATCTATTGGCGCCTGAAAGACCTCCAAGGCCTCCTGCGGTATCTACTGTTCTCGTGAGGTCAGTTTTGAGGCCAGAGGTAACTCATGCTCCCCAGACATCGCGGCATGAGCCTCAGGCCATCTCGATCCAGAACCATTACACATTGGCACCGGTGCCCTATGCCGGTGCTTATTCCATTGTTCGGGGCGTTGGAATCCAAATCCTCAATTACACTCTCAGGAAAAGAAATTCGCACAAAGTGAACGGTCGGGATAAAACATAACGAAAGGATTACGATATTTATGTGATACACGAGACAATGGAAATGCCTCGCCCCCTAGCAAAAATCACAACTGCAAACATTCATGCCGCACATAGTTTCCAATGCATAGCCTTTGTGGTCGGGACTTGCCAAACCTACCTGAAGCTCTTGCCTCATGATTAAGATGAACATTGACAGTAATCTCAATATTTATAAACGCATTAGTTTAAATCACAGGAAATAAAAGTGTATTTTCGTGGAAATCTCGAACTCTATTTTCCGAACCATAACATAATTTTCTCTATAGTATGTGAAACACTCCGTATATACGTATGTAAACGAGAAAGATTAAAAAACAAGATGGGCGTCTTTAGCATCAAATTACTGGGGAGGGAACGAATCAACAGATAAGATATAATTCACAGGCAAGTTCCCACAATACATTCCACATGCCAAAAATAGTTGGGGAAGACACGACTCTCCTTGCACCCGGCGGTGTTGTCCACAAGAAAGACGCCAAAATCATTTCTTTATTGCCAAATATCCTTTCTTTCCCTATTTCCTTTCTCTTTTTTCTTTTTTATTTCTTTTCTTTCCATGGTTTCTTTCTTTCCTTTCATTTTTCTTTTTTGTCTTTTCTTATTTCATTTCATTTCTTTCTTATCTTTGTTTGGGTTTTTCTTTTCTGATCGTTGATACTTCGTTATTTCAGTACTAATTTTGTGTACGAAGACAATGGAGCATCAAGTTTGAAGCGCGTGATATATCTCGAAATAAAAACATTTCTAGGACTTTTAATTGACTCACCATTATTGATTTGCAGGGGATTAATAATTTGCCGATATTATAACTATTATTGCAGAAATATTGTGTACTCATCGTTGACTTTTTCCATAGTAATAAGTTAATAACAAAATTAGAAAGAAAAAAAAACACCGGCGACGAGCACTACTAGTTTTACTGATCAACTGAATTCCTACGTCTCTGGTCTCATTGACTCTACTTTCATCTCTTCTGTGTCTCTGTATATTTTTTCGTCCCAACTAACCGTCACCTCCCTCGTTTCTAACTCTTTTCTTTGTGTTTTTTTGGTTTCGTAAAATTCCCTATCGCGTCTGGACGTTTCCTTCTGTGTATTTCTTATCCACTAGCTATGTTCTATAACCCCTCTCCGCTTGATTTCCACCACCTCACTCCTTTCGCCTTTTTCCCCGCCCATCCCCGTCCTAGCCCCCGCGCATATCCCGTCCCATCCCTGGCCATCTCCGCCCTCCGCATCGTCCAGTCCGTGTCAGTCCCTTGAGCGACGTTTGCGACGCATTGACCGCTTCCGGTGGCGGTCACCGCGTCGCCATCCACTTCCGGTGACGCACAAGGCGACTCACACACGCGGCGCGCGACGCGACGCAGCGAGGCCGCGCGGCGAGCGGGGCGGGATGGCGGGGCGGACGGCGGGCGGGAGCGGGGCGGCGTGGAAGGGGTGGGTGGTGGGCGGGGTCGGGGCGGCGAGGCCATGGGGCGACAGGACGGCGGGGCGGCAGGGCGCAAGGACGGACGGATGGACGGACGGACGGGCGGGCGGACGGGCGGACAACGGGCGGGCGGACGGACGGACGGACGGACGGACGGACGGACGGACGGACAGGACAGACGAGCGAACGCACAGACGAGCAAACGCACAGATGAGCGAACGCACAGATGAGCGAACGCACAGATGAGCGAACGGACAGACGAGCGAACGGACAGACGAGCGAACGGACAGACGAGCGAACGGACAGACGAGCGAACGGACAGACGAGCGAACGGACAGATGAGCGAACGCACAGATGAGCGAACGCACAGATGAGCGAACGCACAGACGAGCGAACGGACAGACGAGCGAACGGACAGACGAGCGAACGGACAGACGAGCGAACGGACAGACGAGCGAACGGACAGACGGCCAATCGATTTTTGGATATCAAGTATCAACGAAATGTGTGTTCCGACAACATGTTTTAGAAGAAGTAATTTACTCAATATAGGAAAAATATTTATCCATATTTCGTTACTAGTGGCCGACAATACGAATCTTCTATCGGAAACCTATTTTGGGCCCAGAATTACATTTTTTTCTGTTCTACGTACGTAGTAAATCGAGAGAGTTAAAATACCACTAGGTAGGTAAATAAATGTAATTTTCATTGTTATATTCAAACTTAATTTTTTATAAATACCAAATTTCGTTTTTAACTACCAACAATACTTGTTTTTTTCTTGTGTCTGCTATGAGTAGTATCTCCAAGATCGAATTCGGCACGACTTTTTGCGTCTTTCTTGGTGTTGCAGCAAGATGTCGCATGATCGCGATCGTATCAAGCAGCTGCAGATCAAGCGACTCTAGCGGCATCACTGAGAATGACGCAAAAAGTCGCACCGAATTCCAACTAGGAGATTACCTATAGATGCCAGGTTAGAAAAACCGAAGTATAATGCCTCCAGAACTCTACTGCTACTCGTAGCACCAATCCATCTACCATCACTGCCAATACATCGAAAAGGAACCGGGATCGGTAGCTCAGTGCATCAACTGATGTCACTGCAGCGCCTCTGACAACCGCGCGCGATCTGTCCTTCCTCTTCCTTGTCCTATCCTCTCCTTTACACAAACGCTTACCCTAACATGCACCACACTACCACATATTCCGGGGATCGGTCAGGAGCTTAGAGCTTGTCCGGGCTGGGGCGGTGCCCGCTGGTGGGAGAGTCCTGGTTAGAAACCCCAGTAGCCGAAGGTAGGTCGGCGCCGGATCTCATCCAGCGGGAAAAGATCACCGCCATCTCCCGATAAAAAAGCATGCACTACAATAACGGGACTAATGACCAAAGCAGTTGACGTGCCCGGAAACACGAAAAAATCAATGAATCAATGAATCGAAAAGGATTTCCTAGCAATAGGGGGAAGATTGTCTCTTTATGACCCAGGCCAAAGCTCAGCCAGCTCCGCAGGCTGAATGTGGTTTCTCCGGAAATTCCATTGGAGCAACCGAAGCTCCACCAATCCCCTGCTTCTTTGTGCCTCTGCCGCCTTCCCAGAAGCTGCGTTGACTGCGACTCGACGACTTGAGCGTTCGGGCGGGATTCCGGGCGATGCATTGCCTCGGAATTGCAGGGCGGTCAACTCGGCGACTTGGGTGCACAGCAAACAAGCGTATCATCTTGAGTTCGTTGCTCTCGGGAACAGATATAGAAATTCAGATTATAAACACACATGCTGCCAATCACTATTGGCATGCAGTAGTCATTACGTAATAGCTCCCGCGGGTTTCAAGTTCTGTACATTTTACTTGCTCGTTCGAAGTTTTTAATTTCAACGGAAAAGGAAACAAGTTTGAGAGACGAATCGCGGAGTTTCCACACTCCTAAATAGATCTTTCATTAAAAGGTTTCATTTCATTTCATTTATTTCATTTATTTTACGTCAAAAAAACAGTTGAAACTGCGTATGACGTGCTATGGGGAAAAATGAATTCTGTGCACATTTTCAAAATTCTGTGATCGCTACACTAAGTCATATACTACATATATTAGAAAAAAAGAAGCTCTCATGTAATAAAATCTATTTTAAAAGATAAATAAGCAATAAATGTTGGGCTCTTATCCATGATGTCCTTTGTCAAGGAATAATACTTCCTGCCGCAACAACATGGAAACAATAATTTGAATAACTATATTTCCCAATGAATTCTAGAAGACGTGCACAGATAATGAAGTTACATTTATGTGCAGAAGCAAAACAAGGGGCCTTCTCAGCATTTGCTCAATGGATCAGGGAAACTGGACGAAAAACCTTCAGTCCAAATGGTAAATAATGCATGATGTATCATTGTTAAAATTAATGTTACTTTTCTTGTGATCCTCAGTATAGTCTCTAATTGTATAGAAACAGTTATGCAGCAGAAACGATTTCACTTGCGATTTAAACTTTTCTATTGAATTTAATCGTTTAATGTCATCTGGCAAAGTGTTGTAAAATAATGTACATGTATTGTATGTGAATTTTTGTAATGAGCTGTTGATACTCTCACCTGATGAATATGGTTTCTACGTCGGGTGTTATAGTAATAGACTTCGGCATTTTCTGAAAATATATTCCCGCCCTTCAGCAAGTCATTTTTGACAAATACCACTGATTCGTAAATCAACAGAGGAGGTAATGGTAAAATTCGTAGATTAATGAAGAGAGCTTACAATAATCACGTAGATTCTTGTTTAGAAAATCTTACATTATAATATTTCTAATACAAATGAATGCACTTTTGTAGCACGTTAAACAGCAAACATCATTGATAGAGGTAGTAATGTGGTTTTCTCCCTCCGTTGTAAAAACTGTAATTTGGAACACGTGGGACAGAACTAGAGGAATCTGAAAGATCGATTAATGAGCACAGAAGAAACATCTTAGAAGAACCCAACTGACAAAATTACTTTCCCAATACACAGGTTACATCCAAACCTTCAAATAGAATGCAATGACCCACAGATTCTAGCAGTAGAAAAAAGGTACAAGGGTAGAATAATAATGGAAACTTTACAACATAAAATTTAGCAGACAATGAATTCAATGATATATTAAACTCTTTCACCAATAACTACGATTATGTTTTTAAAATAATTACGAGAGGAACAAAAGCAGAATCAAAAACAAGTTTTATTGAAAAATTGTAGAATGCCGCCAGTGAAGGTAGAATCCTGACGTACCCTCCTAACCCCTACTTCCTTCCTCACATCCCATTCCCAGCCTCGGCCATAGCTTGAAAACACTCACTCTAGCTCCGTTCCCGAACATAAACTTCATACGAATGTGAGTTAGCGAGATGTGTGTTGGTAACAAACAGCTGAGCCATACTTTCTTAAATTGGTAGCAAAAGAAGTCAATTATTACTAGAACTAGCCTTCTCAATTTCAAAACACATTTTAAAAAAATTTAGTATTTTGGGTAAATTTAAAAATGGTTAAACTTCCCGTAATTGGAGGTCGACAAGGCACTGGGTCTTCGTAGACAGCGATAATTTCTGTTAATTCTGAAAATATCGTACCTTTAATGAACTGTAATTTGGCAAGCCAATATTTTACTCATTGAGAACTCAGCTTAAATATTGTTATGTGTTTAGGAATTAGAATGAATTTTATTGCTTCACAATAGACCTGAACTTGGAAATGCAGTAACTCCCCAAAGGTCGATGAAAAGTGTCAAAGCATGTGTTTAATGCTCATTTTTATTTGATATGAAATATATAAATTACAAAACTTCTGCTGTCTGAAAAATATTAAAGGGACCTGTTCTTAAGAGAAAAGACAGAAAACTAGACGACAGTATTCAATTGTAATAAACTTTTGAAAAAGAACATGGCGATATCGCTGATTCATTTCTCATCTCAAAAAGCATATTTAGCCACCCAGCGACGTCTGAATGAATGAAACGTCACTGAAAACGCAGCAAACCAAAACAGCGGGTAATTTTGTTTTTAGCCTTCATTCCAATTCACAGGAACATTAAGTGAAAGTGTATCCCGAAGGGCAAATGATGGCGGTGCGGCAGTGCTTTACGGCATCACAATGGGCGCCCATTAGCGCCCCTGGCGATCAACAAGTCCACCTCCAATTTGGCGCGCCGGCCGCTTTCTTCTGTCGACGCATTCGTTCCGTTCACTTACGCCAGAGGGAGCGCGCGGCGACGCGCAGCGGGCGACTCGCAACGGAGGCACGAACGCACGTTGGCCGGCGCAGCCCAATGTCTTTACTTCCTCACGTACGTAGTAAAGAGAATGAAATGCTGCGGAAAATCGATTTCGAGATTTCAACGGAAATACATGTTTTGGGTCCCCCTGAAAGTAGGTAATATACGAAGTTTATTATATATGGATTTGTTCCCTTTATTGCATCGTACAAATCATTATTATAGCTTTGGTTTCGTTTGTTTTTTTCGTGTTTCCGGGCGCGTCAACTGCTTTGGTCATTAGTCCCATTAGTGTAGTGCATGTTTTTTTCTTGGGAGATGGCGGTGGTCTTCCCCGCTGGATGGCGAGATCCGGCGCCGACCTACCGTCGGCTAGTGGATTTCCCCCTAACCAGGACTCTCCCACCAGCGGGGCACCGCCCCAGCCGGGACAAGCTCTAAGCCCCGACCGGTCTCCCAGAATATGTGGTAGTGTAGTGAATGTTAGTGTAAGTGTGTGTGTAAGGGGAGAGGATAGGCAAGGAAGAGGAAGGATAGATCGCGCGCGGTCCGTGGCCCGTTTGGTAGGGTACTGCTCCGGCATTCGCCTGGTGTTGATCGGAGAAACCACAGAAAACTACCGATCAGAGCAGCCGGACGCTAGAATTCTCCTGCAGGCAGCGCCTGAATTCGACCCAGATGAAAAGCTAGTGTCGAATATCCTGCCGCCGTCAGGACTCGAACCTAGGACCTCCCGGTCATAGGCGCTGCAGTGACATTAGTTGATGCACTGAGCTACCGCTCCCGGTCGTTCGTAGCAATGTTGGTTTCCTTTTATAAACTTAAAAAATTGCAACATTTGCAATTTTTACTAGTCTTGAATATTAAACTTAGAGATTTATTCCTTAATGTGTTATAATCCTCAATATTAGACATTTAAATCATTACATGTACACGTTTTATAAATATTAGTAGTTTCCGCATTGGTTAGAAGCGCAAACAGTCGGTCAGAGAGACGTTTCCCTGCCAATCGATTTTACAGTGTTAAGTAGCCACAAAACATGGATTCTCACCACACAATGTTATGGAGGAAGTAATTTACTACATAAAAGAACCAGATTTACCCCCATTTCGATACCAGGGCGCTGTAATAAAATTTTTTCTATCGAAAATTCAGCGATTTCCCCCGCAGTATTACAGTGCTTTCTCTTTACTACGTAAACGCGGTAAAGCGAGAAAGTAAAAAGCAACTTCTCTTCGCTGGAGCAGCACTTTTGGGAATTCATCGTGGAACCCACCGCCGGCCGTAGCGCGTCCGAAATGAAAGTTTGAAAACTGCCCAGTTTGAAAGCGGCCAGTCGATAGGACGTGAATGCCGCGGACGGTCACTTCGTCGTATCAGTGTCAAGTCATTCGCAGGAGACACACGCACGGCAGCGGGGGCGGGGAGGGAAGGGCGGGACGGGAGGGGCGGGGCGGGCGGGACGGTGGCGGACGGGAGCGACACGGGGCGGGGCGGGGCGGGGGCGGGCGATGGTCGATGGGCGATTGCCGCCTCTCGCCCGCGCACTCGTGACCACGCTCGCTCACGCACGAGCGTGTGTCCGCCCCCACCCCCACCCCCACACATCCAAAGGGACTTCTCTCGGAAATCGATGTTTCCTCATGCCTAGGAGCGGTGGACACAGAAAGACTCTCCACCAGCGACATTGCGGATCTCCGGCCAATCCACTGCTTCCACGAATTGTCTCGTCGGGGTTGGCGGAGCACGTTCTGAAAACAAGAATGTCTCCATTTGAGATTTCCCTTTCAGCGACGTATTTGAGATTTTTTCCTGAACTATTATTCCTCGAACGATCTCTACGAACTCCAAGCTCTGCGAGTTTCAAATGGATATTTTGATTTATAGAGGTACCTTACATGAAGCCTCAACATTTTCAAAAATTATGTCAAAAATAGCTCCAAATTTTTTATTAACTTTGTGCTCTGATAACGTAAAGGTCTCTGAAAATAACTGTGGACGTTTCAGTTTCGTTGAAATCACCGATTTTTTTAAAATTGCGAAAGTTTAACTTTTTTTGCATTTTCGTACAAATACAACATTGATCATATTGATATTGTCTCAATTATATGCTCTAAGACAGGTCTTAAAATAAGGTCATGTACGATTGTTCGAAAATAAGTAGTTTTTGAGAAATGTTGCGTGAAATGTTGGCAGTTTTAAAACTTATTTTATCAAAATCGGCTCCAATTTTTTCTTTAAATGTTCTCCTCGTGTATTTCAAATGACAGTAAAAAAATTAGAGTTCGTCTCATTTTCGGTGAACACTATTTTTGGAAATTGAGAAAAAAACAGTGAAAAAAAAGCCATTGAAGTGAAATCAGATTTCTCTTAAGATAAAACTTCTCTTTTTCAATACTGAACTTGCGAAATGGCTTTTTATTTAATTTACGAAAATATTTTTAAAAAAGTCTATACTTTTTTTAGAAAAACGATTCTTTTTTGCGTAATTTCTGGTTGGATTGACTGCTGGCTGTAATGAATGCTGGTTAGAATCGCTATTGCAAATTCATGTAGTAGTATAATATTACGTAGCCGTTAAAAATACGAGAAAGTATGTTCTGCAGTGTGTTGTGCATTTTTATGTCCTAGCCATATATGCCTCAGTCGATTTCGGAAGTCATACCCGACTCCGTAGTCCTATGATATAAGAAATTTATATTTGTGTGTTTAGGAATTTCACACTGCCTGTCTTCACAAAGATATGTGAAATGTTTACTTCATTATAATTCTTTTTATTTTGTTGTGGCATATGGCGGAAAGAGAGAAAGGATTCAGTACTTCAGAAAGCGATATTCTTTCAGAGCTGTATCATGTAGCACAGTTTGACATCAGCATCTGAACGAAAAACAATTATATTAATGATTGAGGGAAAAATGTGAATACATATTCTGCTTTAGGAGATTGTTCTTTCATGATCATTAAAATACAGGATCCTCTCTGCCCCTTATCCAGTATGATGTGACGAGACGCTCCACCATGTCCTGCACATGTTGAATGTGGAATTAATGTGGAGATCTCGTGGACCAAGGAAGTCTTGGAAACCCGATGGCAAATTCCAAATATCTTTGCGAAATCCAAGAGGTGTGTGAAAGGGGAAGGAACAATTAATCTTCTAAAATATGGATTATTTTAAAAGTATTGCGGAAATATGAAGAATAATTTTGTGTATGAATTGGTCTGATGTGCTGTGAAATGAACTCTTTATCTAGGTCTTATGAAACATTTCGGAGATTACTTTGAAAAGAGTTTATCAATGAAATACGATACTAAGTTATTTGAAAGGGAACAATGTACTAAATGTATTTCTGTTTAAATTACTCAAGATGTGTCTTTTACGCTATTTTAAATCTCTTACTCTTATTCTTTTAGACTTATTTTAATCGGGTTCCATCTGCCTACCTCTCAAAATCTCGAGAGCGATATTTCCTTACCCAAATGAAGTTTCACAGACGTTGTCAAAAGTTAAAAAATATATTTATATTTGTCTTAAACGTCGTTATTCGTGATTTAGCCCGGCTATTCAGTGCCAGCAGCATTCCTTTCAGAAACAAATTGTTGTATATTTGTTTATCGGTCACATGCGTCTTAAACCCTGTTAACATGCAACCCTGCAGGTTTGTTCAGTGCACTTGTATCTACCTGTATGTTAAGACATTTAACATCCTTAGTAACGGGTTTTAACCTCCTTAGCAAAGTAAACAACCGTCGATTCATCGCAAGTCAAATGTTTGTTAAGGAAAAAACATGGCGATGTACAAAACAAATCAGATTCAAACAATTCAGAAGTAATTCACATTGGTTTGGGGAATAATTATTCTTAATTGTAATATTTTAATAGTACAATTAGAAAAATGTAAATGAGGTAAATTAACCTAATTTTCCTTACATTCCACCAAATGAAACTACTGCCGGTAATCATATTTACTGACGATGTGAAGGTGTCACCACTGGAAGTCAACGCGCCAACTTCCCAACCGAACGTCGTTTCTTTGGGTTCAGGAAAATTATTTGCATTCATCTTTCCGAACCACGGTGTACGAATATTGTTTATATAGATATATCGCAAGCAATACCACACAATATCGTACTAGCGTGTCGCAGCAACAGAATTCATGTGTTTACTACTTCAGTAATGTAGTAAATTTTCGCAAAATTCGCGAGATTTTATGGTGACCGATAACATACTGAACATACCTCGAAATGTTAGTGTTATTACTGTCTCGTGCAAATTAAAAATATCGGCTCCGCTACGCTCTGCCTCGATTTTTAACTTTTGGCCTCGGCAGTAATAACACTCATAACGTTACTAGGTGTGTTAATAGCTATTGTTTTATCACGAGCCAAGAACATCCGCACCACGCTCGACCTTGACAACGTTCTCCGAGATCCAGGCTGGATGTCGTTCGGGATAGAGATCTGTTTGGTATCACATTCCTCGTTAGTGTTTTGCAGCAAGTGAGTCACAGCCAGATGCTGGTGGTAGCAAATCCTTTACAAGCCCTAGAAGACATGCTTCTCTAGTATGTAGCATGTTTTCCTCGAAGACAATAAATATATTGACAACATCACTTACATCACGCCGACACGAGGCCAACAAGGCTACTTGTGTGAGCTATTCTCTTTTTGTTACGCAAATGATCATTGTTTTATTAAATTTATTTTGCGCATACCGTTTACTTTAGTTTGCTCATACTCGTATTCTAGCTTTAAATCTAAGGTTTCCTCATCCAAAATTCCCAAAAGTAATTGTTATTATTTCTCACTACCATGTTTCCAACTAACAACTCATATTACGCAATTGATTTCAGACCGGTAGCGGTAGCTCAGTGCATCAACTGATGTCACTGCAGCGCTTCTATCCGGGAGGTCCTAGGTTCGAGTCCTGATGGCAGGATTTTCGACACTAGCTTTTCCGCTAGGTCGAATTCAGTCGCTGCTTGGAGGAGAATTCTAACGGCCGGCTGCTCTGATCAGCAGTTTTCCGTGGTTTCTCCGATCAACGCCAGGTGAATGCCGGAGCAGTACCCTACCAAACGGACCACGGACCACGCGCGATGTGTCCTTCCTCTTCTTTGTACTATCCTCTCCTCTTACACACACATTTACACTAACATGCACCACACTACCATATATTCCGGGAGACCTGTCGGGAGCTTAGAGCTTGTCCCGATTGGGGCGGTGCCCCGCTGGTGGGAGAGTCCTGGTTGGGGGGAAACCCCACCAGCTGACGGTAGTTCGGAGCCGGATCTCGCCATCCAGCGGGGGGAAAATCACCGCCATCTCCCGAGAAAAAACATGCACTACACTAACGGGACTAATGACCGAAGCAGTTGACGCACCCGGAAACACGAAAAAATCAATCAAATCAATCAATTGATTTCAGTTTATCTTTAGATAACCAAAATGAATAAACGGACGCGCTGCGCTCTCAGTGGAGTTTCATGGACCGAGAAATCGAAGATGAAGAACGGAGAGCGCATCCGACGACAAAAAACATCGTGCGGGGGTGGGAGTGGGGGGACGGGTTGACAGCCAATTACAGCGCCGGGCAACCCGTCGGACGGGTGGACAGCAGGACAGGTGAATGCCTCCGAATCGAGGGCGACGAATCAGTCAGTTCGTGATAAAGAGACAAAAAGCGGAATTCGAGAAAGAAGTGGCGGAAAAGAACACGTGCACGGATGTTTGTCATATTTCTGTTGTTTCTGCTGTGTATCACATGGTGATTGAGTTGTACGAGTTTGTAATCGGCAGCTGCATAACATCCTGAGCTCAAAGATCGACGCACGACTCACGGGGCAGAAAGAGACGGATTCGTTCATAACCTAACTATCCGTTAAGTGGGCGCGTGGCGTCTGTAGGCGCTGGTAGGCCATTTGTGATAACAGACAATGAAAACTCTACTGTCCTACTCTTCTGGAATTTACAGTCCCTGTCAGCCCACACAGCTTCTTTACCTCTTCTAGATAAAATATATAAAAATGAATTTGGTTTTAAAACTTGTACTGTAGTAGTTACAGTAAGCAAAGTCTTATGATGGCCGTTTATAGAATTTAAAACAATTAAAATTCATTAAACATTTTAGAGTTTAGACTCAGAATAAATTGCAAAGCAACAAAAATTGTTGAGTGGGGTGCCAGGCCCTACTACTAGCCGATTATTCGATCTGCCATCTGTACAGAGTGGCCGAGGAATCTGAAAAGCAAATATACATTTCTAGCTATTCATTTGCTGCAATTGGCTAAATGAAAATCATCTTTTCTATTCACAGAAACTTGTAAGTTTATTCAATGTTCCTTGTTGACAATACGAAACTTTTGGTCAGGACCAGTCTCAAAGCTTATATTGCAGTACCCGTCTTCGCATGCTCTTGACCGATGTCGCCGTGTAGAACCATTTTCAATCTTCCCCGGTGTCGATGGCTCCAGGTCCAAATACCATCTTTTCTTCTGTTCTGGCACAAGTGTACTGAAGTCACTGATCCTCACCGCCTCATAAATTGATAAGACTTAATTAATTATCCTTTTAAAGTTCCCAGTTCTTTCTACGCGTATACTTAAAATATTAATGTTCAGCAAACTATATCTGCATCAAATAATCCCAGTCCTGTTGCCGACAAATTCACCTAAGTTCACAATTCTAGCTGCTGCACTCGAAATATTTCCAAGTTCCAATTTCCGCACCCTCCATCAATATTCTAAGTCCGACAATCATACGCTCCAAAGTAAATGTTCACAATTCCCAACTTCCAACACACGATCCGCACGGCACCACGGCACGAGTCGGAATGCATCCATATTCCACTCTTTCAGCCCTGCAAAACTCGGTCCGTCTTTCTACTGTTTCTTGTCAGAAAAAATTCCATGCATAGCGAATCCTTCAATTACTTACAAATTCACCTAGCCGCACCCCAGACTGTCATTCCTTTCTTGGCCAATCCCCAAACAGTTTACTTTTCAACTAGCCGCGCCACGTGGTTCAAAGCAATGAGGTTTGTTGACCTTGACGACAACTCGTCTACCGTTGCTATGCCGCCATATTTGCCTATGTCTATCCTTACCATTCACCCTGTTAACAATGTCACTCAATACAAGGTCCCACATGTTGGTATGTCAAAATATACCAAAGGGTAAGATTAGATTCGAGTCGCTTAAGGACAGGAATCAGTCGTTAGATGAAAGACAACTCACAGCTAGCACGTATGACGTCATTCGCAACACCTCGCGGAGTTTTACGGGCGATAAGCACATGTTCAACGTGGAAGGCAACGATTGGCGATAAGGTCGCGGTCAAGACCATATGGCAGGTACGTCAAACTGCGCCCGCAAGAGCAATTTGCCCGCCCGGGAAGCCAGGCGCTCCTGCGGACACGGGCAACTTCCCCAACTCCGCTCTCATTTTCTCTTAAAATCCAGAAAGTAATAGCAGAAAGTTAATTATAAAGCGCGCTTGGAATATCACAAAGAACGGTTGCTTTGTAGTACGAAAGTAAGTTCGCCTGATATGTATCGAACAAACGAGATTTGAAATATGTTTATTTACTTTACTACTTTTTTTCATGTTTATTTCCTTTTGAAACCTGCCTACTATGAACATTTTTGTCAGGAACAGGGTCTGAACAACCACAACTTCGCTTGTTTTCGTTTCGTGTTATATTGAATGAAATCATAATGTTATTTGTTAAATACACCAATAATGTGTTGCAGTGAGTAAGTCTCTTTTACGGGCAGACAGCTCTTATAATAGACAAGAATCTTTGTTAAACGTCCTAATCGGGACATAGAAAGATTGCACTCTTAAGTAAACGCGATTACGAAACCAAGGTCTTTTCCTTAAAAATTTTAATTCAATTTCATATATGACTGATGTATTTCGTTTTCATGGATCATTGGATCATAAAGGATGGATCAACACTCTTTCATGGATATACAATGATTACAATGGTTACAATGAAACAATGATTACTATGATAACAATTATACAATGATATTACATATTAATATTTGATATTACAATAATTCAATGATACAATGATTACAATTTCATGGATCGTATAATTTCGATGGATTAACAATCATTTCATGGATCATAAAGTAATGGGTAATTAATACCGGTTTCAGTGCTCTGTCAACAGACTTCTCACAAAGACTGTCACGGGCCAGGTACTTAGTGATGCACCGTTGCCCCGGAGAATTTTGTAAACCTCTTACTTTTAAACCTCGGGCTCCAAGAAGAGGCTCGGGTCGAAGCGAGAAGAAATAAAAGAGGTCATCTTCGTCAACATAATATGTTCGATCCTCAATCGATCAGATGTCGCCGCCCCTTGAATTTGAAACCGATATTTTAATTTTGTGAGTTACTTTACAAGAAGCCCCTGGGACATTTTCCAAATTTTCAAAAAAATGAATCCATCGATTTTGACCATAAATCCATAAATTTTATGGTTGGATAGTTTGAAGGACGTTGAAGAGAAGATGCAGGTTTCGTGTTCGTTCAAAACACTAATTTTTGGAAAATTTCAAAAATTCAAAAGGTTTCCGGGGTCTTCATACAACTACAATTCTGAAGACTGATTTTTTAATGAAATCTATTCTTCAAAGATATATTTTGAAATAATGTCAGGTACAATTTTTCGAAATGTTCAGAACTTTTCACGTTATTTTGAATGAAAGTACGGGAGACAACACACGTGCTGTTTTAATATCACTAGTTTCGGTAGCACGGAGTTGATACCGGTCGCAAGAAAGCAACAAGGAGTTGATACCGGTCGCGTTAAAATCATTTATCAAAAACCAGATATATCATTCCCAGGTTGAAAAAGTAGCTATGGCAGAAAACATTTTTTGAGTAAAATTCTTGTGCATCCTTATTTAGAACATTACCGAAGGAGTAGGGAAGCTGATATATGTCCATCAGGGTGTCAAAGGACAGTGATGGAACGTACGGCGGGGACTTTGGAATATCCCACCGGAAGGCGATGTTAAGTCCAATAATGTAGATGATGATGATGTAGCATTTCTGGAAAAATAAAGCTCGATGATCCCCTTCAACTAATCAGCGTTTACAAACTTCAGAAACATCACGCAGCCACTCACAACGCACAAGAACGCCTACTGGTTATTTAAAAAACGGTTATAACTAGAGCGGAAAATAACGACAAAAAAAAACTGAAAAAAAAGGAAATTCACAGTGTTTCGGTTAAAACCGGTGGGTTATTCCCATTCATATTACAAGAAGCTGGCGTGGCGCGGCGTCTGGGACGCTGACAATAATTTCTTAAAAGCACACACACGCGCGGGGCGGGCGATGAGGAAAGGCGGGAAGGGCGGGGCGGGGCGGGTGGGGCGCGGCGGGCGGGGCGGTGGGGCGCGGCGGGGCGGGACGGGGCAGGGTGGGTGGGGAGGTGAGGGAAAGGCGGGGCGGTGAGGGAAAGGCGGGGAGGGCGGGGCGGGACAAGGTTTTTGCCAGCGCGGGGGCCGTACACGCGAACGCGCCATCGCGGGCTGGCGTGACCCGGCCGGCGAGGGTGGCCGAGGCGGGGAGGGGGGGAGTAGCGGGCGACGTGCGCGAAGGGGGAGGGGGCGGTGCGGCTCCAGATGCGTCCGGATTAGCCACAACAACCATTTTCTGTACAGATACAATCATGAATGTCCATTGTTTGGTGAGCAGCAATTTTATTCTGTCCGTGCCGGCTGGGATGGCTCTGTGGCAATCGTCGATGTAGCGTCTCTGACCGGGAGGGCCTAGGGTTCGAGGCCTGACGGTGGTGGATTTTTATAATCTAACTGCAGAGCAAAGCCCAATTCAGACAGAATGATGGGGAATTCTGTCAACCTACTTCTCTAAACAGTAGTTTTGTGTCGTTTCACCTATAAATGCTATGCGAATGCCGGAGCAGTAGGGGACAGTGGGCTTGATTTATCAGTAGCAACCAACTACATAATGATTTGAATATAAACACAATAAAAATCAAATAGCCTATCTTGCACACAACTTCTACACAAACCTTCCCCAAATACAAGCATCATCCTTCTATAAACTGGGCAAAAACCCAAATTATCCAACAAGAATTAAAAACAGATATCCACTTCACTCATTCTATAAAATGTTCCCAAACCTGGAATAATACTTATCTGAGGTGCTTCCTGCTTCCTCTCCCGCTACATATTTTTTAAAATAAAAAAAGGGGACAGAGGTCTCTCTTTCTTTTCCATGTCTCCTCCTCTCGGCTTGGACACACTCGATCCTCCTTGCCAAACTATTACATTTAAAAATAAATACTTATAAGATATTTTTACTTGAATTTTGGAACACACGGAAAACAGTCATGCAATGCGACTCTCCCTCGCAAACTGGGCCTGATCATTCATCTGGTTAGCAGTGGGTCGATGGAGGGGAGATTCAACGTTGGTAAGAAGTGGAATTGTGTAATAATTCAGTGTATTATGACAGTGACGGGAGGGAGAGTGTCGCATTCGCCAGAGACCAAAAAAGGC
Organism: Teleogryllus oceanicus; assembly: GCA_964035755.1. Lineage (NCBI taxonomy): Eukaryota > Metazoa > Arthropoda > Insecta > Orthoptera > Gryllidae > Teleogryllus > Teleogryllus oceanicus. The sequence continues at coordinate 5,570,160 of CAXIVR010000005.1, forward strand.
AATTGATGGGGGTGGGGGAGAGGGTGGGAAGGACGGCCAAACGGTCGCAAACGGTCGGTAGCTCAGTGCATCAACTTATGTCTCTGCAGCACCTCTGACCGGCGGTCCTAGGCTCGAGTTCCGAAGGCGGCAGGATTTTCGACACTTAGCTTTTCAGCTAGGTCGAATTCAGTCTCTGTCTGGAGGAGAATTCTAGCGGCCGGCTGCTTTGATCGGTAGTTTTCCGTGGTTTCTCCGGTCAACACCAGGTGAATGCCGGAGCAGTACACTTACAAACGGGCCACGGACCGCGCACGATCTTTCCTTCCTCTTCCTTGTCCTAGCCTCGTCCCCTTACACACACACGCGCGCACACACACACACACACGACCACATATTCGGGGATACCGGTCGGGAGCTTCGAGCTTGTCCCGACTGGGAGTCCTGGTTAGGGGGAAACCCTGCTAGCCGACGGTAGATAGGCGCCGTATCTCGCCATTCAGCAGGGGAAGATCACAGTCATCTCACGAGGGAAAACATGCACTACACGTATGGGACTAATGACCTAATGACCTAATGACATAATCTGTTGTCGCGCCCGGAATCACTTACCAACCAATGAACCAACCAATGAAATGGTCGCCGAGCTGAGAAGACGAGAAGCGGTAGTCTCGAACGGATAAACCTGTGCTTGGCCGCGTTCAGGATGCGGTGAAACCGACGTACGCACACGTATACCGAGCGTTGCGAGTGCTTTGGCTGCTCGGGCCCTTTGTTCTCGCAGTTCGTGACGCTGAAAGGTCTCTTTTATATGCTGAGCTTGGAGCGTTTGTAGTTGATACTCGTACGTTTCTGATTATTTCACCCAGCTAACTGGCAGTTGACAGTTATTGTACACTAGTCGTCAAAATATTTGATAGATTGATGATTTATGTACACTCACTAATGTTTGCATTTAAGAACATTCTTTGATTTTCGCACTTAAAAACACTCATCGATCTCAGTAATTTAAAAAGTCTCTATCTTCCTCTGACAATTACCTCACAATCGCAAGCTTATCCGCTCTAGACAAAGACTGTTTTCAATGGATCAAATGCACAAAAAATGTAAAAAGAAAACGTGAAACGTAATGAAGAAATGGCGGCTGATAAACGTTCGTTCAATTAATTTTAAAATAATATTAGGTATATACACTATAAAATCAGTTAATAAGAGCAACAAACGAACAAATCTAATGCAGTGTAACCCTATCCTTCATATGTAATCGATATTGGCGGCTATTTTTCACGCCGCTTTTTCACTTATGGTTTATAAGAAAGGCCCACAATCGATGTATCGGTAGCTGTGACCGGAATGAGTAATAAATGGCCGCGAGAGTAGCAATCATTTCTAACGGATGATAATCCCAATAGCGCCAGCAGCTGGGCAGGTCCACTCCTTCCCGCGACCGACATTTGTTTTTCGTGTTTGGCTGCGTGGGCGTCATCGCCTCCCCCAGGCAAACGCCGCAGCCAATGTAATAATGGGTGTGCATGTGATATGTATAATTATGAGCGCGGAGCACAGGGAGAGCAGATGCACGGGCAAGAAAGAGAAGGATGGGCCTCCGAGAAGACAGTACCTCACCGTGTTATTATGCTAGCTCTGCAGCTCCTGCTGCGCTGGCCAATCAGTATGTGCCTTGTTGGAAGGCGCGGGCTGTCTCTTTAACCTGGCGGAGTACAGTCGACTCCGGTTATAGTGAACTCGCATATAGTAACTCGGTTATAGTGAACTTAAGTCACTGGTCCCGTTTCACTTACATTACAAATAAGCATAAGAAGATTCAGGAAGAGTGAACCTGAATTTCGGCTGTAGTGAACTTAGGAAATAAATCCTGGAAATTAATTAGATGTTGCATATAATTCGGCAAATAAAAGGGCCTTGGGAGAGTGGAACGGTTTTCTAACAGTGGGATCTTGATAAATTTCTAATGAAAAATATGCAAAGCAAACCATTGAAAATAATTGATTTTTAAGGTTGGATAAATAAATGGAAATTTCCAGTTCGGGATAGTGAAGATTCGGGTGTAGTGAACCTGGATCTCGGTTATAGTGACCATAGGAAAAGAGTCCTCGAAATTAACTGGAACTCGTACGTTATTTGGCGAGTTGGCTGGCCTTCAGAGAGTGGGTGCGCGGTGCTCCAACAGTGCAAGAGGCATTGAAAAGTGTGAAGTCCGCATTTCAGTACTAAGAGACAGAGGACAAGGCAGAATCAAGTATGGAGAGAACACGAACTTTGAAGAAGTATCTAGAGAAATGACTGATGAACAATGTACGACGCAGACAATTGAAAATAATTTATTTTTTTAGGAAAAATAAAGGTATTGAAATTTTCAGTTCGTTATGTTAATCAATTTTCCTGTATCTCTAGGTTAATAAAATCAATCCTTGTCGAGAAATTCTATTCGAATTTGATATCATCGGATATCGTGAACCTCTGATATAGTAAACCAAACCTGTTAGTCCCCAGAAGTTCACTACAAACAGAGTCTATTGTAATTTGTTAGTTGTGTATCTATGTACTATTTTAAACAGTGTTTTTGTTTAGAATGTCGTTTGAGCTTTCTACTCCCCCCTGTATTGTGTGATTTTCCTTTTTACTACATGTAGTGGGGAGACGTGTTTCAACTTGCAGTTTTGTGATATGAACACTAAATATGGATATTTTAAAATTAATAAAAATATCTTCCGTCATTTGTCTGTTACTTTATTTTATTTTGCAATCGATATATCGAGTCGTCTTTTCTACTTTGCTGTCCGAGAAACGCAGCAACCTAGACAAATATCCACGTTTCACTTAATTATATTAGTTAGATAAATATTTTTTTACGAATGAGATCAATAAGTTTTTATAAGGGTAAATAAAAACCGTTTAAATTTCACGGGTTTTCACTAGTACAAATGGAGTGTGTGTAAGAAACTAAAATACTAGTAGACATTGAAAAAATATAATAAAAGGTATGCCCAACGTGTTATTTGTTCAGTATCAAAAGTCATCTTTCATTTGGTTAACCCAGTTTCTACCATCACTTGTAAGAAATATGGATAGTGTACATGAACAAAAGTGTTATTACTTAGAACAGCATTTAGAGAATACAATAAATAGTTTATTTTAGCAAACTTTAATTTAATAATGAAGCAAAAAATGGTTTCTTAGGATAAGATAAGTTGAATGGTTAAAGATGTTCTTCCAATCACATTTTTCATAGAATAATTAAGCACGACGATTTTGGGAATCACACCATTAGTCCACAATGTATTAATTACAGTGCATCACTCAGAAAGTTGATATCCTTCAAAATATTTCTAAGTACGTACAACTTGTCAATTAATATCATAAATTCAAAATTTGTTATATGTATCACAGACACGAGTGTTCTGTCGCCTTTTTGAGATGAGTGATTCTACCGGGGTGTAAACGAATTTAGTTACTTAATTCCAATAAGCGCAGAAATTGAAAGAAAACTGCGCAGATTTCAACCATGTTTGAGATGTCTATGGTTTGGTCAGATACCCCGTTTCAGGCAAAAATACAAAAGCGGCTGAGTGCTGTCTCAGCCCCACTCTGAGATGGGTGCAATTTCCGCCCGCACAACCGGTTTAGGTGGATTAAGACATCAGATGGTACCACTGGAATGCCTCAGACCGGGAGGTCCTAAGGATTTTAGGGTGGCAGGATTCCTAACGGTGGCAGGATATGCACAGCTAGGTCGAATTCGGCCGCTGTCTGGAGGAAACTTGCGGCCAGCTGCTCTGATCGGTAGTTTTTCCTGCCTTCTCCGATCAACACCACGCGAATATCGGAAAAGCATCCTAACAAACGGGCCACGGGGGTGCGTGATCGTTCCTTCTTCCTTGTCCTATCCCCACCCCTTACTTAGACACACATGCCCTACACTACCACGCATGCCCGGAAACCCGTCGGGAGCTTAGAGCTTATCCAGGCTGGGGCGGTGCTCCGCTATTGGGTGATACCGGGTTGGTGAAGAACGACTCAAGCCAACGGGCAGGTCGGCGCCGCATATCGCCATGCAGCGTGGTTAGATCACCGCCTCCTTACGAGATAAAAACAAGCACTACTCTTATGGGAGTAATGACAGCAGCTGACGCAACCGGATGCGTTACAGCCAAGAACACAGGACATAGATCTTCTCGGTCAGAGAAACCCTGGCAGATTTTACACGGTTGTTACTTGTTTTTGTAAAAAATTACTCATCGGTGATATCTCAAAATATGATTGTAGAAAACAAAATATAGTGAACAAAAAATAGTGAAAATGCAGAAAATTCAATATAGGCACTTATAGGCTCTTCACGTCCGATTAGGCAATTCATTGTAAAACAGGCATTTATATGCATTATAAAAACCTCGCAAAAGCCATTTCTGAGGCCCACATTTATAATGGGGTAAGTTGCCTAAAAAAATATATTAAAAAAAATAAAATAGGAAAAAGGGCATTGTCCGAGCTCTACAAATGACCGTAGCTGCTGGACACGTGATATACTCACTCGTTCACCCGCGAGACTTCGGAAGATAATTGAAAAAAAAATCAAAGCACGGAAGGCTCCCCAGCATCTTGCAGCCCATGTCTTCGCTCCTGCCCCGCCGCCCCCGATGATAAAACGCCACCCGACGCTGTCAATTGAGCGGAGGCTCGCGGCAAATTGGCTCTCGAAGGCGAAATATCTGAATTTTATAGGCGCTTCACTCTCGCGCCTAATGACCTTAATTTTTCAAAACATAATTTAGCTGTTGCCAGTTATCTAATATTTCACGATGGAGAGATAAGCGTGGGGAGGGGGACGGGCGGTCGTCGAGGGGAAAGGAAGACAAGCTCATTCCGAGCAGGGCTAATGATGGATTGATGACGAGACGCGCGCTACGCGTGGATTCCACGAGTCGGCGCCACTGCACCGCCGTACCCCTTCCACATTCCCTTAGCCACCTCCTCCACCTTCGGCCCTGCTACCCCATCCGATCGTCACTTTCACTCCAGCGGCCCTTTTTATAGATACAACCCCCCCCTTCCCTTCCAAATCCCCACAGTCACCTCCTCCCCCCCCCCCCCTTTCCGTTGCTGCCATTCCCTCGTGGTGCAACTCACTAGCACCATCACCCCCCGTACCCCACACTTCTACTTTCCATTAGCCACCTCCTGTACCATCTCCATTCGGCTTCCACAACCTCCGATCCTGTTGCCCCTCGTCACTTCCGCAGGTAGGTCAACCACCTCAACCCCTTCTCTCACTTTCACATCACCACAGCCACCCCTTCTGCCCCACCTCCTCCCCTTCCTCCGCCGCCAACCCGCCGTCACTTGTCATAGGTGCAACCCTATTCCCCACCGCCCAGGCTGTCGCGTCTGCCGTCACCGTCCCTATCTCCACTGCCCGATTTCTCCCGCGTCCGCCGGCTCTGCTCGCGTCCCCGCCTTCCCTGGCTTCGTCTGCACCCCATCTCTTCCTCCGCCGCTACCAGCCTAACGGCTCCTTTGATAGGTGCGTCCCACCAGCTCCATCTCCACTCCACCGCCGCCGTCACCGTCCCCCCCTCCGCTGCCTGTCCGCCCCCGCCCCCGCCCCGGCCTCCGCGGGGGGTGGAACACAAAAGAGTCTCCGCTCGCTCGAATTAGCGGGTGGCGCATCGAGGGCCCCGCCGCCCCCGCAGCGCCAGACAAATGCCGCGCGATATTTTCATATTTGTAACTCTTCCCCCCGGCCGCGCCCCCACCTCCGCACGCACGGATCGCCCCCGCCCGCGCCCGCGCCCGCGCCCCGCGCAGACACGCCACGCGATGGGAAATGAAATTATATTAGGAGCGGCTCGGCGGGCGCGTTCACCTCCATCGTCATCATCATTTTTCTCGCGCTCTCCGCCCCCGCGCCCGCGCCCCTGTCGCCCCGGGCGGCGGCCCCGCGCCCGCCGGCCTCGCCCGCCACGCCCCGCCCACGCCTCTTCACCTGCACGGCTCTGATGGACAGGGCTGTGCTCTGTTGATCGGTTATTTCGCGTCAACTGATTAGGTCGTTGGTCCCGTAAATGTAGTACATGCTTTAGTGACGGGAGATAGCTATGCTACTTCCAGCTGGATGGTGAGATCCCGTCCCAGCCTACACGTCAGTTAGCTGGTGTTTTCCACATCCAGGTATCTCTCGCCATCGGGGCATCGCTCAACTGGGACGAGTTCTAAGCTCCCGACTGGTCTACCAGCGTGTGTGGTATCTGTGTAAGGGGTGATCTTAGGTCAAGGATGAGGTATGAAAGATTGCTGACGCTCCTTGGCCCGTTTGTTAGGGTACTGCTCCAGCATTCGCCTGGTGTTGATCGGATTTGGTTTTTTCGTGTTTCCGGGCGCGTCAACTGCTTTGGTCATTAGTCCGTTAGTGAAGTGCATGTTTTTGCTGGAAATTGTGGTGATCTTCACCCGCTGGAAGGCGAGATCCGGCGCCGACCTACCGTAGGCTAGCGGGGTTTCCCTAACCAGGACTCTCCCACCAGCGGGCACCGCCCAGCCGGGACAAGCTCTAAGTTCCCCACCGGTCTCCCGGAATATGTTGTGGTGTAGTGCATGTTAGTATAAGTGTGTGTGTGTAAGGGAGATGATAGGACAACGAAGAGGAAGGACAGATCGTCCGCGGTCTGTGGCCCGTTGGTAGGGTACTGCTCCGGCATTCACCTGGCGTTGATCGGAGAAACCACGGAAAATGTTGATCGCAGAAATCGCTGAAAACTACCGTTATGAACAAACGGCCGCTAGAATTCTCCTCCAGACAGCGACTAAATTCGATCTAGCGGAACTCCAAGCCTAGGATCTCCCGGTTTGAGGCACTGCTGTGCCACGAGTTGATGCTCTACACCGGTGTATTGTTTATTTTATCATTTTGAAAATAATATATCGTATGCTGAAGGAATGTTGCAGGAAAGGGTCAGAAACCTCTAACCGAGCTCGTACCCTTGGAACCACCCGCACTTATTCATTCCAAGTTGTCCTCAATCCATGACATTGCAATTCACACGTTTGACAAAAAAGAATTCTCTTCTTCTTGCGTTGTACGTGAGATGTGTAAGGGTATGGATGAACCGTTGTGACAAGTCTATGTTGTATTTAAAATTTTCCTCATATCGGCTGAGATGGCTCATTGAAAGCATTGTCGTTGTATCTGAAGCTTTGCTGAGTGGTAGATTCCAGGGTTCGAGTCCAGATGGAGAAACATTTTACACCCTACCTACGTACCTTGTTCGAATTCAACCACATTCTCACGGAGACCACTTCAACTACACGGAGGAGATTTTTAACCACCGAGAGCTGCAATGGGTACTTTGATCAATTCATTACTACCCGAACTGAAGAGTTATGATTTAATTCCCTCAGCAACTCTCTATTACATTAAACTTTTTAATTGCAGACAATATTTTACACATAGTTGCATTATATTGCTTTGAATCGTAAAGCTAATAGTAATAACAAAATTGCTGGAAATATTTCATCTGAGAGAAGCATTGAGGTGATATAAGGAAAAGTCACTACCCTCAAAATTCATTTCCTCGACGTTTTTAGGCTGCCTGTCCATCGTCAGTTATCGACTCACATCTGGCCATGTCACTACTCAGTAGATCTATTTCGATGGCAGTACTGGTTCGATACATATTCCAGGCACAATGTCACGGTTCACACATAGGAAACGACAATTTATCAGCATGAGTAGGAGTCGTGAATGTAATTTCCTTGAGAAACTCAAAAGTCTCTAAAGCTTTCTGCGAAACGACATTTTCACTCTTCGAAATGGAAATCCTTTTAATATTGAAAAAATCAATAGATATTTAGAAAAAGAAATGCTGTGTTGCATTCAAGGTCATGACGCTGATTAATGTATTTCCAAATTTCCAATCTCTCACTAAATAATATAACAAGTCATTTTGAAAAGGTTTTTAAATTTACATGTGCAGTGTGTTTTAATATAATTTGGTACAATTATATTATGGTGAATATCCTGAATTTTTAAAATTATATTCATTGATCTATGATTGTTTCTACATATTTAAAAGTTATAGTTCGGATTTTCATTAAAAGCTATAAAATATTGAAAATTGCAAATGTTAAAATATTTTTCTAACCTTTCCTTCACCTCCAACATTAAAATTAAAGATTTCTTTATCAATTCAATTTATCCCTGAGTTTTAGATCTTTCAATACTGTCAAGGACCTTAAAAATATGAGTATTTTTTAAAATAAAAACACTAGAGGAAGAATTCCAGTCTGAGTCACATTCCAACTAATTTCCTGTAACGTTATGATTCCAATGTCCATTATTGCTGATGTGGAAAGTTGACTATAACCACATTCTTTGTGTTTATTTGTGTATTTGGACCGGAACGAGTAACTTTGGTTCAGTATAACCGAAAGCACAGTACATGCGAGATTATTGTGCTGAGTTGAACAAACTCGTTTGGTGTGGCAGCTGAGACCTGTAATTTCATGTTAAAACGTTTTATTTGAAAATCCATAAAAAGTACACTCTAAAGATGTTACAGTTGTCCGGCTCGTCCATGTTGGGTGCATAAAGTTATATGAAAAAGTATCTATTAAAAAATATTTGTTGAATATTTGTTTCATTACAAAGTTAGGTTTAATTACCGTCAATCTGATGAATCCATTTGTAACGATTCATGTCAAATGCCGGAAAGAGTACAACGATTCAGAGCGTTTCACCAATGTAGTTTGAGGTGCATCGAAACCATCAAATACACGTGTTTTTTTTCTCTCCAGAATATCCTAGAGGGAACCGGCTAAAAATTGTGCCAAACGACTTGTCGAGAGGTTTCGAATAAGCCCTTGATCACCCATTAAGGTGTCGTAAGTGACCCCAAACGGATTTTATTTAATAAAACAACAATAAAAATTACGTTTCGTAGAGAAATATTTAGAATCTTCTGGATGGATCCGCAAACAAATCGTCAGTTCCCCATCAGAAGGCAGTAACGCGTCAAAGATAACTGTGAGTGTCGGAGAACCGCAAATTACCCCATTGCCATAAAATGATGTTTAGGTTGAAGTGCGAAATAAGGTGCGTTTTAGCCAGACGGTATAGATAGAGCTGTATGAATGAATGACGAATGGATCATTCAGATTTCTTGTGGATTCTGATGACATTAGCCTCAGGCCGCTGGCTAAAGTAAGGTGATTGTCTTATTCTGCGGGGTCATGTGAGATCACAAGAAATATTTGGCATAAACACGTTTCGCAGATTAAAGGTTGTTTTTTTTTTTTTTTGGTAAATCGCGAAGGCCAAGCCTCGTCACCAAATACGCTGCAATGCAAATTCACCAGTGAGTGATAAGTATTTTATTGAGGTAGACAAGGAAATATTAATAGGTTATTTTTCTTAAAAAATATTGTTAAAATGTAGTAAACATCAACCTATACAAGAGGATTTACTTTTAAACATATTTTAGCATTTCGTGTTGATGTATAGTTTGTAACTTCTTTAATAGGTAAAAATAAAATTTCATAAATGCGTGTCACTTCTGTATTATGTAAAATTAAAAGTCAATCAATTCAGTTCACTAAGATCGAATTTACAACATTTGTTTGTATATATTCCCTCATATTCTACAACCTTTCAAGATGTTTTATGCCCGACAACGCATCTAAAACTGAAATGTGCACTTGAAGAGGTCGTGAGCTCGGGCGAGAAGTGGTCATTGTGAGAAAGGTGGAAACCACGGCACGTGGCGAAAAGTAAAAGCACTAACAGTGATTGAGAGGAGAATTGGATAAAGAGAACATACTTGTGAGGAGTGTTTGTTGATAGGAACTGAAAGCGCCGATCGACGGTTTAGTTGCAGTAGCGGCTCGAGAGTGTGTGCCCACAAGAAAACAATTATCGACTTATTATTATCGCTGAACACTTGATTGATGCATCAGTCTTGTCTAGGTTGTTCCAATTCTTTTGCTAACATTATATCTTTGTAGTCTAAGTTTCTGCTTTGTAAATATCTAACATCATGTTCCAAAAGATCTAACATCATGTTCCAGTGGAATAAAGACCCTTCTTCATATTATTTTATTCGATGCTTAATTTCATACTCATTTAGAAATACTCGTACACATGATACAAACAAACGATTTCGCAGATCGATTTCGAGAAGCATTAATATACAAGTTCTTAGACACGAAGCTAAAATACATGTCAGGTACTCTTGCCAGAGTCAGAACTCCAAAGAGCCACACTGAGCGACCCAGCGGTCGCCCAGGATTTGTGACTGGTGAGTGCAATAAGCTCAGATTCTCCCTTTCTCTTTCACTTTCTCCCTGACTAATAAAAAGCTTCGTATTAAAGGACCAACCAACGTCCGCAGACCTGTGATCAATGCCCAGTTACCAAATACCGAGCAATTGGCACTTGCTCATGTTCGGTTTGGTGCTCATGTTATCACCACCAAGCAAGGAAAACTAGAGGTGCTACAGAATTGCACAGCCTTTCTCGTCCCAAATTTTTCTACACCAAGGATATTAGAAAAATATACTACAAGAAAGTCTGCGCCATTCTGTCACACCTCTAGTTTCTTCTGGAGATTTTCCAGCCTCAGGGGAAGCCGATTTTTGATTATCCGCGCTGGATACGCACTATGTCACTCATGGGGACACAAATTAACCTTTACACTAGTTATTGACACACTTGCAGACACCTCAATATGTGGTCAGCATACTCACAAGGCCTTCAGCAACAACACACATACAAGAAAGACAAGGGACAAACAACAATGCTCGTGGCTGGACTCGAACCCGCGACCCTTCCGCCTGAGGTGCCGAGTCGGACTATGCTCTTAGCCACCTCAGCCATCCAGATCGGGTCGTGATGCAGTAGTGCGCAAAACAATATAAGACCTCCACTGTTGAAAGTCGGGGTGGGGGAGGTCACGTGAGTATGTGGTGGAGCCGTGTTCGAGTCGTGAGCGTGGCTCCCGCAAGCGTCCAGCTCCTGCCTCGTACCTCCACCTACGAGGAGGCAATGCGTCATGTCCCAACGCTGGCAAGGGTTTCGTGTGTACGAATGTACGGATTTCTTGTTCGTCTGTGTGTTGTATGCGAGTCTGTTGACCACTGACCGGTGACCTGGTGTGTGTCAGTGTCTAGTATAAATGTGAATAGGTGTCTCCATGAGGGATATAGTGGGTTCGTGGATCGGATAGTCGAAAATCGGCATCCCATGATACTGGAAAAAGCCTCCAGAAGAAAAAAATTCTATTTCATTATGACCATGCTAATTTATCCTTGCTAAGAGGTGATAACCTTTTCGAAATGGACATGGGTACGTGGCAACTGCTTGGGATTTGGTAACGGCATTGATCACAGGTCTGCAGCCGCTGTTTGGCCCTTTGATACGAGGCTTCTTCTTAGTAAGGGAGACTGTGAGCTTATCGTACTCGCCGGTCACAAATGCTGGGCAATCTCTGGAACGCTCCGTGTGGCTCATTTGACTTCGGACATTGTCAAGCGCATTTGACACGTATTTCAGCGTGTAACTTGTTTATTAATGCTTCTTCAAATCGTTTGTTCTCAAAATCGTTTGTATCATGTGTCCGAGTATTTCTAAACGAGTGTTAAATCAAACATCGAATAAAATAATACGAAGAAGGATTTTCATAAAACTGGAACATGAAGTTAGATATTTACAAAGCAGAAACTTAGACAACCGGGAGGTTGTGGGGTTTGAGAAGTTTTAGCATTAACTAAAGAGCCAATTGGAATGCAGCCGCTGTTGACTGGAGGAGAATTCTAGAGGTTCGCTGCTCTGAGCGATAGTTTTTCGAAATTTCTCCGGTAAATTTGACGCACATGTTGGAGCAGTGCTCTAACAAACGGGAGACGAACCGCGCGCGATATTTTCTTCCTCACTTGTGTCCCATCTTCTCCTCGAACTCACGCAATTATTTCGTGTGCACTATACACTACCACACATGCAAGGAGATCTGTTGGAACTTGACCTGGCTGAGGCGGCGCCCCGCAGGGGGAAGTACCTCGAGGGAGAAAACCTGCTGAAATCGACCTGTGCAGGGTTTTTGACACTTCCATTTCAGCTAGGTCGAATTCAGCTGTCTGGAAGGAAATTGTAGCGGTTTTTCGTGGTTTCTCCGATCAACACCAGGCGAATGCCGGAGCAGTACCTAACAAACGGGCCACGGACGCGCGCGACCTTTCCTTCCTCTTCCTTGTATCCTCACCCCTTACACACACACCCACACACACACACACTCACACACACACACACACACACACACACACACACACACACATGAACTACATTGCCACATATGCCGGGAGACTGGTAGGGGACTTAGAACTTGTTTCGGCTGGGGCGGGTTCACCAATGGTGAACTTCATGCATAAGTCCAACAGCGGCGCCGGAACACACCCAAAGAATGGTTGCGCTAATACGGAAGCTGCCAGAATGATATAATATGTATTTGTTCGTTCGGTAAATGGTTCCTGTGAACAGAAAATAATTGTTGTGTCAATCATTTTTGAAAGCTCCAAGTATATTACAGTTCAGATTGCAGTCCATTTGATTCTGCAGTTTGCTCTCAGAGAGACTCTCATCCCGATTTTTAAAATGTTGGAACGCACACCTTCAATTTCGTTCAATCGTAACACAATTTAACTATTCTTAACGAACAGTATTGTTTAACATTCAAATATCCTTTCAATTTATCGACATTGTGACGAAAATTATTGATTGAGCTCAATTAAAACCATTAGGTATTCTGCACAATACTTTGACTTCAGTTTAACAAAAGACCTCAACAGCTAACCAGTAGGTTAAGATATCATCATATTTCCCAAGTGTTGCAACAACAGAATTCTACGAATATAGGACACCTTCACAACGTAATTTAATTATCTTTGTTCGTATTCAATTTTCACCAACAATAGCAATTTGTTCTTCGTTTTCATTCTTGGTACCAGCACATGTGTATACCAATAATCTCAAAATAATAGTAATAATAATAATAATAATATATAAGTAAAAATTAAATATACATTTATTTATGGAAATATATATTTTATCTAAGTAAATATACCTATTGCATCTCTGAAAATTTTCACTAATTTTAAAGCTAGGTTTCTTATTTTGTATGTTCACAAAAACTTATATTGTACACGTTAAGAAATAAGAATATTGTAAAAGAAAACAAGCCACACAAAAAAAAATACTACGTGGAAGTAGACAAATAATAAATTATAAATTCAGTATTGCTAACCATCACAACTGTTTATCGATGGTTTGTAATTCCAAGAAACAACAATGTACATTATCTCTGTAAAACAAGGGCATAAATATTATTATATTATTATTATTATTATTATTATTATTATTATTATTATTAAACTCAGATCTAGTTAAAAAATATTCATTAGTCAATGTCTGTAATGCATTTTTTCTACACTTTTGCGATCTTATTAACATATCAGCACATAAGATTGTTAATTATATTCCTGACGAATACACCTAATCAATTCTTTCAACTGGTTCACTCAAACATTCTATAACACTTATCTCCACTGTCGCATTCTGATTTGCGACACATTTCTGAAGAACTTCTAATTACGGCTCAGGTGCGAATTAATCACGGCGCGGACGGACTGACCGGCTCTGAGGCCTTCAAAAGCCATAAAAACGCAAAGGAGGCCGTTAAAAAGAAACCAAGACAGAAAAAAAGTATGGGAAAAGAAGTGAAAAAATGCGGCATATTCTCTCTCGTTCTCGGAAGCGAGAAAGATTTCAACGAAAGATCGAACGAAAATCACTTGCAGCGAAAACGCACTCGCGAAAGAGGTGACTCTTTATTCTCGTCGTCAGTAAACCCTTGCTGGAAAGAGTTACACTGACAGAAACTGCTCTTCTCACGAAAGCAACGAAAAGTTTATGTAATAATTTGTTAGTACGAAATTGTAACGTTTTCAATAGTTTGAATATATCATCTTCCGATTCTAATAACTTCGTAATTGTAGATTTTAAAATTTTTGTCTTTCCTCTAATACAATTTTCAGTGTAATATATTCAATTCGAGTTCTTAATTTCTATGTAAAACAATTCAAATGATGGAGAATAAATGTAGTTAACATTTAACCTTTTCTGGTGCCAACATACGCTGAGTGCATGGAGTTATTTATGATCCAAGGGTTCTAATTATCTAGTCGCGACAAAAAGCTCAAGGGTCTTTGGCCCGAGGGCTTTCTGTAGTCCGCGATCGTTGGAACAAGTTAACGTTCGTGGCACATACTTTATTTTATTTTATACCTACTTTTAATGATTATTTACTTATTTACTACACTACAGGATGTTAACCTGACTCGGAATCATATTTCTCTCCCATAATTTCCTTTTTATAATTTCCTCTCGTAATTCCGTCCTTTAGAGAACATGTAGCATCATTGAACTATCGTCTTTTTTTTTTCTCGTAACCACGATTCTCTCAACCCACGTAAGTTATTCAGTGCATATTGTGGAAACCCCACATCCAGGCAACTGCTAATGAAGTCTTGGTCAAATCATCAAAAATGTTCCCCTTAATTACCTCACGATTTGCCTTTAGTATGGAAAGCCGAATATTACTGTACAAATCAATTATTCAACCCACTCTATCCTATGCATGTCCAGTATGGGTTTGCGTAGCACCCAGTAACCTTCAAAAGTTTATTACATTCCAAAATAAGTTACTAAGAAAGACCCTCAAGTCACCATGGTTTATTCCAAATTCCCAAATTCATCGCGAGCTAAATATATTACCACTAGAAGGACAGAAGTAAAATAGCCGACCACTTCTATCAAAATCTTTACCCTCACCCTGTTCCACAATAATTAATCTAGGCCGTCGTGCTTCATGGCCCCGTATTAAATCAAGGTTCCTTAAGGATAGACTGGGGTCACCGTAAGTTGTTTTTTAAACCCTTCCTAGCGCTACCTTAACTTTCATCGTTACACCTCACACCAAACCTTGAAGCCTGAACAAACCTTCGAAACTTAGACCGAGTGCATATCGAACTCCTTATCAAAGGCTATAACCAGCAATAACGTATTAGTAAAACAAAGATTATTTAATATTTCCTTTCTCCCAAATGCTAAAACAGCCGCAGTTCTAGCCAGCACTGCCAACACTGGCGCACGACCGTTAGTCTATGCTTTGCTCCACCGACCTCCCCTCCCCCCTGGCTCGTTCGCTCACAACAGTGTAATATTTCTTTCTTTCTAGGGTTTTTATCCAGCCGACAGCCGGTTACCCTTTGCGTCCCGATGGGACGCATATTCGACCATACACTAGACACCAACACACTTGCGGGCTCCTCTGATCTGGTGTCAGCAGAACGCGAGGCCCTCCGCGACAACACATACATACAAAAACAAGGGACAAACAACCATGCCCAAGGCGGGACTCGAACCCGCGACACTTCGGACCGAAGCGCTGAGTCGGTACTCGCTCTTAGCCACCTCGGCCATCCAGGTCGGTTGTCATATTTCTACAAGACTTATGACTTCTCGAGAATCAATTGAGGAAAACGTTCAATATTAACACAATTCTCAAGAGGTTGAAAACCTGGCAAATGTTCGAGATGGCCATGCCTGCACGGACATATTTGCTACTGATGCAAAGGGCAAATAACAAAATTCGGAGTGAAACGCTATTTTTATGTAACAGGACGCCGATTTACCTTTATCTTCTCAGGTGTAGTTCCACGACATTTCTTCGCGTCCGTTGCCAGTCACCATGGTTATCTGCTTCCTCGCCATGTACGCATATTTGCACCACGTACATCCTCTTTCCAGATGCTTCTTTTCTTTCCAAATAATTTCCACGGAAAGTAGTAGTTTACAGTCTTAATGTGAAGCCAAACGTTCAATCCGAAGATAAACTGAAAAACAAGGCAAAAAGAAACTCGTTTTTGCGGACATATAAACCGAACACACACTGGTTGATTGCGGATCCGACCAGCTGGTGCTGGCTCTGTCAGGTTGTTCTCCAGGGCCTTTCAACTGTCATACGACGTAGTGGAGACCATTACAGTGGCGCGCTCTCCTCTATCACCTTCTGACAGAAACTAAAATACTAACTGTTGCCAACCATACTTAACATGTGCGTGGCTGCTGCTTGAGTTTATTTATTTATTTTACGTAAAAACAGTTAAAAACTGCGTATGACGTGCTATGGGGAAAAGTGAATTGTGTGCACATTTTCAAAATTCTGTGATCCCTACACTAAGTCATATACTCGTACTACTTAAATTTTGAAAAAAAAATGAGTTCGCGAGACGCAAGCAGGTGCGTAATGTTACAAAAATAGCGTCCATGTTCGTGCTTATATGTATGAATATATTATGGATAATTCATAATTTAGAAGGCACTTTTAGTATTTCTCACAAATTAGCCAATTTTTATGTACGGAAGTTGGCGAGCTTAACCTTCAGCTGTACCCGGCGACACTAGCGCTTCCTATAGTAGAGCCCTTCAGCTTAGTCTCCGGTTTTGATGGAAGGATGCAAGGCCCTGGTCGAACCTTGGTCGCTCGTAACTGGTTGTAATTTACTGTTCAAGTTTTCCACTTAGAATTGGATGATACTTGCTCTTATGATCGATCTGCGTGTACGGAGGTTGCACATTTTCTGCCGAACAAAGTGTCTGAATAAAACAAGCGGTCGCAGCATAGTTAACGAGAAAAAATGAGTTAAAATACATAGGAATAGCTACTGAAATTGAGTTTATGGCAAGAAATCTTTGCCATGATATACACATAAGCGAAAATAAAACATTAGGTGAAATGTAACTTCTTATACCACTGAGAAAATAATTTTGTAATATGTCTATTCTCTGAAATGGATAAATTCCAAAGCTTATTTAAGAAGACGAGTGAAAATAAAAATGCAAGTTTCACATTTTGTTTTCATGGAAACAGGAGTGTAAATAAACCATTAATTGTATACACTTGTGTTTTGCTCCCTTTGACAGGGAGAGAAGAATTGTTTTTCCGACCATATAAGGAACAAATACAATTGTTTGGAAGTTTCCCTTATCATTGGTGATTTTAGATTCCTGTTTCTACAAACAATCTAGTTTTCTTTTGCAACTTACAAAATTATTTTTCACAGCCTGTTGAATATGGCGATGACTTTGGCTAATGGTCTGTTGTACAGACAAAAAAACAAACACATACCGATCTCGTGGCCGAAATCGCTAAGGCAGTAATGTCATAGCGATCTCGGACCAAAGGGGCGCGGGTTCTAGTCCCGCCACGGACAGGGGTATATGTGTTCGTCCTTTCACCACTTTATCATCACCATTTCCTTTCATCTTCATAGTTACCAAACCGTTAACTCCAATAGTGGTCGCTAATGATGTTGATGCGACTTTAAATTAAAAAAGGATAAAAACAACACAAATCTAACTTCTTAACCTACGGTCAAATCTGAGATTAGTACGTCCGCACTAACCCTCTGCCACTAAGCTGTCCGCTTGTAAATCGCTCCGCCCCTTCAGCTCGCGCCAAGTTTCCGCCGAAGCCAGCGGCCGCCGCCAGCGCCCGGGCGAAGGGCGAAGTCTGCCGTATCGGGCGCGCGCCCGCCGCCGTTGAGCACGCCCCGCGGTCTGCCGTATCTCGCCGCGCCCCGCCCCTCCCTCGGCCCTCCCTCGCAGCGGAGAGGGGAATTTTCGACACTAGGGACACCGCTAGGTCGATCTCAGCCGCACTCTGGGGAAGAATTGAAGCGGCCCAATGCTCTGATCGCGAGTTTTGTGTGGTTTCTCCGATCGATACCAGACGAATGCCGGAACACTTCTAATAAACGCTCTCGTTGCTTGTTCATCTTTGTCCTGTCCTCTCCCATTACAGTTTTATGAACTACACTACCACATACGTCGAGAGACCGACCGGTAGCGGTGGCTCAGTGCATCAACTGATGTCACTGATGTGCCTCTGACCGGGAGGTCCTAGGTTCGAGTCCTGACGGCGGCAGGATTTTCGACACTAGCTTTTGAGCTAGGTCGAATTCAGTCGCTGCCTGGAGAAGAATACTAGCGGCCGGCTGCTCTGATCGGTAGTTTTCCGTAGTTTCCTAGATCAACACCAGGCGAATGCCGGAGCAGTACACTAACAAACGGGCCACGGACCGCGCGCGATCTTTCCTTCCTCTTACTAGTCCTACACTCACCCTTACACACACACTTACACTAACATGCACTACACTACCACATATCCCGGGAGACCGGTCGGGAACTTAGAGCTTGTCCGAACTGGGGCGGTGGCCTGTTGGTGGGAGAGTCCTGGTTAGGGAAACCCACTAGCCGACGGTAGGTCGGCGCCGGATATCGCCATCCAGCGGGGGAAGATCACCGCCATCTCCCGAGAAAAAAACATGCACTACACTAACGGGACCAATGACTGAAGCAGTTGACGTGCCTGGAACCACGAAAAAATCAATCAATCAAATCGAGAGACCGGTTCGGAGCCTATCCCGCCTTGGCGGTGCTCTGATTACTAATTCGAGTAAGACGTCAAAATAGTAAGTCACTTTCGCAAATTTCGAAAATTCAAAGATATTGACAAAAATCAGCACTGCAGCATTTTTGTGGGCATACGTTTCTCATTCGAAAAATAATAAATACAAACTTCGCGCAAATTTTGAGAAAACTTTGAAAATGTTGAGGCTTCATGAAGCACCTCCTAAAAATGAAAATATATCCGTTTTAAATTCAAGGGGTAAATTAATGGGAAAATGTCGATGTTGGTGAAAAAACTATCTAGGAGTTGGTCACGAGCGTTGTTTAGTAACGGGGGGTCAGAAAGATGGACAGATAGACGTTTTATTGCAAACATTTTGTTGGTATGAAGGACCCATGAAACTTAATTTACTACGTATCAGTTTGCAAGAAAATAAAAAGGCATGAATCTAATTTTTTTATTTGTTCGGGTTTGCAGTATTATATTGATACCTTGTGTACTGAAAAATCGTGAAGTTTCGAAAGTGTTCTTCGCATGACAATATTGCTGAGCTGATGAAACCATCGCTGCCGACTGATCCTTCGCTCTACGCTGCCACTTTAGAGCCCCCTCCGTTAAGGACCGACACGGAAAGCTCTTAGCGCCTGTGACGTCACCACCGTCGTTTTCTACGGCCGCGCCACCTCTGGTGTCACCGCCATCACCCCCTCCGCATCTACCATTGCCTCTGCCTGGAGGAGAATTCTAGTGGCCGACTGGTATGTTCGGTAGTTTACCGTGGTTTCTCCGATCAGCATCAGACGAATGCCGGAGCAATATCCTACCAACCGCGATCTTTCCTTCATCTTCCTTGTTTTATCTACACTACACTACCGCACATGACGGGAGACCAATCGGGAGCTTAGAGCTTGTCTCGTTTGGGGCGGTATCACGCTGGTGCGAGATACCTGTGGTCTAATTATAAGTCGTTGATAAGACGAGTAAGTGGTAATAGTTTGCCGAAGTGTACATAACCACTTCTGAGCAAAAGAATTGAACCCATTCAAAATCATAGGGATCCTCTGTCGTTGATAAGAACCAATCTCCAACAACCCCCTCACCCCCACACCCCGGAAAAACCACCCACCATCATCCACCCCTACCTATTACCAACCTACAGTCAAACCTCATACATGTGCCCGTCACTATTCGTAAACTTTGCAATCACGAACACCATTACCGCAGAAATCGATATCACTACACAACGGCTCATGTATCTACTAACATCAGTGGCCACCAGCATTTCCCACTGCTGTTGGTCGCTTCATCACCTCTTCCCCACCCCCACCCTTGCCGCAGAAGCTCCCCCCCATACCCTGCGCCTGCTGACCGCTGAACTTCAATCACCCCCACCCTCTTCCCGCTGCCCGTGAGCGGCTTTTGATGAAGTCTCGCGCTTAATTATAAAGGTATTGATGGGAATTTACGACGTGAGGAGTTTTTGTTGTCCGGCGGCGAGCTTGCAGCCGGTAATGGCGTAGGCCTTCAGGAAAAAAGCCAAATTTTATTAACAGGCTGCCATCGACATGGAGTGCGGGCGGACGCGACCGATAGAGGGAGCTGATGGAGAGATGGATTAGTACAGAAGCCGACCAGGCACCTGCTTCTCCGGTAGAGAGCGACCTCAGTAATTTTTTCAGCAAACATTTTCATGAAGTCGCAAATACATTGCTGCACAAAACTGCACGGCATTCTCGGCTGAACAGTTTCGGCGCTACCGTTCACCATGAACGGATGGACAAACAGACGTTTTATCATCGATTATTTTCGGTATCATGAATCTACGAGACATGGAATTTGACTACACAACGTTTTAAAGAAATTGGTTTAGTATATTCAGGAACAACATTTAATTAATTTCTCGTTACCAGTGCCTGACAGCAAGAGTTTTTCAGACGAAAATTCGCCATTTTCCGGGTACGATTACAATACTTTTTCTTCTTACGATCAAAGGGTGAGGAAGTCAAAGTAATACAAGTAATACTGCAGCATTATGGTTAAGGATATGAGGTAGAAATCCAGAATTATTCTATTGATTTAACATCGCAATGAAGCAGGAGACAAGACAGGATGAGAGAATTTGTTATGTAATTGATAGAATATTGGTCATTGTTACACATTCGCCCGGTGTTGGTAGGAGAAACCACGAGAACTACCAATCAGAGCAGCGAGCCATTAGAATTCTTCTGGACAAAGGGCTTTAATTCGGCCTAGCTACGTAGCTAGTGTCAAAAATCCACCATCGACGTGATTGGAATTCCAGGTCCTTCCTAGGTCAGTGAATGTGCAGGGCAACAATTGTTGCACTGAACCATTTGAGCCAGTGGAAGGAACAAAGCACCCTCCACTCCCTGAAGGGCATTGCGGCGGAGGGGCGTGAAGGGCTGGGAAGTGGCGCGTTGCACCGCCCCGCCCCTCCCGCCCCGCCCCACCGCTCCGCCCCGCCCCGCCCCCTCCTCACCAACTCTCCGCCCCCAGCCCCCGGCCCAGCCCTACCCTATACCCTCCCTTACTCCGCGCCCTCCCGCCCTCCCGCCCCTCACCGCCCTCACCGTCCCTCACCAGCCCTCACCAGCCCTCACCGCCCTCACCGCCCATCACCGCCCCTCACCGCCCCTCACCGCCCCTCACCAGCCCTCACCAGCCCTCACCGCCCTCACCGTCCTCACCAGCCCTCACCAGCCCTCACCGCCCCTCACCGCCCCTCACCAGCCCTCACCAGCCCTCACCGCCCCTCACCGTCCCTCACCAGCCCTCACCAGCCCTCACCGCCCCTCACCGCCCATCACCGCCCCTCACCGCCCCTCACCGCCCCTCACCGCCCCTCCACCGGCCCAGCCTCGCCGCCCACCCTAATGCTCCGGCCGCTGCGCGATGTATGGCGCGCCCCATTATTTTCGAATCGCGCGCTTTTTTCCGCGGCGCCGCGCGCGCGCTCTGTAATCTGCGGCGCCCTTCCGCTACGCGGCGCGGCGCGACGCGGCGAGGCGGGCGCGCGTTTTTGCTGGGCGACCTTCGCCCCTTCACACTGCGCCACGAGTTCTTGTGCAGGTCGGTTCGGTGGACGTACCTGCTTGTTCTAGCTGCACAGTTTCGCCCAAACACTGAAAAAATATAATATAGTAAAATCTGTCTAAGCCGGAATCGATCGGGACACAAAATTCCGGTGAAGGGAGGTTTCCGTTTTACGCAAGGTTGTCCATTTTATGATACAAGTAATATTGACGTTTCTGCCCCCAAAACAAGTGTAAAGTGCATGACTTTATTATAATTTTCAAAATACATTAGCATTTAACGTATTTAAGGAACAAATCTCCAACAAATTATTATTAAACACTCTTTATTGACAGCTTCTGAGTTGAAAAATACACACCTTTCTGCCTACTGGCTGTATTCCGACAGCTTGCTGACGCTATGCACAATCCGTCACTTCTTCCTTAAACCCTCGCATGGCCTTAAGCAATGCGTATCTCGTCGAGGGGTTATGATTTTCATCGCTAACAAGGAGACGCCTGAATACAAGCCATGTCCCTACAACTTTCCACGCTCAGAGAGTCGGGAGAGGGGGAATTCACCTAAGGTCTAAGCCTTGAGAGGCAAGTGACCCCAAAGGTCGAATTCTACGCTGACAGCCGAAGCCCCTCTCCTCCCATGACCGGCTGCCACGATTAAATCGCGTGTCACAGGGATTTTACAACAGGCTTGCACATGCATTCATTTTATTAAGAATATCTCGCATCTATCTGTCAATTGAATTAAATGCTCAGGAATTCCGTTTTATAATGATTTTTCCCTGCAGGACACGAAAAACCGTTCCGTTTCCGCGTTGGAGAGGATTCGTTAATGCAGTGAAAAATTCCATTTAACTTCCCGGGTCCGAGAAATTTCGGTCAATGCAGGTTTCCGGCTTGTACAGGTACCGGTTTACACAGTTTTAACTGTATATACCGTACTGTACTTCGTTTGAACCTTGTTCACAGCCCCGACAATGGTGGTTGCCGGATTTTCAATAGCACCAAGATAGCTAGTTCGAATTCGTCCACTGTCTGAAAGAGAATTGAATCGGTGATTTTAAACGAGAAAAAAAGCCTACTTTTTCGTAAAAAGAATTGATATATACATTTTTCTTTGTAATTCTTCAGGCTATAATCGTCCGTATTTCGCAGCAACCAGGAGGTCAGTAAAGGATTTTTTAGCAGGGCCATACAGCAAGGATCTCTTTCTCTGACGTGAAATCTAGAGGTTTCTATTTCACGAACATGTCATGCGCGATGAGTCACGTTGCACTCCGACACAGCGGCTAGGGGGGGGGGGGAAAGGCCCAGAGCAGACGTGGCCCAATCAGTTGGGACACGGTGTAGTCTTACAATGTGGGTTAGCGGAAGGCAGAGGCAAAACGCCAAAAGAAATTATCTTTGTTTCTTATTCCATCGCTAATGGTCGAATATAATCCAATTTGTGCTGTTTCATGTGAAGCAGCTCATGCAACTGAATATTTGCCTTCTTGCAATAAAGTTAATTCTGTCGCCACTTACGCGCCACTTGCTGTTCAAAGACCATGAGAAGAGAGCGACCTAATATGCATTCTTACCGTCCTCATGGTCTTCGTGGATGTAAGAGCAGATACGTCTCAACACAAAATTATTTCTTTGAGTATAACACTGCAGTGAAATCGAGGACTCTGAGAAACTTCGTGGCTGTGGACGTCGGGTTGATTATATGGGACAATTAGTTACTTTGTACCTCGCTGGGTCGTTGTTTAGCGTGCTCGCTTTTCACGGCGTACAACGAGTTCAATTCCTGATCGAGGCAAATTATACCTGTGTACTTTCCTTGCAAATGTCCCAGTATGTAGTGCTGTGTGACGTTGAGAAAGTCCACCTAAGGTTATGAAGATCAGTATATACAGGAATGTTCTCGTGTTAACTACACGAACCCCTTATCCCATGGCCTAGACATTGGGTCACCGCTGGTCGGTCAAGGCCCGTGGCGGGTTGTCGAGCCACAGAACAGCTACTTTGCCTTCCTGATAAATGATTGCTCCTACCTCGAAGTTATGATTCCTTTTGACTCGAAATTTTTTTAGTGAGAAACAATTTAACAAACATTGATTATACCTCAGTTCACATAAATGCGTGTGTTATAAATATTACTGATAAATACAACACAGCAATAGTACATAAAGCCTAGATTATAAGCTTTAAACAAATGCTACGCACATGTCATTCGTTTATCTATTAATGTGTATTGATAAAATATCCGTCTGCCTTGCAGAACTTATCGATCGTCAATCCGAATTTTCCTGATTTTTTCTGCACTAATTCATCTGAACTTGTAAAAGATCAAAATACATTCTCTGTGCCTCTTTTCCTGCGACCAATTTAAGTTTTTATGCCGGCTTAGATGGCTCTGGGCATCAATGAATGGCACTGCAGTGCCTTTGACCGGGAGGACCTCTTCTAATCAACCGCTGCCAGCGCGCTGGCAGGAATTTCGACGTTACGTAGCTTTGGTTACGTAGCTTCGTCGAGATCAGTCGCTGACTGGAAGATTGAACGATTGATTGATTCTAACGGGACTAAGCATTAACTGCTTAGTCCCGTTAGGTAGTGCGTGGTTTTTTCTCGGGAGATAGCGGTGATCTTCCTCCGCTGGATGGCGAGATCCTGCGCCGACGTACCGTCGGCTAGTGAGGTTTCCCCTAACCAGGACTCTCCCACCAGCGCGGCACCGCCCAGCCGGGGCAAGCTCTAAACTTCCGACCGGTCTCCCGGAATATGTCGCAGTGTAGTGCATGTTAGTGTAAGTGCAAGGAGAAAATAGGACAAGGAAGAGAAAGGAAAGATCGTGGCCCGTTTTGTAGGGTACTTCTCCGGCATCCGCCTGGCGTTTATCGGAGAAAACTACCGATCAGAGCAGCCGTCCGCTAGAATTCTCATCCATACAGCGACAGAATTCGACCTAGCTGAAAGGCTAGTGTCGAAAATCCTGCCGCCGTGGAACCCTAGGACCTCCGTTCAGAAGCGCCGCAGTGACATCCTTGATGCACTGAGCTACCGCTCCCGGTCCCAACATCACCGCCACCTCCCGCGATAAAGCATGTATTACACTTACCGGATTAATGATGTTAGCGGTTGACCCGCTCAGTATCACTAATCAACCAATTCAGTTTTTATCGTCGCCAAATTGTTACGAGCCGCCCTCGCCCTTGTGGGCAGCGCCACCTACCAATCGCCGCCGCCGAACGCCACCGCCGGAGGCTGACAGTGGCGGCCGCGGCGCGGGAATATTCAGATACAGATCTGCCTTATAAATTGTTTACTCGGCGGGGCGTAACTAACAGCTTGTGCGCAGTGGAGGAGGGTGGCCGCATGCAGAGAAGACATTAGCGCCCACTCGCTAAAAGCGGCTGCGTCGAGCAGCTCGCTCGCTTTTGATGTGTGGGGCTTCCTGAGGACGCTCTATGCTCTCCACTACAACTCGCATTGTCCCCGCACAATCCCCCTCTTTCTCCACTAACTTCGTGGGTTCAAGGTCGTCGCCGCCGCCGCGCGAACGCAAAGGAAACGCTTTTTATTACGAAGAGGTAACTTCTACTTCTTCACAGACGAAAGTTTTATATAACGTTTTCGGATATTATTTAAGATTTCGTGTTTTTTTTCGTGTAGTCCATTTCAATCTTCTTGCAAAACAGTTTCTCGGCAACTTCACTGTAATGTGTTGGTAAGCATGCAGGAGAATGCGCGGTAGGAAAGTTTTGATTTGGAATTCACAAAGCATTAAGCGCTCCATCAGGAACAGAAATGAATGTGTACTGCTGCTGGTTGGAGTTGCATGCTGCGGGCGAGGTAGTTAAGGGCTGGAGTAGCGGTGCAGACCATTTCTGCACTTCTGCGACCAGCGTGTTCCCTCGTGACAGCTCATTCGAAGTTTGCACGACGCTACCGGTGCAACGTTGGAGGCAGTCACCGCGAGTGCAAGTTCTCTTCCTATTGATGGTATTGTTACGTTCCTAGGTGGTGAATTAAAAGTCTGGTATTATTTTAACAAAAACATTTATTCTGTTTCTTAACTCAACCACTGAAAACACTTATTTTTATTTACACTACACTTTTCTTGATTATTTATTTACACTACACTTTTCTTGATTATTTATTTACACTACACTTCTCTTGATTATTTATTTATACTTCACTTCTCTTACACACTCGCACAGTCCTAAGCACTGGCCACAGTTCACTGCACTGATCACAGTTCGATGCACTGACCACGGTTCACGTCACTGACCACAGTACGATGCACTGACCACGGATCACGTCACTGAGCACAATCACTGCGCTGCTATTCACCGCGATGCACACACTTCACAGTTCAGCTTCCACTGCGGACTTAAGACTCACTCACGGCCGCCGGCCGCCGCGTATTTATACTCGGCGAGTCCCGTCGAGAACTTTCCGGACCCCGCGAACGTTCTGGAATAATGTAGTGCAGGGACCGCCGGCAGATGACGCAACCCACGCTCACAGGCAGCTCGTGGTGGCGCCGGCAGATGACGCAATCCGTGCATACAGGTAGTTCGTGGTGGTGCCAGCCGATGACGCAATATTCGTTACAGTATTTTATCAGTGGCGGCTCGTTCTTAGGTTGCACGTTTGCACTACCCCCAGGAAATGAAAAAGATCTCTTAATATCTTAGTAATATACATTTTCCTTTTAAAACATGCATTACTCAAGATATTGCAGCAATATTAATGTATATGAAATAATTTTGAAACCAAATGCGACCAACTGGCGCTCTCTCCGGTGTCTGGCGCCTTGCGAGGAATTGCACCACGCTCTTGACTCTTGGCTGTATTAATGAATTTACTGTTTTACTTCTTGGTCCTTCGATTTAATACGGGGAAGATAGAGCATTTTGGTTGGGCAACCAGTCCAGTGGCGCTATCTAGCGCTGCGCGGCGACGGAGAGAATCTTAGGGGATTATCTATATTATGTCTTCGGCTAACTCACTCCGACGTAGTTTTGTGATTTTCGCTTGTTATTAAAAGTACACCAGTTCAGTCAATTATTGGCGATATTCAATGCATTGATTATGATATCTAGAGACTTTGTTTTCATTTGATATTAGGTCTGTTGATTCAAAACGTTCATTTGATGAGTTCTTTGTGTATAGGTGGCCGTTCTGGATGTGGCTCAGCTGGGGCCAGCGGTTTGCGAACGTTCTTGTGAATTTGAATGTGCGTCGAAGATCTTTCATTATTGCCAAATATACCAGGGTAGGGATGTTTTTGAAATAAAATAAATTCATTTGTATGAAAGATGTCGAAGTAACAGTGCTTGTTGCGATGTACTGTCAATTGTTAAGTGCCCAGTGGAAATCAAAGCCAGAACTACGTCCGCTGGAGGTATATATGTCTTACGCGGACCCAAAGCAAAACAATATGTAAATAGTGTTTCAATATAGAATTTTTCATTTGGCGTACATTTTTACCAAATGTTCGATGGAGGTGCCATCTGTATGCCATCCACTCGGTTGGGGCACCAGCCGCCACTGCATTTTAGAACCTCTCACTTTCTACACCAAGCGAAACTAGTGGTGCAATAGAATGGCATAGACCTTTTCTATCTAGTAAGTTTCCTATTCACTTGAGTCTGGGCTACCATCAACCGGCGCCTATACCTCCTACCTCTCGAACTACTCTTCCTCTGGGGATATTCCCTTCGCGGGCCTCGAGCATCGGCCTATCTCCACCTTGTATTATATATTTAACCCCAAGGGAATAAGCTGATAAGTCAAAAGAACTTAATTTAACAGGTGAGCAGAAAAACACTTTAAACAAATATTCTAAATGTTGAAAATCTAAATATTCAAACAAAACCTACACACAAACAGTTCCGTTTGAATATTACCTTGTTCTCACTACACGGTTGCTACACTTCCCACCACACGGTTGCACGTCAGGTCAAGAGATTAAGAAAGGATAACTGTACAATACAGTACTGTATAAATGTACCGGGAGAGATGACTCTGGGCTTCAACTGATGTCACTGCAGTGTCTCTGATCGGGAGGTCCTAGAGTTACACTTCTCACGCTGCCAGGATTTTCTATGTTATCTCTATCGGCTAAGGTGGCTCAGAGCATCAACTGATGACACTGCAAGCCAAAGGGTTCCACTCTTCGCGGTCCACCGTGGTGGTAGAATTTTCGACACTAACTTGTCAGCTATTTCGAATCTGCTGTCTGGAGGAGGATTGTAGCGGCCGGCTGCTCTGATTGTTGTTTCTCTGATCAACACCAGGCAAATGCCGAAGCAGAATCCTAATAAACGGGATATGGGCAGCACGCGATATTTCCTTCTTCTTCCTTGTCCTATCCTCAGCCTTACCCTCGGTGTGTTGTCAATCGACCGTGTTATCAGAACACGTCTGGTATTTATGGAGAAAAGTCAGTTGATATACTTTCAGGAATTGTCTCGTATTTTAAAATACCAAGACGTGAATGGCGGATTTCGCAGTGAATGCGGACGGTGAACAACCGCCGCTTTGCCAATATTTTAGCATTGTATATAAAAATAATTCACAAGGGGGAAAAAGTCATAAAAAAGGTATTTATGCGAAAGAAGGCATTTATGCTAAAATAAAGGAAAAATATGCATTTTAAAACTACGCCATGTGACTTCATTTGACGTGATTTGTGCACATATATTATCAGCCTTTAAATAAGTACGCTATAAGTTTGGTTTGGTTTTCTTGTGTTTCCGGACGCGTCAACTGCTTTGGTCATTAGTCCCGTAAGTGTAGTCCATGTTATTTTCCCGGAAGATGGCGGTGATTTTCCCCGTTGGATGGCGAGATCCGGCGCCGACCTACCGTCGGCTAGTGAGGTTTCCCCTAAGCAGGACTCTACCACCAGCGGGCACCGCCCCAGCCGGGACAAGCTCTAAGCTCCCGACCGATCTCCCGGAATATGTGAGAGTGTAGTGCATGTTATTGTAATTGTGTGTGTAAGGGGAGAGTATAGGACAAGGAAGAGGAAGGAAAGATCGCGCGCGGTCTGTGGCCCGATTGGTAGGGTACTGCTCGGAGGGTATTGATCGGAGCAATACCACGGAAAACTACCGATCAGAGCAGCCGGCCGCTAGAATTCTCCTTCAGACAGTGACTGAATTCGACCTAGCTGGAAAGCCTGTGTCGAAAATCCTGCCGCCGTGGGGAGTGGGAACCTAGGACCTCCCGGTCAGAGGCGCTGCAGTGGCATCAGTTGAGCTACCGCTCCCGGTAAGTAGTACGCTACAATAAAACAGGCATTTCCCTAATCATCCGATGTCTGGTCGTAAGCAACTGGATGCATCTTGGATACCTTGGGGAGCCGTCCACCTGTTTGTTTCGCTACGAGAATGCCCCTCGCCGCACTCTGACCTCTGAACAATCGCGTCCCCGCCGGCGAACCTTACACATCGCAAGAACCTCCTCCGCGTGCTCAACGGACTCTCCCTCGCAACGTCTGGTTTCTGGCCGCATCACACACCTCCCACCGCCTTTCATAATCCCCTCCCAGCCCCTCCTCTCACCCCGCCTCCCGCATCTCCGCACGCTCGACCGCGGGCTAAACCCGGCGCTGCCCCCCTCCCCTCCCCTCCCCTTCCCACCACCCCCACTCCCGCCCCCGCCCCCGCCGCACGCCGCCGCTCCGGTCGGAGGAAAAAACGAAAACGCGAAGACGTCCGAATAAAACCACAAGGAAAGAAAATATCTTCAGTAAGCAAATAAGACATTGTTTGCTAAGTGGCAGGGCTTTTCGTCTGCATATCCGTTATAAATAGACTTTTTTCGAACAAAAAGGATATCCTTCGAGGCGTATAAAGCACCAACAAATGGAGACGCGGAGGTAAAGAGAAGACAGGCTGAGCGGGCGGCGGAAATCGCATGAATCAATGTGTCAGCGAGCCGGGCAGCGGACGCCGCTGCTGGTTTGTTTGCCAGCTTAGTCACCGCCGCCCCGCCCCCGCCCGCTCGCATGCGCACGCCATCGCCCACTGCCTGCGGCCGATCAACACACGCCGCTTATTTCACCATTGTTTCTAGTCTTTCTCTCACATTCTACTCGCCCTTGGTCAAAGGGGTCTTGCAGCGCTGATTCCGTCGCTTTACCGATCTGTTCGGTACGTGTGTCATCAATAAAGTACCTCAGTCGCTTTTCCTCGCCCTTGCCATGGCCCTTCCCCCCTTCTCTTTTCTGTTCATCACCCCATGCCCATCGTCTCTCCTCTGTTGCCCATCAACCTCCGTCGCTCTCAACCTCCCCACCCATCAATCTCAATTGTTCATCAACCTCCAACGCCCCTCGTCCATTGCTCCTCTTCCAATGTCCCTTCGCAAAGGTCCTTCCTTCATTCTCCATCACCCCAAGTTCATCGCCTCTCCTCCATCACCCCAAATTCCATAAACCTATTTTCGTCTCCTCCGTCGCCCCTCATCCCTAACCCCTTATTGATTGATTGATTGATTGATTTTTTCGTGTTTCCGGGCGCGTCAACTGCTTTGGTTACTAGTCCCGTTAGTGTAGTGCATGTTTTTTTTCTCTGGAGATGGCGGTGATCTTTCCCCCACTATATGGCGAGATCCGGGGCCGACCTACCGTCGGCTAGTGGGGTTTCCCCCTAACAAGGAATCTCCCACCAGCGGGGCACTGCCCCAGCCGGGACAAACTCTAAGCTCCCCACCGGACTACCGGGCTACGTCGAATTCAGTCGCTGCCTGGAGGAGAATTCTAGCGGCCGGTTGCTCTGATCGGTAGTTTCCCGTGGTTTCTCCGATCCTTCCTGTTCCTTGTCCTATCCTCTCCCCTTACACGCACACTTAGACTAACATACACTACACTACCACATATTCCGGGAGGCCGGTCGGGAGCTTAAAGCTTGTCCCGGCTTGGGCGGTGCCCCGCTGGTGGGAGAGTCCTGGTTAGGAGGAAACCCCACTAGCCGACGGTAGGTCGGCACCGGATCTCGTCATCCAACGGGGGAAGATCATCGCCATCACACGAGAAAATAACATGCACTACACTAACAGGACTAATGGCCAAAGCCGTTGACGCGCCCGGAAACAAAAAAAATCAATCTATCAATCCATCGCCACAAGTCCATTACCCCTCCTCAATCGCTCATCCTCCATCTCTCTTGAGTCTCACTCCCTGCCTTGTCCTCCACCATACGACGATGATCTATCCTGCCTCCTCCTGTCCTCCGCCCCCATTGCCCACGACTTGTCATCCGCTGATGGGTGCACCCACGCGCGTGCCCCATGGTCTGTGTGGGACGGAGACATACCTCGGCAGGCCTCGTGCGCTCGTGTGCCGAATCGCTCTCTGAATTATCCATCCTCGACAAGTCAAATCGCTGGGGACGACATACGGACGTTGTGCACCCGAAACGCTAGAAAATTACGAAAGGTAGATGAGATTGGAGGGAAGCAAGGCGGATTCTTCTGGCTGTCACATGCCATCAATTTTCTTGAACGATTTGTAGACGAAAACAGATGCCTGAGTTCCATGCAATCTTCGAGGCGATTTCCTGTTTTCCTTTTTCCTTTCTTTCACATGTTACATCGCAGCTTTTGCATTTTAAAAATGACTTTGAACATAACTTAATCTGATTCTATATGCATTTTGAGAAATTGTTATAATTCAAGGATTTTTAAAGGAACTACTTTTGGGAATATTCTACATCATATGAAGATTACGATTTTGAAAATATATTTTTTTCTTTTCAAAAAGACACAAGTAATAATTCTACCTTAATAGTAGCATAATAAGAGTGCATTTTTTCCACAATATATAGTATCTTGGAAGTTTTAAAATTGAGAGACGAACGAGAAACACGGGATCCATTTAAAGAAAAACGATTGAACGTTTTCTCAAAATCTCTTGTGGAAGTTTTTACAATAGTACGCATGGATTTTCTGGCAGTGGTCAAAGGGATAGTAATTAATGTAAAATCTTTTAGTCACGGTTTTCTCGACCAGTAACATAAAATGTTACTACATGTGTGACTACAATTTTCTCAATAAACCACAATTCCTTCTCTGTTCTGAATACAAAATCCCAGATACGCAGTTTTGGTCAGTCCTGAAATACGTTCAGCTGGTTCTAGTATTTTAACCTGGTAGAAACTTCCTTATATATTTACATCTGTTAAACACCTCCGCGATTTGATTCAAGAAACGACGTATGTTTCTTTTGTCCTAGTTCCGCGTAGCGCTTGCTCCGTAGCAGGAAAGTAGCACAATTGTGTGCTAATGTGCTGCATTGCAAGCGGAGTGTAAAAAGAGCCGCGGGTTAGCCATCAAAGGCTGGGGAAACTTTTAGTAAGAAACTCGGTTTGCGATTCAATGTTCGTAGTTTTAGCCTATCAAATTACATGCTTGCAATATGTTCATGCAATGTTTCAAAAACATCGCATATAAGGAGCAAACGATCTCCATTCAGTGCTAGTTAAATTCTGAAATAGTTTTTTACTTATATAATGCGAAAAGATACGACTATTCCAGAACTTAATGGGAAATATTTTATCTTTACGGAAATAAAACATGGATCAAGAAACCTTACACTTCATAAGTTTGGTAAATTCTGCAAAATATTGCTCAAATCAGTACATTTTAAGAACTTGCACTTTTAGCACTTGAACTATACATAAATGAATTTCATGAAATACCACCCCCCTTCAATTATGTGTGAATATACTACAGATGGGAAATTATGCGAGTTCCATTTCAAGTAAAATATTTGAAGATGGAGTGAACATGTTTGTCTTCGTCAAATTTTGATTAATCAGTTATCAAAACTCTATACTGTCACTTTTCTGGAAAACTCAAAACCGTGAGGATTTTAAGGTGAAATGATAAAAAAATAACTTTTTATGTGGAATAAATCTAAATCTCAGAAGCTATATCAATTTCCTCTAGAGAGAACACGCATCGTTATTTTCATGGACGGAGATTGGTATTTTCCTTTATAGATTAATGTAGCAACTACAAGGTCATCAACGAACGGTGGATAAGATACGTCGCATTTCTCTGAAGTGTTGTATTTGTATTTTAGCGTTACCTTGTGAATAACAGTCTAAGGAACACCGATGTATTTTCCAGTTGAGTTCCCCAACTGACTATTACTCTTACACCCAAATTACTAGTTTAGCTTACGTCGCTACTCAAAACCCTACGGAGAATTTCCCTACGTCCTACGCCTTGAGAGACAAGTGACCCCAAGGTCGAATTCTATGCAGTCAGTTGAAGCCCCTCTACATCACAATGCGGTTGCCACGACTAAATCGCAGGGGATAAAGAAGTTAAAACACTCTTCATTCATTACATTAATAATACCTCGCGCTATTTCCAATCACATGAAATTCATAGGAAATCCTTTTTATATAGATTTCCCCCTACAGGACATGAGAAACCGTTCCGTTTCCGCGTTTGACAGGTTCCGTTTTATGCTGTGTAAAATACCATGTAACTTCATTGGCCAGAAAAATTTTCCGGTTAAAGCAGGTTTCCGGCTTGCACAGGTCCCGGATTAGACAGATTTTACTGCATAATATTCTTGCGGAAGTTCGTCACCCCGCATGGGAGCGTGTGTGAGCAACGCGGGTGAGGCGGTGAGTCACGTGGCCACAAAGCGCAAGGCAGCTTCGCGACGCCAGCGCGTCTCCGAGTGACGTCACGGCCACCCTGTGGCGCCACCTGCAGCGCCGCCCCACCCACTCACCTCTGGCCTTTACCCCGCCAAAAGTTGTTAAAGTGATTCGGAGAGGTGGGAACATGTGTTCGAGGGGCGTGGGAGTTGGAAAACGAATTGATTCATTAAAGTTTTCATGCTCCCCGTTTCGTCAACTATTATGATCGTTATACTGCGGTTTTTACAGAGCTGCCTTCCAAGGTCACTGGAGGCCCGTCACCACATTGGCATTTAGGCACGGTTTTTCGCGTCTTTCTCGGACGTGCCTGTAGAGTCGCTTCATCTGCAGCACTGCTTGATAGGGTTGCGAGCACGCGACACCTGGCGGCACGCTAGAAAAAGACGGAAGAGACCGTGCCTAAATGCCACTGTGGTGACGGGCCTCCAGTGACCTTGGAAGACAGCTCTGTAAAAACCGCAGTATACTCCCGTAAATGTAGTACGTGTTATTTCTCGGCTGCGGACGCGGAGTTGCTCGCCCACTGGAGCGCAAGATCCGACGCCGCCCAACACGACAGCTGCGGGTGTTCCCTTTACTGCTAAGATGACATCAGCCCCCGACTGGGCTCCTACTGTACCGGCAGTGTATAAGCGACTCTAACAGTTCGATGCGCTGTCGCCACTCATTACCACGCACATGGCACTACCTACATCACAGATAAATTAAACCGCCAAACATTAACACTTACTGACAGGTTGTGACATGTCTCGATAACACGTTCGTTCATAGCTTTCGCCAAAGCAGCACTTAATCGCCTCCGCGTCTTCGTGCGTGTCTGATGAGCGGAAACGATGAGCGCTGGTTGTAAGAAAGTAAACATTCTCGCAAGCTGATTGGTTCAGAGCAGGTCACATGACGTACCACAGCACGTGGTGAGAGAACTGCAGAGTCGCTTATACGCTGCCGGAACTGTAGTGAAGTGTGGCGAGGTGTACGAGTGTGTGTTAAGTATAAGGGCAGAGAAATGAACAAGGGTGTGAAATGGATTAAGAGCGCGGTCTGTGGCCCGTTGGATAGGGTACTGCTCCGGCATTTGCCCAGTATTAGAGAGTTGTTGCAAGACGGGAAATCCATTGTCATAGCACGTAAACATTATCGTCAATAGGAATTAACGTACTGCTGCAGTGGTATAGGATGTAAAAAATTTAAAACTAAAATTAATGGATCTGAATACCACTAACGGATTAAAAGCTTTTATTGAACATCGGTGTATCTCTGTGTCCATTTTTGCTTTTATAAGCATTACAAGATAGTAAAACGTATGATAGACACCCATATGAAATCAAAGGAGCCTGGATTTGTACATAACCTCTAAATCCTTATCAATTACGTTAGTTTATTTCTGACGTATTTGAATCAACTTAAAAGAATTAGCCATTAAGTTCCTGCCTTATTATATTGGTTATATATTGTATTTTCCATTACTTCCATGCTCATTGTGTGTTAGTGTTGAATTCGTGTTTAGAGGTGGCGGCAAAAACTACGTAAAGTGTAAGTTACGAGCTCATTTGTCGTAGACGACAAAACAGGGAGAATGACGGGACCCGAGAATCGAAATGCCGTCATTTGATGTCGGCGCATGCGCAGTAGAGTTCTCCACAGAATTGCCGTGTTACGTCTTTCAAATCAAGAACTTGCAAAACCTCTCTATTGATCGGAGAAACCATGGAAAACTACCGATGAGAGCAATCCAGCCGCGAGAATTCTCCTCTAGACATCAACTGAATTAGATCTATCTACGCAGCTATTGTCGAAAATGCGTCATTGTTGGGACTAGAACCCTAGACCCTCCCGGATAGAGACGCTGCAGTCGCAAATGTTGTCTTAAGCTATTTCAGCCGTTATGTCGGCCTTATGTCTCGTTTCATCTGTGCATATGTTTGACGTTACATACTCCCATTATTCCATTTTACGATGTAATGGATTTCGTCTTTGTTTCGGTTAATCGAACTGCATCTAATTAAGCCGCGCAGGACCACAAGTGGATTACACAGCTCTGCCTTTAACAATTTTTTAAACGATGTTCTGGTTTTCAATAACGTTTTATTACAATTTAGGGTGCGGAAAGCGAATATGTTATCAGTTTCTCGCCATCACGACACGTTTTCTTGAAAATGAGAACAATAATTTATGATTTACACACACTTTTAATTAAACATCAAAATATATTGTCAAACATATTATTTCTTACAAATTAAACTGTCAATAAACAATGGGAAATAAACTATTAGCAATAAATTCAGGTTTTAACTACGTAAGAAAGAAATTTTATGCGTTTAGCCATTTTACAACTCTCTCTGGGAGTAGTCTCTCTTTTCCTTACAACAGTCGGCTATCATATTAATTGTCCAACCTCTATAATATTTTTTTCAGTGTACTTTAAGTCTTGGTGAAAGCGAATGTTAAATCTTGGTCAGCAAGCTCGATACCAAAATAAGAAAGATACGCATCTTTCACGACGTCTGTGATATTTTTCGTTGTTTAAGCCAAACGTATGTCCCACAAATATAACAAAACACGAACACTATTTAAAAAAACTACACAAAGCCATGATTATTGCACAACTGCGATCACAACACTTTACTGATGCACTTGACTTCTTCTGCATACAGAAACAGAACACCACATGTATAAATCTTTGAAATAAAACATCATAATCAAAAACAATCATATTATATAAACAATAATCATATTACATATTACACATTACAATACTTGAAACAAATTCAAGTATACCAAGAGCCGTGAAACATGACGGATAGAAAAAACTGCTTGCAATATTGAATTCTACAGAAAAAATTCCGTTTGGAAACCATTATTCGTTGTTAGACAAAGAAATCCATGCGCAGCTGTGTTATTAGCTCATCCTGCATACTTTAATTGGCAAGTGTTTTCCCAGCCTTAACCTCGTTGCGCCACTGAGCTGGCTTCGTTGTCCTCGACCCGCGTTCGATGTGTTAGTTCGCCGCCAGGGGTTGTTTACATCGTTACGTGTGCGCTGCGGGTTGGAACCAAACTGCAACGGAACGACGCGGCTTCGCGTTCTGTGCTGTTACTTTAGTTAATGCGCTCCATAATGAGCACTTCCTCGTATGATTCACCCTCGTGCTGCTAACGCTCAAGTGTATTTTAAGCTCATGACGCATATGTGGGGATGGACTATGCGCACCAGCTAGGGCCCGTACCGGGAGCGGTAGCTCAGTGCATCAAATGATGCCACTGCAGCGCCTCTGACCGGGAGGTCCTAGGTTCGACTCCCACGGTGCCAGGATTTTCGACACTAGCTTTTCAGCTAGATCGAATTCAGTCGCTGTCTGGAGGAGAATTCTAGCGGACGGCTAGAATGGTAGTTTTCCGTGGTTTCTCCGATCAACACCATGCGAATGCCGGAGCAGTACCCTACCAAACGGGCCACGGACCGCGCGCGATCTTTCCTTCCTCTTCCTTGTCCTATCCTCTCCCCACACACTTACACTAACATGCGCTACATTACCACATTCCGGGAGACCGGTCGGGGCTTAGAGCTTGTCCGGCTGGGCGGTCCCCCGCTGGTGGGAGAGTCATGGTTAGAGGAAACCCCACTAACCGACGGTAGGTCCGTGCCGGATCTCGCCATCCAGCGAGGGGAAAATCACCGCCATCTCCCGAGAAAAAACAAGCACTACACTAACGGGACTAATGACCTAAGCAGTTGACGCGCCTGGAAACACGAAAAAATCAATCAATGAAAAAAGCTATGGCCCGTGATGTTCACATCTGGATGAAATATTTGTTAAGGCTTCCTTTTGTTATTGCTTGCCGGGGACTACCACGTCGAAAAAAGTATTAGAGATGGATTTAGGGAGGAAAGACAGAGGCGATAGCATCCTCTTCCTTTGAGAACTATTGAATTTAAAACGTTACATTTAATGCTGCGATTCGTAAGAGGGTTAGAAAGAAACGTGACGTCTAGACATACACTTCACCCCAATTTTCTTCTTTTTTTTTTCATGTTCTAACGCTTACGTAAAGGTCGTTTTTATTGTTCACCACATTTAGATCATAATTCACACATTACTTACAATGATAATAATACTTTGCACCTCACAATTTTCCCATCAGTAGTAAAAACTTCATGTATTGCTATTGAGGACCGTAATTTAGCAGGCAGACTGAACGCAATAGAAGTCGTTGTACAAACTGGCGATATATACGCCAGCAAATAATCGCTGCAGCATGAAGCACTCTCAACGACGTGTTACACGTCTGGGATCGCCAATTTCTCGGAAATTAAGGTTAAATGTCATGAAATGTAGCATCAGTGATAGTTTTCACACCTAGAGGTGACAATCAGTCGCCGACGTGCAGGCGCCACGGGCTATCAGAACATCCAAGCCAGCACGCACAACTATTGTAGGGGAAAAATTCTGATCTTTATAAAAACACTTCTTTTCATAAAAATATCTAATATAAATATGAAAATTGATAGAATAAAACTATTTTGTGAAAATAGCAAAATATGTACAATATGTAATACAGTACTAAATATATAAAAAATATTTAACACAAAAATTGGATATTGAGTTAGGACTCAACTTGGTGACGATTCGCCAAGATTACACTTTTGATAACGGTAAATAGAAAAACAAAAAAATATGTAAAAAAATACATAAAAATCCTGTCTCTACATCTGTGTCAGACGATTGCCTCACTTTGCATTTTTATGCATTCACTTATCTTTGCACTTAAAAACACTTAATCTGCGAACTTAAAAAGCTCGCAATTTTCGTTTCCCTGACAGAATTTTTACTCTCATGTTCTTTGGAAGAGGAAACGTCGAATGCTTTCAATAGATCGATTGTAACTCACACAACTCACTCAACGTTGAACAAATGACGGCAGATAAAGGTTCTTTCTATTAATTTTATATTTTAAAATGTAGTGTTTATGCAATAAAACTGATTAATTATAACAAGCGATAAAACACCTGGGTCCCACTATCTTTAAATTAAAGCAAATTCACGAAATTTGATCGAGTGCAAAGTTGAGACATCTTTCTAAACCAAAACGTTTAGTGTTTTAAATGCAAAGACTTTCGAATTTTCAAAATATACGCGGTTTTAATGAAATTCGTAACTATACCATACTTATAAATTCACTTTATTCTATTCCAAGTAAAAGAGAAAAAAATGTCCATCCATTTTCCAGAAAAATTCGAAAATGTCCCAGAGGCGTCCTGTGAAGAATTCCAAAAATTAAAACACCTTAATAATTTTCGAAAAGGCACAACTGGATCTTACTCGTGATGTGTTTCAAGTTGCAGCCCCAAAGCTTCTAAACTGTCAGGCTTATGTCTGACACACACGTACTACACCACCCATCCACACAGAAACACGATTTTTATTACAAAATTGAGTGTTTTCTTATCGTTACCTTCCCAACCTTAAACGTTTTTGAAACAGCATTAACATACCTTAATCTAGACATAATTACGATATAGAAGATCCTTAAACGCGGATATTACAACACAAAATCGTATTGCTGAGGTGTTTCCAACACGTTTCCTCCCAATACTACAGTATACGGAAGAAAAGTAACAATGTACATTTTTTTACAATTTGTGTAAATAATTATCATATGAACTACACAAGTTTCCCAAGAGAATTAAATACAATATTTACGGACACCACGTTAATGAAATGTAATGGAATCTTATGAAACAGGGTCACAGACAGAACTTGATTTCTGGCGGAAGGCGACTGAATGGCATTCCGGTACCTCGGGAGTAATTGTTAACTTACTTAATAAATATATGTCTGTATTTCTATTAAATTAATAATGAATTTGGCGCGCGTTCCCGAACCTAAATTTTATAAGTCAAGTAGTGGTCGCAGGTGTTTCCAAAGTTCTTTCGCCCGGAGGAGTAGCTGGTCCACTGCGCCGAGCGGGATCTGTAGTGAAGCCCTCGCCAGCACAAAAAGCCCAGCGGCGGCCGGCGTTAAACCGCGTTCGCATCGAGCATTTTCCTCACCTGCCTTCCCCAGAGCATTTTCCCACCCGTCAGTCTTCTAGAGCATTTTCCTCACCTGCCTATCTCCCAGAGCATTTTCCTCACCCGTCAGTCTTCTAGAGCATTTTCCGCACCCGCCTATCTTCTAGAGCATTATCCGCACCCGTCAGTCTTCTAGAGCATTATCCGCACCCGTCAGTCTTCCGCTCTTATCAGCTCGTCCATCGACACTTCGGTTGGTTTCAAACATTTTCGTGCCGCTTAAAAACGTGTTAATTTAAAAAACGTGATAAAAGGATTTTCCTCATAGCTATGAACTAAAAAAATTATGCATTTTCCCTCAAACATCAACGAAAAATATTTTATTAGGTAATTACATGCAGAAGAAGAAAATACATGAGGACTTTCCTTCCTTCCCTGTCCTGAGAAACCGCCACTGATCTGGCGGCTGTTTTAAAATCGGCGTACGGACAAGGAACTACCGTGAATCCTAGCCTCGCTCACCCACTCCGCGTCGCCTCGCCCCGCCTCATAACGCCACGCCCTCCCGGCCACGCCAAACCCCCCCCTGCGCCAAACCACTCCCTACCGCGCTCCGCCACGTCCCACCCGCCATGCCAAACCATGCCTTTCCATCCACACCCGCCAAGCCAAAACACGTCGCACCTCGCCACGCCACGCCCCAACCCACGCCCGCCACGCCCGGCCTCGCCTCGCCACGCCCACCCTTCCACCCCGCCACGCCACACGAATTCATGCCCCGCCACGCCAAACCACGACCTACCCCCCCTACACCACGCCACGCGCGGCCCAGTAGCCTAGTGCTCCCGCCTCGCTACACGGCCTCGCTTGCGTCATAGCTCACATAAGGAATGGCACGCAGCGCTCTTTTTGCGCATTTTCTCGTCGCTTTTTTTTCCTCTCTCGGCTGCGACTTACATAAGAAACAAGGCTTGTAAAATTAGCCGCCGTGGAGTGTGTGGAGCTGCGTCCCTGCTCCGTGTCACCCGCTACCATCGCCGCCGGCGGCCCTGGCGGGGGCAGAGCGGTCAAAGAGATGAGATAAGCGAATTAGATCATTTTCATTGGATGCTGGATTAATGTTTTGAACATTGATAAAACATATTTGTGAAAAATGAGCGAGGATTATACAAAATGTTATGTTGTTTTCATGTTTGAACACTTTATTTAAGTAATTATGTTTGTTGTACACATGTGAACGCAATTGCGTATACAATATGAATATTTTTTTTTAAAAAGTAGAAGATAATGTGAGCGTGAAGCGTCGTTCTTATCTGAGTTTCAGTTCCGAACTTAAGCATAGTTATTTTTCTTTGTGAATAAAATGTACTAGTATCAAGAAAATATTTTGAAGT
This sequence comes from Teleogryllus oceanicus, assembly GCA_964035755.1. Lineage (NCBI taxonomy): Eukaryota > Metazoa > Arthropoda > Insecta > Orthoptera > Gryllidae > Teleogryllus > Teleogryllus oceanicus. The sequence goes on from CAXIVR010000005.1 coordinate 5,610,813, forward strand.
ACGTGTGTGTTAGTGGAGACTGAAGTTTATAATCTTAAGTTTGTCATCAAAGATGTGGTTAGAATATGAAATTGCAAGGCCATTACTTCATTTCTTTAAACGTTAACATTTTTTTATAGTATCCACGCAGTTTTTCAGATAAGTTTCAATAACGACAATTGTATATGATGAATCCATTGAGCTAACAAATTGTCAAAGAGATCCAGTAGGATTAGAACTGCGGAACATAATCTCAATTAGACTGCCCCTTAATTTCCTCGTTTTAAAATTACTGGAACTTACTCTTCTAAATTTGTTTTTCATTTATTTCATTTGTATTTCCGTAATTTACCGTAAGAACGCTACAGGAGTATATCTAGGTTAATTCAGCATTCCTTATCGATACAATTAATGACAATTTCCTTTCAGGTGAATTTAATTCAATTTGAAGAGAAAGCAATTTTGTGAGCTGATTTAACCAGGATCTGAAAATTTGAAAAGAAGTTAGCCTAATATATGAAAAGATATATTTATAGAAATGCGCCCAGAGGTTGAAAGAAAACTATGCCCTCCGGTCTTTCGAGAGGAGTCTATGATTTCGTTTCATTCTGAATAACTAAAAAAAAAAACATCTGTATTACATCCAATTCAAATTGAACGTAAACTATGCAGACTGCTGGCATGTGCGAGGTGTTTATAGATTTGTTAGAAATCCAGAACTTGAGAGAAATCTAAAAATATCGAAACCGTTTCGATTTTGACTGAAAAATGCAAATATCTGATGCCGCCAATTTTGCCGCCGTTATGCCGCCAAATCTGATAGTGCGCATACGGACTGAATTCTCATTATTTATCACTGCTTTCAAGGGAGCTGATGTCATGCGACAGCAAGGCTCCAAAAAAAGGAATATAGTCACAATTGAGAGATTTCAAAGATTATTTTATTTCATTTTATTTTATTTTTTGTGTACATGAGAATTCACAATTTGTACGTAAAATTATAGTAATTCAGAGCACTGATCACTGATTTGATCCAGTATCATTGAGAATCATTGAGGAAGGCTCCTATTAGAATTGTTTTGTGAATTTAGCTTAGATTTATGCAGAGAATTTGCGAAGAGTATAATTTTTTCTGTCTCTTATGCACATTATTCCCTGAATTACGATTTCCTTCTAGGCAAGTATATATTTTTCATATGTCTTCTATTCAGTATGTGAAATGTTTGTGATGATAAATATTATACTGAGATTTTAGTGCACCTGTGTTGATGCATGTTTTTTCGGAATTTCGAATCAATTTCAGTTATCGTACCCTGAGATCATTTTTTCCCATTAATTATTTTATTTTTGTTCAAGCAATTTAGATAGACGGCAGAAACCAAAGGGTTTCTGCAGTCTTTATTGCAGTAAACAACTACGTGTTGTCAAGAAGCCAATATTGAATTGAATTAAATTGAATTTGCCTTATTTTACGTGGCGAGACTCAGGCCATGAGGCCTGCTCTTCCGCCTGACCACGCAGAATTCGTTACACTCCTTTCACCAATCATGAGAGAAAGAAGGTATTACTTGGGCGACGAAACAGGCTATTTGAATTTAGCTCAGAGGCGTCATTTAGGCTGAGGATCTTTTATATGCAGTAAATGTACTAACATGGGACAGCCGACTTTACTTCCCCTCCGAAGGAAGGCGTACGAAGGATTTTTTCGCGCTTCGATCGGGTTTGAACCCGCAAACTTGGGTATAGCAGTCCGATACACCGCTACACCATCGCCGCCGCCTATATGACATATTGATGATGACCAAACTTCTCGAAAGCCGGTATGAATCTGAATGACATCAGGTCGAGGAGAAATCTAGAAAGGTCGCAATATTTAGAGAACATTTCAATTAACGTAATTTACTTTTCGTTTCTGTATAATCGATTTTGATTAATTTGATTAAAAACACATTTTTCAGTATTTTTTTTTATTTTTTGGATCCTGCATATATTGATCGCAAAAAGGAATTAGGATTATCGTAGAGAATTAAAATCTTTTCCAATAAAGGGATTTCCGAGAAGATAATGGCAGCAATTTATGAGAAAATTTGGTTTGACGTTTTCAAGAATGCACCATTTTTATTGTAAACTACCAAAAAACTTATAAAATTTTTAAAGACCATCAGTGGAGATACTTTAAAGCTTCAATTTAATACAAACGTATTAAATAATTCAATACATGTTTAATTTAATTTAAATTTCCCCAACGTAAGAGATTTAAAAATAAATTTGTGTAATTTATGAAAAATCAAAAGAATACGTTCAAATCAAAAGAAGTTTATATCATGTTATTCATGCATTTAGCGATATTGGTTCAAATGTTCACCGAAAAATTTGTTATACGTTTTTATGAAAATCTCGTTTTTAATATTATCCACATTTCACTAAAATTGCGTGAAAACTACTTCTAATATTTTCAAGAAAATGTACTGATACTAATTAAAGAATTAATTGTAGAGAACAAATGCTATCTTCATAAATGACTTTCACTCTATTCTTACATGAAATTGTTAAAAATTGGAGCCATTTTTCAAAAAATTTTGAAATGGTCTCAGAGGTTTCATGTAAAGTACCCCTTTCAATTTAAAGAATATTTTTCAAACTCGCAAGACTGATCGGGAATTTCATTTGGGAAAAATTCTATGAATAGTTCAAACGCTAGTGTTGATTACAGACGGAGACATCAACGGACGTTTGGAAAAATAGCAGAAGGAACGTGGTTTCTAACCACGCTACATATTAGAAAAAGGAATTTACTAAACAAGCGAGCGAGAAAAATCATCTTATACAGTATCAGGGAGTCACAAAACAAGAGTTTCTGTCAAAAAACGGCACTTTTTGTCGCAACATACCTTTCTCTACTCTACGTATATTACTCCTTCCAAATCTCTCATAAAAAATGATTATAATCTCACACTCCCCTTCTACCTTCATACACCTCTCCCCTCCCATTACACTTTTGTTTTGGGACTAAAATTCATATAAATGAGGTTCTCAGATTACCTCTCAGCAATATAGGAAGTTAGAGTTAGTTTAGTGTTTTTGCAAGTACCTCCGTATTTTTTGAGTTACTTATAGTTAAAGAATTTGTTTTCAAGTTGCTATTGTGATGAGGCTTTTTGTAATCCTTTCCATTTCAATACTGTAAAGTAGTTTATTTACAGTTCGGGTACAATAAATAAAAAAAAATTGTTGTGTGTTGCTCTCCTGCCTTTCAGACCCTGCGACGCCAGCGGTGAGTTGACAAAGCGCGTGGCATCAGCGATCCGTCCAAGGGAAACAACACTGTCCTTCGCCGCAACGGGCTGACATCCTCTGCGGGCCCTCGAGGCGCCGATTGCTGGTGGCGCAGCCCAATTGCTCGTGCACAGAGCATCGACCGCCGCGAGTAAGAGGCTTAGCCGTGTCGCCTTCGTTAACGTCGGCGCGGGGGCGGGTGGGGGACGGTGGTGGTCGGTGGGGGACGGTGGGCGACGGTGGGAGGCGGTGGGAGGCGGTGGGAGGCGATGGGAGCGGTTGTGCGATGTGGGCCGTGTGGGCGGTGGGAGCGGTTGTGCGGTGGGGCGGTGGGGTGGGCGGGGCGGTGAGGCTGTGGGACGGTGGGGCGGTAGGGCGGTGGGGGCGTGGGGCGGTGGGGCGGTGGTGGGCGGTGGGGCGGTGGGGCGGTGGGGCGGTGATAGTCGGTGGGGACGGTGGAGCGGTGGGGCGGTGGGGCGGTGAGGCGGTGGGGCCTTGTCCCCCAGTCAGTCCGATCGTCTCAGGCGGCAGCGGGGGGGGGGGTGGGGCCCCTTGTCCCCCAGTCAGTCCGATCGTCTCAGGCATTGTCCGTGTTGCTGGTGGGAGCATGGCGGTGGTGTTGGAGCGTGTGGCAGGGAGGAGAGCGGCGGAGGTCACAGAGGAGACGGGCGTGGATGGGACGTTGGCCGTGACAGTAGTTGCGGCCGGGGCGGGGAGACCTGGGTCGGTGACGGCGAGGTGGCGCGCGCTATTCATTAGAGCTTCGCTGCTCTTCCTCCCGTTCATTAGGCGGCGCTTGTTACGCTGCGACGCCACGTTGGCCGCGCCCCCTCCCCCTCCCTTCCCCTCCTCCCCCTTTGCCCCCCTGCCCCTCATCACCCCACACCCTCCCTTCTCCCCCTGCCTCTGCCCCTCCCCATACTTTCCCTCCTCTCTCTGCCCCTCCCCACCCCATACTCTCCCCTCCCTCCCCTCCCCTCCCATACTACCTCTCCTCTCCCTGCCCCTCCCCTGTCCCTCCCACTCCATACTCTCCCCTCCCTGCCCCCCCATACCCTCCCTTCTCTCCCTGCCCTTCCCGTCCCCTCCCCATACTCTCCCCTTCCTCTCCCCTGCCCCTCCCCTCCCTTCCCCTCCCTTGTCAGGTTCAAGTGCAAGTAGTGACGTGCTCCAACGCACATCCGCCCAAGTGGGTACACCAAAATATAAAATCGAGAAAAACAGTTTATAAATGAATATTTTTCAGGTAAATATGGAATAAGCGATATGTCTAACCTCATGGAACATTATTCCACTACTAAATCGCATTTTAAATTTTGGCGTTTGACGGGTTTCTGAAATAAACGATTCAATTGCGCAAAATTCAACCGTTTACGTTATTCGCCCTGCATCGCCGTATTGTAAGGTTAGCAACCACGAAGGGGGAATATTTGACAGTGCGTTGATGCACGAGCAGCGCGAGGAGAAGGCGGCGTGCGGCAGCGGAGGGCGGCGCTATCTGCAGGCGAGGGATCTCTCGTAGGGCTGTCGACTCGAGGGCAGTCACGCGGCCGCGTCGGAAGGACAGAGACTCGTCGACGACCGCGTGCGCCGCCAAGGGCGGAAGGGCCCTGATGATCGAGCTTTCGATACGCGACCACGGCCTGATGGGAAAGCGCGATTCGGAAACTGAAATTCTACGTGCTGTTAATAACAGGTGCTACACTGAGGAACGTTCGTGTGTAAACATCGTATGTTATTTGGCCCCGGGTTTGATTTGTGTCCTGCATTTTAGATTGAAATTTGTGTTCATCATGGTGCTCGATACATCATTTTCTGTTTTCAGGACTCCAAACACGTAGTGAGATGTGCTAATTTGGTAACTACGTGTTTCCAAACACGTGAGTAATATCCTCTGTACACGAGATACTAACGCGCAAGAAAAGAATACGTAGCGATGAACGCTTTTTCAGGTTTGGGTCTTGATTTGGGGATATAGTGGCCAACGTATCGGCTATTTCGTCCTTGTACCTTTTCATGCTGGAGGAGAAATATGAGGCCTGGAGAAGGTCGCTTCATGATAGCAGCGACTAAAAGGGGCCACAATTCACCCTATCATGGTTGACAGCGTCCTAAATTGACTCTCTCAGAGCGTAGAGTGAAACCCCCAAAGTGAGAGGGAGTAGCTTTTGAGGAAGATGCAGGTCTAGGAGGGGCGAAGCACTTCATATTTATTTCCAGAAAATCTTGAAATCATCAAACAGTAAGACGTTCTACCACAAAAAATTTGGCGATGTACTGCAGTATCTGAAAAGGACATCGTCACAGTAATGTAATGACGTTAACAAGAGGGTAGATCACGGAGAGAATTTTACAATACCAAACAGGGAATGAATGATACGTGTATTTTAATAATATTTTATTTAATATCGCACTCACATACTTGAATCTCGTGAATTTTTCAATTTAATTTCGTCAGTAAGAACATGTAATAAAAATGTTTTGTGTCACGATCATTCTATATAATGTGTTTGATTGAGGTAGAAAAACGAAAAAAGATTTCTTTGTCTTAGACTTTTCTGTCCCTCTTCATTGTATTGCGAGTATGATACCTTTTGGTTACTGATTGTCATCTATTACGCAAGTACATAATTTTATATTTAAGAACTTTTGGAACGAAACGAAATAATTCAATAAACCCACTAAGCATAATTATCAGACCTAAAAAAATCCCCCTCACCCAACAAAACCAATACTTTTTGTCTCATTGCCGTTAGCTCTCCGATACAGCTGCTAACGGAAAATGAGTGGTGCGAACGAGTATACTTGCTAACTCGAGTCCAGCGCATTAACAATTCATCCGTATTCCGGACATTAGGAGGTTTTTGTTTCACAGGTTCCTTTGTGGCGCAGTTACAGGAGCGGGAGGGCGAGGGCGGCGGATGCGATAAGGCCGCCGGGCGGGGGCGGGGCGGGGCGGGGGGCGATGGGCGACCGCCCAATCCATTACCGCGCCTCGCGTGGCGCCCAAACTCGGCGCTGTTTAGGGCGATAGGCGCCCGCGCACCGCCGCCGCCGCCGCCCCGCCCCGCCCGCCCCACCCCCACCTCCACCCCGCCCACACGAAGGCGCCGCACGCCACGCGCGGGAACAAGTGGTCGCCGGGGGGGGGCGCAAGCAGGCTGAGAGGATGAGGTGGGAAAGATAGATTGATTGATTAATGATTCCGACTGCTAAAGGTCATTAGCCCGTAAGTGCAGTGGTTGTTTTAACGAGGGAGGAGGCTGTGATCTTCCCTAGCTGCATAGCGAGATCCGTCGCCAACCTATACGTCGGATTGCGAGGATTTTTCCCAGCCAGGTATCTCCTACCAGTGGGGAATTGTCCCATCCGAGACAAGCTCGAAGCTCCCGACTCGACTGCCGACAAGTGTAATAGTGTAGTGTGTGTGGGTAACTAAAGGGATGAGGATAGAACAAAGAATATGAAGGAATGATTGCGCGCGGATCGTGGCCCGTTTGTTAAGGTAGTGATCCGGCATTCGCCTGATGTTGATGGAAGAAACCATGGAAAAATATCGATCAGATCATCCGACGGGTAGAATTCTAGTCCAGGCAGTGGCTGACCTAGATATACCTGTCTAGCTAGTGTCGAAAATGCTGCCACCGTCAGGACTCGAACCTAGGACCTCACGGTCAGAGACACTCCAGTGTCATCAGTTGATACCCTGAGCTACCTGTACCGGTGAGGCGTGAAAGAGGCAAGATGCTGTGGCTTAGGGGCGACATCCGTTGCCGGTGCAGCATCTTTGATCAGGAGGTCCTAGGTTTCGAGTCCCGGCGGTGGTAGACCTTCGGCACTAAGTATGTGACTAGATATAATTCAACTGACGCCTGGAGGATAATTAAAGCGGCTAGCTGCTCCCATTGCTAGTTTTCCGTAATTTCTCCAATCATTAACAGATGAATGCCGCAGAAATACGTTTACAATTGGACCTCGAACCATGTAAGATCTTGCCATCCTGATTCTTGCCCTCTCTTATGTCTTTCCACTCATACATACATGCACTACTCTTCCACATAATTCGGAAGACTCGTCAGGAGCCTACATCGTTTTCCGGCTTAAGAAGTGTCCCGCTACGTGAAAAACCAAAAAATCCGACAATGTGGCCGAAAGACAATGCTATCGCGACAAAAGACATTCGAAGGAACCTTTTAGAATGGAGGGAAATCTTCCTGGAATTTCTAGAAGGTGGGAAGAGATTACGACAGATATGGCTGGAGGGATGGGGGTGTCACGAAGAGAAAAGAATGATGCAGAAAGAAATATGAATGACATTATCTATGACAAATAAATTAGATGAAAAATGTCACGAGCCAGTGAATACAATTGGTTTAGTGGTGAGTTGTAGTTGACATTTACATAATTGAAATGATTGAAGGCGTTGTCATTGTCAACAAGTTGGTAGTCGTTTTTGTGACTCCCAGACAGCAGAAAACTGATGATGATGGCTAAGCCATCGAAAGCAGTGAATACAAGCTAATTATATTAATGTCGGTAGAAACGTAAACCACAATTCAAATAAAACAATACATAGAAGTGAATAGTTGCTGAAATATTCCTATCTAATGGCGTTAGGGCGTTGTCTATGACAGGAGCGGGCTCCAGATTTGCCACCAAAGCTTCAATCTCAGATCTGGACTAATGTGTTTTTTACAGAGAGTACCGCTACCATTCGTCCAATGCGAAGCGCTGGTCTCAAAAATATTTCAGTCAAAGAAATCTTCGCCGAAATTGATACACAAAAATATGGCAAAAAGGCTGTCTGTCCGTCTGTGGTCCTGTCTGTCCGTCTGTGGTCTACGCTAGGACATAAACCGTTCTCCCGATTTTCTCCTAAATTGATATTTCCCAATTGCTCTGAAGGAACTTAAGACTTTGCATGTTTTTTAAACGGATATTTTAATTTCGAGAGATTCTTCACGCAAATCCTGAATTAAAATTTCAAACTTTTCTCAAAAATGGATTCAAATTTTTGGATTAAACTTTGTTGTCGGATAGCATAAAGAGCTCTGAAAGAAATGAAGCGGATCTAATTTTGTAGAAACTCCTCTTCTCATAATACTAACTACCAAAGCCTGGCGTCTCCGGGGACTTTCATGGTCACAATAACTGTTATGTGCGCTCTAGAAATATATTTAAAAACAATCAAGTTTTTCTTCTCATATCCTCAGAGAAAATGTTACGTGAAAACAATTCCACAGAAGACCTCTTTTTTAAAAAAATTGGTGTTTCATTATATGAGTTGGTTTAAGTATCAGTTATATAAAGAAAATAACAACAATCGTCAGTACAATGAATCATGTCTTAAGAATTCACGTTGAAATGGCAGTGGCAGTAATGCCGTACCTAAAAAAACAACTTGTTTGTTAGATTTCTTCCAGAACATTTTAGAAATATCCGGCTAAAAGGAAGAGCCTATAGACTATTTTTGTCGAGAGCAATCGAATGGGACTACCTCCACAGGTGGTTTTAAAATTCCTCCCAAAACGCGTTTTAAGTGTTTAACCCCTCCCCCAACACGTTTTTCGATTATAGAAAATTAGGTTCAATTATCGGCCACCTAATGAATCAAGTCGAATCGATTGATGTAAATTAATGTAAATGTGAGGATATGCAAAAGAGAGTGAAGTAAATTCACAGAGGTTCACGAATGTTGTATTAAGTGCCCTAAATCTATCCAAAACACAGATTCCAGAATTAATCCAGAATTTCCTAGAGGGAACCGGCTAAGAATTGTGCCGTCTTGTCAAGAGAAATGGAATGAACTACTTGATCGCCTCTGAAAGTAAAAAACCTACAACTTAAAAAACAAACAAACAAAAACGTGTTTAGACAAATTTCTTAGAATCTTCCAGTTGGATCCGCAAGGAAATGATCAGTTCCCTGCTAAAAGACCAAGACCCATCGAATGACATCTTTCTGTCTTGTCGAAAAGAGTCAAACCATGAGTGACGGAAGGACAGAAGAACAACACGCTAATGTAAGCAAGACTATCAATGACTGTGGTCTTTAAAAAACTTTCTCATCCTCTTGCGGGCTTCATTTGGAGGTCATTCAGTTCAATGACCTGCAGCTTGCTCTCAGGACACTCAGTGATCGCTCACTGAGTCGCATAAAGACCTTGCAAGGGGCGAGTCGCCCGAAGCACTTTCGAGACCACTAAGACCTTGTTGACCAGGCGAGCCATAAACGGTGCTGAAAGAGACAAAGAATGAGGAGAAGGTGAAAGAAAATCGTGTAAACGTGACGGCGTTGAGTGGCGACCCTTTGAAGTCGGAGACTTAAAAGTGTTCGAAGGGAGGTATATTTGTAGGTTTTAGGAAACGAGACTGTTGCAGAACGTCAGAGAGTGTGTAGCAGTCGTCTGTATTGATTGATTAGTTGAAAGGTGGTTTCGGAAGCGTCAACGTTATGACCATTAGTCCCATAGTGAGGGGCATATTATATATCTGGAAGTGGCGGTTTTCCTTTCACGTTTTAACACGAACTCCGCTGAAATCTGACCTATAAGTCAGTTTGTAGTTTCCCCGTCCGAATACTTCCCTCAGCGAGGTACTGCTTCAGCTGGGACAAGCTCTAAGTGACCCACATGTATGGTAGTGTAGTGCCTGATAGTGTAAGTAAAGCGTGAGGTTGGGATAAGGAAGAATTGCTTACCGGCAAAGGTGGCTCAGGGCATCAACGGATGTCACTGCAGTGCCTCTGACCGGGAGGTCCTAGAGTTCAACCCCCAACGGTGGCAGAATATTCGAGACTAGCGCGTCGCGCAATCTTTCCTTCCTCTTCCTTATCCATTCCTCCCCTTACTTACACACATACGCACTACATTACCACACATGTCAGGAGCCAAGACGGGAGCTTAGAGCTTGTCTATGCTGCGGTGGTCAGTACTGTGATGTTGGTAGATACCTGGTTGGGGAAAATTCCCACAAGTCAACGTAGGTCGGCGCGGGACTCGCCCGCCAGCCGGGAAAAATCAGCGCCACTCCCCGCGATAAAAAACATGCACTACACTTACGGGAATAATGCCCTTATCTGTTGACGCTCCCGGAATCAGTAATCAATAAAAAAGAATTGCGTGTATGTGTTAATATGTCTGAAAGGGGACAGGAGGGACAAAGATGAGGAACGAAAGATTGCGTGCAGTTTGTTTTGTTAGGGTTCTGCTCCGACATTCGCTTGGTGCTGATCGGAGAAACGAGGGAAAATTACAGAGCTGGCCACTCGAATTCTCCGGTCGCCGCTGAATTCGACCTAGCTCTCTAGCTAACTGTCGACAATCGCGCAAGCAGGCCTTACTTGAACTCTGGAACTTGTCGACAACGGCAGCGCTGGGCCTGACTCATGCCAGCGGTGCGACGTGCCCTTGCAGGGGGCGGTGGGGGCCGCGTCCCCCGGGAGCAGGTAGCCCCCCTCGACACGCGCGCGGGCGGCGCCGACGCGCAGACAAATGAGCGCGTGGGCGGCGGCGGCGCGAGGGCGTGGACGCTCACCTGCCGCGGGCCCCTGGGCGCCCCAGCCCGCTCCGGGGGCCTTCCCCGCCGCCGCCCCCCCCCCCCCTTCCCCCCCCCTTCCGCCTGCTGCCTGTTCTTCCCCGCCACCGCGCGCCACTTCCCGCCCACCGGATCCCTGCCCCGTCCTTCTCCGCCTCGTCCCGCCACGACTCGCCTACCACGGCTCTTTACGCCCCGACCTTTCGCCCCACAGACTGCTGCGTCCTCCGCCCACCCCGCACAACCTAGCACCCATCCCGTCCCTCCCCGCCACGCTCCTCCCCGGACCTCTCTCCCCGCCCCTCCATGTCTCTCTGCGCCCCGCCGCCTTCAGAGGTGCCCCGCATCCCGCTCCACCCCACCCTGCGACTCACCATGCCCCGCGCCCCAGCCCTCCTTTGACGCTCTGCCCACCCCTCTTGCCCAGCCCCGTCTCGTCTCTCCCCGTTACGACCCTCAACGTTGCGCCCATGCGCCCCGCCCCCTCCTGTCCCGCCACGACCCTCCACGTCCCACCCTTCAGCTCCGCCACCGCCTGAGACGCCCCGCCATCTCGCTACTTCCAGCACTCGTCCCGTCCTTCAACGCCATGTCTCGTGCCGTTTCGACCCGTCCCACCCCACCCCGTCCCACCCCGCCCCACCCCGCCCCCCGCCACCCCCCCGCCCCCACCCGCCACGCCCACCCGCCCACCACCGCCACCCGCGCCACCCGCGCCACCCGCCCACCCCGCCCACCCCCCACCCCGCCCACCCGCCCCACCTCCCCCACCCCGCCCCACCCGCCCCACCCGCCGCCACCCCACGCCCCACCTGCCCCACCCCCACCCCACCGCCCACCGCCCCACCCTCCCCACCCAGCCCTGCCCCACCCCGCCCACCCGCCCACCCGCCCCACCCGCCCCACCCGCCCCACCCGCCCCACCTGCCCCACCCCCGCCATCCTGCCCTACCCTCCCAGCCCGCTGCCCACCCGCCCACTCCGCCCTCCCGCCTCCCGCCCCACGCTCCTCCCCCCCCACCCCGCTCCACCCGCCCTTACGCCGCGCCGCCTGCTAATCTGCGAGCGCGCTCAAGTGGGGCGACGGGCGGGCGTGATAGCATCGCCCCACATCGACCGCCCGCCCCCGGCCCCGCCCCCGCCGCCGTCGGACGCGCCTAACCGCCGTGTGACCCGCGGGCGCTGGTGCTCGCCCGGCGGCGGCGAGGCGTCGCTCGTTATTGTCCTCGCACTTTACACACACATTTTCACCCACATTCATTGGGCTACGGTGTTATTTGTCTTATAGTAGATTCACAAAAACCTAACGGCTGGGTTGATTCGGGAAATCTTTTACATAGTTTTGCTTTCTCGCACTCACTTCGTAGAAAGAGGAAGTATTGTCATTGGCGTCCTATATTGGCGAATCGACTGAAAAAAGTCATTCTGGACACAGAATCCATATTTTGTGCTTCTTGACACTGTAAAATCGATTTGCAGCAAGACATTTTTTTGTCTCCCTGTCTGTGGTCAACGCTAGCTCTCAAACCGTTTACTCGATATTCTTCAAAATTGATATTCTCCGATCTGTTGGAAGGATCTCCAAGCCTTGCGAGTTTGAAACGGATATTTTTATTTTGGGGGATACTTTAAATGAAGCTTCAACAACAATTTCGAAATTTTCTCAAAAGTGTTTTTACGGTTTTGGGTTAAACGTTTTCCTGAGATAGTGTAAAGGACAGTTAAGAGAATGCAAGTTTCATCTCATTTCGTACAATTTTAAATTATCGATTATATTTAATAACATTGATCGTTTTGGGTCGATGTTTTACTAACATCAAAGCTTAGAAACGATGCTTTGTTGTTGATGTCACATCCCTATTCCCTACTAATTCTCTGTACTGGCACAAAAGTGAGACCAAGGCCTACCATCGGCGTCCTGATCTTGTGGCCATGGGTTAAGGGGTACGCGTGATTAGCTCATAGAAATTCCTACGCCAAATAGTAGTCTTCTCAACCTGAGAAGTGATCTTTCTCAACGTCACACCTCAACAGACACTGGGACATTGCAAGGAAAGAGCACACTACAGTATGCCCCGACCGGGAATCGAACCCAGGATTGCGAGATGGAAAGCGAGCACGCTGTCCAGTAAGCTACCCGTGGGGCATTCTCTACTAATTGCTCCCTTTTAAATTAACCAGATATAAAACCCGTCGAAGTGAGAGACATCGCGCTCAATGACAAAAGGTTTTCGAGTTGCCATTTAGACGGGAAAATATTAAAATTGTCGCGGAGGGCGGTGAGTAGGGGATGAGGGGGGGGGGGGGTTGTAGATCGGGGGGGAAAGGGGGAAGATAGAGGGTGCAGAATGGAGGGGGCATCGGGCAGTGGGCGGTCGAAGGTGACAGATGGAGGTTGGAGGGTGTGGTAAGGACAGTCGAAGGAGTAGTAGGTGGTGATTGGACTGTGGGCAGTGAAGTTGGAGGGTGAGGGTGAATTAAAGGGAGGATGGAGGGCGGAGGTGAGGTGTAGTAGGTGGTGGTTGCTCGGTGGGTAGTGGAATGGGAGGCAGGGGAATGTGGCAGTTCCAGTTGGACGACGAGCGTGTCAACATGGCGGGTGGAATTAGAGGGAGGAGGATGGAGGGCGGAGGGTGAGGTGTAGTAGGTGGTGGTTGCTCTGTGGGTATTGGAATGTGGGCAGTGGAATGTGGCAGTTCGGAGATGGGCGGACCAAAGCGGAGGGTGCAGGGAGAAGAGTTGTGGGTGGTGGTTGGGCTGTGGGCAGTGGTAGAGCAGGGTTAAGGGTGGCAGTTCGGAGATGGGCGGACCAAAGCGGAGGGTGCAGGGAGAAGAGTTGTGGGTGGTGGTTGGGCTGTGGGCAGTGGTAAGGGGAGGGTTGAGGGTGGCAGTTGGGCGGGTGTGCGGGGGGGGGCGAGTGGGAGGGGGGCGTGGCGCTCACCTGCAGAGGAACGCGCTCAGAGCGGCGGAGGCGGCGGCCGCCGATAACGCGTAAAGTCACGTGACGGACGGACAGAGCTAATAACGTGCGTTTTATGGGCGCGGTAAATTACGCGCGTGTCAAAAAGGCCGCTACCGCCTTGTGCGGGGCGGAGGGGAGGGGACGGGCGCGGTCCGCTCGTTAAGGGCGGTTGAGTTACAGTCGCTCGCCGCTGCGCTACCAATCTCCTCCGCTCTCCTTCAGACGCTGCCCACTCGGCCGCAGAAATACGCATTTCTTTTCAATCTTCAATTCCTCACTTAGTCTACCTTTGATGCCTGTTTTAGTTTCTCGCCTAACTACGGAAGTGGTAGAGACAATATTCAAATCATAAAACGCAAATCTGTGAATTCTCGACAGCAAAACTTTAACTGGTAACGAAAAAGTTCATATATCCTTTTTCTATAAGTGGTGAATTTCTACTTTGTGTAAGCAGAGTCTATGTTTTGTGAGATCATGATACCGAAAAGTTGAACCAGTCGTCAGCGCTAGCTCCTAAAACGTTCAGTTAATTTTACTCCAAAATTGATATTTCCCGAACGATCTGAACGAACAGGAGGCCATGGGAGTTAGAAATGAATATTTTGATTTTTGGTTTGCAGTATATAAACCTATAAACATTTTCAAAATTTTCTGAAATTCCAAAATGTTTTGATTAAACTCCCTCCTCAAATACCGTGAACGATTCTTATAGCAATGGTGAGGGTCTCATTTTCGTTGAATGTTCCGATTCTTTGAAAATAGCAAGAGTTAATTTCTGAACAAAATAATGAACAACCATTTGGAAAAAAACCGCGTTGTTATCGGGTAATTTCTCCATGAAGTTAATGCAATTTATTTTTAAAAATCTTAATTTTTTTGCAATTAAAAATACATCTCCACTTCGACTTGTGGCGTGTTCCCTATTCAGGTATCTGGAGCGGGACAATGTCTAAGGAACCGGTTCTAAGAACCCCCACTAACTTCACCGCGTGTCTCTCAATATGTGTTTTAGTGTAGTGCGTGTTAGTGCATGTGTGTGTGTGTGTGTGTGTGTGTAAGGATGGGATGAACCTAGGTCAGAGAAGAGGAAGAAATATCGCACCCAATCCGTGGTCGTTTTGTTGAAGTATTGCACTGACAATCGCAGAGCAGCCGGTCGCTAAAAGTCTCCTTCAAACAGTGGCTGAATTAGGCCTGTTAGCTTTGCCGCTAGTATGAAAATTCGCTCTACCGTTGTGATTCGAACCCCAGGACCTCCCGGTCAGAGGTACTGTATTGACAACCATGCCATGACCCACCTAGCAGGTTGGCTGTTGGTTTTGTATTCCCGGTATCAATTCGGCCAATGAAAAAAAAACAACTAATATGCAACTGAAATTTTATTTTATAAACTTGTGGGGCAATAACAGCACAGACTCCCTCGCGTTATTTGTAACAGCTACGCATTAAACTGCTACACGAACCTGCAAAAGTATTTCCAAGCAGCAACTTTTTCTCTGTGCGGCAGGATTTGAATTCAGGTCCTGGACAGGCTCATTGTCGCCCGGATAAACCCAGTTTTCTCGCGCAAAAGACACTAGTAGTCCCTCGCATTACTTCTAAGTAATGATTATATTATATTTCGTATTTTCAGAGAGTTCAAAGAAAATGAGACTTTCATTCTTTTCCCTATGTGTGAAAATATTTAAAGAAAAAATGGTGCCTTTTTTGGAATGTTCTTTTTACGAATTGGATGAATTTCAAGCAGAAATAACATAAAAATTTCTATTTGTTTTTAAATGTACAAGATATTTAAAGATTTATTCTATTAGAAGAGATTTTCTTTAAGAAAGAGTCAACATCATCTGTATTGTACTTTAATAACGTTCATTGTTGTTGTTGTTTTTTTTCGAAAATTCAGAGAGATCGCCGAAAGTTGGACCAGCACCAATTTTATAGGTCCTAGGATACATAGGAAAATGTGACGATCATTATCAACTTTCGAGAAAATCAAAAAAGAAAAATGTGGAGCGATTTTTGAGAAAATAAAAATTGGCTACATTTCACGAAAATTATCTAAACGATTAAAGGGCTAACGTTAACGACAGACGGACATGCATTTTGCCGTCAATCGATTTTTAAGTATCAAGAAATCATAAAACATTGATTTTGACTACACATAGGGTTATAAAAAGTAAGTTAACACACATAGGAACAAAATATATCCACTTTTCCGTTGCTGCCCGAAAATAAGTTTATTTTCTGTAGAAAAATCACTGATTTTCGCATCATCTTTCAAATAGTTTCTCTTTACTATTTACGTACCAAGGCAAGAAAGTAAGACGAAAGTGAAACGGTTGAGCAAGTACGAGCGACTAAGGCATCACATTGGGGCACTCTAATCTACACTGTCCCCCAGCGAAAATATTTGAATTAAAAACAACCGCCTTCACTATGCGAGTTGGTTGGTTGCTTGGTTCGTGATTCCGGGTGCGTCAACTGCTTCGGTCATTAGTCCCGTAAGTGTTGTGCATGTTTTTTCGTCGGGAGATGGCGGTGATCTTCCCCCGCTGGATGGCGAGATCCGGCGCCGACCTACCGTCGGCTAGTGGGGTTTCCCCCTAACCAGGACTTTCCCACCAGCGGGGCACCGCCCCAGCCGGGACAAGCTCTAAGCTCCGACCGGTCTCCGCATTCCCGTGTTGATCGGAGAAACCACGGAAAACTACCGATGAGAGCAGCCAGCCGCTACAATTTTCCTCCAGACAGCGACTGAATTCGACCTAGCAGAAAAGCTAGTGTCAGAAATCCTGCCGCCGTCAGAATTCGAACCTAGGACCTCGCGGTCAGGGGCGCTACGGTGACAGCTTGGCGGATGTTGTGGAATGTTCCGACAGGGACAGTGGGAGGATGGGGCACAGTAGCAAAGGCGGTGGGGATGGACTGCCCAATGGGTGGCCGCATGCCATCGCGCGTCGATGTTGTGCGTTGGTGGCAGCAGAGACAGCCGCAGTGCGCGCGAGCTCATGCGTGGCATGGCAGCGGACGCGTCGTGCCGGCATCACGAATAGCACAGGCGTAGCGATGGCGGTGTGTGTGTGCGTGCGGTTAGGGGTGGCTGCGTGGGGGGCGCCGGGGTGCGGGCGTCGCCTTGCCAATTAGGCAGAGGCGGGGCGCGCGCTAATTGATAATTCTCGGGGCGAGCGACACCCGCGCACTAATTAGGCGGCGGCGGCGGCCGAGGCAGACCACCAACGCACGCACGGCCGCGTGCGGCGCCCACGCGGTCGCACAGCGAACCACACGGTTGCTTCCCTTATCATATATATATATATATATATATATATATATATATATATATTTCTAAATATATAAATATATTCAAAGTGGTATTGTATTGAAGTGTTGTGACGTGTTGTGCAGTGTAGTGCAATATAGAAGTAGAAAGAGAAGTGAATTTCAAATGTTGTGAAGTGAAGTGAAGTGAAAGTGAAGTGTAATTAAAAAGTCGTGTAATCTTGTATTTAATAGTTTAAAATAACTGTGCAGGTCAACCATAAAATGTAGTTAATGCTATTATTGTTAGCATTTTTATTATTATTATTATTATTATTATTATATTATTATTATTATTATTATGTCCTTAAAGAATTTAATGTTACGTTGTTAAGTAATTTAAAGTTAATATTAGTAATATGTTAATTGTAGAGTTCTGCCACCAGGTTGTATATACCTATCTGCAGAATAATAAATATCTATCTATCTATCTATCTATCATTGATTGGCTGGGTGATTATTGCGGCTTTCAACTGCACGCTCATTGACCCTGGAAGTCTGCTCCATGCTTGATCATGAGAAGTGGCGATGTTCATCCCCCTCCCCAGGATGGTAAGATCCGGCGCCAACCTACATGTCGGCTTGCTTTCCCCTTCCAGATATCCCCCTCCAGCAGGGCAGCACCACAGCCAGGGCACGCTTTGAGCTCACAACTGCCTTTCCGACGGCTCTCTTGACTGGTCTCTTTCCGACTGGGTTGGGATTTTAAAGTGGCCGATGACATTAGCTCATTGTTACACATCCTGCCTTATAAAATTAATATTTTTGATTAATTCGTGAATATTATTCTCAACGGGACTCGTGGCATCAGAAATGCGCTTAGCACTGTTAAAAATATTTATTTTATAAAGTAGGAGGACCAAATATCATCGGTCACTTTAAAAGAAATCGAAGAATAGTGTTGGTAAATGTAAATGTGTGTAAGAAAGAGGTGAGGATAGGTCAACGAAAGGGAAAGAAAGATCGCGCGCGGTCCGTGGCCCGTTTGTTAGAGTACTGCTCCGGCCTTCCACGAAATCACGGAAAACTACCGATCAGAGCAGCCGGTCGCTCAAATTCTCTTCCAGACAGCGGCTGAAGTCCACCTAGCTATCGTGCTAGGGAAGAAAATTCTGCCACCGTCGGGGCTCGAATACCAGGTCTCCGAGTCATATTCAGTGCTGTAACATCACTGGGTGCGCTGAGTCACCTCAGCCGGTTTCTCTTATGAAACAAACACTTTGCTCGAGAGATTGTGAAAACGGATTTTGGAAACTTCAGCTGTAGTGAACTGTAAAGTCGTTGAAAAAAAAAGTCGATCCACGAACATTTCGAACAAACGCTAAGTGATTTGGTTTTAGCCAACTCTCCACATTGGATACAGTCAGTCTAGAAAACAATTCAACTTCCAGGGAGAACATTGTTCGCCACAGGTTCGCGAAATGCAGAAGACTAAGAATTTTCCCCGTAGGATCTCGTTAGTTATTTTTGAAGTGTTTACGGTGGAAGAAAGTGATTCATGAATGTACCACTGTGGAATTTGTTGCAGCAGGTATCTTGCAATTATGTCGATCTTAAAATATTCATCGACGTCACTGAGAGATATCACAAGTGAAATACGGCTTGGACTTCGTAAATGATGGGAAAGGGTCATCGAGAACAGAAGAAACCGAGTGTGATGGCAAAGAGGTAATCAAGAATATAGAAATAATTACCACAGTGCAAGGGTGTTATTCAAGGGCTCCGTATTTATTTCAGTGTGGAGTAACGTAAACTCTGGGAAAATAATTTAAAAAATTAATGATAAAAATCTCCTTTCGGGAAACTGTGACTAAAAATATTATTTTACGGCTAAATGAAAATTTCCAAACTTTGAATTCGCGGTGTTTGGATATTTTCAGAATCTTTGAAATATCCAAATTGATTATCAGCTCGTCCCGGCGATTTAGTATTTCCAAACCACGCACATCTGCGAAGGACTATGACAGAGCCTGGGGTTCAATGACTAGAATTCACATTCTAAAGGAAGCAGAATATTGAATATTCACGAAAATAGTGAAGGAATTTGTAAATGAGTTATCATGCGAGAAATCAGATTCTCAAATCTATATTTTAATATCGACTTAGTATGAGAGAAAATAAGTTCCTTTAAAGTATCACGTCACAATGAATGTTTTTCATAAAAAGTTATGCCAATACCCGTAATACAATTCAAACAATTAACCAGAAATATGAAATATGGAATACGAGAACTAAGATCGATTGTAAAATTTTAAAATTTAAAACCGTGGATTGAACGAGAAATATACACTATAATCATACCCAAGTGATTTGTCATATTTTGAACGAGCAAATGCTATTGAGTTGGTGATTTCAGGTCTAAATTTAAAAAAAGTGTTTCAATTGTTGAAACATTCCTTTTTTAGAAATTTAAATAAATTTAACAAATAAGAAGTATACTGAAAAGTGAGTGAAAATTGAAGATGCATTAATAATATGCATGAGATAAATTGGTTCTTGTCTAACGAAATCTTAATATTATTTAATGATTTGTATGAGTTGCATTAATACTACAGCTTACGCAGTCAAACATATTGAACATGAAAATATAATTTGTCAATTTAATTTTTAAAATGTACATATTAGAAAAGAATAAACTTAATATTTACTTGCTTCTGTTTGACTCGCAACATTCTTCTTGTGTAATAACTAGGGCTATTTAGACTTCAAATTTATTGATGAAATCATACGAATATACTCTTTCAATACGAAAATACTCGTGTTTGATACATATAAACCCGAAGAATCGCACTGATTTTCTCTAAAACTACACCGATGTCTCTATTTCGATATCGATTGGTTGATTGATTTTTTTGTCTTTCGTCCGGGCGCGTCAACTGTTTTGGTCATTAGTCCCGGCAGTGTAGTGCATTTTTCTGGAAATGGTGGTGATCTTCCCCCACTGAATGGCGAGATCCGATGACGACCTACCGTCGGCTACCGGGGTATCTCCCTAACCAGGACTCTCCCACCAGCGGGGCACCGCCCCAGCCGGGACAAGCTGTAAGCACCGACCGGAATATAGTAGTGTAGTGCATGTTAGTGTAAGTGTGTGTGTAAGGGGAGAGGATAGGACAAGGAAGAGGAAGGAAAGATCCGCGCGCTCCGTGGCTCGTTTAGTAGGGTACTGCTCCGGCAACCGCCTAGTTTTGATCAAACCACGGAAAACTACCGATCAGAGCAGCCGGCCGCTAGAATTCTCCTCCACACAGCGACTGAATATTTCGATATAATTTCCGTGAGAAGTTGTACGCCCCTGTCCTAAAAACAGCAGAGGGAGTGGGAGTAGCCGAGGCAAGGTTCAAGTGTTGGTGGAGCTCTGTAGGAAAAGGATGTGCTCAAGGGGCTCCTGACAGAAATTGGACGTCCTTGGGGCCGGAGCAAGTGGCGACACCTTCGACACAGGCGCTCGACCGCCGAGTTGCTGCGCGCGCTTCTAACGCTGCCCCGCGGCAAAGCCCCGCAACAAGGAGCTCGAATGGTGGAAACAAAAACTGTGAGATCTCCTTTTCCGAAAGGCGTGTCTACGGCATCTTACATAAAAGAAAGAATTATTTTAGTACAATACAAGTTAATCTTAAGAATATTGATACTGCCTCTTATTTAAATAAAGTACTTTTTTAAAGTTATGTTACAAATTGTAACAACGTTCCGTTATTTAGTCACCAACTGGCTTAGTACGTTTTTGGAGTAATTCGCATTTAGTCAAGTCAGTCAGGTCGATCGAAGCCAGTCATTCCTTTTATTCCTTAGTAATTGCCTTTAGTCAAGTCAGTCATCGTCAGTCGAAGCCAGTCATTCCTTTTATTCCTTAGTAATTGCCTTTTTGTCAAGTCAGTCTTCGTCAGTCGAAGCCAGTCATTCCTTTTATTCCTTGGAGTAATTCGCATTTAGTCAAGTCAGTCATCGTCGAGTCGAGAAGCCAGTCATTCCTTTTATTCCTTAGTAATTGCCTTTAGTCAAGTCAGTCATCGTCAGTCGAAGCCAGTCATTCCTTTTATTCCTTAGTAATTGCCTTTTTGTCAAGTCAGTCTTCGTCAGTCGAAGCCAGTCATGGCCTTTTATCCCTTAAGCCAGGAGCTCAGCGCCGGTCGATCTTCAGATTCATAGACTTCACCCAACCATGAACTTAGCATGTCTCGAATTACTTAACCTTGGAACATCAGGGGTTGTAGTTAAAGAATTCGGCTAGCGACGCCCTCCGAAATTGGAAAATTAAATTATGAAAATATGCGTAGCATGATCCAATACTTCCAATCTAGCAGTAGCTCCTGAAGAAAACTTTAGTACGATTAATCGTTTATTAGGTTTCTGCGTTCTCTAATTTAAACACATATTTTTGATCATAAAGGTTGTGAGCGTATATTAAAATCTATAAGTATTTTTGAATTTTCATCTGGGAGATTCTAAACCGAAATCGTAATATGAAATTTACTGAAAATAGTTTACTTTACCAACATTTTATTTTCTAGATAGACTTGCGTGTTGGCATCCTGAAAAGACATTGTTCTTTATAAGAAATATTTCCATTCGAATAAAAAATTCCCCAATAATTTTGGGAAAATGCCAAAGAGAATTAAACTCACACTTTGAATTATATCTGCTCTCGTAAACTTGGTTGTTGAGGAGTCGCAGAATCAGAATCACAGTTGTCAATGTTTTTTCCGTCATTCTGCGACCTTTCTCAGGGCAAAATGTCTCAGAAGAGCCAAAAAATGTTGGAAGGGGCTTGTATAAGTGACACCCCAGTGAGCAAGGAGGTAAGAAAGTAACCTGTACCCTTCTTAGTGGCTTAGAAGCCGATTTGACATCCAAATGGCATTTGATGCTACAGAATAGTAATTGAGCTGAGCAGAACATGAACAGTTTGATGCTTCTTGTTTTGTTGTTCCATGTTTTTCCTGAAGTTTTCGACACAATGTATTACAATTTACTTATTAGCGGATCCAGGTTGATGATTTACAATCAACTTGGCCCTCACATTTATGCTTAAAATTTGTATTTATTCCGCATATTTTGGCATAAAGATTGCAGCTTTTCAGCGTTTCAGTATTCCCAAGAAGCAAATAGAGCGCGTATGGTAGGGTACTGCTGCAGCATTAGCCTGGTATTGTTCGGAGAGGCCACGGAGAACTACAAACAAGATCAGACGGCCATCAGAATTCGCCTTAAGGCTGCGGGTGACTTCAACTAGAGTCGAAAACTTGCCACCCTCGCGTTCAAACAATTGAAACCGATTGACTTCTCGAGAACATATCGAGAATGGATAAGGAATAGAGAAGGTATATAGATGATACAATGGAAGTGATGAGGGAGTTATGGTGAGGTTAGAGAAAAAAGTGGAAACAGGAGGATTATTTAAAATAGGTTGGTTGGCAAATGGAGGTAAGTATACGATGTTCTGTCATATGAATTAAAATAGAGTACAAGGTGAATTCTACAGTAGTCTCCGAATTCTACAGTATAAATTTGTACAGTTTATCAATTATATTGAGCAGCAAAAAGAAGACATAGTTATTAAAACTTAAACATTTACAA
Source organism: Teleogryllus oceanicus (assembly GCA_964035755.1). NCBI lineage: Eukaryota > Metazoa > Arthropoda > Insecta > Orthoptera > Gryllidae > Teleogryllus > Teleogryllus oceanicus. Next base: position 5,633,457 of record CAXIVR010000005.1, read on the forward strand.
GGAGTTTCAGTTACCTGTTCTAATTCACGGAATACAAACATGATATCTTAATGCAAAAGAAAGAAATATGGGAGAGATATCCGAAGAAAAATGAAGAGAAAAATGCTAAGTATAATTTTGAGAGACACATTCACGAATGTTACCATAAGAAGATAATATTAAAAGACGCAATACAAGAGATAAGAAGGATAAAATGGAAATGGGGAAGCGGACTTGATCCGGAAAGATGGACACATTCAGTCACTCAGTGGGACCCAAAATAGGATTTAGAAGCAAAAAATGAAGATTTTGGTGAAACATGCAAATTATTGCTTAACAGTTAATATAGTGCTACAGGAAAAATCAAAGATTTTGTTAAGAACTTGAACTTTAGTGTGATATAATAGAATTATGAATGTTAAATAGGAAATTACAATTTAATTTCCCCAGGTTTTAGCTCACGTGGTGAGTTCTTTTTTGTGAGTTACTCCATCAGAGAGTCGGAGGCTTTATTCGTGGATGTAATAGCTTAGCAATCGATGAACTGTGGCACTGTGAAACAGTGTCTTCACTATGTTCCGATACCTAAAACTATTAATATTAATTGGAAGAGGACCTTCCTCGTCAAATCAATTGCATTTCTCAATGCCTATCTAACATGGTCCTTTTGACCACCATTGTTTACGATCATAAGTTCCTAGTTATATTATACCTTTACATCAAGATGTAACATAACCTCAGAAATCCACAGACACTGAAGAGGATCTCACAATTTAGGTCGAAACGTCTGTTACAAATATATAGTTAAATTGGCTGGAATCATCGTTTTTTGTAATAAAACAAATAAGCCAACCTCGCTCCCCGCACTCAAACTAGACTATAGAAGAGCTCCCGACCGGCGACGCTGCAGCGGCAAAGGCAATGTCGCACCTGAGCCATCGCAGTGCGCCCCCCCCCCCAGGGACGAGCCGGGATCGTCTTCCCGCGGGGCGCGCTCTGAGCGATGGCTGCGCGCGGTGTGGGGGGGGGGGGGGGGGTGGGGCGGGTAGGGGCGGGGCGCCGCGCAGCTATCGAGGGCCGCATTGATATATTCTGCGGCACAGACAGGTGCATTAGCAATGCAAATGCTTCCATCTTGGCCATCAGCCGCGTTGAATGTTGTGCGAGACGCGCCTCGGAGAGGGGTGGGGCAGAGGGAGGGGACGGGGAGGGTTCCCCCTTTAATGCCAACACACAGCTGGAATAAAAACTCGGCAAATCCTCCCCCGTCGGCCTGCGAACGCGCGTCTCCGCCGGGGCGCAACGAGGACAGCGCGGGACACGCAGGACGAATGGTGTGGAGTTGATTGATTGAACAGGGTTCCCCGGTGCCTTACGGATAAGGTCAGTGGTCCCTTAAGTGTGGTTTTTGTCACGGGAGGTGGCGGTGATCCTCTCTCTCTGGTCGGCGAGATCCGGCACCCGACATAGACAAGTTGATGTGTTTCCCTAACCAGGTATCTCCCAGCCCGGCTATGCTCTATGTTCCCCCAGTTGGTATGGTAGTGTAGTGCATGTAAGTGTAAGTGTGTGAATGTAGGGGTGAGGATAGGACAAGGAAGAGGAAAGAAAGATGGCGAGCGATCCATGGCCTATTTGTTAGGGTACTGCTCCAGTATTCGCGTGGTGTTGATTGGAGAAATCACGGAAAACTTCCGATCAGAGCAGCGGGCCCCTAAAATTCCCATCCACACAACGGTTATACGAGCCTAGCTTTGTACCATACGGTATTCAACCTAGCTTTGTACCTAGGATGGAAAATCCTGCCGCCCGTCGGGAGTCAAACCCTAGACCCTCCAGGTCAGAGGCACTGCAGTGACATCAATTGATGCCCTGAGCCTCTTAAGTCAGTACATGGAATGGTAATGTGCAGCGAAGAAGTAGAATACACAGATTTTGCTTAGAGTTGCGTACAATGTTGAGCTAACGTGTAAAGAGGAAAAAATGGTTTTTGAAAAATATTTGGTTCCAAATCGAAGTAGTTGCAAATTGTCGGGGCAGCGTTTGCCTCATTTGTGAAGTTACCACAATGCCACATCCTCTTCATTTGGATTGTTTCGACAAAAACTCCTTACCAACCAATGATGGCAATATATTTCGATCTCACTTCCTTTCAAGACCCATGGGTTCCCTCCCGCTCCACTCGGGGACGATTAACTACATCCATCCTGAAGGTTGTCGCGAAATGATCTGCTTTTCAGCAATCCCGTGCTTCCTAATTGGGGAGAGGGGAGTGGTGCATCAACTACTTCCCTTTTCATTAAATAGTTGCGAGGAAATGCTAGAAAAATCCTGTTTGTTAGCTCCGGTATTTTGGAAGGACCTAAACTTGAATTCAATAATCTCAGTACCACGATTTGGGCTTTAAATACTGGTAGACAAACTTGTTCTTGCACGTACCCGGTACATGACTCAATGACACGAACCGCCACCAATTCCGTCGCCACTTTCTCCCGCAACAAATGTCACCGTCTTTGTCTCCCTACCAAGTCACTGGGGCCGTAAACATGACTCAATGACACGAACATGTAGTCAACCACGTTTCCTGCCATCTGGAAGATGTAAGTGGAGTCCGTGAGTCCACTTAAAAATTCCAAAGTCTACCCTGCTCAGCCACTAGTTACGGTTGACGAAGAAGGAATCAACTCTCTCGCACGCCCATAGCACTGGCCTATTTATGTAGCAGGTTTTGGCACTCAGTGTCGTTTCAGAAATTAACGCCACAGAGTATAACTTTCACATTTTTTATTTCATTCTCAGTTTGCAACCCTGGTCAGTCCATTGCTTGGCAATGGCACCGAAAGGCTCTTCCTTCAGAATATTAGCACCCACATGCCGTCGCCCCACTTTAACACTCTGCTCAGGATCTGAGCTATCTCGTCATCCGCCAGATGTTGCATCCGGGATAGAATGAAGCAACGCTACCCTTTCTACGTCACTCACCAGCTCTTCGTTGCTGCATTGACTATCCGATCGCCATTACCTTGAAGGAGTAACTGTAGTCGTGACCCTATTGCAATGACACGGCGTTTCTCCTGCAATCACAGTCTCTCTTAAGCCTCGCAATAATTTCTTACAGAGCTTTCAGTTGATCTTCCTCGGCACTCAGATTTTCCCTGAGTTCTTTGATAACTTCTCCCTGGGCTAGCAGTTTTGCTTGAAAGCTGGTCTCGCCAGAAAATTTACCATTCCAGCCATCTTCCTTTATTCTTCTTGGCTTGTTGGCATTCAAAGTGGTACCAGGAATTGCATAGCGAACATTGCACTCCATTCTTTATGCCGCATTTACACTTTTTACGTTTGATTTTCGGGGTCGCTTCCGGCGTCTCCGCGTAGCCAATGGCTTCGATTTCGTCTCAACACCGTCTATAACTCTCGAATGCTACCCTTGCATCAGCGAGATGCACACCCACTTCTTACTTTAACGTAATCGCTGCTACAGGGATGTGGTGCGTTCTCAATTCCTAACTTCCTAAATGGTGGGGAGGCAAACATTAGTATTGTGACGGTCTATTCAGACGCGTCCAAAATCAGTCAAACCATGTTTAAACAAAATAGACTGTGAGAATGTCAATAAATAAAAAAGCAGGACATATTTACAAATAATGACACGTCACAACCATATAATGTTTTGTAAAAAAATATTTCCATGATAATAAATTATTTTCCCTATAAGGAATGGTCCACACAGTCCTATGTTCTCACAAACGTGAGAAACGATTACTGATAATATATTCAAATAAGAAAACAAGTGATGGGAAAGAGGTTACAAACATAAATATCTTGAGATATATTTAGGAATTTATGACAACGCTAAAAGGCTATTAAAGACAATATAATATAAAAAAGACGAGAAATAAACGGTCAGAGAAGAGTAGCCTTTTGTTTTAAACTACGCGGTATAGTAGAATCAAAAACTTCAGTGGTGACTGAGATTCCGTGGCGAGCGCACCGTGTGGTTTTGGTTGTACGGATGTTTACTTATGAAATAAACTCGATTTGCCGTAGTGGACGCATCACGTGTTAGTTTCGAAGTTCCAAAATTTTAATGAAGTTAATTTTGAAGATGTTATGATTTTTTTAAATGTCGGGATGTGGACAGCAATGGCAGCCAATCGTCGTGCAGCAAAAAGGGAAGTTTAAAAACATTATATTTTTGTTTTTCTATCATCAAAATTTATAGCAAAGCCAAGATTGTTAGTTCTTAAGACGTTATAGAAAAGACTTGGCCATTATTTTTTTTTAATTATTGAAATTGTTAGAGCGCACTCGAGTGAATGTTGGCAATAATTAATTGTTAGAAGAAATGATGTATTATAAATATTAGATTGTAGATAATTTTTCAAATGGTATTTCATGTGTTTTTTCGTTTGTTATGTACAGGCAATGATCCAAAAATCAATTGGAAGCAGTTTTGAGTCAATTGGAGCCTTTTCTAAACGGCCCTTTTTATTAAAACTTAAACCAAAACTACACATAATTTCCAAACAGATGTCCTTAGATGATCTATTTATTAAAACAAATTTTATTCAGAAAGAAACGTTCATCTTCGTTAATGTAGTTTAATAAGGTGGTTCAAAATTGAATCTTTTTCAATTTTCGAAAATTCAAAGGTGACAGTAAAAATAAAACTTTGGCCATCTTTGAATGTGTTATTCTGTGGTATATAATCGACAATCAATCTCTTTTTTAGGTGCCAGGGATCCGTGAGTTTTTTTCTATCGAAAAGACGCCACTTTTCGCTGCACCGTTACAATTTATCTTACTACATAAGTGTTAGCATGTACACGTTCAGCTTTAAAGTTGTTAATGAATTCTTCAAACATTTTGATTATTAAACAAAGGAAAAGATCTCACCAGGAATATGATGAACACCTCCTAACAATTACAGTGTTGACTTAGAGATAACATTTAAAATGCCTCTTACAAAGAAGTCATAAGAAGTTTCGTACCCTTCGACTACACACAATTATACATCATGTGAAAATATATAAATGAGTGCTAGAATGTATCTGTGGAGGTGAAAGCTTCGTTTCTCTGCTCCTAGGAACGTTCCTGCACTGCCGCATCTCTCCCACTGCGAACCCCAATATTGAATTATGATTCTTCTCCTCTCCTTATCATCCTCGGCCTTCTTTGTGCTTCCGTCTGCAGCTTATTTTCAATTATCTCGCGTCTCCCCTTCACCGCTGCAACGATGCATAGGCAAATTCTTTCGGGCACCCAAAATTCTTCTTCGCGAAAAGAAACTCGGCTCCGAATACCACGATATGAGGCTTCCGGGAAATAAATGTAGAGCTGAAATTAATAAAGTGCGTGTAGAAATAAATGAATGTTAGAGGAGAAAAAACGCTTTTCAATCTAAAGGAAACAAGGAATTGCGCGGTTTTTAAGTTTCTTTTTAGATCACTGTCGTATTAGGAACGCAAGGAAATGCTGCGAGGTAATATTTCGAAGGAGGATACGAAATTATACCAACAAAAGTCAGAGCTCTGATGCGAAAAAAGGAGGTTGATATATCCTTGTAATACGTACGAAATTACAACTTCACCGAATTTTATTATTATTATTATTATTTCTCTTGTGTGGCCTAAACATCAATAGAGCACAAAAACTATTTTTCAGAAATTAAGTGTATCTTTTCAAACAAGGAATAAGAACAGTCTATACGCGCAAAATTTTGTACGAAGGCAACCATTGCAAAATCACAGTATGAGTTCAAATTAATGTCTACAATGGATGAAGGATGTAATCCAGATCTTGACTGATTTATAGTTTTATTTATTCCTTGTATATTCTACTTCGATGACAAAATATTATAAAGATATTGTAATAATTTCATATAAGCAAAATTATTAACAAAATTATAAACAAATTATTGATAAAACTATTCATAAAATGAATAAAAATTATTTAGCCTCAGTCTAAGTCCTAAGAAATAACACACAATAAATCTTCGCCTAAATAAATATATAGAAAAACTACTCTGGGTCCATCATCCTAATTTCAACACAGCCTTTCTACAAAATTGTACTTTTTATTTTTTCGTCTCACTACGTAAGTAGTTCAGAGATAGAAATGTAATCGTGAGGGGGAAATCGGTGATTTTTTGGCAGAATCTTGGAACGAACTAGTGGAGCTACAACAGCACATACTGTCTCGTATTAATTATAAAGTAGGCATTTTCGAAAATGTCACCGAAAATGAGATCTGCACCATTCTTTTAGGCGTACCTCTGTGCAAAAAATCGCACCGCGTACTACCCGTGCAAAATATATGAAGAACAAATTTGAAGTAGAATTGAATGTAGAATTTTTTTCATTATGCAGCTAAGAAATCAGTGCGCACACGTTACGCAGGACATCGAATGTGACCTCTGTTTGCAAGACATTTCTAGACACCGCCTGCTCTTTTTGGTGCATGTACGTATTTTGTTAGTGGGCGAATGCCGTAGCAGAACCGTAATATCTCTGGCAGTGTCGTGAATGCAAATGCAGAAGCATACGGTTAAGGGTGGAGGATAGAACAACAAAGAGGAAGGGAAAATCGCGCGTCGGTGGCCGGAATGATAGGATTCTGCTGCGACATTCGGTAATGGGAGAATCGACCAGGGACCGAAAAGGTATTGAATATCGGTAAAAAATACCGGTATAATACCGGTATTTTTGCATACCTTTTTCAAATACCTTTATTCATTTATACCGGTATTTTCAATGAAGAAATATAGCTTTCCATCCATACATGTTGACAAAATAGATTGCTTTAGTTAATAATATCTCACAAAATGTTTATTAATCAAATATCATTTCATAACTGATATTTATTGTTTAAATTATTATTTTGTGTTATATATATATATATACACATATATTTTGTGTATATATAATGTGTATATATGTTGTTATATATATATATTATATATATATATATATATATATTAAATATATATATATATATATATATATATTAAACAACTGTATTAAATTCTATTCTTATTATTGTAAATGTTTTGTGTTCAAGCGTTTACGTTTTGCATACGTTGTATATATTGAAAACCTCCCTTAATTTAAAATTCGGAAAAGTTGAAATATGAAATAATAATTATTGGTTCCATTGAAGAAAACCCTTTTTCTTAGTGTCCTTCTTCGAGCTATCTCCCATCTGACCTGAGAGATGACCTAAGTCTGTCTTTGTATTTCGCACATGGAGAGGCTGTCAACGTATGCGCCGTGCCGTAGGCGTAGGACCGTTTCTTCCCTCCCCGACCCCTCCTTCGGCGAACTGAGGAAGCGTTGACACCTTGAGATAATCACGAACGCTCAGGCTTTCAGGCCCAGTTTTGTTTTTGTTAAAAATGATTTCCTTTACTTCATTTCACAATTAAATCTTAATTATACATTAATAAATAGGGCTAAAATAAAATGTTATTTTCCTAGTTTATATTAAGGGTTTAATATATTTTGACATTAACTGCAAATATTGAGAAATTTGTAATAAAAGTAAATTATTATGTTATTTTATATTATTATTATTATTATTATTATTATTATTATTATTATTACTTTTATTACTATTATTATTAGCTATTAACATTGCATGTGGGCAAGGGTTCCCTTCTACGCGGGTACCTTACATTGTAAAATGCATCTGGAGGAGCCCACTTCGAGAAGTGTGTTTCTTCCTTAATAATAAGAAATATATACTAACATTATTAATTAATAAAAAATTAAAAATATAATAACATATAATAAATTAATTTACAAAATTTAAAAAAAAATTTAATTAGTATTAATTTAAAATATTTATTAAAATTAATTAATATTATATAGTACTATTTTTTTTAATGAAATTTCTTAAGTAATACATGGGTGTAAATTAAACATCCTTCGATCATTAATTTTGAATTAAACATAACGCATCTGTTTCCTCGCGTAATAATAGTTAATATGTCTATTAGCGTTCAATGTCAATTTTTAATATTGTTTTAGTTATAATTATGGTGCAGAATAAGGAAACTGGGCCAACTGAAAAAATTATTTTCGGGAATGTTAGTGATACGATCAAATTTAAGCAAATAATCGTATTTAGTGATAAACACAGTCATGCAAGAAGGAAGTTTGGTATGCGTGGGAAGACTCATTTATGGATAAGAAGACATGTTTCTCCATTTTTTATCGCTACTAGAAAGGACAAGATTTATACGGAGAAATTCCATAAATTTTCAACACTCTATCACGTGTCGCCAAGCTCTGCGCCCGGACGTGAGGTCCAAGGTCAGCGAACGAGCTCGTGTTGACGTCTGCGAAAGACCGTTGGCTGGTCCCTCCGTCTGACGTCATAACTCGACTTCCCAGTCAACGGCAGAACTCGACCTAGCTATAATAAGTGTGGAAAATCCGCCACCCTCGGGACTCGAACCCTAGGACCTCCCGGTCAGAAACTCAGCCGTGTGTAGTTGTTTCCTCTGAGTCATCTCAGCGGAAAATATCCCAATGAATTTCCCCCAAATACCTGTATGATTCTACTGAAATACCGGTATTTTCTTATGAAAATACCGGTATTTTGATGAAAGAATACCGGTATAATACCTTTAAATAGAGGTATTTTACCGGTATAGACGTCGGATAAAGGTAAAATACCTCTAAAAATACCGGTATTTGACGTCTTATACCGGTATTTTTAAAGGTATTTTGAATAAAGGTATAATAGAGGTAAAGGTATTTGTATACCGGTATAAATACCTTTACCGCTATTATTTCGGTATTCCGTCCCTGGAATCGACGGAAAACTTCACGATCAAGTAGCCGTGCACTAGAACTCTCCTCAAGACAGTGGCTAAAATCCGCTGAGCTGGAGTGGAAATTTGGGGCTCGAACCCAAGGACTCACAGTGGCAATGAATGTTGTAACTGAGCCTCCTCCCCGGCGCTCAGAGGCTGCGACAGTAGCGCTGCGTCAGTTGCCCTGCGACAGTAGCGCTGCGACAGTAGCGCTACGATAATAGCGCTGTGATAATAGCGCTGCGACAGTTGCGCTGCGACAGTAGCGCTACGACAATAGCACCGCGACAGTTGGCGACAGTTGCTTAATTGCGACAGTTGCGCTGCGACAGTAGCGAAACTCTTAGTGGCAGCGAAAGGGAGTTGCGAGCAGTGGCGAATTCTCGAATACACCGCATATACCACCGGTAGACCTAGTAATTCGAAGTGTATTAGAAATATTTCATAAATTTGGTAATCATCTAAAAAGTTATTCAGATTTGGAAAGCTTTAAAACAGATGCGAAGAAATAACACTAATTTGCTTCCGAGAGCCAGTCAGTCTTCTCCATCCGTAAGCGCCAAGAAGTGCGGTAGAGTAATAAGTTTCAAAAAGTTCTTAATGCTGTCCAGATAATTCGCTAGTGAACGCGAAGATACCGCATGCAAAACTGCGATAACCTTGGGCACCTCATGTTTCAAGAGCGGGAGAGGGGAGGATGTGCGTCTGGACGGTCGGTAGGCACCGCAAAATATTGCGGTGAACAGCCCTTCTCTGATCGCTCGTAAGTTACGATTCTCTTAAGCATTTGTAAAGATGGCATGTGTTAATGATCCAGCCGTTAGTGGTTTGTGTAATTGTCTTATAGAATAATTAATAAAGACGGAATTTCATGGTGTTGGAATTTCAGAAAAGCTCAAAATAAAAGTCAACGGTAGACGTAGCTACCATAAAGTGCGGTGTACTTAAAATGATATTCAGCATTCGCCACTTGTTGCGAGAACCGGCCACTTGCGGCCACCGAGGGCAACTCCGCTTTGCAGGCGGCCAAACTTTTAGGTGAATTGCCAACCGGCTCAAGAAGATCTAAGCTCCTCACTGGTCTTCCGACAAGTGTAGTACATGTAACTGGGTATATGCATGAGGGAGGAGGGGACAAGGGAGTGGAAAGAAAGATCGCGCGCTGTCCGTGGCTCTTTTGGTATTGAACTGGTCGTAAACTACCCATGAGAGCAGCCAACCGATAGGATTCTCCTCCGGGCAACGGTTGAATTCCACGAAGCTACTGAATATTTCTGTTAGCCTGCTCGCGTTCCACGGCGCAACCCCGGGTTCGATTCTTGGTCAGGGCAAAAATTAACTGTGCACTTTCCTTGCAGTATCCCAGTATCCGTTACTGAGTGATGATGAGAAAGCTCACTTCTCAGGTTGAGAAGGCCAGATACGGTGTAGGGATCGCTATGTGCTAATCACACCCCTCAACCTATGGCCGCAAGACCGGGACCCCGCTGGTAGGCCTTAGCTGTACAGACCTGTTGTGCCAAAGTACATACATATATTTCTAGAGAGAAGGCGACCTTCCGATAAGACGAGATGTACATTTCTGTCGAGATTTTATAGTTGTAGCATACTATATCTGTCGTATAGGACGATTCCCGAACTATCAATCGCTTATGAACTTAGTTTAGATCAGCAATCATTTCTTGCAACTGGCAGCACATCTGGCGGCGCTGGCAAATATTCGCACTGATTCTGGTATTTTTGTAGTATTACCATAAATGAAACATGTCCTTCAACATTGTTGTTTTCTTGCCTGTCGAAGCACATACCAGAAAGTGAAAGTGGAGTTGGTGATCAAATCCTTAAAAAAATGTGGGGTTTCTGATCCACTCGCTAAGTCCAGAATGGAACTCATATGACGAACTTCTCAACAAGGAAAGTGTCGATTTATTCCAAGAACTATTTGTCTGAGATAAATGTGAGAACTTTAATTTTTTATCTGTTCTACAAGATGACCCCGTATTTGGCTCTTTCTTTGTGATTCATCTACCGTCTTATATGTCGAAATACAGTCGACTCTGGGCATAGTGAACTTTTGGGAATTAACATGTTTGGTTCACTATATCAGAGGTTCACTATATCCGATGATGTTAAAATGAAAAGGAACTTGTCAACAATGATTGATTTTATTAATATACCGCAAAATGCATTAACGGTACGAAATGGAAATTTCAATATATTTATTTGTATGTAAAGAAATTTGATTTGTTTCGTTCGTACATGTTTAATAGATCTTTCTCCGGAGTTCGTACTCTCTCCATACTTGATGCTGCATTGTCCTCTGTCTCTAAGCATCGTAATGCAGTCATGGCACCTTTCGATGTCTCTTGCACAGTTGGAACACCATCCCACTCTCCGAAGGCCTTTTAATTGCCTAATGACATACGAGAACCAGTTACTTTCCAGAACTTATTTCCTACGTTCACTACAGCCCACGTTCAGGTTCACTATAACCTAATCTTCTTATGCATATTTGTAATGTAAGTGAAACGAGATCAATTACTGTAGTTTACAACAATTGAGTGTTCACACTATCCGCCTTCACTCTATCCGCCTTCACTCTATCCGCCTTCACTCTATCCGCCTTCACTCTATCCGCCTTCACTCTATCCGCCTTCACTCTATCCGCCTTCACTCTATCCGCCTTCACTCTATCCGCCTTCACTCTATCCTTCACTCTATCCGCCTTCACTCTATCCGCCTCACTCTATCCGCCTTCACTCATCCGCCTTCACTCTATCCGCCTTCACTCTATCCGCCTTCACTCTATCCGCCTTCACTCTATCCGCCTTCACTCTATCCGCCTTCACTCTATCCGCCTTCACTCTATCCGCCTTCACTCTATCCGCCCTTCACTCTATCCGCCTTCACTCTATCCGCCTTCACTCTATCCGCCTTCATTCTATCCGCGTTTACCCTATCCGCGTTTACCTTATCCGAGTTCACTCTATTCGAGTTCACCCTATCCGCGTTCACTCTATCCGAGCTCACTTCCGAGCTCACTCTATCCGAGCTCACTCTATCCGAGCTCACTCTATCCGAGCTCACTCTATCCGAGCTCACTCAATCTGAGTTCACTATAACCGGAGTCGAGTGTATACGACATGTGGATGGTGAGGCACAACCTCCCCGGCCGGTGCTCGATCCCGGGAGCCGCGAGGGCTGTGGGGAGTCGCGGGCGGTCGCGTGAGGGGCCGTGGCGGCTGCGAGCGCCGCGCCGGCGCAAGAGGGCGTGCGTGCGTGCGTGCGTGCGGCGGGCGGGCGGGCGGGCGAAAGAGGAAAAAAACGCAGCAAGAGACGCCTTCCAGGCGCAGGCGGGCGGTGAGGCCCGGGCAGACGAGACCCCTGCGTGCTCCTGCGGCCAGACGCAGACTCCAATAAAAAAGCAGAAACCTCCCTTCGGTCCCGCCGCCGCCGCTGCCGCCGCCGCCACCCCCCTGGGCGGGCGGGGGTCCCACCACCGCCGCCGCCGCCGCGCCATGATACCGAGTGGCCCGCAAGCCCACGCCTCCACTAACCCTCACAAAAACCAGGGCTCGTTGTCTCAAAGAAATTACATTCTTGCAATTGAAGGGGTCGTTCGTCGGGGGGTAGTGATAACCTACATTTCTCTCATGCTTTTTGTATTAGTTTATTAAAAGTCCGCTTATTATGACAGTTAAATTGGAGGGGATACCACCATTCAAATGAAAACACCCCTTGACAGCAATCCAATTACATATTTAATATTGTTGTCTTTGTTTTTATTATCAAATAACGGCTTTTAAAATCATTCTTTCCTATTTTCAGGTAAAAATGTACTATAATCACTAACAATAACGATTAAATTATTTTAAAATACGTTTCAAAACTTTATATAAAAATTGCAAGAAAAACTTTTTTAAGTATTTTATGTGAAGTTTACGTTCTTTATTGTAAGTTTTAATAAATTTAACTTGTATTCAGGCTTTGTATTGTAAAAATTGTTTTTGGGAAAAATTGTAAAATTATTACTTTTGGTGAGTACGTAAAATATGCGTTGTTGTCAATAGTGTTTCGCCAATCCCTTCAGTTATAAGACATTTCGGAAAAAGTGGATGGTTTATTCAAGAGAGACAATCCCACCGTGGGTAAACAATTGATGATGAAACAGGTCATCAAGTGGCAACTCGTCTCACATGAAAGACAGAGACTTACAATAACAGGTGAGTGAAACTACAGTATCGAAAATGTCGACTGATCAACAACTTTTGACCTGGAAGTCGAAATGAACCTGCTGAGATGCATAAACTACACAATTTTTAAGTACATATTCTCTTCGGGACCCGTTTTATTCTATAATTCATTGCCCAGCTCTTAGGTTCGCTACTTCAATACATTATAGGACTGATTTTTCCTTTCTCGTCTTCCTACGTATATAGTAACCAAGTACACTCTAACACGTTGTGGAGTCAGAAACCACAATCTGTGGTTAATACCGAAAAACTGATCGACAGCAAAAGCTGTTTGAAAGCGTCGAAAGCCGGCTATTTTAATAAAGCTAATATGTTGACGAAGATGACCTCTTTTATTTCTTCTTATAAGAACGTCAACAACACCAAATTAGAATTCCCACAACACAAAAGCTGTTTGTCTGTCTGACCGTCCGTTCGTCCGTCTGTCTGTGGTCAACGCTAGCACATAAAACGTTACGACGATTTTCCCCAAAATTGGTTTGCCCCGAACCATCTGGACGAAATCAAGACCCTCCGAGTTTACAACGGATATTTTTAACACCGCGCACTCAAACAATCATCTAAATAATCTTACATAAAAGTGTCGGTATCGTTGAAGATTTACACTGAACGGACGAACGAAAATTTTGCTTTTACTAATTTGCAGATTTGAAACTTACGAATTGTTGTTGGTACAATGAATGCTTGAGTTCTGCGAAGGAATGTGAGGTTTCTTCTTGAAGAGAAATGCGTTGATTATGGTTTGGTTAGTTTTTTTCGTGTTTCCGGGCGCGTCAACTGCTTTGGTCATTAGTCCAATTGGTGTAATGCATATTTTTTCTCGGGAGATGGCGGTGATCTTCTCCCGCTGGATGGCGAGATCCGGCTCCGACCTACCGTCGGCTAGTGGGGTTTCCCCCTAACCAGGACTCTCCCGCCAGCGGGGCACCGCCCCAGCCGGGACAAGCTCTAAGCTCCCGACCGGTCTCTCAGTATATGTGGTGGTGTAGTGAATGTTAGTGTAAGTGTGTGTGTAAGGGGGAGAGGATAGGACAAGGAATGGGAAGGAAAGATCGCGCGCGGTCCGTGGCCCGTTTGGTAGGGTACTGCTCGGCATTCGCCTGGTGTTGATCGGAGAAACCACGGAAAACTACCGATCAGAGCAGCCGGCGCTAGAATTCTCCTCCAGGCAGCGACTGAATTCGACCTAGCTGAAAAGCTAGTGTCGAAAATCCTGCCGCCGTCAGGACTCGAACCCAGGCATCAGTTGATGCACTGAGCTACCGCTCCCGGTGCGTTGATTATGAAATTTAAAAGTGGAGAGTTGAACTCGAATTTTACCACAGTTTCAGTCTAAAAGAAACAGTAACATCGGTTATTTTCATTTCCGATGAAGCATCTCATTTCCTTGATACTCGTAGATGTGTTATGAAATATGAAGGAGATAAAATTATTTTTTCAAAAGTTTCCTCTTAAGAGGATTGAAATGGAAAAGAGTAAAGACATCGCTAGTTGCCACTGCGTCGATAGAGGCCACTTCAAGTACAAAATCTGGAAAAACGAGAATTGGTGGCTTCTCACTAGACTCAAATTTACAGAACGTGACGATGACATCTTCTCTAGTGATGAGGATTAGAACAAAAAATATTATTTCCCATTATTTTATATTTAAAGCGTGAGTTGATAATACTTTATTAATATTGGTATTATTAGAAGAACGTGTATTTTTTTAAAAATTTTCTTTGACCTCAAATTATTGTAAGGGGTAGAATACCAACTGTTAGTTACTGAATCGAGTATCTTATCACTACCAATTTTGCAACATTTCAGTGACTACTACTTGAAACAATTGGAGTTGGGAAATAAATTCATACAAAAAAGAAAATTAGGTATTGGCTATTTTTAAGAAAGGGAAGGGATTCATTCAATAAGAGGTATAATAATCACATATGTTTTTATCACGAAGAAATGAGTAATGTTGCTAAATAATTTAAGAAAACATAAAATTATTTCTAGCTGTGCCCAGTTCTCGTGCTTTTACGAGTTTTATATGTAATGGCGTGAGATATTTCACAGAGAACTATTCGAACATATACTTTTTGTTACTAGAAGTTTGATAGTTACCGTGGATTGATATCAAGTTTGGTTGATAATTCAACATACAGTAAACGCATAGCATTTCAAACTCATATTTTTAATTATTTTAACTCTTCAATATTTCTGACATTAAAGAACCGTTGAGAGTCAGGCACAAAACTGTTCACATTTGATCAGGGTGTTTTGAATGTTCCATAAAACTTTCAATATCTACCATTCTAGGTGTCAAGTAAAGCGACATTTTAGTTTTGCCCACAAGATTTCTTTTAATACAGCTCTGAACAGAATACTTTGTGTTCATAGACTGCATATATTTTGTTACAGCAGTTCTGTTAGGTTAGTAAAAAACATGCGTTTTCCAGCATATGTAGATGCCTGATGACTGATGCTATTGTTCCGTAGATGACTGTTCTGCTATTGTTCCGAGGGATTGAGAACCAGAACATCACTGTAAGTAATGCCAATAAGTTACGATACCATACACGCGTTGAATGTTTATATAAAGAGGTGATACACAAACGAAATTATCTTGTACCGACCATACAAAGAAATTTACTCAATCGTTATTATCGATCGGAGGGACTGGATTTCAGTACAAATATGAGCAGAACTTGGAAAACATATTGTCTTTGGTTTGGTTATTTGAAAGATTGACCACACATCAAATTCTAAATGAAACACACATCAAGTTACGCCAAATAAATGTTGTTTTACTTCCATAAGATTTATTAATGTTTGAAATAAACAGCAAAATTTCTTGTGGAAGGAGTTGTGAATAATGAAAACAATTCATAGGTAAATAAATGAAAAGTCATTGATACTCTCGCACAAAAATTAACAAAATTACACCGTTTAAAATAATTAATGACCATAATATGATTACGCCGAGGCTGTGGTATCGTCCAAACATCCACCACAATCTATGATTAATATCTACAAGAATGCTGATCCTTCGCATTTTTAAAATAACATTTTATAAATGGGATAATTGACATCGCGAATAATGATTGTAAATTGATAACGATAATAAGATGAACAGTCACCACCCATGTCATATTCATAAAACTGTTATCATGACGATCGCTTATAATACAATAAAAGGGGCTTCATACAGCAAAGGAAAAAGCGAGAGGGGGAAACACTTTCACTAGCGACACGGCGCCCATCGAAAAGGAAAGTCGAAGCACGCGCACCCGAATGCCGGAACACGCTGTATCACGGAGGCGGGGCGGGGCGGGCTCCGATTGCCAAGGCCGCGTCTTGCAGCCCCGGCCCATCACTCTCTATTTTCTCTCATTATCTGCCCCTCCCCCTGCGGCGCGGCGCCGGCCGGCTACCCCTCCACATAATAATAATAAAAAACCTGCGGGCTGTCTGGACGCAACCCTTTGAGGCCGCCTCCACCCCCTGCGCCGGCGCCGGAATGCGGGGCTGCGGCGCGCGGGGTTGCCGCGTGATGCGGCCGCCGCCGCCGCCGGGAAAAACGCCCTCGCGGCCGCAGCCCCCGAGATTACACGCGGCCGCGCTGCGCGTGTTTATCTTCTGCGCGCGCCCGCGACGGCACGCACGCAGCCGGCGGAGACTGGCGAGGGCGCGAGAGGAGGCGCAAGCGAAGAGGAAGAGACGAAGATGAAGAGGAAGAACTGGAAGAGAAGAGGAAGATGTGGAATGAAGAGGAAAATGTCAGGGAAGGAAGTGAAGAGGAAGAGGCGAAAATGAAGAGGAAGAACTGGGAGAGAAGAGGAAGACGCGGAAGTGAAGAGGAAGAGGTGAAGATGAAGAGGAAGAACTGGGAGAGAGAAAAGGTCAGGGTGAAGAGGAGGAGAAATAATTGCGAGAGAAGAGGAAGAGACGAGGTGAAGAGGAACTGGCGGCACTGATGAGGAAGAGGCCAGGGTGAAGAGGCAGAGATGAAGACGCGGAAGTGAAGAGAAAAAGGCGACGGCGAAGAGGAAGAGACGAGGGTGAAGAGGAAGAGGCTGAAGTGAAGAGGAAGACGCCAGGGTAAAGAAGAGGCGAAGATGAAGAGGAAGAATGGGAGAGGAAAGAGCGGAAGTAAGAGAAAGAGGTGAAGAGGAAGAGGCGGAAGGGAAGAAGAAGAGACGAAGGGAAGAGGAAGAGGCGAGGAGAAGAGGAAGAATTGGGAGATGAGAAAGAGGCGGAAGTAAAGAGAAAGAGGTAGGGCCACGAGGAAGAAGCGGAAGGGAAGAGGAAGAGACAAGGGCAAAGGGGAGGAGACGGGACTGAATAGGAAAAGATGAAAAGGCAGATGTCAAAACGGTGCGGAAATGAAGAGGAAGAGGCGATGGCGAAGAGTACGAAGTGGAAGTGAAGACAAAGTGGCGCGGGTAAAAAGGACAAAGCGTAAGTGAAGAGGCAGAGATGAAAATGCAGAAATGACAAGGACGCGAAAGTGAAGAGGAAGTGGCAGGAGTGAAGAAATGGCAGTAGTGTAGGTAGAGACGAAGAGAAAGCACCAAAGTTAAGAAATCGAGGTGGGGATGAAGTGACCAGGAAGGGGAGGAGAGAGAGAGGAGGGAAGAGATACCGATGAAACGGATCATAAAGGTAGTCGGGTAGTGGGAAAGGGCCACAGCAAAAGGAATTGGTGCAGAGAGCAGGAAGAGAAAGCAAAACACGCGAGTCTGGTCAAAGAAGCGAGCGATATAATGTGGAAAGCAAGAAACAGCCGTGATTCGGCCATATGGGGTAGGCGAACCTACAAAGAAATTGAGAAGATAACTACAGGAAAGAGAACAGAAGATGAAGTGGAGACAGCGGATGCCACCTGCACTAAGAAAGTACGTAATTGGCGAAGTATCACAGAACGCAAAACGGACTCGAGTACAGAGAAACTGTGCTTCTGGGAGGAATAAGAGGAACTAAAAAACATCTCTGATTTAGAGCACAAATGCAAACATTATTTTGTAAATAATATAACGCTTTTCACGTAGAAAAACTGCGAACACAGGGGAAACACTTCGGAGGCGAGTCTGGTAGGAGAAACTGTGAAGTCACTGTGACGTTGGGATAAACAGAGATGGGAATTGGGAAATAGGCAGGCCGGTGTCAAAAGCGGATTGTATCCAATCAGAGCAAAGGGCGCGCTAGCAGCGAGGGGTAGGGGAAGTGGGAATATTGGGAGAATCGCACTGTTGATGATGGACGTCGAGGAAAGCGGAGCCGTTGGGAAATTCGCGGTACAGATGAGGCAGGAGGTGGAGCAGAAAGGAAGCGAACAGGAGACTGACATAGTGCAGAGTCGATGGTGGGAGCGTCTCACATAGAGGACTAAACAAATCTAAGGACATTATCACCGAAACATTGATGACGTAGTAACGAATCATGTGAAAAAGAAAATGAGAGTTAACGGAGCAGATAATGGTAGTTAACATGGATGTGAGATAAAGTGGCGAATGAGAGCTTAAGATATTTTTAGGTGAGAGGCCGAGATGATGTAGCGGCTCTGACTTGGAGGTCCCAGGGTTCTATTCCTGACAGCGGCGGATTTACAACTCTAACTAAAGAGATAGGTCGAATTCAGCAGCGGTCGGGAGGCAAAATCTTGAGGGCGGCAGCTCTGATCCTGATTTTCGTGGATTCTTCGATCAATACCAGGTGAATACCGGATCAGTACGCTAAAAAACTGCCCACACAGAATGCGTGCGATGTGTCCTTCCTCTTCCTTGACCTATCCTCTCTCCTCACTTACACCCACATACACTTACATGCACTGCTCTACCACACATGACGGGAGACCATCGGGGGCGTAGAGCTTTTGCCGGGTTTTGCGGTGATCCGCTGGAGGGTGATTCCTGTAGGTCGACTCCGGATCTCATCATCCATCCGGTAAGGAACACCGTCACCGACCGGGATCAAAAGTACAATAACGAGACTAATGATCATAGCAGTAGTGACAAGTAGTAGCAGAAACATCAATCAAGCTTAAATTATACAAATAGGCACGAAAAAGGCCAATAGAACAGTATGAAGAAAATGACGAAAGGAATAAATAGCGGAACCGGGATAGCTGAAGATGGGAAGGTCTGAAGGAAAGGGACGAGTGAGGGTCGGGTAGGGGAACAAACGGGCGAAGGTCAGGGAGCGGAAAAAGCTGATTTGCCCTGTTGGTCGCCGGCGATGCACGATCAAGGACGGCGAAGGTCAGTGGACGGGGAGACGGAAGATTGCCACAGGACGGTGGAACGCGACAGGAAGGTGAGGGACAGATGATTGGAGCGGGACTGTGGGGGACAGTGAGACAATGCGAGAGGTTGGAAAAGAGAGAGAGATGAAGTTAGCGGAGGCATGACGAAGGAAAACCAATTACCCAAATATTATCTCTGTTATCAATTTTGATTGATATTTAAATATCTGCAAATCCGAAAAATCACGAAAAGCTATCGTTCAGAGCTGTCGGGTGCTAGAAATCTCCAAACGTCAGCTGAATCAGATTTAGCGATGTAGGTAGTGCCGAAAATTCTGTATCGTCGCGACCCGAACACTAGGACCTCCCGATCAGTCACTACTGAGTCAGCGTCAATGTGTGAGCTGAATTCAGGCGGTGAGCAAGACATCGCGTTGTAGGAAACATCTCATACTTTGCCCAAAGTATTGTAGTCGCACACTCAGTTCCTAGATCCCTTCTTTTGAGGAAGGTTGTTGAAACCTGATGTAGATTTTTCTTTAAAATAAAACTTGATTGCTGCAGCTGAGCATAGGATCGGTGACAGTACACTACAAATACACATAAATACAAATATAAAAAATTAAAATATAAAAAATATCTACAAATATAAAAAACAAATAAAATTCAATATAAGAATAATAAATAAAATAAAAACATTTAGAATGATAGAAAAAGCATTAGCAAAAACAAACGCTATTTTTTTAATTATTTTTATTTTAAGTCGCATAAACTGCATAGGTCATAAGCGACTAGTACTGTAATACAATTACAATTCTGAGCAAATATTGATACTTTTACGCTATTATATGACATGTCACGAATATTGCACAAAATAAAAAGGACAGTTGACGCTTGAACTCTCATTACCCAGCAGTTTGCTAGGTACACCACACACGTATTTCACCGACATACTACAAACATACAACATCAAGAGTACTTCATTTAAAGGACAATCCCAACGTTCTTCTTATTACAATTCGTCCTCCCTTCTGAAGGGGGGGAGGATCACCGCGTGCTCAGGCACCTGCGAGGGAATGCACTTTCGCTTTCGCCCCCACCCCCACCCCGGCCCGTCGCCCCACTGCCGCCGTGTGCCCCATTTTTAGAAAGAACGCTTTTCCGGTCCCGCCAACACGCAAAAAAAGGCACCCTGAGAGAGAAAGAATCATCTGAAATCGGACAGGGACCGATGAATGTAGTCGATTCCGAGAAGACAGGGCATAAACATGCCAGCGCTGGTTAAAAAGTAACTTTTCTGCGGCGAGTGCAAACCGGTCCCGTCCGCGGCGCGCCCCTCCCGCGAGCAGCACCCCAGCCCGGCCTCGAACCCGGCTCCTCCACGGACCTGCACCGGCGAAGGTGGCTCAGGGCACCCATTGATGTCACTGCTCACGTCCCAGGATTCTAGTCACAACAGTGACACGGTTTTCCACTCTAGCTACAGAGCTCGGTCGAATTCAGCTAGTCTGGAGGAGCATTCTGGCGGACGCCTGATCTGATCGGTACAGCACCGTGGTTTCTCCAATCAGCATCAGGTGAATGCTGGAGTAGTACCCTAACAGACGGGACACGGACCGCGCGCGACCTATCCTTCCTCTTCCTTGTCCCATCCTCACCCCTACACAAACACACACACTAACATGCACTACACTACCACGCTTGTCTAGAGGCCAGTCGGGATCTTAGAGCTTGTTCCGGCGAGTGCGGTCCCAGGCGATACCTAGTTCGGGAAAACTCCGCTAGCCGACGAATAAGTACACGTCGGATCTCCCTTCCAGTGGGAGGAGATCACCGCCACCTCCAGCAATAAAACATGCCCTACATTTACGGGATTAATGCCATTAGCAGTTGATGCGCCCGGAATCACTAATCAATCAATCGACGGACGTGTATATCATATACGCAGCTTTGCGGTGTCCTTGCCCTGAGGAAGCCTGTAACGTGACAGGCGAAACGTCGACCTCTCAGCCTGCGACACGGCGTCACGCGGACATCAAAGAAGCTCTGGATTCGAAGCTGACGTTTTCATTCGACGGACTTGTCCGCGGTCGGGGGAGACTGCAACAGCGCTCCGAATAGTCCCAATCCCCCTCTCTGCCCACACACGCCGATGATTCCCAATCTCAGATTGATTGATTAACATTTCCTGGTATTAATATTTTCAACTTCTTTGGTAATGCGTCTCGTTACTGTAGTGGGCAAAGCGCCCACATTTCAGCAGTGGTGGTGTTGGATGCTGAGATTCGGCGCCGAAGCACACAACATACGGGGAAATTCCTTTCCTTATACGTCTCCCAGCAGTTCTCCTTTCCAGCCGGAGATCTAAGCTCCCGACGTATATAGCAGCGTTCTGCATGCAAGTGAAACTGTTATAGGTAAGTAATGCGAGAAGATAGGCCTTGGAAGAGGAAGTAAAAATCGCGCGCTACCCGTGGCGTCTTTATTAGGGTTGGTTGGTTGAGTAGTGGTTCCGGACAACAGCTGAGGTCATTACTCCCGTAAATGTAGTGCATGTTCTTCCTGGTGAGATGGTGGTGATCTTCCCCCGCTGGATGGCGAGATCCGGCTCTGACCTACGTCTGCTTGAGAAGATTTTCCCCTACCAGATGTCTCCCACCTGGAGAGACATCCGGGACAAGCTCTACGCTCCCCACTGGTCTCCAGGAATGTGTGCGAGTGCAGGTCATGTTAGTGTAAGTGTGTGTGTGTAAGAGGTGAGGAAAGGATAAGAAATACGAAAGAAAGATCGCGTGCCGTGTTGTTACTGCTCCGGCATTCGCCTGGTCGGAGAAACCATGGGAAACTCCCGATCAGAGCAGCCGGCCGCTAGAATTTTTCTCCAGACAGCGCCTAAATTTGACCTAGCTGATAAACTAGTACCGAAAATCCTGCCACCGTCGGGACTCGAATCCTAGGACCTCCTAGTGACATCATTTGATGCCCTGAGCTAGCTTTGACTGTCTTCATCTTTTGTGCGTTATCTTGTTTTATTAATATAATGAGGTCTGTTTTTATGGGACTAACTGTTTTTATTCTTGCAACATACTTTCATAATCGCTTACAGATTGGTCGTTATAATAGAAACGTTACGAAATGACCTACATAGGTCAGATTTTGTCATGCCATTAAGCAACTTGTTAGTCAAAATTAAAACGTTCGATATTTTTGTCATTGAATTTTCGCAATTTTCTCTTCGTTGAACACTTTGAAATGTCACTTTTCAAAATGGAATTTTTCGATCGCAAAGACGTCTCAGAATTTTTACATAATACTTATATAAACAATCGCAAATAATACTTGTGTAGATATGCAAACGTGGGCGGTATTCTGAAAGTGACTGACTGAGTTAAGTTTTCTTTCCATTTCCCGACATTTCCGAGAAAACTTTGGTCGGAGCTAAATTAATATACCAGAGACGACAGTACTTCATTTCTTATCCACTCTTTTCATGACAAGGCAATTTGTACGCCGAATCAACGTGTAGACATCCAGGGCCGGAGTCAGTATCTTCTTGGCGGTCTGGGAAACGCCGCGTCCAAGGCACAGACGCCAACGGTTCGGCGGTATGCAGCGACCTTCCTCAGGCCGAAGTTCATTGGCATCTGTGTCTAGGACACCTCGTCCTCCAGTCAGCGAAGTAATTTGTTTGCCTACCGCAGTAAGAATACACTGCCCAACTTACTGCGGTGATTTCAATGACTTTCTTGATTCACACATCCAAGTTCAAAAGTTGATTTCATAAATTAAACAGGGCTGCGACGATTTGCTGCTTTTGATGAAAATGGGTGATTATGAATCAGTTATTCGTCTTGATTACATACATCATTTTTTTCAATCAAGTATACTTTTTGCGCCATTTTGGTTTTTCGTATTTCAAATTATCACGCGCTGTCGTACGGACATACGTACGAATAAACGCGAGGCTGTGGCAATTCGCTGCGTTTGATTAAAAACAGGGTGACATTGATTCGGTGTTTGCATGATTGATTGATTGATTATTTCGTGTTTCCGGGCGCGTCAACTGCTTCGGTCATTGGTCCCGTTAGTGTAGTGCATGTGTTTTTTTCTCGGGAGATGACGGTGATCTGTCCCCACTGGATGGCGAGATCCGGCGCCGACCTACCGTCGGCTAGTGGGGTTTCCCCCTAACCAGGACTCTCCCACCAGCGGGGCACCGCCCCAGTCGGGACAAGCTCTAAGCTCCCGACCGGTCTCCCGGAATATGTGCTAGTGTAGTGCATGTTAGTGTAAGTGTGTTTGTAAGAGGAGAGGATAGGACAAGGAAGAGGAAGGACAGACCGCGCGCGGTCCGTGGCCCGTTTGTTAGGGTACTGCTCCGACATTCGCTTGGTGTTGATCGGAGAAACCACGGAAAACTACCGATCAGAGCAGCCGACCGCTAGAATTCTCCTCCAGACAGCGACTGAATTCGACCTAGCTGAAAAGCTAGTGTCGAAATCCTTCCGCCGACAGGACTCGAACCTAGGACCTCCCGGTCAGAGGCGCTGCAGTGACATCGGTTGATGCATTGAGCTACCGCTACCGGTGATTCGGTGTTGCTACCTGATTAATTATGCGCGCGTGCGCAGAGAGAGAGAGAGAGAGACTTCGGAGTCGATCTGCGCATGCGCACGTCCGTTTCAATTCCGGAAATCGTTCGTGGAAAAGAAGCGTTGAATGAGGGAGACCTGCGTGGACGAAGTACTTCAAATGAGTCAGATGCCCTTTCAGGCGAATGAGAATGTTCGTCGTTAGCTAAGTACGTGGTACGATGCGACCGCCACTAGCTAAGATGGCTCAGTGACAGCATCCGTCACAGAGACTCTGATCTGGAGGTCCTAGAGTTCCAGTCCAGACGATGGCGGATTTTCCGCATTAGTTAGGCTGAATGAAACAGCAATCTTGAGGCTTCTAGCGGCTGGCGGCTCTGATGGTTAAACTCTCGTAGTTGCCCTGTGAAGCAACTTGGTCATAACCAGGGAAGGATTGATATATTAAGAGGTCGTGAGAGTAACCAAAGAACAGGCTCTCATAATAAGTAAAACATTGGATGCATATGTAATTAAATTTAATACAAAATGGAGTGTATTTTTGCAATTAAAATAACATGTGTACATTGAGAAACTAACATAACTTTCTTTTAGTAGGTCTTTTCACCAGCCAACCGCAGGTTACTCTCTACGTCTAAATGGGACGCAAATTTGTGCATTCACTAGACCCCAACACATTTGCAACTTGCGGTCTGGTGTCAGCAGAACAGGAGAATCTGCGCAACAACAGACATGAAAGATAAGGGACAAACAACCGTGCCCAAGGCAGGACTTGAACCCTGGACCCTAAGCCCTGAGTCGTAAACGCTCTTGGCCATCTCGGCCACCTAGATCGGCCTAACGTTTTGTTGAAAACAAAAATCGAAAGTCTCCATCCTTAAGCATGTGCTCCGTCTGTATTTGCGATAACTCTCGCTTTCTGGGAGGGGGGGATCCCAGGCTGTGAATCGTGGGAACCTTGGAGCCTCTGGCTGGCGGAGCCCTCGCTCACCGGGTGGACCTCGGAGACTTCCTCCGCGGGTCGGTTGGCTCCGCATGCAAAGAAGGGCTGCGCGGGCGGGGGCGTGTGCCGGCAGCTGGGCGCTGAGGCCACGCGGGGGGCGGGGGCGGGGGGCAGGAAGCAGCGCTGGCCAGGTGAGCCCCGCGGGCGGAAGAGCCGGCCTTGAGGCCGCCCCAACCCTTCAGGGCCAACCCTTTCCCTTTCGGTGCCCTGCTGCGCCCCTCGATCCGATTGCAGCGCGGGCGGGAAGCCAAGATTTCTCAAGGACTTCCCTTGCGCCTCCCCGCCGCAACGACCGGCTGCGTTCAACACACGGCGGAGCGAACAGGCTGGCTCAACAACGCTGACCCGTGGACGCAGCCAGGATTGTCAACTTTTATTATTAATAAAGTACAAATGACATTAAATATTAATTAATACAATAATGAAATAAATAACTATGAAAATAATAAATTTAAATTTATAAAGCGAATAAATAATTAATAATATAACAGTATACTCTTCCTAACAACCAAAAACCTTCTCAATATGAAATCTATAAAAAAGTGCATTTGTTTTATTAAAAAGAAGGAATCTAGAATCAATAAACACTATTTTTACAATAATACATATCGACCAAAAGTGTTTTCAAATATAATTGAGGAATCCATATTTTAATCTCTCGCAAGTTGTTTGCAAATTTTTGGAAAATAGAATCTCCACAATGTAATTTTCACTGTGCTTCACAAGCAGCCTGTGTTTTCTCAAGAAGCATAATACATTGAGACTTTGTCCTCTCGTGGTTGACCTTATGGTTGATACAAGTTGTGGATGGTAGAGCAAAGGAAATATCTAGAAATAAATTTGATAAGAGTTAATAAAAAATTATGGCATAATTTATATGAAAAAGGATATAAATGAACGATTTAGGCAACTGTACCCCTTCTACAACCTTGCTCTTACAGATTCAGAATTTTGTGGTGGGAATGGCCCCGTTGCCTTGGGGACCTCCATCACCAAGATACGCTGATTCATTACTCCTAAAACTCTGATTGTAGAGACCCCACTCACCCTTATTTTTGTTTTCATACGTTCTTTTAAGAGAATATCACCATTCCAAAAAAGATTCCCAAAGTGAAGCACACGAATTACATAGGAAATAATTAATCAAATAAAATTTTTTTAAAAAATTCAATGTTACTACAAAGTCTATGAAGTGTGTACAATATTAGTAAAATTAATAATTAGTAGTCAAATTAATGATTGTAATGTCCTGCAGTTATTTCCAATATTATTAATTATTATCTTTCTATTATTATTTTTCCCTTTTACTATTTCTTCTGTCTTCTAATAATTCTATAGTTGTGATGGTGCAGGCTGTAATACTGTAATTGACATAAACGATACTGACGTAATGGACATGTGATTAGGGATCATGTTGTAAAGATTTTCTTTGGAAAATTGTGTTTTCCCCCTGTATATTACATGTATATGCATTTAAATACGCCCACAAAGATCTGTATTGCCTACTTTAGAGTATACTTTTATAACACCCAATTCATTTAAATTTATTCTTGACCATATTGCACATGATCTATGAAATTTAAATGAATCGGGTGACATGTCACAATTGAAACGTTATGCTGTTTTTCTTCAAGAAACTGTATTAAAATGTATGTAGTTTTTGTGAGTTATTCAACATGTTCATCATTGATTTGCATTATTCATTATCTCCCTCAAGTGCTTTGTGTGTCGCACAGCCCACTTGTATTCACACAAGCCTTGGTCCGTTTCCATTCTGCGGTTGTAAGGACGATTGTAAGAAATGAAAATCACTCGCTCACGTATTGTTCTCGTAAATCATCAGTCATACGACCGGCTGTCCTCAGCCGTCCCTCAAGAACAATGAGGACGCAGGTGTACGCACGGGCACGCCCTGCCCCCTCCCCTCCCCCACCCCCACCCCCACACGCAGTGCGACCGGCACCGCCCCTTGCGGACGAAACGACAACTATTAGACTTTTTCTTCCTCTTCAACCTAATCTTTTTCTACATATTAGTCTTATTCTACATCTTTTTCTTTTCCTTCATCTTACGCTTCTCTCTACCATGGGCGAATTTTCGGACGTTCACTATTACTATTATAATGGTTTCTCTCTTGCATCTCCAAACATTTCTACCGCACTTAGAGTTCGTTGTGCCTGACCTCACTTTTATATAATACTTCGAATTTTTTTAGTGTCGACGGATTTAAGACATTTTTACACCTTCTTCTTTATAAAATGAATCTTTTTAATTAATTCGCACACGTCCTTCTCAACGGGGCTTGTGGCCTCAGAAATGTGCTTACTAAAGTGTGTTTAAAAGATTCATTTTAGAGGGCAGGAGGTGTAACAATCATTTAATGTCATCGGCCACGTTAAAAAAATCGAAGTATGCACCACCGACCAAGCCTTTCAGAGAAGTAAAGGGAGGCACACAGCAGTAATAATTCAGTTTACTGCTGTGTGCCTCAGGATTACCTCCGGCATTTACGTAGATAAGGACACTGAAGCACAACATTTGAAAACAATGATTCGAAGTATTCCATTGTTTCAAATTTGCAGAACCTGAAACTTAAACCTTTTTACAGTGAGGTGGTAAACGAAAATAATGTATTTCTTTTGTCTTTTGCATATAAAATATTAGATGAAAAAGTTTTAATATTGGCATCCGAATAATGTAACATGAACTGGTAGTTTCTTAATAATGACTTTATTATTAAGCCATTATTATGCCGGCAAACACGAGCGCCCCAACACCAAAAATAAATGTTTCCCAATCACCACTTCATCACTGAGGATGAGTGATGCAAATGCAGACGAAACGTTTGGAAATAGGATTTCTTCTAGACCACGGCGTTCGAAGGCAATTCGAACTGTGAATCCAGTCGTGAGAGCCTACATTTGCTTTGTCAAAGGCTTTATTGATATGACAAGGCTTGAGCCATCGGGCCATGTCTTCTGCTGTTCTTTGATATTCAAGTGTTTCAAATTCCTTCAGGTGGTAGTGCAGCGAGCGGACATTACTAAGTGAAGTATGTGACCACTGCCAACATTTGCAATTTTCAAGGTCCCTCTACTGCATCTTAATCGGAGTTTGGAAATAAATTAATGAATAATAGGACAAATTAAAATTTTGCAATTTTGAAGAAAAAGTTCTATTAAGAAAGAGGTATATTAATCCCACATTGAGTTTGACATAACGAAAGAAGAGATATAGTCGAAGCATTTCAAGAAAGCTGAAAAAGAGTTTTTGGCTATAGAAACTACTAATGTTTTTACCTGAAAGTGCGACTTCTCTCAAGACGAACTCGTCTTCATTACGTACTACGTTCATGGCATAAATACTTGAACTTGAAGGGCATTATACACTTCAATAATGAAAAAGGATCATGCACAAGCTCCAAGACGAGATTACGGGATGACATCAGACATTTATGAGCTACAATGTTCTAGAATAAGATGGACCTAAGGTCTACCTCAACATGAAATTTGGAATATAAATTGGGAGTTCACGGGAGATTAGCTTCCATGTGAGGTGGTACCACAGTCAGCCACGGAAAGTTAGCCCTTATTATTGAAGCACATACTATTGAGGATGCAAAGGCAAAACAGAAACGTAGTTACGGCGATTAATACACAGTGTTACATCAACTAAAAACGACTAAAGTAAAAAGAAAAGCATCCGAATAGTCTTTGTTTCAGTGTGAAAATTCGTTTAGTGTCAACATGTGTGTAGCTAGAAAAATTATTCTTAACCTGCGAGACCGTTCATTTTACGCTACCGTTAAGACAAAAGGTCAACGTTATTGTGTCTGAAGCAAATTCATATTGCAAAATGATCCTACTCCTTGCTGATAGTCTATGTCGCGGAAGACAGAGAGCTCTTCTTTCACACGAGATTGATGGCAACGGGCTGAGAGGATTTGGGTGCTTATGATCTGCGGCCACGCGCACTGACCGGGCTTTCCTCCCACGCGCATCCGGGAAAGCTGCGTTTGCAACTTCACGAGCACATCTGGCCACCACCCCGCCCCCACCGCATCCCCGCCCCCCCCCCACGACCCCACCCGGCCACCACCCCCCCCCAACCCCCTCCGCGCTCCCGACGACTCCGCGCTCCCGACGACTCCGCGCTCCCGACGACTCCGCGCTCCCGACGACTCCGCGCTCCCGACGACTCCGCGCTCCCGACGACTCCGCGCTCCCGACGACTCCGCGCTCCCGACGACTCCGCGCTCCCGACGACTCCGCGCTCCCGACGACTCCGCGCTCCCGACGACTCCGCGCTCCCGACGACTCCGCGCTCCCGACGACTCCGCGCTCCCGACGACTCCGCGCTCCCGACGACTCCGCGCTCCGACGACTCCGCGCTCCCGACGACTCCGCGCTCCGCGACTGCGCTCCCGACGACTCCGCGCCCCGACGACTCCGCGCTCCCGACGACTCCGCGCTCCCGACGACTCCGCGCTCCCGACGACTCCGCGCTCCCGACGACTCCGCGCTCCCGACGACTCCGCGCTCCCGACGACTCCGCCCTCCCGACGACTCCGCGCTCCCGACGACTCCGCGCCCCGACTCACACCCCGACTCACACCCCGACTCACACCCCGACTCTACACCCCGACTCTACACCCCGACTCTACACCCCGACTCTACACCCGACTCTACACCCCGACTCTACACCCCGACTCTACACCCCGACTCTACACCCCGACTCTACACCCCGACTCTACACCCACACTCAACGACTCACCGACTCTACACCCGACTCACCCGACTCTACACCCGACCCACACCCGACTCACACCCCGACTCCACCCGACTCCACCGACTCCACACCCGACTCCACCGACTCCACACACTCCGACTCCACACCCCGACTCCACACCCCGACTCCACACCCCGACTCCACCCCGACTCCACCCCATCCACACCCGACTCACCCACTCCACCCGACTCACACGTCTCGCCCTGCAGCTGCCTCCATCCCCATTCACCGGCCTCCACTCCCACTACACAGGTTCATCCCGGCTTCACTCGCATTCACTGCCAATCCACAGCACCTCACTTCATCTCCACTCCAACTCCGCACCGCCGCACACCGCCTCATTCTGCCCACCCCATTCACCTCCACCGGTTTCCTGCCCCTCTACCCCATCCACCCAAAATCCCACCTCACCACGCCCCACAGAATCCTCCACCCCGAGTATGATTTATGTATTGGAGAAGTTTATTGCTTAAGTGTAAGCTTTGTATTAGGAATGGAACGCTGCTAGATGATGACTGATAAGAATGGGAAAATTTCAAAACTACTAATTTATTTCGGCTTTCGAATCAAGTACGTGTAAGATTCCTTTTACTGACCAAAGGTATTTCTCAATTCAAGCAATTCTTGAAATGAATATATTAAGAAATCAATGAATATTATGACTAAAAACTGTTGTAGTTATTGTTGATGAATAAGAATACTAACAGTACAAATACAAACATGAGGATCAGGTTTCATTAAAATACTGATTACAATGATCAGATTGTGTCCTTTCTACTTTCTCGCTACGGAGTAGAGAAATATGTAATACTCCGGGAAGAAACGGAGAAATTTCGGCAGAAACAATCTTATTACAGGGACCTGGTAACGAAAGATGGAAAAATCCAGTTGCAAAATTTAGGGGGAAAATCCTCTATCACGCGTAGCTGGAATCCATGTGCTGTGGATCTTTGGCACCGAAAAATCGAATGGCGGCGAAACGTCAGCCTGTCTGTCTGTCTGTCGGCCTGTTGGCCTGTCGATCTGTCTATCTGTCAGTCTGTCGGTCCGTCGATCTCTGTCGTGTGTGTCCATCCGTCTGTCTGTCCGTTTGCCCATTTGTCCGTGTGTGAACAACGCTAGCGGCCAAACTGTTCCGCCGAATTTCCCCAAAATTGATATTCCTCAATCGATCTACCTGATGTCGCGGCCCCTTGAATTTGAAACCGATATTTAATTTTTTTTTGGGGGGGGGAGTTGACATAAAACCATTGGGACATTTTCAAAATTTTCAAAAAACCCGTTCTGTCGGTTTTCTTTAAATTTCGCTGTTGTATAGTGTGAAGGGCGTTTAAGAGAAATGGTTTAGATCTCTTGTTCTTTGAAAAACCTGATTTTTCGAAAATTGCAAAAGTCAAAATTGTTTCGGAGTATTTCATCAACTAAAATATTATAGAGATTTTTCCCTGAATGAAATCTATTCTTTAAAAATAGATTTTGAAATAAGGTCGTGTACAATGTTTCGAAAATATGAGTACTTTTCGCGTAATTATGCTTGAAAAAAATGTGCGAAAAAGTACGTCCTGTTTTAGAACAACTAGTTTCACTTAACGTAACATAACATTGCATAAGAACAAAGGCGAACTGTACACAGTCTATTTGACTTTTGAAAGACTTTGTATTGTTGGCTGTTGAAATCACGAGACTAGATTTTTGCGTTTTCATCCATGCCGCACGTTAGTTGATAGAAGAAAGCAGTACCGAACAGGCTGAGTAGGCTGCAGCCTGGGGCGCACAATTTTGGGGGTGAATATTTATTAAATAAATATCGCAGTAATAATTATGAATACGTATATGTATAATCAATTGTTTATACGTACACAATATTTACAAATATCGTACAATAATGTTTTATTCAAAATATTATAAATAGTTTTAATGTTAAAAAAACAAATTAAATGGGCATTCAAACACTTTGCAGCCTAGGGCGCACATAAGTTAGGCACTGGAAGAGAGGTATAGTTGATTTCTACGTGTACTCTTTAGGGTAATTAAGATTTACTCAAAATGTAGCGCTGCCCTGCCCATCCCTTTCCCACGTCTGTATGTGTCGGCTTCCTCTACACCGAGAACACAAGTTCCACAGTAAAACGTGTGGAGGATAAAGCAGCAAAATTCCCCCGAAAGGCTCGAACGCCGAGGAAGGCAGCGGGCAGGGCCTCGCCTTCGTATTCCCGGCGTCTGCTGTTTGCGTCTCCTATGTTTAGTTCCCCTCGTCTCGACTCAAGGTCGCCAAGCAGCCGCTGCCGCGCCCTCGCCGCACGGAGCTTGCACAGCGGGGCACGACGGGACGCACCGGCCAAGCGGCGGCGAGGCGCACCGCAAGCACGGCGAAACTCGACGTTCTTTGCACATTTCTGGCTGCGTCAACGTTTTTTGGTATTAATTCATTAATTCTAGTGAATGTTGTATGTATGGAGATGGCAGTGTTGCTTACCCCTATAATGTGAGATCTGGCGCCGACCTCCAGACATAGGCTAGCGAGAGGATTGCCCCCTCAAGTACATGTAGCAGCCGCAGGGCCACCGAACCAGGCAGGGCAAGTTCTGAGCTCCCGACTTATGTGGTAGTGTTGTGCATACAAATGTGTAAGTGTGTGTGTGTGTGTGTGTGTGTGTGTGTGTATGTAAGGGTACAGGAGAGAGCAAGGATAACGAAGGAAAGTTCGCGCGCGGTTCGTTAGGGGAGTGATTGATTGACCGGAGCAGTACCCTACCAAACGGGCCACGGACCGAGAGCAATCTTTCCTTCCTCTTCCTTGTCCTATCCTCACCTCTTACATTACTTACAGTAACATGCACTACACTACGACACATGCCGGGAAACCGGTCGGGGACTTAAAGCATTTTACTCATTTTTCACCCTTCGTTACTTCGTTCTGAATAGTATTCAATTTATGGATATTTGAAAAATTTTATAGAATTTTATTGATGGCCGGTTTTTTCATTAAAACCACATACGTATATCGAACGCAAAACATCGATGTCAAAAAACATCTGATTCAAAAACTCAATGTTAAATACATCAATGACTTTATAAAAAAAACAAAACATCGATGACATCGGTGCCGCGTATTTAGACTGGAGGGGGCAGGGGTCGCCGTTGAGAAAAGGAGGTCCATACGTGCCCAATCGATTCGCAGCTCAATTGCAGCCCGTCGAGAACGGTACTCATTGCGACAGTCAAGTCGCTGGCAGGACAGGACGCGTCCGTGGGAGATAAATGCGGACATTAAGAACGCATTCGAATAGATGCGCTAACATTTGCTGATGAAATAAAACTGTCAGACGCGTCACGAAATAAATGGACATTTGTTTTTCATTTCCGAACTTCCTTTTACGTTATATTTTTTTCTTTGGGACGTAAGCGAATTAAATGTTCAATTCCTGTTTGCAGAGAGAACGGTATCTATATAGAATATTGAATATTTAAATGAAGCCTCAAGCCTGAAGTATCAGGTAATTGTAGATAGTATTTGATATTAGTTTGTTTGTTTTCTGTGAAGCATCTTTTTTGTTTGGTGAGGAGGCGGCATAAAAACTATGCCGCACTAGACAGTATTTATTTTTTATTTAACTTCAATAAATAAGTTGTAAACCAATGAAAGAAGCTTACAAATGCAAAAGAGAATCCTGTTTCTTCAGGCTCACATATGGAATTGTTCATAGCTGCTGGGTCATGAATGATTCTTCGATTGTGAACCACTAATAGTCATAAATTTGCGATGCATTTCTACGAGGGTTGGGGCAGAAGTCAAAGAAGCTTTTTTCTCTTTCTAAAAGAAATTTCAGTGAATCGCACAATGTCATTTGTATCGTGTATCAAGTGCAGCAGTTGGGTGTGTTCACGTCAACAGATGGCTCTGTGAGTGCCTCTATTAGCACAGAGAGTGTGAAATCGGTTTTCTGACTACCGAAGTGCGAGATACTGTAAATGTTTTGAGCAGCACTCTTACACCAAGAGAGCCGTAGCCGTTCCCCATGGAATAAATGCCCGAGGTGTCACAGGGAATAGGTGGAATTGTGTGAATTCTGATGCGTGTTGTTGACGTTCTTATGCGAAGAAATAAAAGAGGTCATCTTCTTCAACAGTATTTTTATTCAGATAGACGCCTTTCGATGGCTTTGCCGTCATCATCAGTCTCGTTGCTTTCGGCAAAAGTCGGTAGACTGTGCCTACAAGCAATCTTCTTCGAACTTCGAATGGGTGGAAGCTCTTGGGAATGATGGCCTTTCATACTGGACAGACGCGAAATGAGTAGGAGAGTTTTTTGGGAGCATGCCTAGCAACCGGTGATCAGCAACGCACGTGACGACCTGTGAGTGGGCGGACCGAAGTGGTACGAGCGGAAATGAAGCATTTGTAGCTACTTGACTGTGCGGGAGACGGCACATTCTAGTCACACGTGCCAACGAATCAGCCGCCATTCGGCGACCTTCTTCAGGGCGAAAGACACGCTCCCTCGACCTTCATCCCAACAGCAACGCTCGCTCGATCTTCCTCCCTCCCCTCCCCCCTACGCCCCCCCCCCCCCGCTCCATGGGGCCACGCTCACTTAAGATTCTCTTTCTCCCTCCCCCACCAACAACGCTCACTCAACTTCCACGCTCCCCGCCCCCACCTGCTACGCTCGCTCAACCCTCATCGCACTAGCATCGGGAGCGGTAGCTCACTGCATCAACTGATGTCACTGCAGCGCCTCTCACCGGGAGGTCCTAGGTTCCCACTCCCCACGGCGGCAGGATTCGCCCGAGAAAAAACATGCACTACACTAACGGGACAAATGACCAAACCAGTTGACGCGCCCGGAAACACGAAAAAACCAAACCAAACTCATCCCACTAGCAACGCTTGCTCTATCTTCCCGTCTCCACCAGTCACGCCCGCTCGACTTTCTGCCCCTCCCCCCCCCCGCGCCTCGCTCCGTCGCCACCGTCTTTTTGCTTTTCAATTTCCTCGCATTTTATCTCGGCGCGCGCGCTGTCGCGGAGACGGGGCGGCGGCGGCGGCCGGGAGATTAGGCTGCGAGAGGCGCGTCCCCGCCGCCTCCCCTCCCTTCCCCGCCACGTCGCCGCACCGGTTATTGGATGAGGCGCCGCCGCGTGTGTGGGGAGGGAGGGGGCGGGCGGGGCGGCTGGAGACGGCCAATCCCGGGAGGGGAGGGAGGCCGCCGGAGGAATTTTCATATACGGCCGAGGGCGCCCCGCGCCGCGAATGCCTGAGGCGACGGCGGAGGCGCCGACGCCGCCGCCGGTCGTGGCCCCGCTGCAGGCACACACGCGCTCAGCCTCGCACCATTCACCTAGCCTGCTCTTGATTCACTGCTCACTCATTGCATGTGATGGTCTCGCAAAACAACACTGTATATCGTGACATACCAATATGCGTGACATTGTATTGCGTGACTTTTATTGTAAACTGGGTGAATTGTAAGGATAGACATATGAAAATATGGCGGCCTAGCAACGGTAGACGAGTTGTCGTCAAGGTCAACAAACTTCATTGTTTTGAACCACGGGGCGCGGCTAGTTGATAAAGTATGTATGTATGTATATATATATATATATATATACATATATACATATATAATACATATATATATATATACATATATAATACATATATATATATATATATATATATATATATATATATATATATGGTGAGTCACGTAACTTTAGCACCTCCTGTAACTTTTGAACGGTTGATGAAATTGAAATGCAGTTTTCACGGAAGTGCATGAGAAAATAGGGCTAACTGATACGTGTATTTATTTCAATTTTATCACTTGTATTTTACGAGATATTTGAGGTAACTTTATTTTTTCAAATGGAACTATACATATTTTTTCAGTCTACCATAAAGAGCTATAAAGACGAATTCAATGATATACATATTGTCGTATGTTAGATAAGGATATTTTTGAGAAATTTTAATTCTGTTGCGACCAGTTCTTAACGGATATTTTGAATGTAACAGATCGCCACAGAAGGTCACGCAGCGCTCCACCAGCAAGCAAGCTCTCAGGGAAGGGATCTTAGTATTTCAAGATACAAAACATATCCCAAATATTCACAAAACTGTTGTAGTTTTTTCCCTGAACCCTGCTTTCCATCCTTCTCCATTTCCATATTTTTTTAAGAAATGGAGGGATTAAAAATGAGGATTTATCGTATGTATTGTAATAAAATTGTTTATTACTTCAACTCCAGTTAATGGGGTTTTATATCACAGGATATTAATGGGATCTGAAACAAAACATAATAAGAATAAATACAGAATAAGAATAAGATAAAGAATATTGCATATTCTGAGCAAAAGATAATAAGCGTAGAATAATAACACAGGGATAGAAACATCCATTAAGATAATAATCAATCACTAAAATAAAAATATATTCCCAAAATATAGTAAACAATAGAAAAATAAAGGTAATCACTAGAGACGGATAAAACCGCATTCAGTCTCTCGTGTCTCGTCCGACCTGTGAATCATTCTTGCTGGCCGAAGAAGGGAGAAGGGTGGAGGGGGATGCGCCCAGCCAAGGCCAAGGGAGTTCACTGGCGAAAGAGATTCTCTTTCTCTGCGGTAGGCAACGAGACAACGAGATTCTCGTATTTCGTAGGGACAGAGTATTCTTCTAAGCAGTCCAAGCCGGCCGAAGCTCGGAAGACACTCATGATCAAAACTGCTTAGTGTAGAGCAACGATTTCCTTCTAATTAATTGATTTAAAATAACTACTCTCTAGCGTAATAATGAAACGTTTCCTTTTACTTTCATAATATTGAAATATTACATATCGTCGTACATAAGAAAAGTAATAAATAAATAAACAAATAAATTAATTAATAAAAAATAAAAGGAGATGGCTCGCAGCAACAACTATATTAAAGTGTATTCTTATTATTGTAAATGTTTCGTGTTACGGTGATTACGTTTTGCATACGTACTTTGTATGTAAATGAAAACATCACATAATTTAAATTTCGTAAAAATTGAATTATGAAATGATAATTATTGATTCCATTGAAGAGAACCTTTTCTTAGTGTCCTTCATCGAGCTATCTCCAATCTGACCTGAGAGATGACCTAAGCCTATCTTCGTATTTCGCACGTGGAGAGGCTGTCAACGTATACGCCGCGCCGTAAGCGTAGGACAGTTTCTTCCCTCCCCGACCCCTCCTTCGGTGAACCGAGGAAGCTTTGACACCTCGATATGATAGGAGCGTTCAGAATATTTCGTATATGATTTGTATCTTGAAATACTAAGATCCCTTCCCTGAGCGCTTGCTTGCTGGTGGAGCGCTGCGTGACCTTCTGTGGCGGTCTGTTACATTCAAAATATCCGTTTAGAACTGATCGCAAAAGAATTAAAATTTCTCAAAAAAATCCTTATTTAACATATGACAATATGTATATCATTGGATTCGTCTTTTTACGCACTTTATGATAGACTGAAAAAATATGTATAGTTCTATTTGAAAAAACAAAGTTACCTCAAATATCTCGTAAAATACAAAAAATTAAAAAAACGTATCAGTTAGCCCTATTTTCTCATGCACTTCCGTGAAAACTACATTTCAATGCCTTCAACAGTTCAAAAGTTACAGGAGGTGCTAAAGTTACGTGACTCACCCTGTGTGTGTGTGTGTGTGTGTGTGTGTGTGTGTATGAGTATATATATATATATATATATATATATATATATATATATATATACACACACACACACACACATGTGAGAGAAACTCCGGTATGTTTCTTTTGGTAATGAAATTTTTAGAAACCCGGTATTTTTGTTGTGAATTTGATGGGTGTGAATTTGGTTGGTAGTGGTACAGTGGGTTACAGGGAGAGCAAATATTATTGTATGATGGAATGGAATTGCGATTTCATTTTTGGAAAGCGTGAAGATGTTTTTCCTAGTGGAATGGTGTTTGCATTTGGTGCTGAAGAGAGGCGTACGGAGAAGTTGCGATTTAATTTTTCATGCATGATATCAAGGATTTACTGCCAAGAACGCGGTGATGCTGGTTATTTCAGATCAACCATGGGAGGTTTTTTATTTTGCAGAGAAATTCGTTTTGAAAGTTCAATTGTTCGAATAATTCATATGTCACAGGTGAAATATATTTAGGACAGTTGGCAGGACAATTCGCGGTACAGTTCGTAGACAGCATGAAAAACAGTAGGACAGTTCATAGTATAGTTTGTGGGACAGTTTGTTGAGAGACATGACCAAGATAGTCAACTGTCGCCTTGGAAACGCACAGAGCAGAGCAGAACAGAAGACAGTCATTTGATGTGATGTGCTTGTAATAACTGGAAACGCGTTTTAAATTCCTTGTGTATGGTTGGCATTATTATGAGAATCGATAATGAGTTAATTAAAATATTATAATTTTACTTTCTCTTATAACTGTTTTTATAACATTTCAGTGGCAAGTAGCAAAGAGCGAAGAGATATTTCTTCTGCTAGATTTAATGTTGAAAGAAGAAAAATTAGGTTTTGGAGGGTGAAGACTTCCACCCTCTACAAATTCATCTCTAAGGAAAAATGTAATAATAAGTGCAGTGAATATTATAAATCTCCCTAACATGTGTTGTGATCATTGAGAATATCAAGTGAATAAAGTAAAGTCACAGGCTTGCTCTCAGATATGCGAACGGTCACTCTAAGAGGAAAACAAATAAATCAGGATAATGAATAATTGCTTCTACTTTAACTCAGCATTAAATGCATAGTTTTGTTTACGTGATCATAATTGCATGATATTTCACAATCGTAAACGCTGAATGCTTTATAACATCCCTTATAGTATAAGGCGGCACTGTATAAGGCTTATACAGTGAAGTGAAGTGTAGTGGACGGGAGGGGAGGGGAGTGTAGTGCACTCTATTGTAGTGAAATGAAATTAAGTGTTAGATAAATTATAAGTCAATTTAGAGGTAACTAAAAAATAATTAGAACTATGAAATCAATCTCTAATTCAAATTGTAATTCTACTTTCAAATATTCGTAATAGTTTTGTAATTGTGAATCTAGTAGTAATCATGTTTGCCACCAACCATTAGCAGAAAGCGAACTTTAGTAAATATCCATCTATCTAAAATATCTCGTTCATATGTTACAATCTCATTACAAAAAATTCACATACAATACATGTATATTATTTTACAACACTTTGCCAGATGACATTAAACGATGAAATTTGGTAGAAAATTTTAAATGCAAAGTGAAATCGTTTCTGCTGAATAATTGTTTCTGTACAATTAGA
This sequence comes from Teleogryllus oceanicus, assembly GCA_964035755.1. Classification (NCBI taxonomy): domain Eukaryota; kingdom Metazoa; phylum Arthropoda; class Insecta; order Orthoptera; family Gryllidae; genus Teleogryllus; species Teleogryllus oceanicus. The sequence continues at coordinate 5,672,431 of CAXIVR010000005.1, forward strand.
GACTATACTGAGCATCACAAGAAAAGTAACGGTAGGCCTAGTCGGTAGTGTTTCGTAATCAACGCTAGGTAAATGCCGAAGCAATACCCTAACAAACGGACAACGTACCGCGCGCGATCTTTCCTTCCTCTTCCTTGTCCTCTTACACGTTAATGACGCATTCACATACACTGGCGTACACTGCATTAACACACACATGCACATAACAGTCGGAAGTTTATAGCTTTTCCCGGTAGGGGAAAACCCACAAGCCAACCTGTAGGTCGGCGACGAATCGCATGTTCCACCGCTAATTCCAGACTATAAGTAGCATGCACTACACTCACAGAACTAATGGAAATAACAGTTGGTACGCCAGGAAATGCAAAGTACTTAGACCGGGTCACTTTCTGCATTTTTCCATCTATTTATTTAACCGTTTCCCCTAAAGTATTCATCAAATTTGAGTAATCATGATTATTTTTCACCAGTAATTGACGTGTGAACTTCGCCTATCCCTTTTGTTGTTTTATGACAGTTTTTACGTTGTTAAGGAGTGAACACGCAGATGTGGTTAGCCGAGATCGCTAAGCGGCAATATCGATGTGAAAGGCCGCGGGTTTCAATCATCCCTCGGTTATGGATGTTGCTTTAGTGTTGTGACATGTCGGCAGTCTCCAAACCGCCAAAAACCAAACCACTTTCAAAAGCACTACTACTACTAATCCGCCCTGCCGCCTTCCTGTCTGAAAGTATGTGTGAGAAAATTCGAATGTGACGGCCTGCCTGCCTGCTTGATGAAGGAAGCTTCGAAATCGGTGTAAGTGTTGCTACGTGTGTACCACATTTCGGCCACCAAACCTCCCTACCTGTCACAAGATTCAAGTGCTTCTACAGACGTACGAGTCACAAACGGCAGTAGACGTTTCCCAACGTTACGAGTCAAGGCCAGCTTCAAGAATGGAGGCTAGAATGTAAGGAAAATTTCTTAGGGTGGAAAAAGACAGTGAAGTGATTTAACTTGGGGCCAGGAGTGCCAGCTGAAAACCAAGAAGAGGAAATAGACGTAAAAGATGTTTCTGATGATGACGAAGACTGAACATACATTTCATTGAACAAGCGAAGAAAAACATATTCGATCCTTTTCCCATTTCTATCCACTCTGCCATCTTCTATCTCTCTCATTGTCATCTCTGTTTACGACTGTCTCTGCTCTCTTTATTTCACCTGTATTCTTGTTTCCTCTGGCTCCAGAATTTTACTACCAGCACCACCGACTTTTGCGTGTTCATCTACATCGCCACCTTCATCCTCAAACGCCTCATTTCCTACATTTTTTCACCCCTGTCATCATCACCTCTGCGACGTCGCAGTCACAATCAATTACGGAGCAAGGAATAGCGAGAGCGTTGCATTGACCGTGTCACAGTAGTGGAATGCCGACGCCATCTTCAGTGCATCTTCGCTTTCTCTGCTACAGGGGCCCCAGACCGTAGAAGCCAGGGCAACACTCGTATCTAGAATTGGCAGTGATAATTAATTATTTTATTGCTCAATTGCTTGTTTGTTCCATGGCATGTCTTGGGCATTCATTTCGCCAAATGATACTTTGGGCCGCACTACCAACAGGGAGGACCTCACGAACAGTAACAAATGTCACTGCCATTGCGACCGATAGACCGTTTGCACACATGGGCATCTGAACTAATAAGGTCACTAGTCCAGTAAGTGTTGTGCATGTTTTCATCGCAGGAGGTAGTCTTCCGTCGCTGGTTGCCGCTGAGGTCCGGTGCCAAACTACGTTGGCTTGCGGGGATTTTACTCAACAAGGAATCTCCCACCAGCGAAGCACCGCCCCAGCCGGGACAAGCTCTAAGCTCCCGACCGGTCTCCCGGAATATGTGGTAGTGTAGTGCATGTTAGTGTAAGTGAGTAAGTAAGGGGAAATGATAGGACAGGGAAGAGGAAGGACAGATCGCGCGCTGTCCGTGGCCCGTTTGGTAGGGTACTGCTCCGGCATTTGCCTGGCGTTGATCGGAGAAACCACAGAAAACTACCGATCAGAGCAGCCGGCCGCTAGAATTGCCCTCCAGACAGCGACTGACTTCGAAAAGCTAGTGTCGAAAATCCTGCCACCTAGGACCTCCCGCAGTGCTATCAGTCGCTGCCCTGAGCCACCAGTGCCGCAGAGTGCACACACGGAGTGCCAGGCCTCGCGGTGCGGCGAGAGGCGCGTAGCGCGGGGGGATGAAGGGGGAATGAGGTCGGCGACTCAGTGGCAGCGACCTGCGGCTCGGCGCAGTGGCGCTCACGTTTTTCCCGTTTTCCGCCCCCGCCGCCGCCGCCGCCGCCGCCGCCGCCGCCGCCTCCGCCGCCGCCCAGCCGCTGCGCCTACCGGGAACCAATTACCCCAGCGTCCCGCCCCGCCGCCGCCGTCTCGCACGCGAGCCGCCGCTCCGCGCCCACGGCCCCGACGTGGAACGCGCATCCATGCCGATGTTTGCAAAACATCCATCTTGCTTTACAAATATCGATGTATTGGGCCCAATGTCTTTTGGACATCAATGTTGCTGTACAAATATCGATGTTTTAAACATCGATGTATTGAACCCAATGACTTTTGGATAAAAACCCGTTGTTTTTTGGACATCGATGTTTTTTGGTTTTGTGCTCGATGTTGTTACGTTTTCGAAAAAAATAATTATCCCTAATCCGTGACCTGCTGGGGGGAGATACTTGGGAGGAGGATAGGATAAGGGAGAAGGAAAGATCGAGCACGGTCCGTGGCCCGTTTGGTAGGGTAATGCTCCGGCATTCGCCTAAATTCCACTTACCTGAAAAGCTAGAGTCGAAAATTCTGCCGCCGTGGGGAATGTAACCTAGGGCCTCCCGGTGAGAGGCGCTGCAATGACATCAGTTGATGCACTGAGATACCGCTCCCAGTACCCAGAGTTGTCGAATTGCACTTGAAGCACGGGCGGCGGCGGCGGCGGCTGTGGCGGCTGCTCCGAACCTATTCACGCTCTGGTGGTACTTCATCGCTCTCGCGGGAACTTCGCCGCAGAAGAGCTGCGACACTCAAATGTTTCGCGGCAGTTTGTAGTTGGCTCCGCTATTTTGCCTGCGTTATTGTGTTGGCTTTGTTGGCAGCTCGTCTGTAAGGGTATTGTCACCAGGCACATTCAACGTTCGTTCAAAGTGTAAGATACGAATGACATTGGAAAGGTCAGGAGTTTTTTTTGTTTTTTTTTTAATTTGTTGCGTCTACATATTGACGCAACGCGCCTCCAAGCCCCTCAAGGGGCGTTGTGCGCTTTGCGCTGAGGAGTAATCCTCCTTTACCTTTTGTAAGTCATGTTTACGTCATGTCGTAGTCACATGTCCAGAGGACCGCCAGGTAGCATCTCCGCGTACGCGCCTCCTGCTACGCGCTCCTGCGTCACTCCCCATCGGCCACAATTGGGAAGGAATAAGGATAGGGTTTAGAACACTTCACAAGGGTTGGACTAGCCCTTGTGTAACAGCCAAACTCGTTTTGTTAGAACAAATTTCACATGAGATTCGACGGGAATCGAACCCGCATCTCAGTGGTGAAAGGCAAGCGACTTCGCTATGTGCCACGAGCGAAGCTACAAAGTTTCCTCGAAGTCTCCACGAAGTTCCTCGAAGTCCAGGCAAATCCATGTGAAAAACAAATGATAAGGGTTTTCCTTTGTAACTAAAAGGTGTAATTGGAAACATTAAATCAGATTCTTTTTCTGAAATATCATTACAAAGAAATTCTGTTTCCACAGCTTATGAAATGGTTAAGTATGAACGTATTTGACTCAAAACATGATCCCGTCTACATTCGAAAAGTCAACATTAATACTCGTTATCCGAAATATCTGCCATTTGCGGACTATTAAACTAGTATTTCCTGATTTTCATTGTCATTCTTTCCATGAGTTTTTTTCATCTCCTCCGGGCTTCAATCAAATGGCTAGTCATAATGTTAAAATAATACTACTTAACTATTTGTATCAATATTTCGTAGGCATTATTATTACAAAAATACCTTTTCGGAAAGATTTTTATTATTCAAATTAAAATTATCTTATTTTATTGTTGTTGTTTTTTCAAAGTTTGTTTTGCGTAAACAAATACTTTTTGCCCACAGAAAGACATATATAACATCAATAATCAAAGAACTGAAGTAAATATTCGAATGCTTACGTTCAACTTGAAACATTCTTAAATATCTCGGCATACTTTTCCTTTTCGGTAAAAAGAGATGACAATAAATGCGACGGTTCTGTACGCGATTACATGAGCTTTCATTTGATATCAATCCGAGGCTTACTTTAATTCCCAGCTAACCAATTGTCGAATGAAGATAACAACAATGTTTTTTTGGCGATTAGCAGCCCATCAGTCACGGGCAGTACCTCTACTTTCGACTAGCTCGGTACAATTAGCGGACACTGGGGCGGATAAACCGTGGGCGATGACAGGACCCACGAGTTTATCATTACGGCGATCACATACACCTTCTGCAGTTCCGAGCATTTGCCTCCACAAAAACGCGCTTCCCAGACACAAAGCAGCATCGCATTGAAAGATCACGCTCGGGCGACTCAAAGACAGCGCTCTCGCTGCGTCATGAGGGCAGCCCCCGGCGCGGCACCGCTTAACAAGTGCACGGCCGCGAGCGCCGCAAAAAAGCAGCAGCCGGCACAAAAGAATCCACTCCCATTGAGCGGCCCCGCGCCGAAAAAGACAAACGGGACGAGTTGTGGTAGCACAAAGTGAAACGTAATGGAAAGACTTCGATTACTGTACCGGTTTACAACTTTGCGCTGTTCGGAGAGCGCAATCCGAGCGAAGTCATGTCGGACGCCTCATGGGAAGGAAACGGACGGAGGCGTGTGGAATATTTGGATTGTTCTCTATTTCCATGTGCGGTATATTTTTTTTGATTGATTTTTTCGTGTTTCCGGGCGCGTCAACTGCTTTGGCCATTAGTCCCGTTAGTGTAGTGCGTGTTTTTTCTCGGAAGATGGCGGTGATCTTCTCTCGCTGGATGGCGAGATCCGACGCCGACCTTCGGCTAATGGGGATTCCCCCTAACCAGGACTCTCCCACCACCGGGGCACCCCCCCAGGTGGGACAAGCTCTAAGCTCCCAACTGGTTTCCCGGAATATGTGGTAGTGTAGTGCATGTTAGTGTAAGTGTGTGTGTAAGGGGAGAGGATGGGACAAGGAAGAAGAAGGTAGGGTTTGGTAGGGTACTGCTCCGGCATTCGCCTGGCGTTGGCGGAGAAACCACGGAAAACTACCGATCGGAGCAGCCGGTCGCTAGAGTTCTCCTCCAGACAGCGACCGAATTCGACCTAGTTGAAAAGCTTGTGTCGAAAATCCTGCCGCCGTCAGGACTCGAATCTAGGACCTCCCGGTCAGAGGCGCTGCAGTGACATCAGTTGATGCACTGAGCTACCGCTCCCGTTACGTGCGGTGTAGGATAGTACATAGTATACACTTACGTGTTTGTCCCCAAAATTATATTCACTATTCTGTTTTAAGTGAAAGCATTTTCTGCTACATCCAGGTGTTGCACGAAGTCCATATAAATTAGGGTACGCTGTTAGTAGTTGTCACTGTCTCAGAAGTCGCCTCAAAATTGGAATAATGAAATGAGACTTCCCATTTGCTTCAAACTTACAGAATCATTAAACGATGCCTCACAGTTGTGACTGTAGAACGAAGATGATTTGTTTCGTTTCACTACTTTTATAATTACAGAATAAGCTGAAAATATCTTGTTCATATAAGCATTGGAATAATGTAATTAACTTTTTTTGGATTTGTTCAAACATCGTCAGGGGATAGTATCGAATGACCATTTTTGAATAAAATATATGACCATTACCAATATTTTGTAGCTTCATGTTGACACTACTCGATCAAATATGGAGATTGGAAACAAGTATTATTAAAAAAATCGAAACAAATAGGAAAATTTATTTCGAATTTATTCAGTATGTTAAGTTACTTGCATATCGGATGAATAAACAATCAATATAAAATCACAGCACACAAGAGTTGCGTCAAAATTTTGTGGTATTTTAGATTATTTTGTAGAACTTAACCGCATTTTTTACAGTTGTGATAAAAATAGTTTCATATTTTTATGCTTTTGTTTCTAAAGATTAAAATATAATACATCAACTACTTGAAACTTGCATGTGTTCGAAAACACACAAATCAACGAGAGATTTTCTACACAAGAAAATTTTTAACACGAAAATTTTACGGAGAAAGTCGTCTTTTTATTATCTTGAATTTTCTTTGCAGAATATCATCGAAAAATGAAGTTCCTGTACAAATGAAAAGAATTTAATAGAGATTCTGGCGTAACATTATTTCGTGCATATCCTATAACCACTCCCGTAACAACCCTACGATCTCTACACGATGCCAGATGTTTCATTTGTCAATAGCAGACGAATGCCGAAGGAGTGTCTCAACAAACCTCGCACGATCTCCCTTTCATCATCCTTGAACTATTCTCTCCCTTTTAAACGCATTTCTTGCACTTACATGCACTACACTGCAACATATGTCGCGAGTCCAGTCGGAAGCTTAAAGATTGTTCCAGTTGGAGTCGTGCTCCGATGGCGGAGATTCCTGGAGGGAGAAATCCCCGTTCAACGTCGTGTAGGTTGGCTCTGTTCTAGCGGGCGAGATTGATTGATTGATTGATTGATTGACTTTTTCGTGTTTCCGGGCGCCTCAACTGCATCAGTCATTATTCCCGTTAGTGTAGTGCATGTTTTTTATCGGTAGACGGCGGTAATCTCCCCCGCTAGATGACGAGATCCGGCGCAGACCCACCGTCGGCTAGTGGGGTTTCCCCCTAACCAGGACTCTCCCACCAGGGGGGCACCGCCCCCACTCCCGGGACAAGCTTTAAGTTCCCGACCGGTCTCGCGATATATGTGGTAGTGTAATGCATGTTAGTGTAAGTGTGTGAGACGGAAAAGGACGAGGCCCCCTTTTGGTACTGCTCCGGTATTCGCCTGGTGTTGATCGGAGAAACCACGGAAACTACCGATCAGAGCAGCCGACCGCTAGAATTCTCCTCCAGACAGCGACTGAATTGACTAGCTAAAAGCTAGTGTCAAAATCCTGCCGCCGTCAGGACTCGAACCTAGGGCGAGCAGGTCAGAAGCGCTGCAGTGACATCAGTTGATGCACTGAGCTACTGCTACCGGTTTCTATCGGGCGAGGAATTCCTGCACTTCCAAGGATATAACATGCACTTACGGGACTAATACCGGAGCAGTTGGCGAGTCAGAGAAATCAGTCAATTGGCGGGAGACCCCTTCGCCCCATCGCGCCCACCTCTTCGCGTCGCAACGAAATCTTTCCGTTCGCGGCAACTACTACTGCCATGAATACCGTGCGCGTAATGCAAATGATTCCCGGCAGGTAGCGTAGTCCATGCAAGTGTGCGTGTGTGTAAGCAGAGAGAAGGGGAGAAGGATGAAGACAGGAAGATGGCAGCCGGTCCATGTGATGTGTTAGTGTGCTGCTGTGGCATTCACAGAAATTGCCGATCAGAGCAGTAGCGAGCCGCTAGGATCGTCTTCTCGACGGCCTGAAACCGTCTTATACAATTAGAGTGGAAAATTCGCCATCGTCATCATCGTTCCATATCACCCAGAACCCTCCAGGAGCACTTGCTCATCATCGACTCGTCCGGGTAGTCATCGACCAACTCCCGCTTGATCGCCAGTGACTTTCCGCGCTCCTAAAGCGCCGGCCCTCTGACCACGCCGCCACACCCACCATCGCTCCACATCCACAGGCACGCCGCGACCACTTCCTCATCCGCGACCCACTGCCGCTTGACCGCCCGCGGCCTGGCCTTGGGGCCCGTTTCCGTCGCCGCACGGAGCGCTCGCGTGCGCCGCGCAGTCGCCGCCGCTGCATTATCATACAATGACAGCGCGCCCACTCCCCACGGCCCACGCGCCGCCACGCCGCGCCTCGCCTCGCCTCGCCTCTCGCCACGCCCCTCGCGTCGCCTCTCGCCTCGCCTCGCCTCTCGACTTGCCTCTCGCTTCGCCTCTCGACTCGCCCCTGCACTCGCCCCAACACTCGCCCCAACACTCGCCCCAACACTCGCCCCAACACTCGCCCCAACACTGCCCCAACCTCCCAACACTCGCCCCAACACTCGCCCCAACACTCGCCCCAACACTCGCCCCAACCTCGCCCCAACTCGCCCTTACTCGCCCCTCGACCGCCCTCGACTCGCCCCCCCCCTCGCCCCTTCACTCGCCTCTCCACACGCCTCTCCACTCGCCTCTCCACTCGCCTCTCCACTCGCCTCTCCACTCGCCTATCCACTCGCCTCTCCACTCGCCTATCCACTCGCCTCTCCACTCACCTCTCGCCTCGCCTCCCGCCACGCCTCAACTGCTGTGATTGTTAGGCCCGGAAGTAAAATGCATGAAATACCCGAGAGGTGGCGATATTCCTTCGTCGCTAGAGCGTGAGATTCAGCGCCTATCTACGACGGTTTTCCGTATATTCCCCTCCAGTTTTCTCTCCACAGAGATATTGAATGACACTGGCTATTAATGAAAATGAGAAAATTCTTTATTTGTGAAAACGTACGTCCATAAACTTTCAATATTTTATGTAGAATAAGGGAAGTAACATTTCTGCATAAATTCGTTTTACGTATTTTACGCAACATCCAGCCAGTACGGAGATCGTGTGTTCTGATCATGAGCTTTTAGGCGCATTTTCATGGGCAGCAGGAAAGGAGTGAAACCGAATATGTAGGGATATGTCATTGAAAGAAACTTGACAATTTCTCCTCTGGGAAAGTTTCCCCGATCATCCGACCTCTCGCTGGTGATCGCTCTGGGCCAGAGGCGAACTGCTCTGATCGGTATTCTCCGTGATTTCCTCCGGCAAATCCAGGTGAATTCCGGACAGACCTTCTAGCAACAGAGAAGGGTCGTGCGATCCTCCTTGCAATATCGTCTCTCCACACCTCTCCTTACTATTTGTTTCGATATTTTCATATGGCCATCCCCTTCATCTAGAAAAGACTTCTGAGTAGGAGATGTAGTATGGTTACTTGAGGCATCTCAAGTTTTATAATCACATATGTTTCATTTATAATTAATTCTCCTGTCAACGCTGTTTTGCCATTTGTATCCAATTTTTCAGCCATGTCGTGAAACATTTTTTCGGGAAAAGAAGCGCAGAAGGTTCGAATTCGCAATTTTCGGAACTTCACTGGTTTGAATGAAAATAGGACTGTAAATCTAAAATATAAATTTGCTCTATTTTGACAATTTTCTAAAATCAAGTACTTAAAATTTCGCCCAATCTACTAAATGAAAATGAGAAAATTTTCTAAACATTTTACATAAATATTCCACAAAAACCAATCAAAACACCAGATATGATAAAAAATCCTTATCTTCAAAACGTAATAAAGTTGTGGGCGACTGTTAGACGCGGACGCAGGCGGACAATACAGAAATTTCCAACTCACTCCAACCGCTTCGTCTGCGCCTACTAGATGCAAACGCCACAGAGAGACCTCTGTTGAAGTTGTTTTTGCAGATACTTCAAGGACGACGAAGAGGAAGAATTGCAATCTTCCACTTGCCGCCCTCAGCGCTGTCCGTTGCCAGCCTCGCAGACATACCTATGGGGCCGCGCCAAGCGGCCACTGCTGCCACCGCTACGCGACCAAACTTCCCTTACCGTTCTGGTTCAAACACGCGATACATGGCAAAATTAGCACGTTTTGACGTACGTCTCATATATCCCGCAGAAAACAGTTGTCGACGCAGGGAGTTGCAAACAAGCAAACAGATTGTTCAAGTATCAATAGTAGTTTTATTCCAATTTCATCAGTGCCGCTGACCAGGAAGTCCTACGTTCGAGACCCGACGGCGGCAGGATTTTCGACACTTGCTTTTCAGCTAGGTCGAATTCAGTCGCTGTCGCGAGGAAAATTCCGCGGCCGGCTGTTCTGATCAGTGTTTTTGTGGTTTCTCCGATCGACACCAGGCGAATGCCGGAGCACTACCCTAACAAACGGACCACGGACCGAACGCGCTCTTTCCTTCCTCTTCCTTGTCCTATCCTCTCCCCTTACAAACAGACACACACACACAATTACACTAACATGCACTACATTGCCACACATTCCGGGAGACCGGTCGGAGCTTAGAGATTGTCCCAGCTGGGGCGGTGCCCTGCTGGTGGGAGAGTTCTGGTGCCGGATCTCGCCATCCAGTAGGGAAGATCACCGCCATCTCCCGGGAAAAACATGCACTGCACTACGATTCGTACATGTATCCTGTGCACGTTGTTAAATGCACTCACTAACGGGACTAATGACCGAAACAGTTGACGCTCCCGGAAACACGACAAAATCAATCAATCACGTACGTGCTATTGTAGTAGTACGTGTTTTTTTTTCTTGTTGAATAGACGTCTAAGTTTATCAGAGTGTATAATTGAAATCATGTGTAGCTGCGATGTAACTTGCGATTCGTACATGTATCCTGTGCACGTTGTTAACAATAAATCAATAAATTGACGCTGAAATGTTACAATTAGTGTATACTACTAACAATTTAAATTACTTCCCGTGTTGTGTATAACAAATGTCTTGCGCCAGATGTGCACATGTTTGTGGATTCCAAGTAGAAACAAGAGGCTTCACAAAAATCGACTTCTGATGTTCCATAGTAGTAAAGTCAATTGCTAGATATACCGGACGAGGCGCTGATCTCACGAAAGTGCCTCTGAGCGGGAGGTTGCAGGATTCTAGTCCATCAGCCGACACTAGCTAAGTGGAAAACAGTGAGTCTGGAGGAGAAGTGGCGGCCGGCTGGCCTGATCCGGAGAATTCCATGGTTTCTCCGATTAACACCAGGCGAATGCAAGAGCAGCACCCTTAAATGGGCTGGACCTCGGACCATCATGGCCACGTCCCGGTCGGCCGCCACTGACCGCGCGCGATCTTTCCTTCCTCTTCCCTGTGGCATCCCTACCTTTTACGTCACTTACATATTCAGTCGACTCCGGTTATAGTGAAATCGGATATAGTGAACCCTCGGTTATAACGAAATAGTGTCACTGGTCCTGTTTCACTTATATTACAATTAAGCATCAGAAGATTCGGTTATAGTGACCCTGAACCTCGGATATAGTGAACCCTCGGTTATAGCGAAAGAATGTCACTGCTCCCGTTTCACTTATATTACAATTAAGCATCAGAAGATTTGGTTATAGTGACTCTGAATCTGGGTTATAGTGAACGTAGCTATAAAATAATTGGATGTCTTAGGTTATTAGACGATTAAAAGGGCCTTCGGAGAGTTGGACGTATTTCAACAATGCAAGAGGCATTGAAAGATGTCAAGACTGCATTACGATATATAGATTCTGCAGAATCAAGTATGAAGAGAGACCGAACTCTACAGAAGAATCTAGAGAAATTATCGTTTCAGGCTGATTTCTTCAATAAACATTTTATTCCTTTCTTGTATTCATAGCAGGAAGATAGAAAAATATATACACGACCCCTTCGAGATTTTCATATTGCTCGAATTTTCGAAATGCACCGATGAGAAGGTAGGCTAAAAGTGAAACTAAAATCATTCATATTCACAAATAACGGACATGGGTGGACGTACAACCCTCAATGCTCCAACGGGGTCTCTGATTTGCTCTGCATCGGCCCAATGCCATTAACAACTAGGAAAGCGTTTAATGCGGAGGGGCATGTTCGTGCGGACGGGCTCCCCGGCGCTCGGCGGAGGTCGCGCTGCGCTTGGGAGCGGCTGGAGGCTGCTCCCGCGAGAGGCGGCGGGCGACGTGGCAACCGCGCACACGATGTGGCCGGGTCAACAAAAACACGCCGCGGCCCCGAGCGGCGTCAACAAGCGCTCGGTGCTTCCAGATGCCGCCGCCGCCGCAGGAGCCAGCCGCAGCGACGGCCTCTACGGCGGCGCCCCGCCCCTCCCCTCCCCGCCCCTCCCCGCCCAGCCGCGGGGCTGCAGGAGAATTCCGGGCCTCGGGCCTGGGGCGGCGGTGGCGCAGGCGGAGAAGGCGGCAGCGGAGGCTGAGGCGGTGGAGACAAACTGGTGGAGGCAGCGGCGGAAGCGGCGGTGGCGGTGGGGTGACGAAAGTGGCGGAGGCGGCGGTGGCGGTGGCGGTGGCGCCGGCGGGGTGGAGGGAAGGCGGTGACGAAGGCAATGGCGGGGCGGGATGAAGAGGGACGGTGGCGGAGGCGGCGGAGGCGGCGGAGGCGACGGCGGAGACGCACTGCAAGCCAGCGAGGAAGCAGTGGTCTTCGGTGGCGTCGGAGCAACGCACGTTGGGGCTTCGTTCTGGCCACTGGACGATTATTTTGACAGGTTCCCAAACAGTTGAGCATCACTGAAGTTGCTTCGCCCACAGAAATGTGCGTTCTCCCGCCAGCCATTTGGTCTGGATGCTTCAACGTAGTATCAGTTCAATGCTGGCAGTTAGGGGTTGGGGATAGTTTACAGGCCGGAGTTCGTTTCTTCTCATGGCCCCACTAATAAAGTAAGAATTGATACATCAAGCCAGAAAGCAAGTGAGAATATTAAAAGGAATTCTTTGAGAGAGGAATTGAAAGTGAGCTCATGCACGCCGAAGGTAGTAAATAGAGCCGTCGAATATCCAAGATTTCGCGTTATTCAGTTTCAACACACTTTCAGCTAAACTCGCTTTTTACCGACTCTTAATCAAATAATGATTCACGAAACTAGTGTTTCTTTTAAATACGTTAGAAGTGTAGTTTCCTAGCTTTCTAGCTACATGCAGATTTTTTACTGCAAACATTCTCCAGTCGCCGGTACGACAAAAATAATAGGGTTTACCTCAAACCGTTCACAAGGTAGCCAACGTTTATAAATTGATTGCGAATCATTCCTTCTTGTTAGTCATCCACCATGTCCTCCAATAATCGCTCACTGAATTGAGTTCGACGCAAGGGAGGTAGTTTGACGAACGTGGGGATGAGATCTACTGGCTAGTCGGGGAAGAGCGAATGGTAGTCCGAGAGAGAAATACGCAAGTGAATTGACAATCTGTAGTAGCAAAACTGTGAGCGGGAAAGGGACGCCTATGGCAGTGGCAGTTGTGATGTAGGCAACGGTGGCGTAGCCGAGGAGGGGTAGTCGAAATGGAATAAAGGCGGGAATTGTATGACGACGCCGTGGAAGAAATGTTGCCACACGCCGAGATTCAAGGCCTGGACCGCCGCCTGCGGGAGGGCGGGTGCACTTTGTGCCGGGACTTGGCTGAAGCTTGAACGTGGGCGCGCGGACGTTTGGAAGCAAAAAAGAAGGGCGGGTAATGCCGTGTGTTGGGCACGTGACGGGTGGGTTCAAATTCAGAGACGTCTCGTGCTACGGTGCTGGTGCACACATCTTATTCATTTGCGTAGAAATTGAAAAAAATCATCAACATCCTTTGGTGGTATTTGTTGTGGCCGAACGCAGAATACAAGTCAGTCGATAATGTGAAAATCTTCCTTTATTTGTGGCACATTATCTGCGTGGATTTGCAGCTCATCTGTCGCATGCGCGAGAACCGTGTGAGGTCTGACTTCATCTTTACGCCTACGGTTTTTGCTACGAGCGCAGCAGAAATCCTAGACACGGACGCTGGTGGAATTTAAAATCTTCGCCGCCAGAGGGCAGGAGTGCACGATCAGAGCTGTTATATTATTCAAATCCTCCCTAACGTCATTGCCACCGTGGGGGCAATGAATTGTTTCGCAGCACATGAGTATCGAGCCCCTTCTGACAGTGGTACATACGAATTGATTGATTGTTTTTTTCGTATTTCCGGCGTCAACTGCTTTGGTCATTAGTCCCGTAAGTGCATTTTTTTTTTCTCGGGAGATGGCGGAGATCTTCCCCCGCTACATCCGGCACCGCCCCAGCCGGGACAAGCTCTAAGCTCCCGATCGGTCTCCCGGAATATGTGGTAGTGTAGTGCATGTTAGTGTAAGTGTCTGTGTAAGGAAGAGGATAGAACAAGGAAGCGGAAGGAAAGATGCGGTGCGTTTGTTACGGTACTGCTCCGTTATTCGCCAGGTGTCGATCGGAGAAACCACGGAAAACTACCGATCAGAGCAGCCGGCCGCTAGAATTCTCCTCCAGACAGCTACTGAATTCGACCTGGCTGAAAAGCTAGTGTCGAAAATCATGCCGCCGTCAGGACTGGAAGCTAGGACCTCCCGGTCAGAGGGGCTGCCAGAGGCACTGAGCTACCGCTGCCGGCGGTTGAGTAGGCTGGCAGTGGGTGAACGTGGAGACGGAGAAGGGGGAAGGCCTGAGGAAGAGGTCGGCGGGGGGGGGCGGGCGAGGGCTGCGGGCGCCCGCGACCTTCGCAGAGGTGCGGCCAGTGCCTCGGCGCCGAGCGGCCTGTGGCTGTGGCTGCGCCTCGGCCGCCAAGGTCCCTCCCCTCGCCGCCACAGCGAGAGACCTCCGTGCTGCAGGCGAGCCAGCAAATCCAAGGAATTTCACTTGCTGCTTGGGAATTTATACTACAGAATATGTGTTGAAGACCATGTTTTCACTATATCTATAAAAATATCGACGATTGAAGACGATGTTTTCAGTATATCGATGTCCCTACAAAAATATCGACGTTTCAAACATCAATCTAATGAAGACGATGTTTTCAGTATATCGACGTGCCTATAAAAATATCGACATGTTACACATCTACATATTGAAGACGATGGTTTAGTACATCGATGTTTCTATAAAAATATCGATGATTGAAGGGGATGTACATCCATGTTCTTACAATATATATATATATATATATATATATATATATATATATATATACACACACACAACATATCAACGTTTTAAACATCTATATATTGAAGACGATGTATTTAGTAGCACATCGATGTTTCTATAAAAATATTGACTTTTTAATCGATGTACTATAAATCGATGTTTTTGTTAACAAAGATGTTTTGTGCTCAATTTTTTAGGTTTTGAATGTTTTGTTCGTGTATGCAAAATTCCCCATAGAAACAGTTTTCTATAATATGAAATAATAACTAATATTCTCTTTAACTGATCGAACCTCACGAACGTGGTCTGCACTACCTTAAATCGAGTAGACTATCCTTCGTCCGAGATGATCCTGATACCCTGGCATTTCCTTCATCTTTCCTCGGATTTTGCAAATGAATATGCGTTTTTTAATCTTTGTTTTCATTTAAATTTATTTATAATTTAAATACACGGCCATCGTCAAATTAAAATTTGTTACGCACGAATTTGATATTAGAGGTTACTAAACCAGCTTTAAAACACGGGTTGGATTTTGGTGGATACATTATTAACATTTATTTTTAAATTTTGAATATCGATACTTGGCAATATTGATATTTTGTTGTCCATTGTGAATAACTAGTAATTACGGATATTAATATACGAGAATAAAGTACGTTATGTGACTGGAAGACAAAAAAGTGTGTGTTGTAAACTTCATACATGTAGATAAGGGCTTCGTACATCCTGTTTCATACTGAAATTTGTCTACGACTATTGAAACTAATAGAAATTGAATATAGTTTTACTGCCTTCTATCGTTCTCCCGGGGGATGTTAATCCTTGATCTGAATCACTACCGTTGAACGTTCTAGAATGTTGCTCTGTTGTTTCAGATTAGTCATACCCTTGCCTCATCGAATGAATTATTTACTAGAAACGATGACTAATGACGCTACATAGTTTCAGTACTTGGTTTAAAAACATGATTGGTCGACGACCATTCAGTATAGTGTAGTTGCATCAAAATTACCATTATATTATTACGAACTGCAGCCATTTAATAAGAGAATAATACAATTGAAGAAGAAATATTTTATTCTATTATTGAGCATCTTTTTTTCTTTATATATTACATTGAATTTACTTTTTGTGTGATAAATATTCTGTTTATTTTAAAACCGAGACTTGAATGCGAGATGCGTACCGGTGCACGTGTTTCCGGCTTAAAATCATCTTTCTTTCTATTTACAATCGTGGTAGTATTCTTTCACTGATTGTGAGAGCATGTTAAGAGATTTTCCACATACGTTATTAAATTTAAATATTTCCCGGACTTACGTACGTGCATATACCTCAGCGACTTCTTCATAGGGATGTTTTCACAGGAGCCATTAGCACTTTACGAAGGGGCGTGACTGAACAGCTGTCGCGGCGGAGAGAGACTTCTCTGAAATACATGTGATGTTCACTTGTTTTCGCGAACTGTCACTTTGGCCCATTCTTAGGAAAATCGTTCTATATTTGATAGAAAAGGTGTTCTTAGTTATCGACCTTCAGCCACAATCATCCCTTGAAACATTTCACTGTCGAGTTAAGACACAGCAAGTGCAATGCACAAAATCATAAAGCACTATCAAGATGTTGGCGGACTCCGTGAATTTCCAACGAGATTTTCTATTGATGTTTCCTGACGCGGCAACTGCTATAATCATAAGTGCTGTAAATGCAGAGCTTGTTCTTTCCTGTGATGAGGGGTGTTCTTACCATCCAGTAAAGTGAGAATCAGCGTCCACCAGAATACCGCTCCATCCGGGACACGTCTAAGCCCCAAAGTGTTCTTTTGTGATCCTGGTGATTAAGCTGATAAGTCATAAACACTGAATTTTACAGGAGAGCAAAAAACAACGTTTAAATTAATTAAATTCAGGATTAAAGATATTCAAACGAAGGTGATATTAAAAAAGCAAACTGTTTTTGAGTAGTTTTTTTTAAAATATCATTAATCCCTCATTTATAGCATTAGCTTAAAGCTGCATTGTGCTCCCCTGTAAAATTAAGTTTTTTTGACTTATCAACTTATTCACCGATGTCAAAATATGTGGTATGTAAAAGTGGGGCATGTAAAAGTGTGCGTGTAAAAGGGCATGTAAAAGTAAGCGAGGGTGACACTGAAAGAGGAGCGAAGGGGACAAGAAAGATGAAGGAAAGTGGCCCTTTTGTTAGGGTAATGCTGCGGTTTGTTTGATTTGTTTTTCCTGACTGTATGATCATTAATTCGGGACATGTGCATGATATATCCAGGCAGATGACTGAATACCGCCACCGCTGTATAGTAAGGTCAAGCGTCAAACTGCTCGTCGACTTGTGATGTTCTTCAAGGGGACAAGCTCCAACATGTGTGGTAGTGTAGTACGTGTGTGTGGGTTTGTGTGTGTAAGGAAAGAAGTTAGAAAAAGAATGAAGAAAGCAAGGTACCGCGCGGCACGTGGCCCGTTTGTTAAGGTACTGCCCCGGCATTCGCCTGGTGTTGATCGGAGAAACCACAGAATCTCCACATCAGAACAGCCGGCCGCTGGAGTGGTATATCCGATGAACACCAAGCGAATGCCAGAGCAGTACCCTAACAAACGGGCCACGAACCGCGCGACATCTTTCCTTCCTTTTCCTTGTCCTACTTGTCCTATCCTCTCCCCTTACACACACACACACCTACATCCACATGTTCCGGGAGAAGGGTAGGGAGCTTAGAACTTGTCCCGACTGGGGCGGTGCCCCGCTGGTGGAAGAGTTCTGATTAGGAGGAAACCGCGCTAGCGACTGTAGGTCGGCGCCAGATCTCGCCATCCAGCGGGGAAAGATCACCTCCATCGTCCGAAAAAAAAAGCATGCACTACTCTTACGGGACTAATGGCCTAAGCTGTTGGCGCACCCGGAATCTCTAACCAACCATCGAGCCGTTGGAATTCTCCTCCAGGCGGCTCAGCGCAAGCGGCGGCACGCTCCCTCCTGCGAGGGCCGAAGGGCGCGCCCTGTGTGCCCTTGGCGGGCAGACGCTTCGCAGACGGCGCCCAGACGAGCCCCCCACCCCCCACCCCGCCCCACCGGAAAGCCGTCCGCGCTCGCAGGACAGGGCCGCCAGGGGGCGCACTTCCTCCACGCCAGGGGGCGCTGCTCAAACATCAGCGCCGAAATCCTCGGGCTCTCAGTCGCTCACCTCGGCACGGACCACTATACAGCGATTTTCCTAAGGATGAGCCAAAGTGACAGCTAGTGCTGGCAGCATTACTGAAGGTTCTGTGGTCGTTGTGCCCTTGAACCCATTAGACTCCCTTCTCGCATTCGTTCGTTTGCAGTTGGCTAACTTGGCTTCGACACTTTCTTTCGTGGTGTCCTTGTCCGACAAAAATGTAGTACACTGCGAGAAATAATTGATATTAGGAAGAGCAGTGTAACGTGCTCTTCTGTAAACATTCTTTTTTCTTTATATATTACACTGAATTTACTTTGTGTGTGATAAATATTATGTTTATCTTAAAACCGAGATTTGGATGCAAGATGCTTACCGGTGCACGTGTTTCCGGCTTAAAATCATTTTTCTTTCTATTCAAATTCGTGTCAGTTTTCTTTTACTGATTGTGAGAGCATGTTAAGAGATTTTCCACACGTCTGACCGTCCGTCTGTCCGTCCATTCATAAGTCTGTGAACAATGCTAATTTTTTAAGAACTGATATTCCCCTTTCGATCTATCTGATGTCGCGG
The DNA here is from genome assembly GCA_964035755.1 of Teleogryllus oceanicus. Classification (NCBI taxonomy): domain Eukaryota; kingdom Metazoa; phylum Arthropoda; class Insecta; order Orthoptera; family Gryllidae; genus Teleogryllus; species Teleogryllus oceanicus. The sequence continues at coordinate 5,691,031 of CAXIVR010000005.1, forward strand.
TCTATATTTTAATTTTGGAGAGTGCTTTACATGAAGCTCCTGAGACATTTTCCAAATTTTCAAAAAAGTGTCTCCATCGTTGTTTATGTTCTTTTGTTGGGTGGTGTGAAGTTTAACAGAGGGGTGCAGGTTTCATGTTAGTTCCTGATTTTTTGGAAATTGCAAAAGTTCAACATTTTTTCGGCGTCTTCCTTCAACTTAAATATTAAAAGATATTTTTCCCTTAATGAAATCTGTTCCTTAAAGATCGATTTTTAAATAAGGTCAAACATATTTTTCTCAAATTTGAGTACTTTTCCCGTTATTTTGCTTGAAATAAGACGAGAAAGTAAGTGGTCTTTTAGCATCACAAGGAAAATTTGAGATGACACATGACTTCTGAGAGTATATCTCCATTTTTTCCTGAAAACGATAGTTATTTGCTTCAGTAGAGGATTTCGAATGATCGATATTCGCATCTTCGCGGTTCGTCTCGATATTTTTGGTTGGAGCGTTTGGCCGTGCTCTCTTCGTCAATCGCGCCTAATTAATGTGCAGCAGGTGCGTCCGTTCACTGCGCTTGCACGTACGGAAAAAAAGTTCTTAATTTACGTATGGCTACATTTCAAATTGAAGCACGAAAAGTCCTGTATTTCATATTAATTATTACTTTTGGAAACCATGCGATTAAATCGCACGGAGAGTTCAATGCCAAATTGAATTTTACTTGCCCCTGTATTTATTAAATCATATTCGTTAATTCAGAAAGGAAAAGGAATGATTTCTTTGTAAATTGTATACCCGCCCTGGATTGGCCCTCCTTACGCCAAACTCTCCTAATCCAGCTTACTCTGCTCATTTCCACACTCCTCGTTTTGTCCTACCTCGCCTTAGCCTGCCGTGTTCACTATGATCACCGTTGGTATCATCCTGAAAATTACATACCAATGCAGAAGTGAAGTGGAAACACACATTTTAAGACATTAATGTGAATTCAAACTGCACAATCTAACACTACGCACAAAAGATGCGCTGCGAGTTTGCTTCCATGGTACTGCCAGAATTGGTTATGAGGACGACATTGATGAGGACATTTCAAGAAAAAATTTAAAAAATATTTATATAGCACACAAAAACATGTAATTTATACATGGAAACTTCGGGAGCTTTCAAGCATCACCTTATTTGCTGAGATGGATTGAGTAATTCATGCGGAAAAGGGATGTTTTTATAACTCCTTTCAGAATTTTTTTTTTAATTTTTAAATATAATTCAAGTTTTAAAGTATTTTAGAAGTAGAACATTTTAATATTACATATATCTGATTTTATATGTTTGCTATACATTCTTACTGTTTTCATTACATATTTATGAACATATTTTGACGTTTCATACTACATATTTTTCCGGTCACTACTAATGAGGATGACTCCATATACGAGGATGGTTAGCACATTTAGAGATATGTAACTCTTATGTTCTTCATCACCATATTCAAAACTGCTAATCCCCTAAAATGTTCTTTGTCAGCAAGTTCTAATAGAATTGCGGATGGCATGTCCAAAGTAAAAATATCTTTTCATTTGTAACATTGAATGAAGAATAAAATACAATTTTTGGAAAATTATTTCAAAATATTGGCGAATTAGTCCCCATCACTTTTTGGAGCAATTTTTTTGAAAAACAGGGATCTTGTATTCGAGCAAATACGGCACATATTGTTTGGAGGTGATGTCTTCAAATTTATTGTACCTAAAATTATTATACCATTTTGAACAATAAAATCGTGGCATTTTCAACGCGTTTTCGATCATTTCCGCGAATTCATTTGTTTCCCGTGCGATGCTCTCGAAACGTGTTGCGTTCTCCTCCTTGAGGCTGCCCCTTCGTAGGCCGGCAGCTGCTGGCTTTCGCTCCGTCGCCAACAGAGGGAGCCTGTAAAGAGACGTCGCCGGCTGGATCTGGCCCCGCGCGCGCGCGTCGGGAGATGAGTTATCTGGGCGAAGGGGTGGAGTGGGGCGCGGGGGGGGGGGGCTGGCGGGGGCTGCTTCGCCTTGCCGCTGACGTTTATGGGCGGCTTTAGCCCGCGCGGGCGGCGTCTGCTCTCCCGGGGCACCCCCCCCCCACGTCTCCGCCGGGGAAATGAACAGATCTTCAAGTAATCTCGGAATGGAATTACGAACAGATGCATGATGATGGGGCACTAGTATAACAGTTATTTACGAAATAAGTATGGGAAGGCGTCTTATTTCAATATGAGATCTTATTGCATTTCGGCTTAGGCGTGAACTGTCTGAAAAAGAGGGGAGGGAGCAGCCACATTTGAGGGCCTCGTTTCCTATTAAACTTTTTTTTACATTTGACATATTTTGGCTTGGAGAACCTCTTTCTCGCATATCTCAAATTGTCAGACGAAAAGAGAGGACATTCATGGATACTACATATTTTTGGAAATGATACATTTTTTTTATTTAGCAAGGCATGGGCCCCCTTTCAAAATATTCTGGGAGGCACAACCGTCTCCTCTCGCCCTGTTCACGCCCATGCGAGCTTGGAGTCAAATCAAACGAGACCAATTCAAAATTCCAAGACGAGATGAATGAAATAATTGATGGGTGAAACGAAAACTATCTTCGCTTGTGCAACAGTCTGAATTATTGATTGATTGTTCGATTGGTGTTTCCCTGTTCGACAATTGCTTAGGTCATGAGTCAGGTAAATGTAGTGAATGTTTTTCTTCAGAATTTGGCGGTGATCGTCCTCTGCTGGATTGTGAGTTACCGTGTCGCAGCTAGCACAGTTTTCTCCATCCACGTTTCTCCCATCAGCGTCGCACTGCCCTCGGTGGGACAAGCTCAAGGCTCCCAAGTGGTCTCCCGACAAGGGTGGTAGTGCTGTGCGTGTGTGTGTGTAAGTAAGGCGTGAAGATAGAGCAAGGAAGAGGAAGGAAAGATCGCGCGCAGTCCGTGGCCCGTTTGGTAGGGTACTGCTTCGGCATTCCCCTGGTGTTGATCAGAGAAACCACGGAAAACCACCGATCAGAGCAGTCTGCCGCTAGAAGTCTCCTCCAGACACTGGCGGATTTCGACCCAACTCTCTAGCTAGCGTCGATAACCCTGCCACCACCGAGTCTCGAACCCTAGGATGCCCAGTCAGATGCATTGATGTGCAATTAATTGACGCCCTGAGCCACCTAAGACACTAGCCTGATTGAATGCAAAGAATGCACTCAGAATGTTGCATTTCCATTTCTCTTCATTTTGATTCATTGATTTCAACATTTCAGAATGATAAAGGAGACACTTGATATGAATGAACAGCACCCCTCTCAAGAACAAATTAATACTTTTGTTGCAGGGGACATCCAACTCTTTGAGAAGGGACGATCAGCGTCATCTACATCCCTTCCCCAATTCGCACCTTGGATACGATCATCCTAATTCTCAACATTACCTCTCAATGTTGATGTAGGTAATATGAATCCCTAAATTATCACGACACATTAATTTCATTTAATAAATTCATACCGAGAGCGGTAGCTCAGTGCATTAACTGATGTCACTGCAGCGCCTCTGACCGGGAGGTCCTAGGTTCGAGTCCTAATGGCGGCAGGATTTTCGACACTAGCTTTTCAGCTAGGTCGAATTCAGTCGCTGTCTGGAGGAGAATTCTAGCGGCCGGCTGCTCTGTTGGTAGTTTTGCGTGGTTTCTCCGATCAACACCCGGCGAATGTCGGAGTAGTACCCTAACAAACGGACCACGGACCGCGCGCGATCTGTCCTTCCTCTTCTTTGTCCTCTCCTCTCCTCTTACACACACACTTACACTAACATGCACTACACTACCACATATTCCGAGAGACCGGTCGGATCTTCGAGCTTGTCCGGCTGGGGCGGTGCCCGCTGGTGGGAGAGTCCTGGATAGGAAACCCACTAGCTGACGGTAGGTCGGCGCCGGATCTCGCCATCCAGCGGGGAAGATCACCGCCATTTCCAGATAGGAAATACCAGTCAGGAAAATCCAGGTCAAGATACCCATCATGACCTCATCGTTTCATAAAGTAGTATTTAAGAGGCGTTCGTGTTAGACAAATACTGAACTTCGCTTTTATGTGCATTCGCTAAGTTTTGCATTTAAAAATATGCAATCTTCGAACTTAAAAACTTTCTATTTTCTCCTAGTTAACTACAACATCACACTCGTATGCTGGCTCTCATTAAAGTACGAAACGTTCGAAAGTACGAAAATATTAGTACTAAAATATGGCTGATAAGCGTTCATTCTATTAATTTGAAGGTATTAAAATTAGTGTATACTGTATAATTGGTCCAAGGGCATCTAATGGACACTACCTTTCATTTAAAAAAATCACGAAATTTGTTTGGGTAGAAAGTTTAAAATATTTTCCAAAAAACCTTTAATATTTTAAATATATTGATTATTGTGCTTTTGTGGCTTCTTCGCCTAAATTTTAGAAATTAAGGACGTGTTAATATGTACTGTATTAAGAACATTTAGAATATGCAAAAAATTAAGAATGTTTAAAACGTTTTTGGGAGGAACTGCATATTCAACTTATGTTTTGGGATAAGGAATGGCTAAAGTTACTGAAAAGTGGAAATGACTTTTGAAAACTATTGGTGCTCAACAACTCATACGTCTTCGCATTAATTCTAACTTCTGTAATTTTCGGTTTATACGCAGCTACTCACACCATCCAATGCTTCGAAGTTTCTTAGTTATGTGATTCCAGGTTGCAGACAATGGACTAACATCAATTGTTCTGATATTCTATCAATACTATAAATCATGGGATGGAGGGTAATAGTGCTACTACAGAGCATTCTTTCTCTTGTTATTTCTAACTATTGCTATTTTCGATCATTGAAAGAGATCTACAAAAATAAGACGTGCGCTATTCATTTAATCGTTTCTAGATTTATCTGTGAAAAACATTTAAAGGCAAAATTAAGCTCCACATTAAACACAAGTGTATACGTAGAATAGAGAAAGTTATGTAATGCTGTGGAAAATCAATTTCGAGATTTTAACGGAAATACACGTTTTGGGGTCCTCTGATACCGAAAAAGTGTTTTTCTCAAAACGTTCGTCTGCCTGTCCGTCTGTGAACACCACTAGCGCCTAAACCATACGTAGAATTGTTTTCCAAAATGGATATTCCCGGTCGATTTGACTCGGTTGAAAGCTGGAGCTGAAATTTTGAAAACTTTTCTTCAAAATTTGGGTGTACTTCATGAATCCCCAGACATTTTCAAAATTTTCTCAAAAACAGGACCTTAAGTTCCTTCATATCGATCCGGCAAAATCAGTTTTGGAAAAATCGTCTGAACGGTTTAGATGCTAACGATGGTCACAGGCAGACGGACAGACACAGCGTCAAACGATTTTTATAACAAAGGACGCACAAAACATGGATTCTCACTACATAAATGTCAGTAGAAGTAATGTATCCACAAAAAAAGATTTATCCGCCTATTCGTTTTCAAGGTCCGGCAATAAAAGATTTCTGGTTGGAAATCGCTGTTTTCCGACGCACGAAATTAGTAGTGCTTAATTTTGTTCGAGCAGTTGGTACATTTTAGATTGACATTTACATCTTACATAAAGTATTTTATTTATTTATTTATTTTACGTCAAAAACAGTTAAAAACTGCGTATGACGTGCTATGGGGAAAAATTCAAAATTCAAAATTTATTGCTTGTTTATCCTTGAAAATATATTTTATTACATGGGAGTTTGTATTTTTTCTCCCATTCAAAAATTCAAAATTTAAGTAGTATATGACTTAGTGTAGGGATCACAGAATTTTGAAAATGTGCACACAATTCACTTTTCCCATAGCACGTCATACGCAGTTTTAACTGTTTTTGACGTAAAATAAATAAAAAAATAAAAAAAGTAATCAGCTGACCTGCTTGTACCCTTGCCCCCTCTCCGCTTGTCCTCCTGTCTCCTGTCAAGCACGGTTAGACCCATTCCGGCCCACCTTTTAGGCCAAGCTAAGGTACATTGTCAGAAATTACATTAAATTTTTTAATGAACGACTGTATATGAATTTTAATGTATCTTGTACATTAAATGGAGATTAATGTACTTGTACATTAAATTTAATGTTAAATAAAATCTATTAGATTTAATGTACGACTGTTAACTTAATTGTACCGACATTAATTACTGTACATGTACATTAAATTAATTATACATGAAAATGACTTTCATGTACTTTACATTAAAAGTAATGCAGACATTTCTGAGAGTGTACCATTCAATGCGTTTCAGTCTGCTTTGTTTTTAGCTCTGTTTGTTTTTAGGTATTATGATAGTTTTCTGAACAAAATTATAATTTTTTTTACATCATATGAAATATATCAAATATTTATTACGTGTTTTGATTTAAGCTTGTTAGTAAATAGTATAGATCACTCTTTAGGACTAGTCGAAAAAAGTGGCGAGCAGCACACGTGGGGATTCTGTCTCCTGGTCCTCTCCAGAAGCGTCACTTGGGAGCACGCAAAAACCTCCCAGAACAGTCCACCGGAGTCAGTGGCAGTCTCCGAAGCAATTACCGCCAATTTAATATCTTTCGTGTGCTATCTCAGTCAACCACAGACGCATTTAATATAACACAATTACAGAAAAACCTGTTCCCTGACGTCACGGAAAATCTCCGCCGCACCTGCTGCTGTTAGCTGAAGCACTGAAAGAACACTCATACGACGTGGAAAGTGTTTTGCCCTTGGAAGAAGTTAAATGCTTTACCTGCGACAAATGCATAATCATGTGTATAATGTATAAAATTGCCTTTCATGTAAACTCAACAGTTGGGTGATAATGTAATGGGTTCTTTCATTAAAATTAATTAAGAGATATCCAAATGATGTTTCGGTAAATTAAAAACAGCTTCATTAATGAAATAATTGTCCAATTGAAGCAAGCGATTGCAAAGTAGTTAATGAAACGTAATATAAGTTGTGTTAAGTAAATCGATCCGTGTCAGAACTCTGTAGATTATTGTGACATTGTTGACAGATAACATTTACATTCATTTTGCGCTAATACCAAAGCGCTGGTCGGTTGATTACTGGTAATCAACCAATACTGACCGGTCATTAGTTCATATTAACCTGCCATCAGATCATACCGATAGTCTATAAAGCATCTAATACTACTAATCAGCCATCAGTTCATACCGATCAGTCACCAGTTCATTCCGACCGATCATAAATTAATATATACCAGACACCAGCTCAAACTGACGAGTCAGAAGTTTATACCGATGAGTTGCTAATAGTGTTAAGTCGCGGTTCTGATATGGGACAAAATTCGTACGGACAATTCCTGATGCAATTTCTTTTTATTACACGAGAACGAATATTTATTATAATCAATTTTTGACAAACACCCTTGTTGCTATGTTTATTAAAAAATGAACTGTAAATAGTAAAAGAGATATAGGAATGCCGGAGCTCAAGAAAACGAGCACATATTCGACTTCTTCCCCATACGTGAGACCTTTTAAATGTTTTTGACGCCCAATAAAACAAATAAATATATCAGTCAGACAGCCGAGAATACCAGCATGTTAACAGACATCATCAGGGAGTCACAATTATCATGCCAGAGGCCATACTAGCCAGACACGAGTGTTCGTAGCAGCCATGCATCAGTTACCATACCATCCAGTCACCAGAAGTCATCATTCATTACAAGTCACAATTATCATATCAGTCACCAGTGGCCATACCAGACACACACGAGTGTTCGTAGCAGCCACGCATCAGTTACCTTACCATCCAATCACCAGAAGTCATCATTCATTACAAGTCACAATTATCATATCAGTCACCAGTGGCCATACCAGACACACACGAGTGTTCGTAGCTGCCACGCATCAGTTACCTTACCATCCAATCACCAGATGTCATCAGTGAGTAAACCAAATGCCTTGAAAACAAACATTGTTTCATGAACACCGATTGATTGTGCTCAGACCAAACATTGTGAGTGCAGCGTTTCTGTCCTGGAAGTCGTAGAGTGAGAGTTCCGACGGTGAACGATTTTCAATATTAACTGCGTCGCTATGTCGAATACAGCCACTGTCTTGCAGAGACGGTTAACAAGTAACTAGTATGGTGGCATATTTCTTGGTTTCTCCGATGAATACCAGGCACATACAAACGAATTCCTGCTTGAGTTTTGTCTCCTCCTCTCCACTTACATACTCACACATACATGCCCAACACTACCACTCGTGTTGGAAGCCAAGTGTGGAACTTAAGGCTAGCCCCGACTGGTGCGATGCCCCGCTGCGATCGGAGCTTAGAAATTGTCTTGATTGGGGCGGTGTCGCTGGTGGAGTTACATGGTTGGAAACCCGCTAGTCGACGTAGGTCGGCACCGGATCTTACTATCCAGTGGAGAAAATAACCACCATCTTCCGATGAAAAAACACGCACTACACTTACGGGACTAATGACGTGCCAGGAATCACTAATAACCAATCAATTATTCGAAAGATTTTTTACCTCTAATGGCATGATTGGAATCACATCATTTCGGTTTAGGCGCTCTGAGATATTGTTTTTCCTAACTCCAAAGAAAAAAAGAATTGCAACGAGAAAATAGGACAGTATAACTGCAGCCCAGCTCCGAGTTAAATGCCCTATGACGTCGTGTTGGTCAGCGACTCTAGCGTTCCGCGCGGAGATCAAGGAATACTACGCCGCCTGACAATTCGTAATACATCATCGTTCTACTAAATCTGATCAAAAAGTGAATGACTTATTTTAAATATTTTAATTTTCATATGCATATAACTAAAACAGCATGCAAAGTAAAAATCTTGAACATTTTTAAGGAAAGAAGTGATTTAAATGTAATGAATGTTGTCCATTGAAAATTAATAAGGGAATCACGAGGAACCACAAGATTTTGTCTCGTTTTCTTCAAAATATTTCGAAATGTAAGTAATCTCAGTGGTAAATAAAGTTATCTAGGAGGGAGTATCATTTCTGTTGGGGGGGTTGAACAAGTTTCCTTCTTTCCTTACTAGTTTTTATAGAAAAGTAAAAGTAACATAATTCCCCTTATTATTGCTACATTTAATTTCAGAATTGTGGGCTTCTTTTGACACACACTTCGATATGTGTAACCTGGAAAAGTATAAGAATTCAGTTGAGGCATACTAAATATATCCCGATACACGTCAGATGTAAAGTTAAAACGTTGGTTCTAGGTCATTTTATGCGTTCTTTATGTCAACAAACACGAATTATTTTTTTTAATTTTTTAACCAGCTCTCAATAAAAGCACTTTCACAAACAAATTCGTATACTTCAGCAGCAGCCATCCCGTTTTACTTTGCACCAGGATCGCTAGCGTATGCACGCGCATCCCTAACGAGCCGACTAAAATTCGAGCTCAGCTACGCTAGTGTATTATACGTACGTATGTGACAAAAGTCCGGTTTTGTGTCGATGAGATTCGAACTCGAGAACCTCGCAGTCACAAACGCTGCAGCGAGAACGGTTTCTGTCACGGAGTCCTCCCAGCCGAACACAAAATTCGAGGGCCTGTGCGTGCGGTGGATTCGGAGCGGCGCGCCTGTCGAGGCGGTCATTCCTTCGCGGGCAACACTGTGCAACATGTGACACGCCGTTGTCAGCGCGCTCGCCCCCCCCGCCCCCCCCGCGCTTATTTACGGGCAGTGGCTGCCGCGTGGAGTGGCGCGCGGGGCGGCGCGGCGCCCGCGCTGTCGGAGCCGCTGATTGCCTGATTTATGGGCGACGCGGACCCCGCTCCCGCGCACAGGGCCACGCGCTGCCACCGCCTCCGTTCCCGCTCCCGCATGGCCCCGCCCCGCCTCCGCCCCGCCTCCGCCTCCGCCCCCGTCTCCGCCCTGCCTCCGCGCCCCGCCTCCGCCCACCCCCATGCGCCCCGCGTCCGCCCCACCTCCGCCCCCTCCCCGCCACCGCCCACGCCTCCGCCCACGCCTCCGCCCCGCCTCCGCCCGCCTCCGCCCGCCTCCGCCCCGCCTCCGCCCCCGCCTCCACCCCGCCTCCGCCCCGCCTCCGCACCGCCTCCGCCCCGCCTCCGCCTCCGCCCCCATCCTCCCCACCTTCACCACGCCTCCATCTCCGCCCCTCCCCACCTCCGCCCCGCCACCACCCCGCCTCCGCCTCCACCTCCGCCTCCGCCCCGCCTCCGCCACCACCTCCGCCTCCGCCCGCCTGCACCACGCCTCCGTCTCCACCTCCGCCGCCTCCCCGCCCCGCATTCGCCCACCCCTCCGCCCCGCATCCGCCTCCTCCACCACGCCTCCACCACCGCCCCTCCCCGCCTCCGCCCCGCCTCCACCACGCCTTCACCTCCGACCCTCCCCGTCTCCGCCCGCGCCTCCGCCTCCGCTTCCTCCAGCCTCCGCCCGCGCCTCCGTCCCCGCCTCGGCACCGCCTCCGCCCCGCCTCGCCTCTGCCTTCCCTCGTCTCCGCCCCGCCTCCGCCACCGCCACCGCCCCGCTCCCACTCCGCTCCCGCCTGTCTCCGCCTCCGCCCCGCTCCGCCCCCTTTCCGCCCCATGCCACGACCCCGCATCGGCTACCCCCTCTTCGACCCTCGCCCGCCCTCCCAACCACCGCCCCATCACTGCCACGTCGAATTCAGTTGCTGTGTGCCCCAGGCGAAGAGGCTGACCAGCGCCGATTCTTGCCACAACGAGGCAGGAAGAATACGGTTCGAGTAACTGTAGTTTATCCGTTTTCATTGTCCAAATGCCACGTCGAATTCAGTTGCTGTGTGGAAGAGAATTCTAGCGCCCGGTTGCTCTGAGCGGTAGTTTTCTGTGATTTTTCTGATCAAAACACAACGAATGCCGGAGTAGTGCCAAAAAAATCTTTTACGTAGTAGTGCTACGGATAGTGCACGATCTTTCCTTCCTCTTCCTCGACCTATCCTGACTCCTTACTTGCACTCACATGTGTTACACTATCAAACATGTCGGGAGACCAGTCGGGTGCTTAGAGCTTGACCCGGCTGGGGCTGTGTCCCACTGAGGGGAGATATCTGGTCGTGAAACCTTACTAGCTGACGTATAGGTCGGCGCCAGACATACTATCTTCTGGCAGTAGATAACGAGGAAAACACGTACTACGGAACTAATGGCAAGGCAGTTGAAGCGCCCTGAAATACCAATCAATCTATCAATAATTTTTGACCAAAGTCAAACAAGGAAAATGAGAATAATGTCGCAAATGTTATTAGAACAAAGAGAATACAAAGTGTACACAAACAAGTTAGCTTTCATTATCTAATGCCAAATACTAGAAACAGCAGTAAGAATAATACAAACACAGTGGCTGCCTGTTATGTGAGGAATGCTCAGCTTCCGTACATTTAACCGTATTAGTGTAAAACCATAAACGATACTTTGGAATGTTATTTTAGATCCCGGTATGGATTTACAGTTTTGGTATCGATTCCTCAATTAATTGATTATTGAATGTTTATTCTCTTAGAACCTAAGATCCGGCACCGAACTTCACCACGACATGCCGGTGTTTTCCTGACAAGATATCTTCCCCAACCGGGACACTGCCCCGATGCGAGTGATAGGGTAGTGCATGTGTGTGTAAGGGGAAAGGAGGGGACATAGATAAAAAATAAACGATCGCGCGCATGCTTTGGCACGTTAAATTAGGATACTCCGGCACTCGCTCCGTTGGAGAAACCACGGAAAACAACCGTCCGAGAGAGATCTGCTAGACTATCCGGATGCTGCAGCGGCAGAGGGCTGTCGTGAGCCACCTGAGCCGGTCCTGTCCCGTCGGCGACGAAAAAGCGGCGGCGTTTCCTGCTGCTCGTCCGCAACATTGTAGCGGTCCGCTTTTAGGCCCCGTCAGCCGCCATGACGGACGGCGCGTCGGAAGGGAATGCTGTCCACGGCGCAGACAGCCCGTGTCTGGAGCCGGGAAGCGAACCCGCTCCACATTCGCAGACGCTTGCCTGGCCACGAGGCGGGTCGGCGGGCTCGACCCGCGCAGAGCTTTGCGTCTGCTCGCCTCGCCACGCCTCTCGCCTCTCGCCTCTCGCCTCTCGCCTCTCGCCTCTCGCCTCTCGCCTCTCGCCTCTCGCCTCTCGCCTTCGCCTCTCGCCTCGCCTCGCCTCTCGCCTCGCCTCTCGCCTCGCCTCTCGCCTCGCCTCTCGCCTCGCCTCTCGCCTCGCCTCTCGCCTCGCCTCTCGTCTTTTGCTCTCTTGCCTCTCATCTGTCGTCCTCGCATCGCCTCACCTCCGGCTCTCGCCTCGCCTGTTGCTTCAGTTCGACTCTCGCCAAGTCTCTCGCTTTGCCACGCCTAGCCTCGCTTCACCTCGTCTCTCGCCTCACCTCTCGCTTTGCCTCGCCTAGCCTCACCTCTCGCCTCTCTCCTCTCGTCTCGTGCCTCTCGCCTACCCTTAGGTCGCCTTGCGGGACTTGTGGGGCGAAGTGAAAAATTCGCGCGGCGATATTATGGATGCGCGCCTCGCTTGGGCGGCGGCGGCCGCATCCGTCTTGCTTCCTGCCGTCGAGCGGCCGAGGGCGGGGGCAAGCCAGAGCACTGCGCACAGCTCGCGGCTCTTGCAAGCGGAGGAACCTCATTGTAATACACAAACCATGCCACAGGCATACCTAATGTGGTGGGACATAGCACCCACCAACCTGCCCGGATTACTGACCATCCGTAATGTGGCGAAAATCTCGAACGAATCATAAGTCCATCCATAACTGCCAAAAGTATCACTTTTGTTCAAATTTATCTTACAGACCTCTCAGAAACACAACTCTCTCCTACCGGCATGTTCCAGCTCTGCTATCTTCAATTCCCTGTACGTATTACTCCAGGGGAGCCGGAACAAGCTAAACGCTCACGTCTGGTCTTCCGACATGAGTTTGCATGTCAATTTGAGTAAGAGGGCAGGACAAAAAGCGGAAGGAAAGATCGCGCGTGGTTCGTGACCCGTTTGTGGGGTTCTGCTCCGGTATTCGCCAGATATTGATCGGAAAAACCGGAAAACTACGAATCAAAGCAGGCGGTCGCTAGAATTCCCCTCTAGAGAGCAACCTTATGTTCAAACTCGAACAAAATGAATTATCCTTGGCCATCAGATCCACACTTCGCAACGATGTCTTCTACCCATCCTAAACCAAAACATACGGTCCCCTTTTCCTCCAGAAACTCTTTCCTTTCACTCCTAAACTGTAAATGTACAAATTCAAACTGTCAAAGTAATATTATGAATGGAGCCCGGAAGTTTGGAAAAATGCCTCTTTATTCTTGTTAATGACAAGAACGACAATTTAATGACTTTTAACAATAGGAATCTCATTGTACTTCTGAAGATCTTTTATTAATTTTCATTTTGGCTTTTTTCCCCACAATTTTAGCTTCTTATAACTATTTTTGGCAATTTGTCCTTTTTGCATTTTCCTGTATTTTTCGTCATCAATTTGCTTTTTTCTCCCGGCGCTGATTCAATCACACAAAACACGGTCGTGTTTTGTCGTTTTGTGGTAGCGATGGCTTCAGGGCCAGGTAGTGTTAAATATCTGTATAAATGAGAAAGGAAGATGATACCAGTCAAGATTTCTGATTTTTTTTTTTCATTTTTCGATGGCTTCTGTTCGTTAACGAGGAATTCCATCCAACTTTTGACTGAGGCCTCCGATCACTTTTGAGAACAGAGCTCTGTATTTGATATTCCTTCTCGGTAGAGAACGAGAAATCGACATCCATTTTCATGGATGCCATTTCAAGACTCAAAAGGGAGTCCAAAAGGAGTAGCAAATCGAAGATACAGCGTCGCAGAGTAAAGTAAATTCGTAGTCATTATGCCAGATTGTCATGTGGAATCAAGATTAGAAAGAAAAGATCTTCTCCTCAAATGCTTGTGCTTATAAATTTGTAATTTGTAAATTTCAAAATTGGAATAAAAACGTGAATCATTGTCATTATTATCTTTTTACAATAATTTGCTTAAATGCGACTTTTATTGTTTATTTTTTCATCTATACTTTAGCCAAAATAAATGCCATTTTCCCTCATATTTTAGTAAAATAAATGCCTTTTTAGCTGTATATTTTAGGTAAAATAAATGTCTGAACTTCCAGGCTCTACTTATGAAACTTCAAAAATGGTGGAGGGTTTTACTGAGACCCACTTTCGCGTGAGATGAGTTCAAATAAAATCATTGTAAAATGTATCTTTCAAAACTTTCGAAATAAAATGAAGTACGGAAAGAAAAGTTAAAAATTCACTATCATCAAAATTAACATTACTACATTCATCGATTTCATTTCATATACAACGTCTATATATTTTATTGAATTATGTGTTTTACTATTTCCTTACAGTCACTCAGAATAACTTCTTTCGTTCTCTAGCTTTAATCCCAACGTCGGGGAAGATTTACAATTCCACCTAATACGGAATAGTGTTTCATGAATGACTCGGGTAAAGGCGCATAAGCTCTTCAACAGACAACGACCTCGGACAAGTTTTTTCATCTTTGCGAATAAGTGAAGTCTATTTGACTCCTATTGGACTGTAGGATGCGTGATGTAACGCCCGTACCAACTGCAATCGGACCACTTTTCGGTAGCAACGTTCGGTATGTCCTAGGGAGCGCAGTTTTGGAGAATGAGTGGGGCAGCCATGAGCAACTGATTTGTGCATCTGTTTAGGTTTTTAAGGAAATAATGATAATATGGTTCTTATGGTATAATTACACTACGTCCACATGGAACTGTGTCATTATGATTCCATGATAACTGTAAGCAAGAGTCATCACTCATCCTGCTTCTTCAGTAGGGGCTCGTCGACGTGTCTTGGATGGGGAGAAGGTTGGATCACCTCTACGTCTCTAGTATTTTGTAACACCTCTAATTTATCTTTACTATAACGTACCACGTTTATCCATATTGTTACATTTCTAGCTCATCTGTTAACATAAATATTGAAAGTACGTAGAGTGAGTTTTTGTTAAAGCTTATTTCCCATATTGGAAAGCGATTTTAATATATTTTTCAAAACGTTAGAGGCATCATTTTTCTCCTTCTTCTACCTCTTGCTAGAACGGTGACCAATTAAGAAGTTGGCAGACATAGAAAAACGTCCACAGTGGTCCAACATGAATATATCACGAGACAGAATTTAATCATTTCAAAGTCCGTTCGTGTGGAAGAGAGTCGTTCTTCACGCTCCTTACACATAACGAGCAGAAAATCAATTCCTCAAGCACGCCCTGCAACTCGTTTACAGAAGTTCAGCCAAGCAGAGAATTCACATTCAATGCGACACTTCGCGATGTCTCGTTTCAGAACACTTCGTAGATGTTGAAAGGTTGAAATAATTCAGAGGTATCATTCAATGCATCGATAGTTAAATGTTTACCTGTTTGATATTATATTTTTAGTATAAAGAATTTGTATTTAGAAACACTTTTCATTCTTAATTTTGTAATATATAAATCAAAGAGTTGAAGAAATGGATTTCAGATTTTACTGCCGGAAGAAAACTAGTTACAGTGAATTAAAAATGGTTAATTCCTATACAATAACGAGCAATTCCCGAGTGTGCAGATGTGCAGTTCCGTCACTCACGGCGAGACAGCTTTGCGTGCACCAATCGAGGCATATGGAGTGTCATTCGACGCGTCTCGGTCTCCTGATGGGGAACTAATATTTTGTTTTCAGATCCGGCCAGAACATTCAAAGAAATTTCAAAGAAAACGTGTTTTGCGTGTTTTGGCTCTGTGTTCTTAGTGAGTATGCTGACTTTTTGTATTTTCTCTCAAACTTGTATATGTATATTTCATTCATTTTCTTACTTAAATTTAAAAAACTACTATGATTACAAAAAGATCTAACTCTTCGCCCCCCTTCCTTCCTTTCTTTCTTTCTTTCTTTCTTTCTTTCTTTCTTTCTTTCTTTCTTTCTTTTTTTCAATTCTTCTCCTTTCATTTCTTAAGATGTTTTTTAAATTATGTAACTTTGTTAATTCTAATTTTATATTTTTCTTGTATCAGAAAACTGATGATGATGGCTAAGTCATCGAAAGCTGCTCTTATTGAAATAAATAGTATTGTTGACAATGACAACGCCTTCAATCATTTCGATGAGTATGCTGAGAATTAAACTCACGTTACATGTAGATTGCGTTGATTAAACCCTAGTACTCCGTTATTCTTTTCAGTCCACTGCACCATCATTTTCTTTATGAGGTTGGCAACCCGGTTGTTTACAAACCAGCCTTATGAAATGAAAATCACGCGGTAGAATTTGGAAGATTCGATGTATTTCATCGGTATTTTTATAATAAATTTGCAAATTGCCTTCGAACATTGAATTTCAAGAATATGAACTAAATAAGAAGAAAGCGATAAATGTAAGTACAATACTAGAGAAAATACATTTTTAAGAGGGCAAAGATCGTTTTTCAATTTAATGTGACTTAACACTTATTCACCGTATTCACATCCACATAGTAACATTCTAATGCTTTTATTCGCGTTGAGAACACACATCAGATCAGAACACAGATCAGAGATGTCAACGTTAATCGGACTTGAGTCATTTTAAGCGCTTATTCGAGTAAAATGTTTAAAAAGGGTCCATTTCGAGAAAATTTCGAAACGTTCGTGTAAAGAACCATAAAAATCATAATATTCATTTCATACTTGAAGGGTCTTGAGTTGAGGCACATAGATTGAGGAATATTAAATTTGATGAAAATCATTGGCACGGTTTGGGCGCTGGCGTTATTCACAGACTTGTTTTTGCCGAAAATCACATTATCGGTATCAAGTATCCATAAAACATTCTACCACCGCTAAGTATTCGGAAAAGTAAAGTACTACGTGTAGAAGCGGGGAAAATTCACATTCTCGTTATCAGGGACACACCCAATGAGTTTTTCTGTTCAAAATCGATATTTTCCGCTGCCGCTGTACAACGCTTCCTCTACACTATGCAGTGGCAACAATTGTTACTCGCCACCATCGCAGCACGTATGGTGGTAATCATGAAGCGTCATCGACGGGTGGATTGATTCATAGATTAATGATTCCGGTGTATCAGCTTCTCAGGTCATTTTGTTCCCAAGTGTTGAGCATGTTCTTATCGAGGAGGGAGGTGGGATGTTCCTCCGCTGGATGGCGAGATCGTGTACCAATCTACACGTTAGCTTTTAGCGTTTTCCTCAACCGCTTATCTCCCACCAGCAGAGCTCCTCGAGTGCGTAATTTCCTGCGGGTGTGTAAGTTTGCACTAGCCTGCGGCGGATGTGATGGTGTAGTAAATGTGAGTGTGTGTAAGACAAAGATGAGGATAGATCACGGACGAGGAAAGAAATTAGTCCCTGGCCCTTTGAAAGGGCACTGCTTCGGTTGATTGATTGATTGATTGATTGATTGTTCGTGTTTCCGTGAGCGTCAACTGCTTTGGTCATTAGTCCCCTTAGTGCAGTGCATGTTTTTTCCGCGGGAGTTGGCGATGATCTTCCTCACTGGATGGCGAGATCCGGCGCCGATCTACCGTCGGCTAGTGGGGTTTCTAACAGGATTCTCCGCCAGCGGGCACCGCCCCAGCTGGGAGAAGCTCTAAGCTCCGACCGGTCTCCGGAATATGTGCTAGTGTATTGCATGTAAGTGTAAGTGTGTGTGTAACAGGAGAGGATAGGACAAGGAAGAGGAAGGAAATATCGCGCGCGGTCTGTGGCCCGTTTGTTAAGGTACTCTCCAGCATTCGCCTGGTGTTGATCGGAGAAACCACGGAAAACTACCGATCAGAGCAGCCGTCCGCTAGAATTCTCCTCCAGACAGCGACTGCATTCTATCTAGCTGAAAAGCTAGTGTCGAAAATCCTGCCGCCGTGGGGAGGGAACCTAGAACCTCCCGGTCAGAGGCGCTGCAGTGGCATCAGTTGATGCACTGAGCTACCGCTCCGGTCGCTGTTTCGGCATGGCGCTGATCGAAAAAACACGGAAAACAACCTACGAGAGCAACCGGCCGCTATAATTCTCCTCCAGGCACAAACAATTCGACCCAGCTGTACAGCTATTGTCGACAATCCTGCCACCTTCGGGACTCGAACTGTAGGATCTCGCGGCCAGACGCACTGCGGTGACATCAGGTGATGCTTGAGCCACCTCTTCGTTGTAAAGCGGGTGCACGTGCTAAAAGGAGGCAGCGAACGGACGGCAGGCTGGGTGAGCGCGGGAGTGCGCCCGATGAACGCGTCCACGCTGCCAAACAATCGGCGCGATTGCAGGCCTCGCTCCGAGCAGGTCGGCGCGCGCTCGTAATTGCCTTCGTTTGCATCTGAAACCATCACACCCCGCTGCGCATCCGGACGAGGCTGCTTCCGGCTTCGGTTTCGGCACCCGCTACCTAGTCCCCGCCCCTCAGCCAGCGTCACCGGATGGGGTGGATCAGGGCGTCAACCGATGTCACTGGCCACACACCTCGCACTGGCAGGTCCTTCTGTTCCAATCCCTACAGCGGTAAATTCTCCTCCATCAGACCGGTAGCGGTAGCTCAATGCATCAACTGATGTCACAGCAGCGCCTCTGACCGGGAGGTCCTAGGTTCCCACTCCCCACGGCGGCAGGATTTTCAACACTAGCTTTTCAGCTAGGTCGAATTCAGTCGCTGTCTGGAGGAGAATTCTAGCGGACGGCTGCTCACCAGGCGAATGCCGGAGCAGTACCTAACAAACGGGCCACGGACCGCGCGCGATCTGTCCTTCCTCTTCCTTGTCCTATCCTCTTCTCTTCACACACACACACACACAACATGCACTACACTACCACATATTCAGGAGACTGGTCGGGAGCTTAGAGCTTGCCCCGCTGGAGCGGTGCCCCGCTGGTGGGAGAGTCCTGGTTAGGGGAAACCCACTAGCCGACGGTAGGTCGGCGCCGGATCTCGCCATCCAGCGGGAGACGATCATCGCCATCTGCCGAGAAAAGGCATGCACTACACTAAGGGGACTAATGACCATAGCAGTTGACGCGCCCGGAAACACGAAAAAAATCAATAAAATCCTCCAGTCAGCGACTGAACTCGACCCAGCTATGCAGTCAGTGTGGACAATCCGCCAACGTAGGAACCCGAACCCTGGCATCTCCTGGTCAACGGTGCAGCAAAGGCAGCGATCCGAAGCGTTCTCTTGCGTCGAGCACGAGACATGACGTCAAATTTTCAGTTTCAATATGTTGGGGTGTTCATAACAGAAGAACCAACGAGAGGTCGAGCGTGAAACCGGGAGCGGTGGCTCAATGCATCAACTGATGTTCCTGCAGTGTCTCTGACCGGGAGGTCCGGTTCTCGTCCAGGCAGCCCGAGTTTCGACACTAGCTTGTGAGCTAGGTCCAATTCACTCGCCGTCTGGAGGAGAAGTTTAGCGGTCGGCTGCTCTCATCGGTAGTTTTTCCTGGGTTTCTCCGATCAACATCAGGGGATTGCCGGAGAAGTACCCTAACAAACAGGCCACGCACCGCGCGCGACCTTTCCTTCTTCTTCCTTGTCCTATCCGCTCCACTTACACACACACACACACACACACATTGTCGAGAGAACATTCGGGAGCTTAGAGCTTGCTCCTTGCTCGGATGGTGCCGTCCGAGATTCCTGGTTGGTGAAAACTGCGCCACTCGACGGGCAGGCTATCACCGGAAGTCACCATTCAGCGGTGGATAATCACCGCCACTTCCAGCGATAAAACTATGCACTACATTTACAGACTAATGATCCTAGCTGTTGAACACTAGTCAATCGACGTATCACCCACTCCGTCCCGACACCTTGCTCTGCCTCTCACCCTTTTTTGATTTCTTCCCGTACTCACCGCCGCCCCTGTTCCCTCGCGCTTGCACTGTCCCCACCCTGTGTCGTCCCCAGCCCGCCTCTGCCTTCGCCCCCGTCCCCACCCTCCGCCGCAAGTCCGTCCTCGCCCCGCCCCGCCCTCGCCCCCCCCCCGCCCTCGCCCCGCCCCGCCCCGCCCCCCCTCCGCTCCCCACCTGCCTCGCGACCCGCGCGCGTCTGCCGGGCATCAGCCGTCGACCGCTGATTAATCCTCCACTCGGGCGCCTGTGTCAGTGGAGCGCTTGTTAAATACCTGTGACAGGAAATATGGATATGTTCTTGTCAACAGATACGTTCTAGTAAGATGTAATACTTTCGTATTAATTGACTCGATGATTAATCACTTTTTGACCATTGTTTTTATTTGAAGAAAAAGTCGATGTTGTGTAACATATCACATTATGTGTTCACTGATCATACACCAGTTGTTACAAAACGACAGTCATATAGCGCGCCCCAAATACATCACATGTTCATTTCTTGTAAGGGTGTCCAAAATTTAAAAATAATTTTATTATTATTTGCATAGCTATAAGTGATGATATTGTTATTACCATAGAGTAAGTTTGTTACATAGGTTAAGCGAATAGAGTGTGTTGTTAAGAAATAATCGTCCACGTTGCTACAGAACACTGAACATTTGATGGTGCCGTTTTTCACTAATATCCTACACGCAGCATAAAGACTGCAAAGAAATATTTCTCAGTGTCTAAGTGTGTGTTTGTGTGTGTATGTATATATGAATATATATATATATATATATATATATATAGAGAGAGAGAGAGAGAGAGAGAGAGAAGTGCAGGGCAAATTTTTTAGAAGAGACTGCACGTGGTGCACAGTCCATTTGTGAGGATACTGGTGAAGAAACCACAACATTCTCCTGGTATTTGTCGTAGAAACCATAGAAAACTAGGTACCATGGTAGCCACCAGCTTTAATTGCGCTCTAGGCAGCAGGTGGATTCGACGCAGCAATGCAGCTAGTATCGAATATCCGCCAAGATCTATAACTTGCGGTCAGAGACGCTGCAGCCAGCGGCGGAGTTGTCACTGAGCCTCCTCACATTGATTGATTGATTTTTCGTGTTTCCGGGCGCGTCAACTGCGTCGGTCATTTGTCCCGTTAGTGTAGTGCATGTTTTTCGTCTCGAGAGATGGCGGTGACCTTCCCCGCTGGATGGCGAGATCGGGCGCCGACCTACCGTCGGCTAGTGGGGTTTCTCCCTAACCAGGACTGTCCTACCAGCGGGCACCGCCCCAGTAGGGACAAGCTCTAAGCTCCGACCGGTCTTCCGGACTATGTGGTAGTGTAGTGCATGTTACTGTAAGTGTGTGTGTGTAAGGGAGAGGATAGGACAAGGAAGAGGAAGGAAAGATCGTGCATGGTCCGTGGGCCACTTGTTAGGGTACTGCTGTGACATTCGCCAAGTGTTGATCGGAGAAACCACGGAAAATTACCGACCAGAGCAGCCGGCCGCTAGAATTCTCCTCCAAGCAGCGACTGAATTCGACCTGTATGAAAAGCTAGTGTCAAAAATCCTGCCGCCGTGGGGAGTGGGAACCTAGGACCTCCCGGTCAGAGGCGCTGTAGTGACATCAGTTGATGCAATGAGCTACCGCTACCGGTGCGCCTCCTCACCCGATTGGGGCCGGTGAGTAGGAGGCGACCAGGAGGCGGCGCGGGATTGACTGAGGTATCGAGGTCAGCGCCAAATCGAGTGTCCTCATTGATTGTTAGTGATTCCGGGCGCGTCAACTACTAGGGTCATTAGTCCTATAAGAATAGAGCATTTTTCTCGGGAGATGGCAGAGGTCTTACCCCGCTGAATGGCGGATTCCGACGCCATCCTACCGTCGGCTAGCGGGGTTTCTCCAACCAGGTATCTTTCATTAGCGCAGAACCGCCCCAACCGGGACAAGCTAGAAGCTCCTGACCGGCTTATTTGGTAGTATAGTGCACGTTTGTGTAAGTGTGTGAGTGTAAGGGAAGGAACCAGGACCAGACAGAGGTAGGAAAGATCTTGCGCGGTGCGTGGCCCGTTTGTTAGGGTGCAGCTCAGGCATTCCCTGCTGTTGATCGAAAAAAAACAAAAACGGAAACTTTCAATCAGAGCAGCTGGCCGCTAGAATTCTCTCTCAGACAACGGATGAGTTCAACCTAGCTATCTTAGCTGGTGAAGAAAATCCTACCACCGTCGGAAGCGGAAGTGGATCCCTAGGACCTCCTGTTCAGAGGGTCTGCAGTGACATCAGCTGATGCTCTGAACCTTTCCCGGTATTTTGAGTGGATAGGGGTGGGCGAGGGGAAGGTCCGTAGGCGTTGAGGAGGCTTCCGGGGCGTAGGAGGTGAAAGTGGAGGCGTGGTCAGAGGAGACTGCATCGGCCGAGATGGCTCGTTCGATGCCGCCGAAGCGTCGTTGATTAGGAGGCCCTGGAGTTGGATTTCCGACGGTGCCGAATTTTGCGATGCTAGCTGGGGAGCTCGACCAAACTCAACCTCTATCTGAAGAAGAATTCTACCGACTCGAATCAGTAGTTTTCCATGAATTCTTCGATGAATAGCAGTCAAATGTCGGACCAGTACCCTAACACACGGGCAACGGACCGCGCGCGATCTTCCCTTTCTCAAACTTGTGCCTCCTCCTCCTCCTTTACACACAACTTTATACTTTTATTCAATGCAGTACCATGCATCTGATAAGAGCTATGGGGAGCATAGAGCTTACCCGGTTACGAAGATGCTCTGATAAGAGAGATAACTGGGAAGGGGATGACTCCATCAGCCGACATTAGATTGGCGCCAAATATCACGTCTGTCCGTAGATACACTACTCCAGGAAAGCATTGAAAAGAAGTTGGCGCGCTCTGGAAGGCTGCTGGGCACGGGGTGGGGTTGGGGGATGGGAGAAGGGAACGACTGAGTTGGCGGGGCGGGTCGCGGTCCACCGCCCGCTTCCGGCCGTTTTTGTGTCCCCTTGCGCGTGTGTCCAGTGTTTTGTCGAGTTTAATCCCCGGCCGCAACGAGAGGCGCGATAGGCATCTCGGGAGCGACGCCGCTGCGTGCGGCCGGGAAATAATGAAGGGGCAGCGCAGCGACACCCGACGCGGCGGGGCGGCAGGCGGAGGACGAGGCGTGCGCGCGCGCGCACACACACACCTCCCTCACTCTCTCTCACACACACATATACTTTCACAAACCCTCACACACACACTCACGCTCTCACACTTTCTCACACACACTCACGCACGCTCTCTCACACACACACACACACTTTCTCTCTTCTCTTTTCTCTCTACGTCTCTCTTTATCTCTCTCTCTTCTCTCTATGTCTCTTTCTCTCTCTATGTCTCTCTATGTCTCTCTTCTCTCTCTATGTCTCTCTTTCTCTCTCAGTCTCTCTCTTTCTCTCCATGTTTTCCTCTCTCTCATACACACACAGGAACAATGGAGAGGGAGGCTAAGGCGGATGGGCCATAGTTGTTTCGGTTTGAAGGGCCCGTGTTCGAATCTCGTCAGGGGCATGGATGGTTACTCGGATGTGGCACGGTGAGACCCTCCCAACCACTGAGGACTTTCTTTTAGACCTTATTTCATCTGTTTCTGGTTGGCACAGGTTCATGAAGCGTTTGCGTGCATGTTAAAGCCTTACTCCGGGATGTGAGTTTGAACCTCGTTCGAGGTATAATGGTTATGTCATGTGGCTAGAGGAGGGACTTCGGCACTTCCACCTCGGCCACCTTCCAGACATTGTCAGAGAGGAATATAGGCGAACTTCAACAGCCGTGGAGGAGGGGCCCATCATGATGAGACATAAACAAAATAATAGAAAGAGACTTGTGTGTGCTAAACAAGTCTAAGGGCTAAAATATATTGAGATTAAAAATAACTAAGTATACGATACGTAATACAGGGGAAAACGGACGTGCCTGTAAAGGTGTAGGCGAAGCAGAAGGAAGTTCACCAATGGATCAGTGGCCCAATGGACAAATGGAAGATGGTATATGGAATGAAATGCGACTATAGAAAATGAATTTGCATGAAAAGATATTTCATTCCAAACGAGTGCGATAAATGATGACGCAAGAAGACAATTGGGATTAAGAAGTAAGGGCCGACGGCAACTGAAGAAAATGAACTGGCTGCTAATGGAATGCGGTGGATCCGATCATAGCGCTAGATGGCAGCGAACGAGAGAAATTACAACATTCTAGTCGGGGCTCACACACATTAGAAGAACGTTGAAATGACGTGACTGTTGATTTGAAAGGGATAATGGTAGGAGTGCCATCAGGGATTGGGTCAATAGGAGCGGTTTCGCGAGCAGAGCTTGCGGACTGCACCCACAGGGCCGCATGCAAGGAAGGAGGAGGGAGGATCATAGCGTTTCATCCCTGTAGAAGTCGATGATACATATCCACAAATACATTTTAAATTATTTTCAGAAATAACGAAAAACAATTGAATACTTCAAGTGAATAGAACATTGATAACTACAAATCAGCAAATAAAAATAAACTTTGAATTCAGAACAAATAAAATATTCTTTATGAGAAAATAAGAAGATGCCTGCATACTATCCCTATAGCTTCATCACTGCAACACTGAGCAACATTTAAGAAACGGAAAAAACAGTCGAGTCTACACCAAAAATAAATTTGAAAACAAGAACCACAGGCTTTCCTTTTCTTCAAATGTCCAGAAAGTGAGGCTTATGTCTTCTGATGGTGAGGAGCAGAACGTCTGGTGCAGGGGTTGACGCGAGAGGAGGCCGGGTGGGGCGTGGACGCTTCAACCTGCAGCTTCACGACGGTGTCACCCAGCGCAGGTGCCTGCAGGACGGGGCGGGGCATCCAGGGCTGGTCTGGGGGCGATGGAGGCGGCGATGGGGCGGCGATGGGGGCGGCGATGGGGCGGCGATGGGGTTGCGATGGGGTGGCGATGGGACGGCGATGGAATGGCGATGGGGCGGCGATGGGGGCGGCGATGGGGCGGCGATGGGGCGGCGATGGGGCGGCGATGGGGCGGCGATGGCGGCGATGGGGCGGCGATGGGGGGCGATGAGGGCGGCGATGGGGCGGGCGATGGGGCGGCGATGGGGCGGCGATGGGGCGGGATAGGGCGAGGGGCGGCGATGGACTGGTCGGGGCGGCGGGCGGGGGAGCTGGGTCAGTGGGGAGCTGGGTCGGGGCTGGTTCATGGGCGGGGGCGGAGCTGTAATTTGCGTTCGGCGCGGTTTGTCGCTCTGCGGCGGCAGTTGCACCGTACGACTTGTCGCGATGGCAGCGGACGCTATCGCGGCGACCAGATCGCCTCCGCGCCGCGACCTGGGCGCACGCCATCCCGCCCCCACCCCGCCGCTTGTTCTTCAAAATTGCTCCAAGTTTTGTACCGCGAGCTCCAACCGGCGATAAGCATCGGGGCCGGCGGGGCGCCGCCTCCCCTGGTCCGCAGGCGAGGACATGCGCCGACGGCAGTGTGCGGGTGACGAGCAGTTACCCGCTGCGCTGTCTTAGCGGGAGACCGTTTGCTCTGCAGTGTCTCCGGCGGGAGAAGATTTCGAACGGACGGTCTTATTCCGTTCAACGCTACCTTACAAACGGGGCCTCGGACCGCGTGCGGCCTTTCCTTCCTCTTACTTCCTCACACGTTATTTACTCTTGCACCTATGACTTACATGTACTACTGCACCACACACGTCGGGAGCTTGGAGCTTGTCCCGGATGGAGAGAGATAGCTGGTTCGGGAAAACACTGCAAACCCACGTTCAGGTGGTCGGCAGATCTTGCCATTCAGCGGGGGAAATCCACAGGCACTTTCAGATAATAACAAGCACTACACTAACGGGACTAATGACCTTAGCGGATGACGCGCCCGGAAACACGATATAACCATGAGTGTGATTTCTTCCTTCCGACATCGTTGTAGGGCAATATTCCAGTTCTCTGTGAGATGTCCTAGCATTACCGAGGAACACGTTTTCGCTGTACGCATCAGCAAACTTTGTAAACACGAAGAACGTTATGTTTCTTCTTACAGTGCACAGTGTAGTATTAACGTGATGTACTTCCGAGTCGTGTGCCGTGCTGGGCGGGGCGGAAGCGGCGGTGGACCAGAGGCGGCGGCGGCGGCGTCTTGCACCGGAAGTGCTAGGCAGCACGCCCACGCAGCCCGGGCGGATGCAGCGGCGCACGGCCACGGGCACGGCAGCTGCGACACGCGCGGCGCGCCACACGCCACGCGCGGGACTATCAGCACGCCACGCCGCGCCACGCCACGCCACGCCACGCCACGCCGCGCCACGCCGCGCCACGCCGCGCCACGCCACGCCACGCCACTCCGCGCCACGCCGTCCCGCCCCACGCCGCCCCACGCCACGCCACGCCGCGCCACGCCGCCCCACGCCACGCCACGCCGCGCCAAGCCACGCCACCCTGCGCCACGCCACGCCGCGCCACGCCGCGCCACGCCGCGCCACGCCCACGCCACGCCACGCCACGCCGCGCCACGCCGCCCCGCCGCGCCACGCCACACCACGCCACGCCACGCCGCGCACGCCACGCCACGCCGCCACGCCACGCCACGCCACGCCACGCACCACCCCGCCCGCCCCACCCACGCGCGCCCACCGCCCGCCACGCCACGCCACGCCACGCCGCGCCGCCGCCACGCCACGCCACGCCACGCCACGCCGCCACGCCCCGCCCACGCCACGCCACGCCACGCCACGCCCGCCCACGCCACGCACGCGCCACGCCACGCCACGCCACGCCACGCGCGCCCGCGCCCGCGCACGCCACGCCACGCCACGCTCCACGCCCGCACGCCACGCCACGCCGCCACGCCGCGCCACGCCACGCCACGCCACGCCACCGCCGCCGCCACGCCGCACGCCACGCCACGCCACGCCACGCCCACGCCACGCCACGCCACGCCACGGCACCACGCCGCCGCCCCGCCGCGCCGCGCCACCCACGCCACGCCACGCCACGCCCAGCCCCCACGCCACGCCACGCCACGCCACGCCCCACGACACGCACGCGCCGCCACGCCCGCCACGCCACCCACGCCACGCCACGCCACGCCCACCCACGCCCACGCCACGCCCCCCACGCCCGACGCCACGCCACGCACGCCACCGCCGCCACGCCACGCCACGCCACGCCACGCCACGCCACGCCACGCCACGCCACGCCACGACCACGCCACGCCACGCCCGCCACGCACGCCACGCCACGCCCACCCCCCCACGCCACGCCACGCCACGCCACGCCACGCCACGCCACGCCACTCCACACGCACCACGCCAGCCACACCACGCCACGCCGCGCCACGCCACGCCACGCCGCCACGCCACGCCACGCCACGCCACGCCACGCCACGCCACGCCACGCCACGCCCACGCCACGCCACGCCACGCCACGCCACGCCACGCCACGCCACCCGCCACGCCGCGCCACGCCGCGCCACGCCACGCCCAGCCACGCCCACGCCACGCCACGCCACGCCACGCCACGCCACGCCACGCCACGCCACGCCACCCCACGCCACGCCACGCCACGCCACCGCCACGCCGCGCCACGCCCACGCCGCGCCACGCCACGCCCACGCCGCCACGGCCCCGCCCACGCCACGCCACTAGCCACGCCACGCCACGCCACGCCGCGCCACGCCACGCCACGCCACGCCACGCCACCCGTGCCACGCCACGCCACACCACGCCACGCCACGCCCACGCCCACGGCCCCGCCCACGCCACGCCACACTAAGCCACGCCACGCCACGCCACGCCGCGCCCACGCCCCGCCACGCCACGCCACGCCACCCCACGCCACGCCACGCCACGCCACGCCACTCCGTGCCACGCCACGCCACACCACGCCGCGCCACGCCCACGCCCACGCCCACGCCCACGCAGAAAAGACGCACTGCTCAATACGCGAGCCTTCGTTTCACTTACCTTATTACAACGCCCTTCATGCAGAGTTCCATGTACCGGCTTACTTGGTTGAGGGCATCGTCTGATGTCATTGCAGTGTCCCTTGACCGGCAGGTTCTAGGTTGATTGATTGATTGACATATTTTTCGTAATTCTGGGCACGTCAACGGATTTTATCTTATTCCCGTAAGTGTAGTGCATGTTTTTCTCGGAGATGGCGGTGATCTTCCCGCACTAGATGGCGAGATACGGCGACGACCTACCGTCGGTTAAAAGGGTTTCCTTAACCAGGATTCTGCCACCAGCAGGGCACTGCTCCAGCCGGGACAAGCTCCAAGCTCCGACCGGTCTCCCGGAATATGTGGTAGTTTAGTATGCGTTAGTGTGTGTACGTAAGAGGTAATAATAGAACAAGGATGAGGAAGGAAAGATCACGTGCGCTGCGTAGCCCGTTTGTTAGGGAACTGCTCCGGCATTCGCCTGGTGTTGATCGAAAGAAACACACAGAAAACACGAGGTCCTAGGGTTCGTGTCTCCACGGTGGCAGAATTTGCGATACTATCTAGACAGCTAGGTCGAGTTCAGACGCCGTCTGGAGGAGAATTCTAGCGGCTGGCTGCTCTGATCGGTAGTTTTCGTGGTTTCTCTGAGCAACACCTTGAGCAGGACGCTAACAAAGGAGCCATGGACCGCGCGCGATCTGTTCTTCCTCTTCTCTGTTCTATCCCCACCGTTTCTTACACACACTTACTCTAACATGCACTGCACTACCACGCATTTCGAAGAGCAGTCGGAAGCTTAGAGTTTGTTCCGGCTGGGCGGTGCCCGCTGGTGGGAGATACCTGGGTAGGGAGAATCCTGGAAAGGCGACGTAGCTTTGCGCCCTTACTCGCCATACATCAGGGGATGATCAGCGCCATTTCCAGCGATGAAAAAGCACTACGCCTACGGGACGAATAACTGTAACCGTTAACGCGTCCGGAATCACTAATTAATCAAAATATCAGTTTTCAACGCTCAAAACTCACACCAGCGTAATCCTCACGATAGTACAGATAAATCATTCCTATACCGTTTTTGACCTCAGAAGCAAGACCTCAGACCTCACGTAGAACGGCATTTTTAATTTTCCAATTTCGTCGCAACTCTTTTATTGGAATTTGGCGCGCAAGACTCACAGCGCTGATGGAGACTTTAGAGGTCATTAGAGAAGCAAGTGCAGTTCAAATCTGACAGGTGGCTGTCAAGGTCGGATTATAGAAAAAGAGAAATCGCCGAGAAAATGCAGCGCAGCAACTAAGCGATGTTCAGCAAATCCTATAAAAACATTATTATTCGACTAATTAAGACGAAGAATACGAGTGTGCTTTTCCCTTGAAACTATTGATCCTTTATAAACATTTTTACTAAGGGGTAGTGGAGATTTTTTATTTTTTTCGTAATTCCTAATAGCACTTTCTGTTGCTAAGGGGTGATTTTGTCAGGTAGAAAAATCACTTCAGTTCAGTTGGAGTCATTAGCTTAAAGGCAACGTTTCTGGTGTTTAGCGCCTGTCCTTATCATACTGCACGGAGCGTCATATCAAGGGCGCTTAACACAAAAAAACGGTGCACATCACCCGACCCAACACCTTCAACTGAACTAAAATGATTTTCCTACTGGTTTTATTTCACTCACACTCAAAGTTCCTAACAGGAATTACCACTATTTCAAAGTATTTACTGGAAACTCTTTCTCTAGTCCTTTGTTTATTCTATGGATAGCTCACCGCGTGACCCGCAGCAAAGCTCGTCGCTGGTCCTGGCTTCGACATTCGTTGAGGACATTCTCGACCATTGGGGAATGGACCATTCAAGCGCGATCAAACGGAGTCCCACACCGGTAGCAGTAGCTCAGTGCATCAACTGATGTCATTGCAGCGCCTCTGACCGGGAGGTCCTAGGGTTCCACTCCACACGGCGGCAGGATTTTCAACTCTAGCTTTTCAGCTAGGTCGAATTCAGTCGCTGCTTGGAGGAGAATTCTAGCAGATGGCTGCTCTGATCGGTAGTTTTCCGTGGTTTCTCCGATCAACACCAGGCGAATGTCGGAGCAGTACCCTACCAAACGGGCCACGGACCGCGCCCGATCTGTCCTTCCTCTTCCTTGTCCTATCCTCTCCCCTTACACACACACTTACACTAACATGCACTACACTACCACATATTCGGGGAGACCGGTCGGTAGCTTAGAGCTTGTCGCGGCTGGGGCGGTGCCCCGCTGGTGGGAGAGTCCTGGTTAGGGTGAAACCCCGCTAGCCGACGGTACGTCGGCTCCGGATCTCGCCATCCAGCGTGGGAAGATCACCGCCATCTTCCGAAAAAAACATGCACTATACTAACGGGACTAATGTCCAAAGTAGTTGACGTGCCCCGAAACACGAAAAAAATAATCAATAGAGATAGAATAAGACAGGGGAAGTAACATGTTCTCTCTTTCTGCGTTTCATCAACTAAAGCCCACCTGAAACAAAGCGCTATAGAAACTGAACAGCAAATTGTATCTATCTGTGCTTTAGCTACCTCACAAAAACACATTCCATACAAGACTACTTCATACAAATACTCTTTTCCATCTACTCTCCGATTCAGGTCATCTGAGCGGTTTTTCTGTCAACTAATGACTCTCTTAATTGACCGGAGGTGTCTGTTCGCACATGGGGATAAAGAATCAGAGAAAGGTCATGACCATGTGGATAATTTTGGCCTTTGCTGCCCCCGTGTGAAGCGATTTCTTTAATCCCCATTTGTGAATAATTCTGAAGTTGAGGCCGCGTCGCGCCAGGGCAGGTTGTGCCACGGAGCACGCGCAGAACGGGGCCCCTTTACTCCAGGGAGCACTTGCCCAGGCGGAGACAAATTAAGCGCATCTGGGGGCTTTCACAGAAAGTAGTAGTTGGCGCCGCCTCATTACGATTACAGCCCCGCGACCCCCGCCGCCCCCCTCACCACCCCACCGCCCTCGCTCCCCGCCCCCCGCCGCCACCCTCGCCAGGCCAAAGAGCTCCTCGATGCCGACTGCCATTAAAAGCGGCCGAGGGCGGATCCAGCAAGGTGAGAAGGGCGCTTAGCGATATTTGTAAAAGCACCCGTTAGATGAATGAGAGTTTGTGTTAACAAATATGAAATTTCTTCTCACCAAATCGTCATTTCAACGAATTTAGAACACAAAAATGCAAAGGTGATTGAGCTTACTTAATGGTCTAAGAATATATACTACTTTCCTAGAACTTCTTTGCATATTTTTATTGATACTGTTATTGTTAATTCTATTATTATTTCCACTATGTCCCATAAATCACGACAGAGATTTTAGGTGTCG
The DNA here is from genome assembly GCA_964035755.1 of Teleogryllus oceanicus. Classification (NCBI taxonomy): domain Eukaryota; kingdom Metazoa; phylum Arthropoda; class Insecta; order Orthoptera; family Gryllidae; genus Teleogryllus; species Teleogryllus oceanicus. The sequence continues at coordinate 5,722,223 of CAXIVR010000005.1, forward strand.
GGGAAATACAAAATTTACACCAATCAGCTTCCTAATTAGCAGATTAGTGACGGTGAGTACCTTTACAGTACTCTGCACAAAATATGGGCTGTTCTCAATAACGCAGTGCCTTATGCTTCCAAGACTTTTGGGAGTTTGAACCAGTTTTTATTAGGTGTTCCCGAACATTACACATTCCCATTTGCTATTGGGGAGATCTATTTTTCTACGCTTCACATTTTTCTGATCTCGATTTCCAAAGTTTATTTATTTAAGATGTTAGGATAGCACAGCTAAATCAACCAGAAGATGCGCTTGCCAGTGGGCGGTGGACTGTGGGTGGTGGCCGTTGGGCGATGGGAGGTGGGTGGTGGGCCGTGGGCGGTTAACATCGAAAGCAAAATATCGGTGTTAATAAATGGATGATTTTAATGGAAAGCATCGATCTTTTAAAAACATCGATGTTTTTTTAGCATCTCTAGCCCCGAGGGAGGCGATGCGCTCCCGTGGGCGCGCGGAGCTCACTCCAGCCACGAAGTACTGTCGAGGTTTCGAGCCCCCACACTCCCAGGTTTTTCACACTACGTTGACAACTCAACCACTGTTTGGAGGAGAATAGTAGAGGTGGGCTGCTCTGATTGGGGTTTTGCCATGCAATACTATGCCAAGCAGCAAACAGACCCCGTCCCTGCCTAATTCGTGTTTCTTTCTCACTCTTTACATTCACCAGACATGCCTGGAGACAACGCAGAGGCTTAGAGCTTGTTCTGGTTGTGTCCCGCTGGAGGAAATACGAGAAAAGGAATATCACGGTCTCCAGGAATATAATAAGCACGTGTAACCAATGTCCGTAGACGTTCACGCACCCCAAAACATGAAGTTAACAATAAATCAATCTAGTAAACCAGATAACTCGTAAATTACGCCTTCACGCCGCTCTTTGTTAGTTATTTCAATATAAAGAATACTCATCCTAAGATTTGCGGTTGAGCTTCGTTGTATACTGTATACTCCACAGAAGTATTTTGGGGGCGTGGCTGGTGATGGCAAACGTAAACGAACCACATGACCGATACATCGAGATTTCGATACATCGCTAAAGGGTTTTCGACGTCGATGAAAACATCGCCGAGAAAACATCGATGCTTAAAACATCGATATTTTAATTATAAACTAATAAACATGCTATTTTGCTATATTTTTAATTACATTACGTAAAAGGGATATATTTTATTGTTTGGTTAACAACATATTAATAGTATGTAAAAACTATTATCGGATGTAAAGAATAAAATTAACACTAAAGAATATCGTGTTTTGCTATCGATTTCCTGTTTCACTGTCGATTCAAGCAATGACTGCCTGGCGATAACATACATTCGTAACACGAGCAGCTCCCAAACTTCCTCAGATTCCACAACCGAAATGTGCAGAGTGATAAAGAGGATGACGCAAAACAATGATATACCTGTGGATTGCTGCTACAACCTCGTTATTAAAAAAAATAAAAGTAAGAATTAAAAAAAGGATGTTTTTGTAACAAAACATCAATGTGAAGAAAACATAAAAATAAAAACATCGATGTTAATGTATCGATGTTTCTGGTGGAAAACATCGATGTTTTTTGCCATCCCTAGGCGTGGGTGCCTGTGCAGGCGCAGAGGGGGGCGGGGCAGGTCGGAGCGGTGCATCCCCCAGCGGGGTCTAATTTACAGCGCGGCTCGCGCGCAGGGCCTTGCGGTCTGTGTCGCTCGCGGCGCGCGGGCGGGTGTGGGGTGTGGATGGAGGCCGTCGAATTATCGAGCCATAAAAAGAAGCGTCAGTACCGTGCCCCCGGCTCTAAGCGCTCCGTCTTCACGCCGCTGTCGTCTTCCCCGCGCTTTGCTCCGCGCCCATGTGTGTTCCGTTCTTTGATTCATTATTTCAGATACCAGAACAGCTACGGGCATTAATCCCGTACGTGTAGTGCATGTTTTATGTCAGCAAGTGTAAGTCATTTTCCCCGCTAGATGGGGCGCCCAACTGCCCATAGGCTAGCGGATTTTCCCCAACCAGGTACCGGAAGCGGTGGCTCAGTTGATGTTACTGCAGCGCCTCTGACCTGGAGGTTCTACGGTCGAGTCCCGACAACGGCAGGATTTTCGACTCTAGCTTTTCAGCTAGGTCGAATTCAGTCGCTGTCTGGAGGAGAATTCTACCGGCCGGCTGCTCTAATCGGTAGTTTTCCGTGGTTTCACCGATCAACACCAGGCGAATGCCGGAGCAGTACCCTAACAAACGGGCCTCGGAACGTGCGCATTTTGCTTTCTTCCTTGTCCTATTATCACCTCATATATACACACTGACACTAACAAGCACTACACTACTACCCATGCCAGGAGACAGGTGGGGACTTAGAACTTGTCCGGCTGGGGCGGTGCCCCACTGGTGGGAGATACCTGGTTAGGAAAACCCAGTTAGCCGACGAAGGTCGGCGCCGGATCTGGCCATCTAGCGGGGAAGACCACCGCCTCCTCACGAGCAAAATCTACGCACTACACGTACGGGATTAATGACCATAGTAGATGACGCACTCGCAAGCACTAACAATCAATCAATCCCAACCAGGTATCTCCCAGCCGTGGGGCATTGCTCCAGACAGGTCAAGCTCTAAACTCGCGACCAATCTTACCGGGAGGGTAGCTCAGTGCATCAACTGATATCACTACAGCGCCTGTAACCGGGAGGCCCTAGGTTCCCACTCCCCACGGCAGCAAGGTGTTTCGGCACTAGCTTTTCAGCTAGGTTCAATTCAGTCGCTGTCTGGAGGAGCGGAATTCTAATGGCCGGATGCTCTGATCCGTTGTTTTCCGTGGTTTCTCCGATCAACACCAGGCGAATGCCGGAGCAGTACCCTAACAAACGGGCCACGGACCGTGCGCGATCTGTCCTTCATCTTACTCGTCCTATCCTCTCCTTACACACACTTACACGAACATGCACTACACTACCACATATTCTGGGAGACCGGTCAGGAGCTGAGAGCTTGTCCCGGCTGGGGCGGTGCCCCGCTGGTGGGAGAGACCTTAGGAGGAAACTCCAGTAGCCGACGGTAGGTCGGCGCCGGATCTCGCCATCCAGCGGGAGAAGATCACCGCCACCACCCGAGAAAAAAAGCATGCACTACACTATCGGGACTAATGACCGAAGCAGTATACACGCCTGCAAACACGAAAAAATCAATCAATCAACGACCAATCTTCCGACATGCATGGTAGTGTAGTGCATGTGAGCGTAGGTCTGTGTAAGTAATGTGAGGATAGAAGAAAGAAGAGGAAGGAATGATCGTGCGCGCAAGATCCGTGGTCCGATTTTTAGGGTACCGCACAGGCATTCACCTGGCGTTGAACGGAGAAAGCACGGAACAGTTTCTATCGGGGCAGCCGGACGCTAATTAGAATTCTCTTCCAGACAGCGACTGGATTCAAAGCGATCTGTCAAGCTAGTGTGAAATGTGTGCCACCGTCGCGACTCAAACCCAGGACCTCCCGAACAGAGGCACCGCAGACCTGAGCAACCTCATCCGTCTGTGTTCAATACTTCATTCTAAATTATACATTCTATTTCACTGGCGGTTCGTTTCTTAATAGATAGAAAGACAAAACGAAGTCAACTGTTTAAACAAGTTCAAACGACACTGAAAACAAAATATATTAGCTGCAACCGCTTGCCATGAGATAACAAGGAAAGATTTACCGGTTCTTTCTGTCCATTCTCTGGAGCTCCCGCCAGCCCACGTTCGGCAGCTGCTCTGCTCTCCACGTCCGGAGACATTCTGACCATCGCCCTCGTCCACTGGCGAGTTGGTCCAGCGGCACCTGGTAGTTGAAAGGCACAATGCCAGATCAAAAGTTTACAAGATAAAATAAAACGCCATTCACTTACCAAGTAGAGAAAATACAAGACGTTTATGAAAAATGTTAATTATATCATTATACGTTTTATAAAAAATGTCTGCTTGATTCCAGTCGCTGAGGAGGCCAAACAATGATTGGAGAATGCGTGACGTCTACAAGAAATTAATATATAGTTTTAAAAAAGTCGGATAGATTAGGATGCACTCGGGTTCTGACGGTATGTTTTTTCCTCTTCAGGGTTTTTTTCCTCAGCCGTACCTTATAGTCTCTTTTCCGTGGCTTTGATGCGATGGAGAGACCATTTGGGGTGAATACCAGAATTCGAAAGGTTAGAACGCGATTGGATGTAGGTATTGTAACGGCTTAAAGGCCTTCGGTCTAGCAACGTATCATAAAGTTATCTAATTTGTCTGTAATAATTACCTATTAAATAAAATAAAATGAACATATCTCGGGAGATATTTGAGTAAATAAATTTCCATTGAAGTTATGCTCTTTTTGTACTTTGAAAGTTTGAAAACACACACAACTTACAAAGAATCCGAGAGAGAGAGAGAGAGAGGAGAGAGATGAGAGAGAGAAAGAGAGAGAGAGAGTCAGAGACAGACAGAGACAGAAAAAGAGACAGAAAGAGACAGAAAGAGACAGAAAGAGACAGAAGAGAGACAGAAAGAGACAGAAAGAGACAGAAAGAGACAGAAGAGAGACAGAAAGAGACAGAGAGAGACAGAGAGAGACAGAGAGAGACAGAGAGAGACAGAGAGACAAGAGAGACAGAGAGGCAGAGAGAGACAAAGAGAGAGACAAAGAGAGACAAAGAGAGAAGAGAGACAGAGAGTCAGGGAGACAGAGAGAGACAGAGACAGAAACACTATTCCTTCACCTGCACAACGGAGGGCTGATTTTTTCCAATGAAATAACACCTCGGTTGCACTCATTGCACTTCAACAAATTTGAAAACAGCTAATAAAAGACATGCAGGGAGAAACACGTACGACTCTCTAAAATGATTTCATTGGAATATTTTTTTTTGTTTTGTTTTGTTTCTGGTCAAAGAGTAAAATTAATTATATAGAACTGCATACAATGACAGGGTTCAAGGAGTTTGGTAGAAGAAACAATTTTATCACGATAAATATGACTTTTTTGTGACCATTAAACGCATAACAATCTCCAACATTCCCAGGTAATTATCGTATAACTGGCGGCCATTTGGTTTACAGAGAATCATGTATAATTTGGATTTTGGAAAAAATCACACAACTTACAAAACATACGAGAGAGAGAGAGAGAGAGAGAGAGAGAGAGAGAGAGAGAGAGAAAAAAAGACAGAGAGAGAAAAGAGAGACAGAGAGAGCAGAGAGAGACAGAGAGAGACAGAGAGAGACAGAGAGAGACAGAGAGAGCGAGACAGAGAGAGCGAGAGAGAGAGAGACAGAGAGAGCGAGAGAGAGAGAGAGAGCGAGAGAGAGAGACGGAAATGGAGAAATGCTCGCATGAAAATATAAAAGAAATGTAGTTGTACCTTGTAAACTTGTAAACTTGTAAATGTAGTTGTTTTAACTTAACTGGACATAAGCAATACATTACAATATGCAATAAACATTTTCGTGACAGGAATGAAAGTGGGTGACCTTGACTAATCTGAGAATGCTATTGTGCAATGTGCACAATATTGTGAACGAAGTCTTTTTAGAGTTGCCTAACAACCAGGGAATATCATTCCTTCCCTTTGTAAGTCTTTCTGTTGGTTGGTCATTTAACTTACCTATCTTTCTCATATCCCCAACTCATAGTGCCCGTTGCTCTTCTCTCCTCTCATTTGCATATAAACCCAATCCTCACCTTCGTTTCGAAGTTGCTTCTGACTTGGCTCCTTTTAAACTCATCATCGCAGTTTCTGCTACACAAATTCGTCGCATTGGAATTCGATTATCACATTCCCTTACTACACAATTCACTTGCCTTCACCACTCATTGTGTAATGTAGGACATTAACGAATTTAGCGCCGCTTCTTCTCGTTATTCTGTTGACAAAGCTGTTTCACTAACATATCCCTGTGAATTAGTGAAGGCTGGCGTGGATGGCAGATAAAACAGCATATTTTTCTCTTTATACGCGATAGAAAACATAAAAAGGAGTTTTTGATACTTGGTACTGTGGATGTGGAAAGAGAGTGTACATTGAGTCAAATCTCATGAGATCTGAAAATTTTGAGTTTCAGTTGAATTGTAATTTATTTCTACAACTACCCACGGGTTTATATGAAGATTCGAACGGTCATGAATAAACCGTAGCGAGGGACATACAATGCTGTAGCGATCTCGGTTACATCGACATATAGCATTCAGGAATGCTAAAACTGCCTAGGTTTCACTTAAGAGGTCTCCATCTATTGAATAAATAAAATTCAGAAATTAGTGCAAAAGGTGCAAATGTACGTTGACCAGAAATGTGGTTACATAGTGCATGCAACATAGGACATTTAAGGTTTAATAAAGTATGTGCAATGTGCACAATATTGTGGACGAAGTCTTTGTCTTCATACATTAACTCCTAGTATGTTGTTTATTGCAAAGAACAATCATATCAAAACACCTTTTCAATTCATTAAGCATTTCAACATATTACAATGCACCTCATCCATTCTTCATCCAGACACCTCATGTACTGGTAGATTCTTTCATAAAAAGAACTGCACGAAAGAGGATAAAATGGGTGTCAGACTTCTTTGTTTGATAACGTCCGTGAAATAATGGAAGTGGGAAGAGCGCGGGAGGTTCAAATTCCAATTGGCCTGAGTTGTTCGGCGGCGCCGAGTTACACACTTTGAAAAGATATGAGTGGAGCTGCTGCGGACGTTAATTCCATTGCTCTCCACTTGATTATCCTAATCGAGTTAGTCCTCCTAACCGCTGGTAACGAGCAGGCATCTGGCCAGTCTCACTGGAAGCGGCAAAAAAGGCCCCGAGGCTGGCGGCACGAAGCGACGGAGCGGTTGAGGAGGGGACGACGGGCGAGCGGCGAGGGCGGCGAGGGCGGCGAGGGCGGCGAGGGCGGCGAGGGCGGCGAGGGCGGCGAGGGCGGCGAGGGCGGCGAGGGCGGCGAGGCGGCGAGGGCGGCGAGGGCGGCGAGGGCGGCGAGGGCGGGGCGGCGAGGGCGGCGAGGGCGGCGAGGGCGGCGAGGGCGGCGAGGGCGGCGAGGGCGGCGAGGGCGGCGAGGGCGGCGAGGGCAGGCGAGGGCGGGGCGAGGGCGGCGAGGGCGGCGAGGGCGGCGAGGGCGGCGAGGGCGGCGAGGGCGGCGAGGGCGGCGAGGGCGGCGAGGGCGGCGAGGGCGGCGGGGCGGCGAGGGCGCGAGGCGGCGGGCGCGAGGGCGGGGCGCGAGGGCGCGAGGGCGGCGAGGGCGGCGAGGGCGGCGAGGGCGGCGAGGCGGCAGGGCGGCGAGGGCGGCGAGGGCGGCGAGGGCGGCGGGGCAGGGGGGCGAGGGCGGCGAGGCGGCGAGGGCAGGCGAGGGCGGCGAGGGCGGCGAGGCGGCGGGGCGGCGAGGGCGGCGAGGGCGGCGAGGGCGGCGAGGGCGGCGAGGCGGCGAGGGCGGCGAGGGCGCGGAGGCGGCGAGGGCGGCGAGGGCGGCGAGGGCGGCGAGGGCGGCGAGGGCGGCGAGGGCGGCGAGGGCGGCGAGGCGGCGAGGGCGGCGAGGGCGAGCGAGGGCGGCGAGGGCGGCGAGGGCGGCGAGGGCGCGAGGCGGCGAGGGCGGCGCGAGGGCGGCGAGGCGGCGAGGGCGGCGAGGCGGCGAGGGCGAGGGGGGCGAGGGCGGCGAGGGCGGCGAGGGCGGCGAGGGCGGCGAGGCGGCGAGGCGGCAGGGCGGCGAGGGCGGCGAGGGCGGCAGGGCGGCGAGGGCGGCGAGGGCGGCGAGGCGGCGAGGGCGGCGAGGCGGCGAGGGCGAGCGAGGGCGCGAGGGCGGCGAGGGCGGCGAGGGCGGCGAGGGCGGCGAGGGGCGGCGAGGGCGGCGAGGGCGGCGAGGCGGCGAGGGCGGCGAGGGCGGCGAGGGCGGCGAGGCCAGGGCGGGTAGGAGAGATAGCTAGAGGACGCGGAGGACATGACAAGGAAGACTAACAAAAACAAGACGGACGTCGGAAAATCGTAGAAAGAGAAGGAAAAGAACCGAGAGAAAAGTTTGGGAGAACAGGAACAGGGAAATTGGAAGTACAAAGGGCAGGGACGGGCAGAGGAAGAATGGAGGGCGGTGAAGGGAGGAGATGGATGGGTAAATTTATTCATCGTGAACTCTTGAGTTACTTGCGGCTACTACTTGTTTTCGGGCTTGTGCCTTTTTCATCGTCTGCTGCCGCGTTATTGGCCCAGGACGGCTCGCAACACCCGAACGCTGCGGACTTCCCAAAATGTAAAATGGCCGAAATTCCGAAAATGTAAAATAAAAGGGCAGACGACTGGAAGTTCACGGATAGGTTAGCATGATGAGTCGAAGGAAACGTGTTTAGGTTGTGGATAATAGAACAAAGTTGATAAACAATGGCAATTTTTTGAAGAAAAAAAATAAAAAAGACGGTCTTTCAACTTTCAATTTTTAGGAAATGAATAGATATTTTATATTATTAGCACATTTTATCATTCGGGGAAACTCTTTCTATTTTTGCCATTCCCTTTGCTGTTTATGGAACGGGCGTCAATATTCAATATAAATTACTAAATTTAAAAGTGTCAGCATTTCCCTAGGTCAGCACAAAATGTCAATGAATTTCATTAAATTTGGGACTTTTGTTCTGTACTCTTTAGCTCCAACTATTCCAAAACAAAATTAAATTCCTTTGTTTTGCGATTGTATTTATTAAATTAATCTTCATTGGGGAATTCTTCTCGATGTTTTCATGTATAGATTTTCACCTTCCCATTGCGGTTTCATTAGAGCACCTGGAATGAATGTTTCGAGATATTGGGAAATAAAGAAGGAGTCATTCTGTAGAAAAAAACGCTCCAGCGTGATCCTCATAATTTTTGTAATGAATAAATTCTTAACCGTTTTGTCCTCAAACGCATAAATTCCGGAAGAAAGAGTTCTTTTTAACATTATTCTTTATTTCGTTGTCACCTGATCTCGCCTCAGCTTTATGAACATTTATCAGGACTTGATGTACTGTAATATACTCGGGAGGTTATTAGTTAGTCATGTATGAACATAGAGCGCATTGTAATTCTGACGCCCGGCTGGAGGACTGTGTCTGGCGGTCTAAAATCGGACGCTGTCGCGAGCGATACTCATCTGTCTTAACATGTTTCCCAACTTCGTCAATTGACAAATTTACGTGCCTCCTGTATATTTTAGAACAAAAACCATCAAAGGAAATGTTTCAAGTCACAATTGTGATTTCTGCTTTTATGGAATTCAGAAGTGCAGAATAGCACATTACATTGCTATGGCTTTGAGTTACTTCTCTTTTAAATATTGAACATTAATTCTGTAGTGGCAGCGAAGATTTTGTGGTAATCGATGATAAAAAAATCCGGGTTATGAGAGATACCAACCACAATAGTAGGTCCTACTATGATAGGTCGGTATTGTATGTAGGTATTAGTAGATCCTACTATTGTGGTTGATATCCTTCATAACCCGGATTTTTTTATTGTACATTAATTCGTTCATGGATGAAATTCAGACATTGAAATCATGCAGTAAATTTATGGATCTAGTTGTTGATTTTTAATTTCTGGAAACTATTTACTTCCATAGCTGTTTTTGACAGCGTTGTTCAATGTTCCTGATTTTTCCTCAGCATAACTCATAAATATTTCGAACTAAAAGTGTACTATTAGATGTTTCATCCCATCGGAACTTTGACTACCCAGAACAAAAGAGCCGTAAACGCAACAATGAAGAAATTCCTTCGTGATTCCAGGGGTGCGTCATGGCCTTCCTAGAAGATCCTGTGAGTCACAGCTCTGAAGTTTGTGGTCTACAGACCCCTCCATTCCGGAAGAGGAGAGGTTACTAACTCGCTGTTACAGCACTCTTAATTTTACATGTTTACGTCATTGTTCGTAGCAAAACATAGATAATGAAATATTTATAGACATTCTGCATAAGAAAATGAAAATAGTTTACTAGTACACCGACACTAACAGATATAATACGACAGCTTATAAATATACAAAATATCAATTATTATATACTTCATTCAAGAAATTTAAAAAATTATAATAAAGAAGCAGATATTACCAATTGCGAAAGTTTTAGTTAGTAAATTAGCAGAAATAACGAAAGAAAAATGACAGTAATAGTTTTAAAATGTTCTTTTATGTAGCGGATTTAGATAAAAATAATCTTCCCATAGAGCATCCATTTTTATATTTTCTTTCCACTTCAATATTCCTTTGATAGGATTTTTGTACTAAAAATACAGGAGACACGTAAATTAGTGAATTGACAGAGTTGGGAAGCATGTTAAGACAGATGAGTATCGCTCGCGACAGCCTGCCATTTAAGACCGTCAGACACCTCAGGGCATCACTGAACAATACAGTTCGAATCCCGACAGCGGCAGGGTTTTCGGCACAAGCTACATAGCTAGGTTGAATTCAGTCGCTGCCTAGAGGAGAATTCTAGCGGCCAGCGGCTCTTGTTGATAGTTTTCCTTGGTATCTTCCATCAATACTAGGTTAGTGCCGGAGCAGTACTCTTACAAACGGGCCACGGATCGCGCGCCATCTTTCATTCTTCCTCCTTACATTCAGTACACTACTACATATGAGAGACCACCGGGACATCACACCAAACGCTTGCAGCGATTTAATATTCTAAGATATTGTAAGAGGTTACCGGCTGGGAAGGAAGTCGATGTGATGAAATGCACCGGATTCACGTTGCAGCGAGGAAGCAACACTGTCACCTTGCGTGATATTCTGTACTACACTTACGGGACTAATGACCGAAGTAGTTGACTATCGGAAACAAAACAATAAATCAACCCGTCTCTGGCATGCTGTAAATGGTATTTATCAACGATAATTTAGGCTCTGTGCGTTGCTGAAATGTAGGAAACGCGTCGGTGCGGGAGATGCCGGTCGATTCATCGATTAACTGGTTAGAGATTCCGGGCGCGTCAATTCCTTGGGACATTCGTTCCGTAAGCGTAGTACGTGTTTTGTAACTAGTGTCGGCTGGCCGTGCGCTGCGCCCTCGGGGAGGGCGCAGGCGCAACGGAGGTGCGCGCACGCGCGCATGTGGGTCAGTCACTGGGGGGGGAGGCGGCGGCGGCGGCGACGGAGCGGCGGCAGCGAGGGCGGGGCGGGGCGGGGCGGCGGCGGCACCGGGGCGGCGGCGGGGCGGCGGCGGCGGTGGCAGCAGCGGCGGCGGCGGCGGCGGCGGCGGCGGCGAAAGCAGTGGCGGCGGTGGCGGAGCGGCGCGGGGCGGCGGCGGCGCCGTTCTGCGTTTATGGGCCGTGAAGTTGCGGTCAAGTCGACCCCGCTCGCTCCGCCCCTTCCCGCCGCCCCGCCTGCCACGCGACATTGGCAACCCCAGCGTTTGAACGCCCTTCGGCGCCGCGCCGGGCGATTGGTTCATTGATTAGAGATTCCGCGCGCGTCAACAATAGAGGTCATTAGTCCCGCAAGTGTAGTGCCTGTTTTTATCGCGTGGAAGGGACGCTGATTTTCCCGGCTGACGGGCGAGATTCCACGCCGACGTACCGTCCACTAGCGATGTTTCCCCGACTAGGTATTTCCCAACCAGCGGGGTCCACCCAGCGGGACAAATTCTAGTCCCCGACTGTCTCTCGGCATGTGTGATTTGAGTGCATGTTGTGTAGGTGTGTCTAATCTCAAGACATGTGTGGTAGTGCAATGCATGTATGTGCAAATGTGTGAATGACGAAAGATGTTAGGACAAGGAAAGTCGAGGAAAGATCACACACGGTCCGTGGCCCTTTTGTTAGGGTACTCCTCCGGAATTCGCCTGCTATTGATCGGAGAACCACATAAAAGTTCTAACAGAGCAACCGGCCGCTACAATTATCCTCCAGAGAGAATTATTCTCCTCCTGATAATGATAATAATTAGCCTCATGAGGACAATTCTCCAGATGGCAGAATGAGTAAAATAATACCAAGTACGGCAGTTTAATACGACCTAGCTGTGTAGCTAGAGTGGAAAAGCCAGCTTTCTCGAACCACTGAAACAGTCGAACAGAGTCACTTGCAGACAGAGTTACAATGCTGTCTTTGAGTTACTTCAGACTCATTAGATTCGCAATCCTTTGTATGAACACAAATTCAGCCGCTGTCTGGAGGAGAATTGTAGCGGCCGGCTGCTATGATCGGTAGTTTTCCGTGGTTTCTCCGATCAACACCAGGCGAATGCCAGAGCAGTACCCTACCAAACGGGCCACGGACCGCGCGCAATCTCCTTCCTCTTCCTTGATCTATCGTCTCCTTACACACACACACCTACACTATCACATATTCTGGGAGACCGGTCGGAGCTTAGAGCCGGCTGGGGCGGTGCCCCACTGGTGGGAGAGTCCTGGTTAGGGTGAAACACCGCTAGCCGACGGTAGGTCGGCGCTGGATCTCGCCATCCAACGGGGGAGATCACTGCCATCTCAGGAGAAAACACATGCATGACACTAACGGGACTAATGACCAAAGCAGTTGACGTGCCCGGAAACACGAAAAATCAATCAATCAATCGTTGAATGAACACATGATGAGCAGCATCATTTTCGAGGATAATACTGATGATAATCAGTGGAAGGAAAGGAATACTAATGTTCATCTACATTAAGATTTCCAGGTTTTCAGTTTTTAGTTGTTACAATTCGGATACTCTAAGTGCAACACTAGACTGTAAAGAGAGACGTGATACGTTCCTAAATTTATGAGTATTTATATAGTGTACTGAGTGGTAGAACAATCATTTCCTAACGATGCTTTAGCCCTAGAACATTCAGAGCGCTTAACATGACCCTCAAATGCATATTGGTATTTAGAAAAGTGATTGGAAGGCCGCAGAAAAACGAAGAGAAGATGCCCAGACATCTAGTGAATCTTCAGACTCAAGTATGAAGATAAATAGGTATACACCTATTTATTATGTATATGTATATTACCTCTACAACTATTGGTCCCACTACAGCACAGACGTTCACGTTTGTTTATCTAAATTTGGAATTTTTGAAAATTCAGTGTTCAGCAAAAATAAAATCTGCGACATTCTTGTAAGTGTTCCTTGTTCTCTCCGGGGAAAAGAAAAAATTGAAGTGGTTTTGAGAAAATGTTGTTATTTTTAAGAAACTGAAAGAAATAACTGTAGTTTATTGAGATAAGAGGTTAATTTTGTTAGGTACATTGACGAAGAATAACAAAGAAGTAAGTTCTTCTATATACGTTATCCGAATTTTAGTTTATTGGAGTGTTAATGGTGGAAACCTCCAGGTTAAGTTTGACTCAACGTCACGATGTCCCTCTTTACGCAAAGTTGAACAAAGGAGGAACGAAGGTTCTGTTGGGTAGGAGGGATGTTAATACTTCCCAACGGTAACGATACACATGTGCCGTCTCCACTCCCGGGCGCAAGGCAACCATAGGCTGTAGGGCCATCGACGTCGCCCCATGTGTCAGAGAGCGTTAGCACTCGCCGTCAACGCCAGGCATCATCCCTCCCGCTTCTCGCAACATGTCCTCACCTCTGCCTGCCTCCGAGCCCCCTCGCTGCCCATCCCAATCAACCCTCCCCGCGCCTCCCTGTGTTCAACCCTCCTTGCCATCTCCACCGCCTCGACCCATCACAGGCCAACACCCTCAATCCCCGCCACCCTAGCCGCTTCCGCCACTCCCTGCTCCCGTTCCTCCTCACCTCGTCCCAGCCCCTTCCCCTCGCTCTGCCTCCTCCCCGCCACCCATCACAGATCTAGCCCCAAAACCCTTGCCGCCTCTAACGCGGAACGGGGAGTGGTGGGTCAGTGCATCAACTGATGTCACTGAAGCGCCTCTGACCGGAGGTCCTAGGTTCCAGGATTTTGGACACTAGCTTTTCAGCTAGGTCGAATTCAGTCGCTGTTTGGAATAGAATTGCTGGCTGCTCAGATCGGTTGTTTTCCGTGGTTTCTCCGATTAACACCAGGCGAATGCCGGAGCAGTACCCTAACAAACGGGCCACGGACCGCGCGCGATCTTTCCTTTCTCCTCCTTGTCCTATCCTCTCCCTTACACACACACACACGCACACACTCACACACTTACACTAACATGCACTACACTACCACATATTCTGGGAGACCGATCGGAGCTTAGAGCTTGTCCCGGCTGGGGCCGTGCCCTGCTGGTGGGAGAGTCCTGGCTAGGGGAAACCCACTAGCCGACGGTAGGTCGGCGCCGTATCTCGCCATCCAGCGGGGAAGATCACCACCAACTCACGAGGAAAACCATGCCCTACACTTACGGAACTAATGACCTAAGCAGTTGACGCGCCCGGTATCACTAACCAACCAACCAACCTAACGCGATCCTGCCATTCCGCATTCCCGCCCCGCCCCCTCCCTCCTCCACGCGCCGCGCCGCTCCGCTCCGCCCCAGCGGATGCCCATAAAGCAGCGAGGGCGCGCGGGAAAATAAACTCGGCTTAGTTGCGCGGGGGCGGGCGGGCGACGGGCAGCCGAGGGCGGCGCCTCAGCGGCGGGGAGGAGAGGCGGAGTCGGTGGCGAAGCGGGTGGAGGCCGAATTTGGAAGGTGCGACTGAAAAGTCCAGCAACCTGGAGGAAGGTGGTCACATGAGGGAGTAGCGTGACGCCACCACATGGCGGCCAGACGTCCGAACTACCTTAGAGGCTGTATGCCACGTGGGAACGAACAAAAGCTGGTGAGTACAAAGACTTTGGGTAACTGTGAGCCAACTGAAAGGGAGGTATTACTCCCGTGACGCAGGACGAGCAGGGCAGTGGAGACCGTTCCCCCGGTGACCGGCCATGTGGTCCCAGAAGCCACCCGCACATTTCAGAGAGGCTACGGGGTGGAGGATCAGATAACCGCCAAGAAGTTAGCTGGCCCGGGAATCAAAGAGGAGCTCGTGTTGAGATTGCCTCGCGTGCGGACGCAACTGCTGCCCCAGGAGGTATTCCTCGTGACACTTGCGAGTGCGTAGCACTAGGTGTCTGGGCACCGGCGCGGTCAAGCGTCTGGGTGGAGGACGCACTGGCCTGGGGACGGGGACCGGTGTGCGTGGAGTCACGGAGGTCATTTCGACCGTAACCCCAGAGCTGTAAATAGTGTAAATCTTGTTAATAAATAGATTGTAAATAGAGGTAGTGTCTGTTTTGTCATTTCGCTATCTCGACGTCACAGTAAGCACATGAGGGCGATGCTGGTAGTAGAGAGGATTAGTGATACAAAATTGGAGCAGGAGGACAGAGAAGCATGTAACCGTCAGAAGAGGATATTTATGAAATTATGAAGGAAATTTATGATGAATTTAGGAATTTATGAAGCAGTACCCTTCCAAACGGGCCACGGACCGCGCGCGATCTGTCCTTCCTCTTCCTTGTCCTATCCTCCCTCTTACACACACACTTACACTAACATGCAGCACAATACCACATATTCCGAGAGACCGGTCGGAAGCTTAGAGTTTGTCCTGGCCGGGGCGGTGCCCCGCTGATGGGAGAATCCTGGTTAGGGGAAAGCCGACGGTAGGACGGTGCCGGATCTTGCCATCTAGTGGGGAAGATCACCGCCATCTCCGAGTAAAAAGAACATGCACTACACTAACTGGACTAATGACCGAAGGAGTTGACGCGCCCGGATACACGAAAAAATCAATCAATCAAAAAGCAACCAGGCATCTCCCAAACAACGGTCCGCTGGCCCAGTCGAGAAAGTCTATGTGTGTCTAGAATATGTGTGTGTGTGTGTGTGTAAGTGAGGGTAGAGAATAGAAGGAAGGAAAGGAAAGATCACGCGCTGTCCGTGGCCTGTTTGTTTTGGAAATGATTCAGCATTGGCCTGGTGTTGATCGGAGAAATCACGAAAAACTACCGATCAGAGCAGCCGGCCCTAGAAACCTCCTAACAGCGGATGAACTAGACCTATCTATCTAGCTGGAGTCGAAAATTCTATCTCGTGGGGACTCAGAGACGCACTGCAGCGACAACAGTGGATGCCCTGAGCCACTTTTGCCGGTCGTTCAGCTTAAGATATTGTTAGGGATTGACGGAGACAATTCTCTCTCGACGATTGTGTTGCTTTCGTCGGAACACAAAAATGGCGGGAATTCCGGTTTTTCCTTCACGGGCGTCCCTTTTTCCAACGAGACCCGGGCAAACCACAGCTGCTGCCAGCAAACCGCAGCCCCCACCCCCACACGCCACGCCACGCACACAATACCCCCCTCCCCCGCACAGCCGCACACGAACCATTCATGCTCTCCTTATTTATAATACTTTCTGAATAATCTATTCTTTTGAGTATAACCATACGTGTTACAAAATATTAGGGTTTTCTTTTATATTTGGTGCATCACATTTCTAGGCCTGGTCGAGATTGAAGGATCATTTCCAAAGCCGATTACAAAAAAAAAAATCAAGATCTTGCAAGAGACATGGCTTACGAAATATAAATAATTATTTTCCTTCTCGGATAAGTACTGCACGTATATACGAAGAAAAGGTAAAGAGAAAGTTATGTAATGATGAGGAAAATTGACTTCGAGATTTCAACGGAAATACTCGTTTGGAGATCTCTGGTATCAAAAAAGTGTTGTTTTTTCTCTTTAATGTCCGTTAATTAGTCCGTCTGTGAACAACTCTAGCGCCAATATTAATCATAGGATTTTTTTCCAAAAATGGATATTACCGGGCGACCCACCTCGACGCAATGCTCTACTATTTTGAATACCATTCTTTACATTTTGGGGCTACTTTACATGAAGCCCCAGAGACAATTTCAAAAATTTCTTTAAAATGGTCCCAGTTTTTCTCCGGTTGTTTCGCAAGAATCCGATTTTTTTTCGCGTGAAGCATCAGGTGGTGGTGCGCGGAGACCGCAAAGGCGATGACGTAGAAACATCACCACACCCGCATTGCGTGTCGACACTCTTTCAAATTGAATTTCTTACGAGCATGTTCACCGTCAAGGCCTGGTAAAATGTGGTTTCTCAACAGGTATTAAATGGATCTGAAGCATACTACTGTTGATCATATAGCATAGCATGCAAAATATAAAGGCACGGATATTTCATGAAAAATAATGAAGGAACATCTGAGAGTAATATTTCAGAACTCGCCTACGAGTGCATTTTTCATTATTTTCAACTGAAGTTTAGAAAGTGCTTGTAGATTTTTCTTTGTATTATGTGGATTAATGATTTGTGAAACATACTACTACTACTGCTACTACAATCAAGAATGTGTTTCTAGAGATGACGTCACTGTGCAGTACACGTCACGAGATAAAAACAGACTGTCTTCGCTGCTGGAAAATGTATCAGCATACTTAATTAGTTGCATGACTACGTTACCAAATCCTGCATTGTTGTCGAATAAAGACGTTGAAAGTGCCTTAGGAAGCCATAGAAAACAGAGTTTTCTGCTCCCTCTCACCCACAACAATAACTGGAGAAAATTTTATGAGTCACTGAACGATTTCAGTAATTTACAGGGACTTTTACACCGATTCTATACTTCGTTAGCAAGCTGTGGCACGTGAAGGGCATATGACAGAAACAACAAAAGTCAGTGAACAGTAATTATTCTGCGCTTTTTACAGCGCTGCGTGTGATGTAAAACAGCTGTTACGGTGTCATCCAATCGGAAGGTTGAACGCCTTCATAGTGGCGTCACTGTAGTGACATGCAAGGCCCAGGTTGGATGGCATCGTAACAGCTGATCAAATGTCAAACGCAGCTCTGTAAAAACCGCAGCATATGGTTGGATAAAACACCCTAATTCGGCTATGTCACAAATAATGTTCCATTTTCTTTGTACAGAAAAATGGAAATATTAGGTTGGACATTTTTCTGATTAGCTATGTAAGAATTGTAGACGATGATACAACAAACTGAATACCCGTTTGTGCCGTTTTTCAGTATCCGCCAGTGTACGGTTTTCAGGAACCCGATGTAGACGAACGAGTGGTGATTGTTTTTTTTTAAAAGAAAAGTTTAAACTTGTCTTCGTTTTTCTTTTTCTTCATTTGTCTTTTTTAATTTTTCTTTTTCTTCATTTCTTTTTCCTTTTTAAATTTTTCTTTATTCTTCTTTATTCTTTTTCCTTATTTTAAGTTTTCTTTTTCTTTTTCTTGTTTTTTTTCTTCTTCTTTTCCTTTTCCTCGAGGCGCGAGCGCGAAAGGCGCGTCCGGCCGCGCAGGCAGGCGACGCGCATGGGGAGGAGGGGAAGGGGAGGGGAGGGGAGGGGAGGGGAGGGGAGGGGAGGGGAGGGAGGGGAGGGGAGGGGAGGGGAGGGGAGGGGAGGGGAGGGGAGGGGAGGGGAGGAGGGGAGGGGAGGGGAGGGGAGGGGGGGGAGGGGGAGGAGGGGAGGGGGGAGGGGGAGGGGAGGGGGAGGGGAGGGGGGAGGAGGGGGAGGGAAGGAGGAGGGGAGGAGGGGAGGGGGGGGGGGGAGTGCGTAACAAAGGAGCAGCGCCGCGCGAGGGCGGCGGCCGCGCGGACGTGCCTCCGCCGCCTGCCCTCCCGCCCACGCGCCGCGTCGACGGAGCGCGCCGGCCGCTACCGCCCCCCTCCCCCCCGCCCTCGAGCGGCCGTTACCGCGCGGGCACGCCTGCGCTGGCTCAAGTAGCGCAGACACAGCGTGGCGATTGTCAAGGACATTCGACTCCTGAAAGGAATCGACTCCGGGAGCGGAACCGGAATTGATAGATCGGAATCGATACTGAAATCGAATCGCAAGGAAAGAATCGATTCCTATAGGAATCCCGTTGAAATGAGTACATTCTCAAAGATATTCCTACCTACTTTCATGATAGCTTAATACCAACGTATTCAATGAAAGCATCGATATTGTAATCGAATCGCCAGAAAATTATTCATATCCGAAGGAATGGAATTTTCATGATTTCATGAACTTATCCAACGAAAGTATCGTTATTAATTAATTATATTTTTAATCGAATATTTTTACGTAGCTCTCGTATATAATTTTTCTCTAGGTATTAAGGTGAAGATTATTATTTTTAAACCTAAACCTGCAAGATGATCAAAACCAATAATACGTTCAAAATATTTGTGACAGATTGCGAAACCTTCAAAAACAACTGCTTCTGCAATTTCAATTTCACCAAATATGGGTTTACATAATTCTCTGAATGAAGGCTAGGGTTATTCTATACTTGCATATATTCTCTTGCAGTAAATCAGCTGTCACAGTGTCATTCAATCGGGGTTGAACACCACAGTGACGTCAGTGTAACGACGTGCAAGCTCTCGATTGGATGGCTCCGTATCACCTGATGATCTATCAAATGAACCTCTCAATAAATCGAAGTATAAGGTTAATGTATTTATATCGTGTAAAAATGTTCCTACAAACAGTAGAAAAATTCAATGTACTTATATCATAAAACAATGCAGAAGTTTTTAAAAGAACTTGAATTCATTTGATTCGATTTGGGCATTGTGGAATGGATTCGGAAGAATCAATAGCAAAGGAATAGAATACTGATTCCATTGGAATCGAAAGGTCAGAATGAGAACGTTGCTTCGGTTACCTCCTGCGACCCTCCCCGGGAGATCCGATGTATCCATGTATTCATAAAATTTGCCATCACTAGACGCACTCGCGAACAAGGATACAATATCGATGTGGGTATCTTCGAAACATCGATTTTTTTTGTTGAAATTATCGATTTATTTAACATCCATTTTTTACGTCGGTGTTTGTACGAACAAGGATAAAATATCATTAATATTATTCAGACCACAGTGATTTGACATGTCGATATTTTTAAAATAAAAACGGCCATCATAACAAAATTGTATAATAATTATCAGATATCCCAAGTTGAATATTATTCAGACCACAGTGAAAAAGGGTCAAAAATAAATAAACTCCTGTTTTCATCAACAAGGAAGACTGTATTACTTTGAATTATCAAGGCAGATAATTGAAGTTGTGTTAATTGTTCTGATGTTATTTTATATACTTTGTTTCGTCAGTGAAACCTTAATTAAAAATTAATATACGAGACCATTTTCAACCCCCACGTTAACGTCAATAGTTACTAATCCAGTTTTAAAAACATCGATGTTCAATAATATCACATGTTTTATTAGGATTGATGTTTTAATTTCGAGCCTGAATACATCGGTGCTTGGTGAGCTATCTCTCCGTTTTGCGCTGCCCATTCCGCCGGACGCGTCCGCACTCGCCACTTGTCGTGCGCACGGCGTCTCCTGCCGCGTGGCGTGGGCTGTCCGTCTCGGCCGCCTCCGCGCGCCTGTCGTCGCCGCCCCGCCCCCCCCGCCCCCGCCCCCGCCGCCTCAACGACGCGCGGCGAATGCGCTTTACGGCGGAGGAAGCGGCCGCTGATGCGCGTGACCTCCGCACGGCACGCCCCAGCACGCGCCCCCGCCCGCTCCGCCCCCCGCCCTTCACCACCGCGCTTCCGCACTGCGCTACTCCCATCCTCTCACCATTCTCCACACCCACGCCCCCGTACCGGTCCGCGTCCCGCCCACCTCACAATATCTCTCTTTCGCAAACCCGCGTGCCCGGCCTCCTCTCCCCCTCCCCTCCCCTCCCTTTCCCTCGACCCCTCGCCTCTCTTCCGCACCCGCCCTGCACGCCCGCCCCACTCCGCCCTTCCTACTTCGCCCACGCGTCTCTATTCCGCACCCTGCCCCGCCCCTCCTCGCACCCCTTCGCTCTCCTCGCCCTTCACCACCGCACTTCACTCTTCCGCACTCCGTCCCCCCGCCCCTCCTCGCCCCATCCTCCCGCCCGCGCCCCTGTGCCACCACTCTTACGTACCCGCCCCGCCCGCCCCACAACACTCTTCCGCAACCGCCCCTGCGTCCCCTCTCCACCGCCTCTTCTCCCTCGTCCCCGCCTCTCTTCCGCACCCCGCCCCGCTCCGCCCTCCCCGCCCTTCACCACCGCGCTTCGCACTGCGCTACTCCCCGCCCCCCCCCCCCCCCCCGCCGCCCCCCCCCCCCCCCCCAACCCGCCCCCTACGTCCCCTCTCCTCGCCCTCCTCATCACAGTCTCTTTTCTGCCCCACGCCTCGCCCTCCCCCCAACACCTCTCTTCCGCAACCCGCCCCTCCGGCTTCCCCAACATTTTTGGGTCTTACAAAATGTCAGAAGACAAACTAAAGATTTTAGGATCTAAACTCATTCATGTGCATCCGAACTCACAGTAGTTAACATTTCAGTTTTATGAACAATCGAACTAGAAATACTCGTTTGAGTTCAAGAAACTCAAAGCCACCACGGTGAAATCTCCACGCGTTCCGTCTTTATTCGCATGAAAATGTAGTACAGTTCTTTCTAGGAGACATCACTATCGTCAGCCACTTATTACTAATCTGACTACCAGTAAAGTATCCACGGATGAAATAAACAAAAGTTCGTTTTTAGTACATTACAACTATTTTAAGAAATGTAGTTCAGGGGTTTTGGTCGGATGGTAAATGATACAATGATGATGCATATCAGGTTATTAATTTGTGTAAATGTATATTTATATTAATGTTGTCTTCATGGTGTTTAGACCAGTTCTCAGCATGGAATAAAAATATTCCGAAACTTCGGCAAACTAATGGTTTAATTTTTATACTCATTCCGAACAAATTCCGTGAACTACATTTTCTAATTCAACAACATGGTCACGAATTCCACAATTACTAAAAATATAATGCTTTCATACTTGTTTATACAATAGTTATCCCTTTTGTTAGGTCAAGCTTAGTTAAAATAACAAAAAAAACTGCTTCTTTCGAATAAAAAAAACTTCATGAGCCAGCACATCACTATGGAAGTTCGTTGACGACACTAGCCAGAACACCACCGGCGAGGTAGATGGACCCATATTCAAGGATAACCAATCGGTACCCGCCCCCACTCCTCTCATGCGGCAGACCGGGAGCGGTAGCTCAGTGCATTAACTGATGTCACTGCAGCTCCTCTGACCAGGAGGTCATAGATTCGAGTTCTAACGGCGGCAGGATTTTCGACACTAGCTTTTCAGCTAGGTCGAATTCTGCCCTTGTCTGGAGAAGAATTCTAGCGGCCGGCTGCTCTGATCGGTAGTTTTCCGTGGTTTCTCCCTATCAATACCAGGCGAATGCAGTACTCTAACAAACGGGCCAGGGACCGCGCGCGATCTCTCCTTCCTCTTCTTTGTCCTATCCTCTCCTTACACACACACACACACACACACACACGCACACACACACACTAACACGCACTACACTACCACATATTCCGGGAGACCGGTTAGAGCTTGTCCCGGCTGGGGCCGAGCCCTGCTAGTGGGAGATACCGGGTTGCGGGAAACCCCGCTAGTCAACGGTAGGTCAGCGCCGGATCTCGCCATCCAGCGGGCGAAGATCACCGCCGCCTCCCGAAGAAAAAAAGCATGGTCTTCCCTTACGGGACTAATGACCTAAGCTGTTGACGCGCCCGGTATCACTAACCAACCAACCAGCGTAGTATATTGGAGACACCATCGGCGAAGTACACGGACCCCAATCCAATGAGAGCCCAAAGGCACCGGCCCCCGCTTCTCTCATGCGGCAGCGGGCACTGCGAGGCGAGGCGAGGCGGCGCCGGGGCTCCCTAAAGGTAACTCGGCTGTATGCTAATGCGCCTCCGTAATAAATTACCCACTACAGCGAGTTCCTCGCGCGGCGCCTAATTTCATTCATTGAAGCGGCGCGCGGCCGTGTCCGGCGTTTGAAGAGCGGGCCGTGATTCCCCTGACCCTAAATGGCGATTTGGCCCTAAACAGGGCGCCAGCAACAAGCCCCGCCCCGCTCCCGCCCCCGCCCCCGCCCCCGCCCCCGCCCCCGCCCCCTACGCCGCCTCCGCCCCCGCCCCCGCCCAACGTGTCCGGCACGCAGCCGGCGCATGAAGATTCTTGGGTGATGCTGACTCTTGAATCTGCTGAAAGTCCTCAAGGGCAGCAAAACGTTGTCCTTGCAGCGTCTGTGACCAGGAAGTTCTACGTTTGCTTTCCTGACGGTCACGAATTTTCGAAACTACCTACATAGCTAGGTTAACCTTTACCCTGACATGTGCATAACATTTATCGTTTTTTGCGCAGAATGAGCAAAAATCATGATGTTGCTGTGGTGCTGTAACGTGTGTTCATCGATTGTCAAATTTGCAATACATCACGAACTGCTGATGCCATTATCGTTGATGCGTGTGAAGTTCGCGGAGAAAAAAGGAGCGCCCCCTGCAGGCAGAGAGCAGGCGAAACGAGTTGTGTGATGTTCGGGAACATGCGGACATTTAAGTAAAATCCCCGGTAGAGATGCGACATCGATGCCGATGTTTCCGAAACATCGATATAATAAAGTCGATGTTTTTTGAACATCTATATTTTATGCTCGAGGTTATTGCGTTTTCGATGTTTTGTTTGGGGATGAAAAATTCCCATAAACACAATTTTGTAAAACTTTAAATATGAAATACGAACTGACTGTGTGACTGTATCTCTATGAGTTCGAATCGAACTAACGTCGTTTGTACTCCTTTCATGGAATAGACGATCCCTCATCAGAGATGATTCCAGTATCCTAGAATGTCCTTTGTCTTTCCTCCTATTTCGCACATGAAAAGGCGTTTTATAATTTTGTTCTCAGCTAAATTTTATTTATAAATTTATATACAAGGCCGCTGTCAAATTAAATTGTGTTCCGGATGAATTTAATGTAAGAGGTTACTAAAACAGTGTTTAAATACTGGAGTTTAAAAATAAGTATGAAGTTTGGCGGATGTATTATTAACATCGAGTTTTTAGATTTTAAACACCGATTTTATCAAACTTCGATGTCTTGTTGTCGATGTCGTATCTCTAATCCCCGGTACTGCAGAAGGTGCATTCAACCTAGCGGTAGACACTGGTAACTGGACCGGCTTAAGTGATTCAGGGCAACTGATGTTCCTGCAGTGCCTCTGACCGGCAGGTCCTAGGGTTCGAGTCCCGACGGTGGCGTGATTTTCGACACTTAGCTGGTCAGCTTTATCGAGTTCAGCCGCTGTCTGAAGGAAACTTCAAAGGACACTATCAAAAATGTCGGGAGACCATTCCAGAGCTTAGAACTTGTCTCGGTTGGGGCGGTGCCCGGTGATGAGAGATACCTGATCGGGGAAAACGTGCAAGTCGATAGGTAGGTCGGCACCTGATATTGCCAGCCACCGGGAAAGATAACCGCCACTATCTGCGATAAAAACATGCACTACAGTTATGGGACTAACGACCTAAGCAGTTGACACTCCCGAAAACATTAATCAATGAATAATTTGCCGAATAGGCCTCGCCCCAGCGCCGCGTACCGGGAGCGGTAGCTCAGTGCATCAACTGATGTCACTGCAGTTCCTCTGACCGGGAGGTCCTAGGTTACACTCCCCACGGCGGCAGGATTTTCGACACTAGCTTTTCAGCTAGGTCGAATTCAGTCGCTGTCTGGAGGAGAATTCTAGCGGCCGGCTGCTCTGATCGGGAGTTTTCCGTGGTTTCACGGATCAACACCAGGTGAATGCCAGAGCAGTACCCTATCAATTGGGGATCTTTGCTTTCTCTTCCTTGTCAAATCCTCTCCCCTTACACAGACACACACACACACACACACACACACACACACACACACACACTTACTCTAACATGCACTACACTACCACGTATTCCGGGAAACCGGTCAGGAGCTTAGAGCTTGTCCCGACTGGGCGGTGCGCCGCTGGTGGGAGAGTCCTGGTTGGAAACCCGCTAACCAACGGTAGGTCGGCGCCGGATCTCACCATCCAGCGGGGAAGATCACCGACATCTTCCGATAAAAAACATGCACTACACTTACAGGACTAATGCTCAAAGCAGTTGACGCACACGGAAACACGAAGAAATCAATCAATCAATCCTAGTGCCGCAATATTCGTCGTCATGCTCGGCACCGAGTGGTTGGGCCAGAACGCGTCCTCGCCTCCCGCCCCACTCCCCTCCATGTGGCACTTGGCCCCTCGCCTCTCCGCGCCCTCGCGAGGACGGAGATCCAGGTGGCGAGCGAGCGCTCCCGTCCTCTTTCATTCCCGTCCTCGCGCGGCGGCGGGCGTCCTCAAGACGAAAGCGAAACAACGGCCGGGAAGAAAGGAAAGGGAAGCTGACAATACATTGTTGTTTCTTTTAAGAGGGTTTTTCTTTTTATTGTTATTATTACGAACGCCGCTGCCGCTCTCGGCGCGCTGTCGTCGAGGGAGCGAGGGGAGGCGGCGGCGGTAGGGCACAGTGGCGCGCAGTGCTACCAACGTGCGCAACATTCGACAACTCACGCTTTTGCCTTACGGATATACACTTCTATGTACGTCTGCGTGGGCAAGGAGATAGGATAGGACTAGTGATAAAGTGATGGTTCGTGACTCGGGTGTTACGGTACTGCTCCGGCAATCGCCTGGTGTTGATGGGGAAAATCACTGAAAACTACCGAGCAGCCACCTAAATTCGACCTAGCCAATCAATGTGGTGTCGAAAATTCGCCCATCCCGGGCCTCGAACCCTAGGACATCCTGCACAGAGCTGAGGCACGTTCGAATGGCCCTTGTATTGCCGGAAATACCTGCACAGGTCTAAGCGATATTGTCGGTTGAGCGGATACACACTACTATAGTCAGCACATCAATATTATTGATTGTAATGGAATTGACTAAACGGGAAGTTTATCTTTGACGACAGACTAATTGCGATTGGGGCGCGTTAACTCTTAAGACCATAAGTCCCGTAAGTGTATTGCATGCTTTTTGATTGCAAGAGGAGATAGTGATCTGCTCCCGCTGGATGCTGAGATTCTGCGCGGATTTACCTCTGCTAGCGGTGTTTCCACAACCAAGTATCTCCCCAGCAGGGCACCGCCCAGCCGGACAAGCTCTAAGCTCCCCAACTGTCTCGCGGGATGTGTGATAGTCTACTGCATGTTAGTGTATGTGGGTGTATAAGGGGACAGGATAGGACAAGGAAGAAGGAAAGATCGCGCGCGGTCCGTGGCCCGTTCGGTATGGTACTGCTCCGACATTCGCTTGGAGATGATAGAAGCAACCACGGAAACATACCGATCAGAGCAGCCGACCGCTAGAATTCCCCTCCAGGCAGCGACAGAATTCAACCTAACTGAAAAGCTAGTGTCGAACATCCTGCTGCCGTCAGGACTCGAACCTAGGACCTCCCGGTCAGAGGCGCTGCAGTGATGCACTGAGCTACCCCTCGGTACGCGTTATGCGGAGAAGAACTCTCCTTGCCTTGCTGAAAAGGTTTCTCCCCGCAAGTTTCGTCGTGCGCCACTGCAGGGCGGGGGCGGCGTCGAGGCGGCATCACGGAGGCTTTATTGCTTCTAAACAGCGGCGGCGGCGGCGGCGGCGCGGGTGGCGGGGCGGGGCGGGGCGGGGCGGGGCGGGGCGGGGAGCGCGCTCGGCGACTCTCCCCAAGGCGGCGCGCTGCAGGGCTTACTGCCTGCCTCCGCGACAGAGCGAATTGTAAATTCGAGGGAGACAAATATAATACGCGCGGGCGGGGGGGGTGGGGGAAGGGGGAGGGGGGCGAGGCCCCGTGGGAGCGCGCGTCACCTGGCGGCGGATCTGAGAAATCGCGCCCGTAGATATTCATAACCGGGCGGAAGGGTGATGAGGTGGTGAAGTGGGCGGTGATCTGGGAGATGGGAGGTAATGCTGATGTCTGTCCTGCACGACGTGTGAGGCTTTAGAAAAGAAACGAAGAACGGAGAGTCACAAAACTAGTTTATGACAATAGCGTCTTTAACATCTTTTATTTTTCTGGCAGACTAAGTACGAAGTATAGAGACTACTAGGATTTATGTAATGCTGCAGGGAATAAGGTGATTTTTCGGCAGAAAAATTTGTTTTTAGGTCTCTGATATTCAACGGGAGGATATGTAAAAAATTACTTCATCTGACGTATTATGTAGTCAGAATTCGCATGTTGTGGATTCTTGATATCGGAAAATTGGTTTACGCAAAACGATTGTTCGTCCGTCTGACTGGCCGACTGTGTTTGTGTACAACACAAACAGTTAAACTGTATGCAGGATTTTCTCCAAAATGATATTCCCAGTTCAATCTGACTGATGATGTCACAGCCCTATGAATTTAAAACATATTTTAATTTTTAAGGTTCGTTATAATAACTTTTAAGGTTGTGGACTTTTTGAGCTTTTTCTGAACAGTATTTTCAAATGTATGCAAGATCTTTTATTGGATACAAAAAGTACTCTTATAAAAATCGCATATATCTGATTTTCACTGTATTCACAATTCCAAAAAAAAAAAAAAATTTTTTTTCGACTGCCTACAACTACAACAAAGAAGGTGGAGATTTTCCATTTGAATGAAACATTTTTCAAAATTATATTTTTAAATGAGATCCTGTATCATTTTTTTAATATTGTGAGTAGCTTTGGCGTAATTTTTCAAGTAATTTTGGCAATGTCGAAAACAAGATTTTCTCCATAACTGTTCCAATTTTTAAACTTTTTGTACGGATAGTGCACTGAGTGATATGAACTGAAAAACATGATGCAAGTTAGATGAATTCATTTGTTTGTTCAAAAATTATACAAGTGCATATTTTTTAAATACCTCCCACGTCATTATTATTACATTACGGGCATTTCTTACATATTATCACATTTTTGTGAATGGTCTTGCATAAAATAGTTTCTTATGAAGTTTCTTGAAAAATCAAGTTTTGTGTGAAATGGGCTTCAAAATGCGCTTCTTTCTCAAACAACAAACGCTCAAACAACATTTTACAAAAAAAACAACTAATTTAATAACCAAAATTTTCATACAGAAACAAGTTTTACTCTTCTATAATATTTTTAAAGTTTTTTTCAATGTTACCAATAGGGGATCGAAAAATTGAAAAAAATGTGAACAAATGTTCTTTAGGCGGCAATTGATGACAGCTAAAAAGAGAATGGAGAAAAAACGAAAAGACGGCTAAGACTAAACAGATAAAGAAATGAACTACTTTGTGATAAAATTTGAGTCGCAGTCGCTCGACTTTTGCCGACAGCAGCGAGACTAACGATGACGGCAAAGCCGTCGAAAGCCAGCTATCTTAATAAAGCTGATATGTTGACGAAGATGACTTCTTTTATTTCTTCTGAAATTTGAGTCATTCTGTAAGACAAGTAGTTTTCTTAAAAACAGCTCGAATATTTTTCTTTAAATATTTGCTACGGATAGAGAAAAGGATGCTAGTTACGGATACAGCAAAGATCTTATTTTTGTTGGGTGATGGGCGATGGGTGACGAACTGTAGGCATAGTCCAGTCAGGTGGTGGTCATAAGGGTCCTATCCAGGGAAAAAAATGGGATTTATTTCTTAATGGTTCTGTATGTTTTGGGGGTGTTGAATTAGAATTTTGTTTTCCACCTCGAGAAAGATCGGCTTCACAGAAAAAATTGCAAAAAAAAAACGAACTAAAATTTTTGCACCTTTTTTACGTTTTTTGGCTTATAATTCTAAAACTGCATATTATCGAAATAGTAGCTATTTACAAGCCAAAATATCAGGTGACAAAATTTCCTACAACATTCATGAATTTAATTTTTTTAAGAAAACAAAGTCGCAAGAGCGACTTAGTCGCCAGAGCACGCTGAAAACTGTGATTCTTTTGGTTCTCTGGGCAAAACGGGAGAATAGCTTTTAGATTGTTTTTGCAATTTTCTTTGTGAAGCCTACGTTTTACGAGGTTACAAATATAAAATACGAATTCAGCGCCCCAAGCAACATAGAGAACTGTTGAGAAAAAGCCTTCTGTATTTGTAAAACTGCATTTTAAATATAGTTTGTATTTGTAAAACTGTATTTCTGAGTTTTCTGGACATGTATTTTAGAAATGCATTTAAATACTTCAAATAGGTGCATTTAAAAAACGAAATACTTAAAATACATCAAATAAAAATAAAGATAACGAGGATAGTTTCTTTCTGTTTGATTCTGCTAGTGAATGAACCTCATTGAAACAGAAATAAAAGCCCTTTTCAGCTGCTGAATTTTAATTCTCTGCATGTTTAAATTATAAATCTAAATCATTAAAAATGCTGGACAATTATCCGACAACAAAAAATGCATTTCGTCCTAAAACACTAGCTTACGTTCATCCGCGGCAGTTGAAAGACCGTTTTCTTTTGCGGGGTTTTAATCTTTCGCGATATAGGGTCTGATAATTTGTTTGAAACACTGGTCTCTTCAAAAGGAAATTCCGCTTTTTCGAGTTAGACTTATACGTTATTGTGCAGAAATTTACGACTGTCAATTTAGTAATTTATTGTAATTAACAATTGGTAAAAATTGCATTATGATTAACTATTTGGAATATGATATTATATTGCATTATGATCAAATAAATTTTTTATCTATAATCAGGAGTGGGCAAAACATTAAATTTAGTATTTAAATACTTCACCAAAATACCTCGTAAATAAGTATTTAAATACAAACTTAAAATACATTAGTTTTACAATAGCTAAATGCATACGTATTTAAAATACTTCAAATACTCAAAATACATTATAATGCCTGCCCGGTGAGTAGTGCAGCAGGTCAAGCGGTTTCCGCTCCCGTCCCCCCCACATTACCGAAAATTTTGCTCTAATTTCATTGCAAGCTTTGCTTGATCACACTGTGAAGCGCCTTCTAATGTCACTGGAATCTGTAATTGAATCACTCCCAAATGCAGTACTTCATCAACCCACTCTGATATCAAAATGGGATGGCTCTTCGGGACACATATCTTATAAGCAGGTATTTCAAAATAATGATGCTGATGATTCTTCTGTTTTCATTACAAGTATTGTTCCTCTTCGTCTGTTTTGTAATGAAAAGATTGTTTGGCAAAATCCGTGACCTACATCGACAAGATATTGTAGACCTGTTCACAAACAGTTTATAAAGGAATCGAAGGAAGTATGTATTAAGGAAAAAATGAGAGTTGACGATGAAATCAAAAATATTCATACAAGCAAGGTAATGTTTAGTGAGAGAGAATTACAAGTTGATCACAATATATTTGCCATGGTTGATGGAAAAATATGTAATACTCTGACTAAAACTGCTTCAATTCAAAAGTGTTACATATGTAATGCCACTTCAAAAAAATTCAATAATGTGAATAAAATGATTGAGAGGACAATTAAGAAAGAAAAATTTTAATTTCGTTTGTCAATCCTATATGGGTGGATACGCATGTTTGAGTGCCTATTGTATTTGGCTTATAAGTTACCTATTAAGAAGTGGTAAGCGCGAGGGAATGATAAAAACATTGTAACTGAAAATAAAGCTCGTATTCAGAGAGAGTTTCGAGAACGCAGTGGTATGATTGTGGATCAGCCAAAACCAGGATCCGGTAATACAAATACCGGAAATACAGCTAGACGGTTCTTTCAGGACCCTGAACTATCTGCTGAAAGAACACGCATTGATGTAAATTTAATTAAAATGATGCACATAATTATGATTGTCGTATCAAGTGGCTGTGAAATTCATGTTGAAAAGTTTCGGGCTTTTACTCATAACACGGCTCGGTATTTTGTTAAAAAATATCCATGGTACAACATGTCACCTACACTGCACAAGTATTTTATTCATTGACCTGAGATTGTCTCGTCAGCTTTGCTTCCAATTGGACACTTAACACAGGAAGCTCAAAAAGCACTCAACAAAGATTTTAAGAAAAACAGAGAGCACTTCTCCCGAAAATGTTCCCGTGAAAAAAACTAATAGTGATGTTTTAAATTTACTGCTCTTAAGATCAGATCCACTTATCACCAACAAGAGAAAATTACCTACGAAAAATGTGCAAAGCCTCCCAAAAGAAGCTCAGGAATTATTGGTTCATCCACCCGAACACATTGTTCATTCTGAAAATTATAAGGCCCGCGAGGATGATGATTGCGATGACTCAGTTCATACTATTGATAGCGATGATGATGATTTTTTCATGATTTAATATAATTTCATTATATTTATATTTGATTTTAATTTATGTAATTAGTAAAACCTTTCATTTTTTGCTCCCCCCTCAATAAAATGTAATGTAACGTTATTTGTTGTTTTTATTTACAATGCGTATTCCTAGAAAATCGACTAGTTTTTTGTCAGATGAAGAGGTATCGAATTGGAAGTTACACCATTTCTTTCAACATTAATTTCTCTTTACAGTGATATGCAATACTATGGGTTATAGGTGATACTCGAATTAATGCCAGAAATGAGGCCCTCTTGCCCCACTGTGCGGCGGCAGAAATTTAGACATTAGCTTGTCGGCTAGGTCGAATTCAGTCGCTGTCTGGAGGACAATTCTAGCGGCCGGCTGCTCTGATCGGTAGTTTTCCGTGGTTTCTCCCTATCAATACCAGGCGAATGCCGGAGCAGTACCCTACCAAACGGGCCACGGACCGCGCGCGATCTGTCCTTCCCCTTCCTTGTCCTCTCCTCTCCCCTTACACACACACACTTACACTAACATGCACTTCACTACCACATATTCCGGGAGACCGGTCGGGAGCTTAGAGCTTGTCCCGACTGGGGCGGTGTCCCGCTGGTGGGAGAGTCCTGGTTAGGGGGAAACCCTGCTAGTCAACGGTAGGTCGGCGCAGGATCTCGCCATCCAGCGGGGAAGATCACCTCCATCTCCAGCAAAAAACATGCACTACACTAACGGGACTAATGACCAAAGCGGTTCACGCGCCCGGAAACACGAAAAAATCAAATCAAATCGAACCTCCGGAGCCCTGCTGCAGCCTGGATGTACCTCGAGCGTCCCCAAGCCGCCCCCCTCCTGAGACTGTAGTTGGCGGTTGCACAAAGGAACCCCTTGCCCTCCTCAAGGCGAGGAGATGCGCCTTCGAAAACATATTCCCGCCCCGCGCCCATTTGACTCCGCCGGCGCGCGAAATGCAAATGGCAGCACCGCGTCCCCTCGCGAGGGTGCTGCGGCAGGGCAGGGCAGGGCAGGGCAGGGCAGGGCCAACGTACCGGCCCCGCTCCTGACGTCGCGCCTTCTCGGCGTCCACCCCCTCGCCCTCGCGCAGTTGGTAGACGCACGTTCCTCGAAGAATACGTAAAAAATAAGAATATTGTTAAAAAACGCCTAACACACACAAAAAATACTACTCGTATGTAGAAGTAGACAGATAATAAATTATAGATCGGTAGTTTTCCGTGATTTCTCCGATCGACACCAGGTGAATGCCGGAGCAGTACCCTAACAAATGGGCCACGGACCGCGCGCGTTCTTTCCTTCCTCTTCCTTCTCATATCCTTAGCCATTACACACACACTTACACTAACATTACACTAACACACTACCACATATTCCGGAAGACCGGTCGGAAGCTTAGAGCTTGTCGCGGCTGGGGCGGTGCCCCGCTGGTGGGAGAGTCCTGGTTAGGGGGAAATCCCACTAGCCGACGGTAGGTCGGCGCCGGATCTCGCCATCCAGCGGGAGAAGATCACCGCCATCTCCCGAGAAATAACATGCACTACACTCACGGGACTAATGACCACAGAAGTTGACGCGCCTGGATACACGAGAAAATCAATCAACCAATAATAAATTAAGTATTGCTAACCATCAAACTGGTTATGGCTCGTCAATAATTACAAAAAACTACAATGTACATTATATCTGTAAAACAAGTTGGGAATAAATATTATTATTATTATTATTATTATTATTATTGTCGCGGCTGTGAAACACATTTAAAGAGCGCGCCTAAAAAACAGCGCTCAGCGGCGGTCAGAGAAGGCAGCGGAGGCGGCGGAGCGAGAAGACGCCGCCCAATCCCGGAAAGCGAGCTGGTCGGAGAGCCAGCTACGCAGCAGCGAGTCTCCAGCGCCGCCCGCTTTAGAGCGAGCGCCGCCAGCCGAAAGTACGACGGTGATTGGCAATTGAGTTGTGAGGAGAGCGTTAGTGACCGTGCGCCCAGTTGAATTCCGCGAGGAGATTGTACAGTGTGATTTCTGGTTTCGACATAGCTTGTTCTTGGTACATCTCCCGGACTTTTGGTTTCTTGATTTTGGTTTGTGACTCGGTACGCTCTTTGGACTTTGGAATTGTAACCTTTGTACTTTCGGCAGTTAATTACAATAAATGTTTGTGTATGTAAAGCGTGCAATTATTCTCAACATAACAATTATTATCCAAATAGAATTTATATTTTTAACGTAATATTGTCAATAATCCCTTCGTCAGTTCCTTGTGAGATCTAAATCAACAGTCATTTCAGTTTGTAATGTGAAAAACCCTGAAAGATCCTGAAGACAGAGGTATATCATGAACTTCAGACTTCTTTTCCCCAACAGAGGACGCTTCTCTCTGCCATCAGATAGGAATTTGCAGTAGATAGATAGATTTATTAAAGTTCGCTTTGAGTTAATGCTCGGTGGCAAACATAGAGAAAAGGAGGCTGGGACATGTTGCCGAACTCTTCAGAACAGCAAAGTATCATTGAGAGTGACCATGTTTCTCGATTTCAACTACCGGTGGCCACAGTCCTACAAACAAAATTCCAATTTCATTGCGACTTACGTTGAAGACGTTCTGCAGAACAGATCGGAATAGTTGTTTCAAAACCGTTCTGTGCAGTAGCAATTCAACATTGTTTCATTCTACCAAACATACTAATCCAAATTGTGTGAAAACAAAATTGAAGTCATAGGTAAAATACTTAAGTACGTTCCAGACATGTTGAATTAAAAATATTTTATGAAAAAATTGTAGCTTGGGAAGCAAAAGAAAAATTATTAAAATTGAAATTTGATTTTGGAAAGTTTTTTCTATGTTTATTTCCCCTGACGATTTATTGTTTTGAATTTTTTAAATGTTTTGAATAAACAAAATGGGTAATATAAATTGCATTATTTAAAAAAAACACGACAAACCTTAATTTGAAAACTGACTGCGTTTTCAAAAAGCAATGAACACGAAGAGAGGTAGAAAATCATGTAAGTTAATGACTGTTTTATATTGTTTTCTTGTATTTAGCATATCATATATTAATAATTTAGGGCAATATTCACTTCAGTAAGATAATAAACAGATTTCTGTTGATTCTGAAAATGTACCTCTAGGGACTTAAGACGTTTGCAAATTCATGATTTATATATAAATTTAATATAACTAATTTTAAGTTATATGAATAATAATTTATATATATAAAATATATAAATATTAATTTAATAAATAATGTTATGTATAAAATGATTCACTGTTTTAAAACTTGAAAAGTAATATAAATAATAATATAAATAATACTTTTTATAAATAATGTTATATATAAAATATCAACACAGTTTTCGAAGTAGAAGGTAAGAAAGTTAACTGATTCATCCCAACTACTACGTACAGTATCTAGTTTTAGAACAAACTGTGATGCACTAGTAGCTACTCTCTTATCAATAACAGATTGTAAATCGTTACATATTCTGAACTGAAACATGAGGAGGGTATAAAAGTACTAGAAACAAGCAAGTACTATTGGATGTCGGAAGCTAGAGTTATCATATATTAATCATATATTAATAATTTAGTGCAATATTCACTTCAGTAAGATAATAAACAGATTTCTGTTGATTCTGAAAATGTACCTCTAGGGACTTAAGACGTTTGCAAATTCATGATTTATATATAAATTTAATATAACTAATTTTAAGTTATATGAATAATAATTTATATAAAATATATAAATATTAATTTAATAAATAATGTTATGTATAAAATGATTCACTGTTTTAAAACTTGAAAAGTAATATAAATAATAATATAAATAATACTTTTTATAAATAATGTTATATATAAAATGATCAACACAGTTTTCGAACAAACTGTGATGCACTAGTAGCTACTCTCTTATCAATAACAGATTGTAAATCGTTACATATTCTGAACTGAAACATGAGGAGGGTATAAAAGTACTAGAAACAAGCAATTACTAGTGGATGTCGGAAGCTCGAGTTATCATACATCAGAACATATGTCTGTCGCATGTACAACGCACCATAGAATTAAATTAATCTCGATTCAACTCTACTACTATCCTCTGCGAATTACACGTTTTCAGATAGCAATAAATTATCCCACTACAACCAACATTGCTGCATCTGCAAGTAAACCATCATTCTCCAGTCCTTTATTGGGTTTAAAAACAATTTCATTTGAATTCGGAACAACCCAAGAAACATATTTTGTCTCGTTTTGAAGCGAACCTCCAGCTCGCGCCGTGAAAATGGGAGAGGCAACAAAAGCGATCCAACAGATTCGATGCGCGGGGCAGAGCTGTGAACACGCCATATAGCGCCCCGGGCCTCTGTGTATTTGCATTATACAACAGATGTGAACGTCATGAATATCATAGTACACTTGGGCAAATACAGATAAGCTAGGGGAGCCAACGGCGAACATCCAGCTTCCGGGCAGTTATAACTATATTGCAGAGGAACTACTCACATTCACTGTTGATGAATTGAAACCGACGTGGAACAGAAGAAAAGTGCCGTATTAAATAGGAATATCATGTCAAAGTGCACATCACTCGTAGAAGAAGATTCAGATATGTAGGTGGTTTAAATTATCATATCCACCTGAAGTTTGTGATTTTGCATACATTACGTTTCAACCTTCATTAATACAGATCAGCTAGGTGACCTATACTACAACGCAAATTCATTGTTGATGAATTGAAATCGACTTGGAGCAGAAGAAATGTGCTGTATTAAACAGGAATATCTTGTCAAAGTGCACATCGCCTGTTATAGAAAGTTCAAACATAAATGGGTTTAATAATCATATCTAGTTGAAGTTTGTGATTTTGCATACTTTAAGTTTTAATCTTCAATGATACAGAACAGCTAGCTGACCTATGTGAATATTTCCTGAGTTATTGTTTTAATAGTTAAAATAACTTCACACTTAAAAACAACTTCAATTCGTCAGACCCTGAACTATAGCTCCAGTACTGTGTGCCTAGGTAAACATTCTCCCTGATTCCCGAGCTATGGAAGAGCGTTTATTCACAAACAAAAAGCCGAAGACGCATGCGATTAAATTTCACAGTATTTGAATTCTGACTTCTATTTCATGTTTCTGCACAACACGAGTTTCGGAGGACGGGCACACAGAAGATAAAATTCGCACAACAAAGAAATAGGTCCAAGAAGGTCTCGTTTTGTGGATTACCGTTTGAGAAACATAACTTGAATCTTATGGGGATTAGAAAACTAGGTTAAAAAGCCTAGAACGCAGAGATGCCGCTCAATGTAGAATGAGTGTGTCAGGAAACGGGAAATGTGTGTTGTATGATATTGACTTTTCACTAAGTTTCCTACAAAATTCTACTTTGTCTTGCAGCTTCTATGCTTCCTCTCCAGCAATATCAAATTTACAGGGTTATATCGTTGTAGCCTGGTAAATTGTACTTCAACTTCATCTTTACTTAGCATATTAATATAAAATACTCGTAAAATACAATTTGTGCTCATATTTGAATAATGAAATAAAAAAAACTAACCGAATGAAAATTCGAAACGTAGAATATCATACCCTTAAAAATTATTTTCCTTGGTATATGTTATGAATGTATTATTGCACACTGCTGGTTTATCACGAAATAGTATGCAATTTCAGCTCTTCATTGCACGTTATTGTCAGAGATGTCTCATTTATTTTCAGACTTGTGTTATTAAAGGAATATCTAAACCTGTGAACAATGCAGATACAAGGTAATCAGAATTCACAACTTTCGGAGCATAGGAAAGAAAACTGAGAAGAACATACTTTGAGAAAAATTTTACACGAAAGAAGGAAACATTGAATGGATATGGAATGACCTGGTGGATCAGGAACTGAGCAAGTATCTTCAATACCAATACATGTTAATGCTAACATGTGTAACATGTATGCATATATACATTCAGAGCTCAATTTTGATACAAACCTATACCAAACCATATAGTCCTTTAGATGTATTAGTACAGAGATTCTAATCTCTATACTAGAGAGCACGAAACGTTAGCAATAAAATGAATTAGCATTTAAGATATTTACTGAGTTCCTAATCCACGATGTCATTCCATATCCGAATACGTCGGACATGGTATAGCCGAGAGGTAGCGGTGTTTCTCCGCACCTGTAATGTGATATCCGGAGCGGAAATAACAAAATCTAGAGGTGTTTTCCCTTCAAGTATCTCCTCCATCGTGGCAATGCCCCAGCCCTGACAGGCTCTAAACCCCGACATGTGTAGCGGTGAACAGCATGTGTCTGTGTTTAAGAGGAGAGAATGGGACAAGGATGGGAAGGAGAAGATGGCGTGAAATTTGTGGCCGGTTTTTTATGGTAGTGCTCCGGTACTCAGCTGGTATTGATTAAAAAAAATATGGAAAACTATTTTTAGGCGGCCAAAATTAATTCAAATTGGGCGCCGTACGTGGAATTCAATCATTTATAACAATTCCTTGTCGCTAATTAACAGCAAAGGGTATACATTCCAAACGTCCCGCGTTGGAATTATATATTTTTCCTGTAAAAAACCGCAGGCGGGCTTCCAGTGACATCTTTCGTGTGCAACTATTTAGAAGGACCGAACTGCTTTGAAAATTTGAACTGCTTTCAAAGATGGCCGAATGATCCCGCTAACAACTGAAGAAGCCGCAGATCCAGAATAGCACATTGTCGACAAATTCTGAGCATCAGATACCTTTCCAAATAAGATGCCATGAAATTCAATTGTTTTAGAACCTTCAGCCGAACAGTTTCACAAAGAATCGCTTCGTCAGTAAAAAGTGAAGTAATACACATCTTGGCTGCATTGAAAATTAGATTTTACGATTGGTAGTGTGCTTAGCTCACAGCAGTGCAATCTCCGTAAAAACAACGCGTTGACGGGAGATCTCCGCCTAATAGCATTAACGCGCACGAATTACGAGAGAAAAACGAACGAGGAGTACATGATTTTTGTTTCAACCAGACAGAATTTTCCATGGTGTCGAGGGTAAGAAAGACGGAAGGGTCTTGTTGTCAACCGAATCATTGCATGTTGCTCGCCCAAAACACTCAAGCTATTTTGCATCCTCAACAACTATGTACCTTTTTTTTATTTATTAATTTTTGAAGAGATTACATAGATCAGTAAAATAACTATACATATGTATTTACAGACTTATATGCTAACCTTAAATATAATCTTACATACTAACAAGGGGAGAAATCCCTTTTGGGTCCTCAGTCCGGATCTAAATCTGCAAATTTTTTAGGAATATGTGATATGGATATTTGTTTTTGATTCGTGTTTGGTAATTGGGGTTTTGGCTAGTTTAAATGGTGATAGGGCTGGGATTTGAAGTAGGTTATGATAAAAGTTGGTGGCCAGATATGTGATGTATTGTTCAATCGGTTCCAAATTAAATTCGTTGTGAAGTTGGTTGTTGGTTATATACCATGGAACATGAGCAACTATTCTTAAGAACCTATTCTGCAGGACTTGCAGTTTATGGATGTTAGTTTTAGCAGAATTAATCCAAATTGGGCTGGCGTACAACATTAATGGTCTTGAAATTGTCTTGTAAATTGCTATGGCTGATTTATATTGTATTGTATTGTTGTGTATTGTTGCTGTAAATTAGTGGTCGTAGTTGTGCCAGTTTTATTTTAGCTTGGTCACTTTGGCATTTATATGTTTTCCCCAAGTTAGCTTGGTATCAAGATACAAACTATGTACCTAAGAACAACCGGCCTCGAAGCCAAGGACCACTGCTGTAAATGTTGCAGCGGTAACTGTTTTGTCACTGAGCCATCTCACTTCGCCTGAAATCTTGGGTTGTGTGGAGAAAAAACATCCTGATTTGCGTACAATACTAGAGCAAGAGTCACTGAAAGGTTTAGAAGTGTCGGAACATGATCATATTGTCATTTAGAACCCGACGCCGGAAATTCCAGAATTCTGCCTCCATACACATGACGGCTGTTTTCTTTTAAAATTTATTTATTAATAGAGTGAGCTGATTATACAACGCTCAGCCATATGGCTTTTCAGTTGTTTGGAGCGAGCATTTTCAGACGAAAATATGCGAAGTGTGTGACTACGGCCACCTCCCATTAAACATATATTGAAGTAGTGCGAATGATAAAGTGGAAGAATACATATTGTTGACTTTTTATGGGAGGAATATTTATTTCATTATCTTATATACTGCCAGTTTCCGGAGGAAGATGTGGAAGGAGTCGGTTGCGGAGACGAGTTTCTACGGATGCTCTTTACCTATGTTGTAGTGGAAGCACCGGTAACTGAGGGTAGATTTTGGACGGCTAGTGTTGGACGTGAATCCTCGATTGATTGATTGATTGACCGATAGTGACTCCGGGGCGTCAACTGCTAAGGTAAGTGTGATGTTTGCTTATATCGCTCCAGGTGACGGCAGTCCTTCAACGCTGGCTGGCGAGATCCGGCGCCGACATACACGTCCGCTTGCGAGGATGTCCCCACCAGGGCATCACTCAGGGCATCAACTTATGTCAATGGAGTGTCTCTGGCCGCAAGGTGCCTGGGTTCGAATCCCGACGACGGAGGCAGGGTTTTCGACACTAAAATGTAGCTACGTCGAACTGAGTCGCTCTCAGGAGGACAAAGCGGCCGGCTGCTCTGAATGGTAGTTCTAGATCGAATGCTCTGATCAGCGGTACACCACCCCAGCTGGGAAAAACTCTATACTTCCGACTGGTCTCCCGGGAAGCTTGGAAGTGTAGTATAGGGAATGCAAGTGTGTGTAAGTAAGGGGTGAGAATAAAAGGAATAGGAGGCAAGATCGCATAGTCCGGCATTCGCCTGGTGTTGATGGGAGAAACCACGGAAACCCACCGCTCAGAGCAACCGTCCACTAGAATTCTCCTCCTGACAGATTGAATTCGCCCTGTTTGTGCAGCTAGTGTCGATTGATTGATTGATTGATTTTTCGTGTTTCCGGGCGCGTCTACTGCTTTGGTCATTAGTCCGTTAGTGTAGTGCATGTTTTTCTCGGTATATAACGGTGATCTTCCCCCGCTGGAAGGCGGATCCGGCGCCGACCTACCGTCGGCTAGTGGGGTTTCCCCCTAACCAGGACTCTCCCACCAGCGGGACAAGCTCTAAGCTCCCGACCAGTCTCCCGGAATATGTGGTAGTGTAGTGTATGTTAGTGTACGTGCGTGTGTTGTAAGGAGAGGATAGGACAAGGAAGAGGAAGGACAGATCGCGCGCGGTCCGGGGCCCGTTTGGTAGGGTACTGCTCCGGCATTCGCCTGGTGTTGATCGGAGAAACCACGGAAAACTACCGATCAGAGCAGCCGGCCTCTAGAATTCTCCTCCAGACAGCGTAAGATGCACTGAGCTACCGCTCCCGGTAGCTAGTGTCGAAAATCCTGTCACCGTCGGAAGTGGAACCTTACGCTCTCCCGATGTGAGGCACTATACTTGGGTTTTCGTAACGTGGCGGATGACATTGGATCATTTTACACCTCCTTATAAACTGAATCTTTTTAATACATTCGCGAACGTCCTTCTCAACGGCGCTCATGAGCCTCAAACATGTGCTTATCACTGTTGTGAAGATTCATTTGATAAGGCAGAAAATAAGTGTAAAAATGACCTGATGCTATCCGCCACATTACGAAAACCCAAGTACACAATGACACGAATTGAAGGTCTGAGCCTCCTCGCCCGGTGTGAATCCTCGAGGTGCGAAGACGTACGTGGGTGGTGAAAGCGTTTGCAGGGAACTCGAGGCACCTTGCAGCGACAGCGCTCGCGGGGGCAGATCGAAGGCGGGGCGGGGCGGGGCGTGGGGGCGGGGCGGGGCAGGAGGAGCCGGTTATTTATAGGCGCCGTCGCAAGAAGCGCTCCCGAGAGCTGCATTTACTCAGCGGTAATGAACTGGGGCTGGTGCGGCGCCGTGGGTGGCCGCGCCGCGGGGCCCCGAGTGCCCGCAGACGCCGCGCCGCCCGCATTTGTATCCGCTCATTACGGGGCGGGTCCCGCTCCCCGGCCACGCCCCGCACCTGCACCCCGCGGTCACCTGTCGCCCCTTGTTGCCGAAGCCCTGCGCGCGGGACGGCGGCGTCCCCAGTGGTCTCCAACTTCCCCTGCAAACCCCGAACGCCCGGACGCTCAGAGATTTCACTCTCCATTGGTTGATTGATTACTGATTCCGGGCGCGGCAACTCCGGAGCCGTTAGTCCCGTAAGTGTAGTGCAGATTTTTATGGGGAGGTGGCGGTGATCTTTCCCCACTGTATGGTGATATCCGACGCCGATCTACCATCGACTAGCGGGGTTTCCTAACCAGGTATCTCCCACCAGCGGGGCACCGCCCCAGCCAGGACAAGTTTGCTAAGTCCCCGACTTGTCTCCCAGCATGTGTGGTAATGTAGTGCACGTTACTGTAAGTGTGTGTGTAAGGAAGAGGAAGGAAAGACCCCGCGCGGTCCGTGGCCCGTTTGTTAGGGTGCTGCTCCGGCATTCGCATGGTGTTGATCGGAGAAACCACGGAAAACTACCGATCAGAGCAGCCGGTCGCTAGAATTCTCCTCCAGACAGCGACTGAATTCGACCTAGTTGAAAAGCTAGTGTCGAAAATCCTACCGCCGACTGGGCCTTGAACCTTGAACCTCCCGGTCAGAGGCGCTGCAGTGATATCAGTTGATGCACTGAGCCACCGCTACCGGTTTCACTCGCGACCCCACGTTCGTTCTTCTTTTATGAACACACCAACGCATTGCAATGCATTTGAAAATTCGACGTCATATCTCGTGCTACGTGTTCGACGACAAGAGAACGTTTCGGAACCGCATATCTTTGCCTTTGCTTCGCCGCTGACCGGAGATCCCAGGGTTAGAATTCCGAAGCTGGCGGATTTTCCACACTGGCTGTATAGTTAGGTCGAATTCAGCCGCTGACTGGAAGAGAACTTGCGTCAGGCGGCCATCAACTGTAGTTTTCCGTGTTTTTCGACCAAAACCATGCGAATGTCGAAGAATTATTCTAGCGAAAGGATAATATCCGGGTGCGATCTTCCCTTCCTCATCCTTGTCCTCTAAACTTCCTTTTCGCACACGCACATCAACAGTTATTGCACTACACATGTCGGGAGTCAGTCTTAAGCTCAGAGCTTGCTCCGGCTGAATCCTGGAGGTGGAAAAACCCTGGGAGCTGATATTGCTCGTCGCCAAACCTCATGTTCCACTAGGAGGAACAATATCACCCCTCCCTCAGCCAAAACACGTAGTACACTCCGGGAACAAATGACCAAAGTAGTCCGCAGACATGAAATACATCTCACTCACTTGATCACCCCAGCACCCTGCCGGTTGTACTTCATTGGTTCGTACCGGGAGCGGTTGCTCAGTGCATCAACTGATGCCACTGCAGCGCCTCTGACCGGGAGGTCCTAGGTTCGAGTCCTGACGGCGACAGGATTTTCGACACTAGCTTTTCAGTTAGGTCGAATTCAGTCGCTGCCTGGAGGAAGAATTCTAGAGGAGCGACTGCTCTGATTGGTAGTTTTCCATGGTTTCTCCGATCAACATCAGCCGAATGCCTGAGCGGTACCGTACCAAACGGGCCACGGACCGCGCGCGATCTTTCCTTCCTCTTCCTTGTCCTATCCTCTCCTTTACACACATACACACGTACACTACCATATATTCTGGGAGACCGGTCGGAGCTTCCAGCTTGTCCCGGCTGAGGCGGTGCCCCCCTAGTGGGAGTGTCCTGGTTAGGGGAAACCCCACTAGTCGACGGTAAGTCGGCGCCGGATCTCGCCATCCCGCGGGAGAAGATCACCGCGAACTCCCGCAAAAAAACATGCACTACACTAAGGGGACTAATGACCAAAGCAGTTGACGCGCCCGGAAACACGAAAAAATGAATCAATCAATCATTGGTTCCTTCATTTCATCGCCTGTAGCAGCCCACGGCATTACACTCCTCTTCCTTCGGTTCCTCGTCTTTTCCTGCTCCTGTGGTGCGCTCCGTCCCCAGTTCGCAGGCCCGCGCTCCCGCCCCCGCCCCGCCCTGGCGCCTGCCCGCCCTCGCGTGTCGCGGCTGTGCATTTGCGTGGCGGGCGCCCCTTCCCCGCCCAGCGCCGCCCCGTCCTTTGTGGCGCTGTTTTCCGGACTCCCTACTCGACCAAGTTTCTCGGGAAACCTTTTCTTTGTTCGAGATGAAAAGTGTCTTGCAAAGGTCTCACAGAGTGATGATACTGTTAAGCGACCACAATTACTATGTTTATACAACAGGTATAATTTTTGTGGTTTTCTTTTATTAAGGTAGGCTTGCTACTAATGCCCTTTGACGATTACGAATTGACGATGAAAGGATGAAAATAATTAGATGAAAAAGGAGTAGGAGATATTTGGAGTGATGAGTGGGAAAATGTAAAGCTCTTTCTTGAAAAAAAAGAAGACTTCCAATCTTTGTGACAGCAGGAGAACGGGATAGCATCAGGATTGAAAAGTACATTGTGAAGGAGATGTATGCTCAATATGACAGAGAGACTTAACGAAAAGTGCGTAACGCTAACCCATTAATTAAAACGTCACTGCCCGTTAAAGCTCATTTATTTGAGCACTAAATAGCGTGCATAAAGTTAGACCACTTGAAATTATAAACGTTTGCTCCACACATAACACGTTGCGCAATAGGAATATAGAAGTTCTTAGTTATTGGATTTATTGTGTCCAAGTCCAAAGCGGGTACAAGAATATTAATTGAATTTTCATAATCATATTTATATGAGGGCTTCTGAATCCTGGTCAACACTAAAGAGGAGGCAGATTATAAGAACAGGGATGTATTCAAAAGTTACCAAACAGTGATTTCAAGTGCGTCAACACGAACATTTCGGTATGTTTATTACCTTCGAGTTGTGGGTAAGGTTCGAGGGTGACGCATTAGCCTCATAAATTTATGTTTTCTTAAAATGCTGCCTTCTTCTGATGATAGGAAACAGACGGTCCACAACCATTGCTGTAAACACTTCACGTTGCTCGCTTCTTCATTAAAATTATTTTCATTCTTCATAGGACTTGGTACTTGGTCCTCGCTCACCATCAGCTCCTCACGGGGGCTTAGCTTCTCTAACAACCCATCGCTTTGCATCACGATGTACAGTCGACTTCGGTTGTAGTGAACGTCTGGGACTAACGTGTTTGGTTCACTATATCCGAGGTTCACTATATCCAATGACGCCAAAAGTAAATGGAATTTCTCTACAGATTTTATTAATATAGAGATACAGCTACATTAATGAACAGCACAAACTAAAAATTCAATATCTTTACTTGTACTTAAAAATATCAATTATTTTCGATTGTTTGCTTCGTACATTTTCATTAGTAATTTCTCTAGATCCTTCTACAGAGTTCGTGCTCTCTCCATATTTGATTCTGCATTGTCCTCTGTCTCTAAGTATCGTAATGCAGTCTTGGCACTTTTCAATGTCTCTTGCACTGTTGGAACACCGTCCAAGTCTCCGAAGGT
Source organism: Teleogryllus oceanicus (assembly GCA_964035755.1). Lineage (NCBI taxonomy): Eukaryota > Metazoa > Arthropoda > Insecta > Orthoptera > Gryllidae > Teleogryllus > Teleogryllus oceanicus. The sequence goes on from CAXIVR010000005.1 coordinate 5,766,852, forward strand.
CCTTTTAATTGCTTAATAACATAAGGGATCCTTTTAATTTCCAGGACTTACTTCCTACGTTCACTATACCCGAGGTTCAGGTTCGCTCTAACCGAATCTTCTAATGCTTATTTGCAATGTAGGTGAAACGGACTAGCTACTTTAGTTCACTATAAGCGAGAGTTCACTATATCCAAGTTCACTATAACCGGAGTCCACTGTAAGTGCTGCCTACAGGTGCTATTAAGCACTGTCGGTAACGTTACACACATGCCTCATATATTTTTAAAATGAATAAATATTTGTGAGTTGGACGACCCATTTTTCCTGTTCATTCTCAAAACTTGATACCTCATAACTCATGACTATATCCATGCTTCGTCGTGCACGTTTTCGCGACCTTCCCTGAATCGCCTTGCTCATTTTTTAACTATTCCTTCCGTTCGGCATTTCAGCGCGAACTTGAAAGCATCGGTCTATAAATCTGGCTTTACATATCTCGAAATCAAAAATCTTGAAACTTCAAATCACAGTGCGATTAAACAGAGTGGATTGATTGATTCGTCGATTGATTGTTAGTGATTCCGGCGCTTCAAATACTATGGCCATTATTCCCGTGTGTGTAGTGCATGTTTTCCCCAGGACATGGCGGTGATCTTCCCCCGTTGGATGGCGAGATCCGGCGCCGTCCTACCGTCGGCTAGCGGGGTTTCCCCTAACCAGCACTCTCCAACCATCGGGGTACCGCCCCAACCGGGGCAAGCTCAAAGCTCCCGACCGGTCTTCCGGCTTCGGTGTGTGAAGTTGGCGGCAGAAATTTGAAAATCCTATATATTTTATAAGTTCTGAGTAGCGAACAAAGAGTTCTAGAGTTCTCACAAATTTAAAAAAAGTTCCGCAAAATTTGATAATTATTACAAAAGAAAAATTTGAAATCCAAAACTCAAAAAATAACAAAGATATTCAAAAAAATATCAACCACTTTCCGAAAAAACAAAAAACCACTAATCAGCAGATCTAACGCAAAATAAAAAACTGACCACATTCCTAAATAGTAAAGAAAAAGTTCTAAAGAAAGTTTCATTACAATATCCTCGTACAACGTCAATCACGGAAATTATTTTAAAAAATTAGGCTTTGTTTTGTGGATTAGCCATTCATAGAAACAAAATTTCAAAATTCACTTTCGACAGTTCTGACCAGAGTTCTGGGTTGCGAACAAAGAGTTCTAATGAAAGTTTAATACATTTTTAACGTCACGTCAATCACGGAAATTATTTTAAAAAATTAGGTTCGTTTTGGTGAACATAGCCATTAAGAGAAACAAAATTTTCAAAATTCACTTTCGACAGTTCTGACCAGAGTTCTGGATAGCGAACAAAGAGTTCTAATGAAAGTTCTAATACATTTTTAAGTCCGACGTCAATCACGGAAATTTTGGAACAGCCATTAAGAGAAACAAAATTTCAAAATTCACTTTCGACAGTTCTGAACAGAGTTCTGGGTAGCGAACAAAGTGCTAATGAAAGTTGTAATAGATTTTTAACGTCCAACATCAATCACGGAAATTATTTTAAAAAAATTAGGTTCGTTTTCGTGAACAGCCATTAAGAGAAACAAAATTTCAAAATTCACTTTCGACAGTTCTGACCAGAGTTCTGGGTAGCGAACAAAGTGTTCTAATGAAAGTTCTAATACATTTCTAATGTCCGACGTCAATCACGGAAATTATTTAAAACAATTAGGTTCGAATGGAGCTATATTAGAATTTGATGATGGAATGTCAAAAATGTATTATGTTGAATAATGTTGAAGATAAAGTGGAGTCTTGCGGGACGCAATTGGTAATGTGTGGGGTGGAGTGGTGATTGTTGACTATTACTCAGAATGGACGAACTGTTAGAAAACTTTTGATGTGAATAATGTAGGTTGGAGTTCCAGCTTTTATTAGTTTGTAGATTAGACCCGGATGCCAGATTCTGTCAAATGCTTGAGTGATGTCAGGAATGTAGATTTAGTGCTTTTAGCTATTTCTGAAATGCAGAGTGGATGTGTTCTGTTAATCTAAATGAGCAGTTGAGTGGTGAGCAATGATACCTAATTTATGTTTGGGAATTATATTAATGTTTTTGAGATGCTTGTTTAATCTGGCAAGGATTAGTTTCTCGAATATTTTGGCAATAACTGGCAGAAAAGTAATGGGCCGATAACTGTCTACTTTGGAATGATTTTTGTTGGGTTTCGGAATGGGGTGGATGATTGTTTCCATGTTGGGGGTAAGTATCCAGTACTTAAAATTGAATTATAAATATGGTTTAGAAAGGCTAATGCTGACGATGAGGTCTTTTGAAGATTAATTGAACTGATTTTATCGTGTCCGGGGGCTTTCTTATTTGGAAGTTTCAGAATTAGTGTTTTTGTTTCGCGTGGAAAAAAATGTATTTTATTCTGTGGAGTATGTAAAAGTGCCATTTGAAGAATTTCGTGGTGTTTAGTGTGGATAGGAGAATTATTGGGCGTAATAGTATTTTGGAAATGTTCTGCCAATGGCTTCTGCTTTGGCTAGAGGAGAGTGTTTTTTGCCAGTGTTTGTTTCTAGAGATGGAATTGAATTTTTGTTGTTGTTGTTGTTGTAAATTGCCATAGAGTTATTTCTAACGTTTAGAGATTGTATTGGATAATTATTGCTGCTGTCTGTAAGAGTACAAGACGTGTTTGAAGTATTATTTAAATGATTGTTTTTATTTTTTTTTATTTGTAATTCATGAAACCTATTTCAATGATTATTGTTAAATATTTAATTTTCATTAATTTTTATGATTTTTATTAATTATAAAATTTAGACTTAATACAAACTTGTAATTAGTAGATATTCAGCGGTAAAATTGTTTCATTTATAATATATTATTTAAATTGTAATATTTCAATCACAAATTTTAAAAAAATGTAAAAGAAATTATATACAAATACTTTCATTAATTGTATTTGAAAATGATGTATATGTAGTTATTTTGACTATAAAGTGTCAAGTTTAGTTCTGTACAATGTATTTATGTATATATTAAAACATATCATTATATTACCAACACCAGTAAAAGTAATAAAAACTTTTTCGAATAAAATCATTATTATTAAAATTTTAATTATACAACTTCTTTACAAAATTAAATATTTTAATTCATCGTCAAATAAAAAAGTATCAGTGTTTGTTGACCGTCTGTCATCTATCAAACATTTAACGACGAACAAAGTATTAAGACATAATTCATATACGCGCAACACAAAACATGGACAGAAATGTTGAAAGAGAATTTCGAGATTTTGTTTCACCGAATGGCAAAGTTAAAATTCACCAGAACTCTGTTCAGAACTGTCGAAAGTGGATTTTGAAATTTTGTTTATATAAATAGCTATGTTCACCAAAACAAACCTACATTTTACTATAATTTCCGTGATTGACGTCAGACGTTAAAATGTATTAGAACTTTCATTAAAACTCTTCTGTTCGCTACCCAAAAACTCTGGTCAGAACTGCCTAAAAGTGAATTTTAAAATTTTGATTCTATGAATGGCTATGTTCACGAAAACGAACCTAATTTTTGTAAATAATTTCCATTTTTGACGTTGGACGTTAAAAATGTATTAGAACTTTCATTAGAACTCTTTGTTCGCTCGTTCAGAACTCTGTTCAGAACTGTCGAAAGTGAATTTTGAAAATTTGTTTCTCTTAATGGCTGTTTACCAAAACGAGCCTAATTTTTTAAAATAATTTCCGTGACTGACGTTGAACGTTAAATATGTATAAGAACTTTCATTACAACTCTTTGTTCGCTACCCAGCACTGTTGTCAGATGTGTCGATTGTGAATTTTGAATTTTGTTTCTCTGAATGGCTATGTTCACCAAAACGAACATAATTTTGTAAAATAATTTCCGTGATTAACGTCGGACGTTAAAAATGTATTAAACTTTCATTAGAACTCTTTGTTCGCTACCAGAACTCTGGTCAGAACTGTCGAATGTAATTTTGAAATTTTGTTTCTCTGAATGGCATGTTCACAAAACGAACCTAATTTTTAAAATAATTTCCGTGTTTGACGTCGGACGTTAAAAATGTATTACAACTTTCATTAGAACTCTTTGTTCGCTATCCAGAACTCTGGTCAGAACTGTCGAATGTAATTTTGAAATTTTGTTTCTCTGATGGCTATGTCCACCAAAACGAACCTAATTTTTAAATAATTTCCGTGATTGACGTCGGACGTTAAAAATGTATTACAACTTTCATTAGAACTCTTTGTTCGCTACCCAGAACTTTGGTCAAAAGAATGATTATTTTGAATTTTTTTTCTCTCGAGCTCTGAAAATAAGAACAAGAAAATATTGCATATTTCCGTTTGTTGACATCGTACGAGGATATTGTAATGAAACTTTCTTTAGAACTTTTTCTTTACTATTCAGAAATGTGGTCAGTTTTTTATTTTGCGTTAGATCTGCTGATTAGTGGTTTTTTGTTTTTTCGGAAAGTGGTAGATATTTTTTGGAATATCTTTGTTATTTTTTGAGTTTTGAGTGTGATTTTGAATATTTGGACTTAAGCCCGCAGCCCTTTTTTGGATTTTAAATTTCTCTTTTTGTAATAATTATCGAATTTTTGTGGAACTTTTTTTGAAATTTGTGGAGAACTCTAGAACTCTTTGTTCGCTACTCAGAACTTATAAAATATTTAGGATTTTCAAATTTCTGCCCGCCAACTTCACACACCTTTCCGGCTTGTTGCTAATGCAGTGCATGTTAGTATAAGCGCTAAACACAGCATAATTCTTTCATTGATACACAATAGCGTCTCTATCAACATGGGAGGTACTCAGTGTGCCAGCCTCATCGTAACAATGAAACACACAACATTGAGAAAGGTACTTTCTTTCAAAATTCGGATTAAATTTTCCAGCACAAAGAATATTAGGTCATCACTGACATATTTCATTGATTTATTATTCGTGATTGATTTACTACATTGTGTTCAAGGCGCGTCAACACGATCGTTCTCATGTGAACATAGTGCGTGATATAAACCCCGTTCAGATATCCCTCCCAGCGGAACACTGCCGCAGTCGGGAGAAACTCCAAGCTAACGACACATGTGGTAGTGTAGTGAATGGAAGAATGTGATTGTATAAGGAGAGGAGGGATGAAGATGAGGAAGGGAAGATCGCGTTCTGTACGTGAGCATAGGCTTCTGCGGCCAGAGTCAGTATGTACTTGGCTGTCGTGACAGCCAAGTATGTACTGACGTACATAAGCTTCGGCCGCCATTCTGCGACCTTCCTCAGGCATTTCGCTCTGAAGAAGGACGCAGAATAGCGGCCGAAACGTTCGCAATTGTGCTAGAACCCAGCGTCTCCTGGAAGTATATTGTAACGTCGTGAGTAGGGATCTACACCACAAAGAAACAGACACGAGTGGGGATTTAAAATTTATTTACAATAAATTATATACACTATTTACAGACCTCACTCTAAGGTGTTTGTCGGAGATACCTGCAGCAGCCCCCCTCTCCCAACACGCGCCTTGCGGCCGCGCCTGCGATTAGCCAACTCGGCCGAGTCGCAACTTGGCACGTGGTGTGCCTCAGCAGACAATCTGCCCCGAAGTATCGAGCATACTTCACAGTGCTCGAGACTCGAACACCTACACGTGCCTACAGCACTTCCGCGCCAGACTTGGCTGGACTAGTTTTCCGGTGTTTTGCCGCGAGGAAACCAGAAACGTTACCCAACCCAGGGTTCTGCGACAGCCCTTTTATATGCTCGAGTCACATGACTTCCTGCATCATCTTTCCCCCAGGGGTTGGCCTTTGTTCGGAGCCTATTTTTGGCTCCTTCATTCCCATAATTTGCAACTTGTCTCTCTGGAGCAGGGAGTCAAGTCTATGACGCTACAATATACTGCGTTCTGTATGGGACCCTTTGGGTGGGGAAACTACTCCGGCATTCACCTGGTATTTATCGCAGAAACTACAGGAAACTACCGAACAAAGCATCCGCCAAACACCGGCTGAATTAGCTAAGGAGCTAGTGTCGGAAATTCGCCACCATCAGGGCTCGCCATGTCATGCGTCACCGTGAGTCACGGAGCATCTCGTAAACGAGGTGTCTGCGACGATGAGCGCTATTCAAATGGTTTAACGGTGCTCTTTCCAGTGCCGGCTCTAATTCATGGAGTCAATGGACTTCGCTAACAAGGTTCACAAACTCGATTGCGTTCCTCTCGTTCCATCCGCCTAATTGTAGCGAGCCACTCACTTCAATGAATCGGCTTACTCAATGTCTCCGGTCGGAACGAAGCACAAAGATGTCATTGGTCTAATTATGTGTATATTAACCGAGGTCCATTACAATTTGGTTCGTAGATTAGAATGAGTAGACCCAGAGTTAAAGCGCTAACAACTCCAATGCTTGTTCTCGTCTAGTTCTCGGAAGGAGTATTTCCGTCAGGGAAAAGTAACAGAGAAGCCAATAAACTACTATTAAATCAACCGTAAATTTCTATTTTCATTTCATTATTGTCTAGGTATACAATTTCCTAAATACAAATTCTACTGTCGAATTACTAGAATTCTTAATGACTCTGCGGCTTGAATAGTGATATTCAGAAGGTTGTAATGAAGACAGACACTCAGGAGACATCTAGAAAGAGAGACACGGAAATAGATAAACACCCGCATGAGAATATGAAAAAAGAATTAGCGCATTTTTTAACTTTACTGGATATATGCAATACATTACAATATGCAATAATTAAAACATTTTCGTAACAGGAATAAAAGTGGATGACCTCTACTAAACTGAAAATGCTAAAATTGATGCAGTTTTCAGAAAATTATTATCACGTAAAATTTATCAGTTACATAAGTGCACATAAGTAATCTGTGCACAACCTAGAAGTAGTTTTCAGATTTTTCGAATTAAAATCACTAACTAATCACTAGTTGTGCTACAGAACGGCACAGACTTTCTCATACTAGTTAGTTTCCTTATCTCATGAGTATGGGTCAACTTTTCGGTTTCGCCTCAGTCTCTTCTCACCGGTTATTTATTGCCGCCTGAAGGACACTTTTCCACATTACCTCAATTGTTTGGTCCTCTAATTGTAGAACTGAAATATGACTTTAAGAATATTACAAAAAAGTAAAATCTAATCCTTGATGCAAAATTTCGTTGAAATACACGAAGACGTTTTTGAGAAAACGTCCTTTCATTATTTCTAAATGTGTCGAATTTTGAGTTCATTTTCACAGAAGTCTGGAAAAACCTTATTAGACATCATTTCAAGCACTTCTACACCTAAATGAAATAATGTATACAAATCGTCGGTAACATAAATATTAACGCCATGAGATATATTTCGGAAAATTTAATTTTTTGTAATTTTTTAAAAACAAATAAGTACAGCAAAATAGCGTTTATGTCATTTTATACACTGCATTTAGCACTATTCGTAGAAAAAATTGAAAGAAAAAAATGTAGTCTTTTCGAGAAAATGGCGTTTGAGCGTTTCTAAAATTGTGCAATTTTCAGCACATTTTGACAGAAAAGTTTTGAGTTTTCAGAAAACTTCATAAGTCATAATTTGAAGCAATTTTACTCAAAATGAAATACTGTATAAAATTGCCAGTAATGTAAGTATCAACGACATGAGAGAGAATAAAAATAGATGTGCTGCAGAATGGCACAGACTTTCTCGGCATAAAGATTTTTAATTTTGGAGTATCAGGAGACCCCAAAACGTGTATTTCCGTTGAAATATCGTAATCGATTTCCGCAGCATTACATAACTTTCTCTATACTACGTATATTACTCCTTCCTATATCCCTACGTATATTACTTTCCATACCAAAATATTGAAAAAATCTTTGGAATCGTTTTTGAGAAAATTGCGTTAGAGCGTTTCTGAAAACGTCAAATACATGTAAATATGTTTACTAACCACCTGACCCTAGTAGATTACTTTTGTACGCCAGACTACGAGTTTGACCGCAAAAGAAGACGCACTAGTCATCCAATATGGAAGTATCCCTATTGCCTAGATATCCTCGTGCCATTTCGGCAATTTCCACGTGAAATCTCGCTCCTCGCTCTTTATTCGTATCGCGCAAATAAGCAGGAAAAATTTCCAAATGGAAATCCAGGATATTCAACTACATATATTACTCCAACTATGTAACTTGAACGACATTTGTCACGCAGGTGCTTGGTACCCAAATTTTTAACTTTAACCAACTGTCTTTAATCAAATCACAGATCAATTCCTCAGAATTGAGATTATTTTAACTAACCAGGAAAATATTAAACGACCCTGACAATGATTTCCCAGCTGTTAATTTCACATTGCTCATTCATTTTTCAAAATGTGAATAACGAGAAACATACCCTATTTGAGGCCCTTCAAAAATGACAGCAATAAATTTTGCGTTCGTAATATTAAAAAATATATCCGTTACGTACACGAGAACTTTCTGCGAAGACTTGGCAATCGAAGGCATTTAGAAAATTAAATATGCAGTGGTGGAAGAATAACATGTTCTCGTTGAAATATGGAGAAAGGACAACATTCTTTCGGATAAAATAATTCAATAATCCAATAAATAATTATTTCCTTCTCGAATAATGTAAACAACACCACATCAGCATTCCCACAACAAAATATTTTTCTTTTCACCAATTGTATGCAGTACACGTACATTCGGTCAATTTCTTTGAACATAAGTAGTTGCTTTATTGTATCACATGATCCTTTGGCTCTCGCCAAATCATAGTGTTTCCAAATTTCATTATCTGACGTTTCTTTCATTCACACCGATTCATTCAACAAGACAGGCAACATTCAATGAGAGTCTAGAACTTGCGGGGGTTCGATAAGCCCTCTCTTACCTTATGTTAAATTAACTATTATTAGTGCACCTTTTCTCCGAAACTGTATGATAAACATTTTTGAAAAAATCAGGGCATTCTACCTACCTATCCTCGACATAATTTAAACGCAATGAATTTATCATATTTAACTGAGTTGCTGTTTAAAAAGTCAATTTGTTGGACATAAACAAATTAATAAATTATTATGTTGTAAGTCAATTTTTTCAAATCTAATAGAGAAAATTCAAAAATTACTGTGTTAAAATATTCTTAAAAATATGGTGGAGCATTTTTTAAAAATTGATGGATTTATCTTAAAAGGTTTTGAGAAAAGGTACACATTTTGCAAGAAAAAATACAACTTACGGTTGGCAGCATTTCAAATTCATAGTTCCGGCATAGATAGATTCATCTTCCACATTTGCATCATCCATTTTTTTCTTCACTCTATTTTATTTTTTTGCTGTAACTACACTCATTTGAAATCTTCTTAGTACTTCACATCTTGCAATATTGCCATCATTGAAGCTTGTCAAAGTTACAAATACACCACTTATTACACCACATCTACTTAATACACCACAGCTACTTCAATTGCATTTCCAATTATGTTATATTTTCCTAATCTTGTTGGAAGAGGTGGCAAGTTCATTCCACTACAAAACATTTCCTTCGGCAGCACCTTTTCTTACTGTTCTCAGCTCATACACTAACCTCACATTAACACTACAATTTTGAATCGGTTTTTATTACGAAAAGTCTTCTGGTAATCACACTTCGGACACTGAAGCTCGGAATCTGTTGCCCGGCCACCACGTCGCACTAAAAGGAAATCTCTACTAAAAATTTCCTGCAAAACGTGCTATTCTCACTATTATCATGCAGCACAATTCATGTCAAAACGTTCATTGACATCTTTTCTTGTGTACTCCTGTTGAAATGTATCGTATTTATTTTCACTTCCACTCATCTTTTGCGATGAACTCTTGCACCCTGACATGCCAGTATTCCTTTCGGATAGATCTATACTGAATCTCACATTTTATGCAGCTTTTCGCTTACACATATTTATCCTATTTTTAAAAACTCGAAGATAATGCCCATTGACCAACCCAAGATTTGCCCATTTTAAAAGAAAAGAAATCGATGAACGTAGCAAAGAAATATATTATATATGGAATTACACAACACGACAAACCACAACACTCCACACCACCAAAACAAACGTACACGGAATTGTAGGTTTGTGTATTTCATGAATCTCGAGAGACAAATGAACAATGAAATAACGTCACAGAATAAACAGATAACATCGCAGCTAACTTCTCATAGTCACTTTTCACATATGGAGCGGGCGATTCAAAAATGTTTCAGAAAAATCGCAAGTCCGTTACTTTTATATTCGACCTATCAAAATACGGTCATTTCGTCCGGGCCCCCGCCATCTCGTCACGATCTTTAAAACTTAACTTCATCAAATTAAGAACGACGAAGGTATATGTTTTGTATATTATTAGAAGGAGGAAAATCAATATATTTAAAACTTATAAAAATGGAAAATTTATATTTTTTTATTTTTGCCTTACCGGAACCCCTTATTCCGGTCACTTGGAGAACAAACAGTATACAGTTTCCACACTGTTTCTTAGCTTAGTAACACATGTTTCTTTCCTATTTTGTTGGGAACTACCCATACAACATTCACACAATTTCACATTTTTTCTTCTTTCTAATTTTGTGTGCTTCATACCTTTGTTTTGCCCAGAAGATTAAATGAACGTAAGCATGAGAACATATTTGACGCTACGTTTTGTATGATGCAACGAACAAAATGGCGTATAAACCATTATCCTATAGACAAAATATATACTTTTAAAAATGTCTTGCGAAGTTATATCTGGCTGATTATCGCGAGGGTAGGTGTGTGAACAAAGCGACTGACTCACGGGTTAGCTGCAAGTGTCAGACCAAGAAAACGTGGGTATGGCATTCGTTTGCGTCCTGGTGTGAATTTTCCTTCCCCAGCTCCTCTTGAGGTGGCATCCAGTTGTAACCTTAGACACTCAGCACACAAATCCAGCCGTCTTACAAAGCTACGTAATAAGAGCCGTCTATTCATACTGTTCCGTTTTGAAAGAAGCGCTCAATTGTGGTTATTAGAGCCAATTTGAACCTCAGCCCCAAATGCCTTGCTTTCACTCCGCACACACACCAAACTACTGGACAGCAAAGGCAATGGGAATGACAATTGAAAATGAAAGACGTCTCTCTCCTACGGGACACAAACCTCACACTCTTAAGTAGTCGCCATCGATGCGAAAAGATATGTCTGCGCTGCACTAATTCCAAAAGCTATTCTATTGGGTGATATATTGCATGTATTTATAAAATATAATTATTGACAGGGGGGCCTTTTTCCACGGGGACGTCGAAAAAACTAATTTTTGTGAATTAAAATACTGGAAAATGGACTATTTTTTTTTAAAGAATAAACTAAATTTAGAGGTGTTTCTGAAGATTACAGATAGTTACTCAAGAATTAACTTAGACTGAGTGTGACTTCTAAGTCTAGAAGAAAATGTACAGAGTAATTTGAGTTATCTAGACGAATATTCCTAAAATGTACATTAATTTAGTTAATGGAAACAACAGCATCTACCTCCCATAATTCTTCACTGTCTTAATACGCCATGATTCATCGACGTGACTATGTAATGTTACTCGTCAACTACCTTTCATTTGTCTATGAATGTAGACAAAGTTGTGAAGGGGAAGCAATAGACCAGTGGACAATTAGTGAATTGAAATGATTGAAGGCGTTATCATTGTCAACAATAGTATTTATTTCAATAATAGCAGCTTTCGATGGTTTAGTCATCATCATCAGTTTTCTGATACAAGAAAAATATAAAATTCATTTCAATTATGTAAATGTCAACTACAACTCACCACTGAATCAAATCAAGACAATTAGTGAATTATGAACGAGTATATAGTGGATCGTATAATTTGTTGCGTCTTTTTCGCAACAGCTCTCTTAGTCCTCCTTCAGCATTGAACGTATATATTATATTTCTGGAATATGTTCTGGAGTATTTCTGTGTTGTTTTTTTGTCTCGTCGCGCCGCAGTCAGACAACGCCTTTTATCCCGTCAGCCAGGGGCCCGGCCCCGTTGGTAAATGGAGTTCCCAGACGGTCACCCGTCCAAGAATCCATGGTGTCTCCATTTGCTTAACTTCTGTGATTTCACGCGCGTGGTTAAGCAGTTCGGCTAACGACGCCTGCTTAAGACCAAACAGTTCAACCGTTGATTGACCCATCTTAGTGAAAAGTGAGTTTACCAAGACTTCCGGCCCTGTGTTTCGACTTATACGACTCTTGTCATATACTAAACTCTTGGATTTCCTTCGTATCTTGGATTATTTCAATGATATTCAAGAGACAATATTCAAATATCGGGAATCATTTGAGTTTTAAAAGCAGAATGCATTAATGTATGATTGAATAACGATAAATCCTTGACTAAATGTAATATCTCAAAAGGGGGAAAATGATTTGAAAAGGTTCTAAATTTTAAGGTTTCGGTTCAAGAGATTTGATAAAATTAAATTCATATTCCTGAAGTTTGAGGTGAAATATTGAAACGAACTATCTGATTTGATTTTTAAATTAAATATCTCCTCTGCCCTTCTAATATTAATTTAATGTAACCCGTTCCAAATTTATAAAATAATATGGGCGCCAGGAAAATATTACGTTAATTCAATTATTAAAATTAATCTTCAACTGCTATTTCCATTAAATTAATATCTGTCTAATTGGGTCGATAAGATAAGAAATAATCGCTATTGACTGCTAATAACCGATTATTTGATCTGCCATCTGTACAGAATGGCCGAGGAATCTGTAAAGCAAATATACATTTCTAGCTACTCATTTGCTGGAATTGGCTAAATTAAAATCATCTTTCTATTCATAGAAACTTGTAAGTTTATTCAATTTTCATTGGTAACAATACGAAACTTGCGGGCATGACCAGTCTCAAACCTTATATTGTAGTACCCGTCTTCGCATGCTCTTGACAGATGTCGCTGCGTAGAACCATTTTCAATCTCTCCCGGTGTCGATGGCTCCAGGTCCAAATATCATCTTCTTTTCTTCCGTTCTGGCACAAGTGTATTCAAGTCACTGATCCTCACCGCCTCCTAAGTTTATAAGATTTAATTAATTTTCCTTTTAAAAGTTCCCAGTTCTTTCTACGCGTATACTTAAAATATTAAAGTTCAGCAAACTATTATCTGCATCAAATACTCCCAGTCCTGTTGCCGACAAATTCACCCAAATTCACAACTCTAGCTGCTGCATTCGAAATATTTCCAAGTTCTAATTTCCGCACCTTCCATCAATATTCTAAGTCCGACAATCATACGCTCCAAAGTAAATGTTCACAATTCCCAAACTCTCAACATCAATTGTCTACACACGATCCGCACAGCACCACGGCATAAGTCGGAATGCATCCATATATCCCTCTCTCAGCCCTACAAAACTCGGTCCATCTATCTACTGTTTCTTGTCTGAAAAAATTCCATGCCTAGCCAATCCCTCAATTACTTACAATTTCAACTAGCCGCACCCCAGACTGTCATTGCTTTCTCGGCCAATCCCCAAACAGTTTACTTTATCAACTAGCCGCGCCCCGTGGTTCAAAGCAATGAAGTTTGTTGACCTTGACGATAACTCGTCTACCGTTGCTATGCCGCCATATTTACAAATGTCTATCCTTACAATTCACCCTGTTTACAATAAGTGTGACGCAATACAAGGTCCACATATTGGTATGTCACAATATTAACCTTATGGATCACTCATACTTTCAGGAAACATTCTTCAAAAAATGTAATACTACACTGCATTACATAAGATTTCAAGTTTTGGCTTCAATAAGATAATTCTCGAAAGTATTGGTTAGACACATATCACGTTTGAACTGGAATTAAAACAACTCATCTTACGAAAAAAATTATTTGGTTTTATTCGAATTGAAAGTGCGAATTTTTCCGTTGATATCTTCCGTAGATCTACATTTTATTATGGAGAATTTTGTCCCGGACTTACATATACAAAAACTGTTAATGTTTCTATGTATTAAGGTTTCATTCATCGAGATACCGCTATATTCCGCGCTCCGAATTTCCAAATCTTAAAGTATCGAATTCCAAGTATTTGTCACGCCCACCTGCACGCTCGCAAGGCAAAGAAACGCAGCATCTGCAGACATCTGGTGAAGATGCGCGAGGGGGGATGAAAACGAAACAAACGAAGGAAGATTGTTTGCACATACCTGAGGGGAAACAACCGTAAGAGTCGAATCTCCAAACATCAAACACCGAGGTAATTGAGCGGCGGAGGCACTAAACCACGGGTTACGCCGGAGAATCGCCGGCGGTTAAGTGGAAGGGGGCTGCGGGCGCGTACAACTCTTGTTTGTGGCAATGAACTGCTGCAGCACTCAACCATCGCCCACGGCTTGTGGGTGGGCGAGCGGGCGGGCGAGCGGGCGGGCGAACGGGCGGGCGGGCGGGCGAACGGGTGGGCGGGCGGGCGAACGGGCGGGCGGGCGGGCGGGCGAACGGGCGGGCGAGCGGGCGAACGGGCGGGCGAGCGGGCGAACGGGCGGGCGAGCGGGCGGGCGGGCGACCGGGCGGGCGGGCGGGCGAACGGGCGGGCGAGCGGGCGAACGGGCGGACGAGCGGGCGGGCGGGCGAACGGGCGGGCGGGCGGGCGGGCGGGCGGGTGGGCAAACGGGCGGGCGGGCGGGCGGGCGGGCGGGCGGGCGGGCGGGCGGGCGGTTGTGCGTGAGTGCGTGCGGGCGAGCGGAAGATGGTAACTCGGGCGTCGTCCATCGCGGGTTTTTTCTGAGAAAGAAGTTTGTGGTTGCAGGTGGGCGGAGGAGGGAGGCGAAGTGCCAGATGTCGGAGATTTGGCAGAAAAAAGCATGGCCGTTCGAAAGGATCACTGTAGCATTACGTAAGAAAGTATTTTATTGTCGTCAATATATATTTAATATTTGTTTTTCATTTTTTAACATGCAATCGGTAATTTTTATACATTTAAAGAAGAGCTCTCCCCATCTAGCAACCTTCAAATTGGCTGAACATAATGTCAATTGAATTTAATGATTATTTTTGAAGTTATCATTTCATTCTTCTTGTAGTGTAATTTTCTGTATTTTCCAGTGGGACCAAAGTGGATGTATAGAATAATCAAAAATTGATGTCACACGAATATGAATTGGAATAAATAAATAAATGTACGTAGGAGTGAAGAGAGAGAGCAGAGAAAATATAAATAAATAAATGGAAAAATAATTGCAAGGGAATAAAGGGAGACCCCAAGGGAGGAAACTACAACTAGTAACACGTATTTATCAAAAGGAAACGACCTTTTGGAAATCATTTTCAGGCGTAAAAAAGGATTCTGCGAGAGGAGTCCAGGAACGTTTCCAGCAGAACTGTGGGCGGCCAGCGATGTCCCAGGGTCCGCCGAAGACTCACAGTGGCGGGGGCGTGGAGGATACTGGGATGTTGGGTATGGAGAAAGGTGGGGGGGGGAGTGGGCGGTGAGGTTTGTGGGATCAGCGATGGAATGGACGGCGATGAGGACGGCGGCAGGGGCGGTCCCGCGGTGGACTGTGCAGGAGGGAGGGCGGGGGGGGAGGAGGGGGGTGGGGTAAGAGCGGGGAAAGTTCGTAAGGGGGGGGGGGCGGGAGGTGCGAGGGCGGCGCGGGGGCGGGGCCGGGGTGGAAGGAATGGAGACGGGCGGTGCGAGGAGGAGGAGGAGGCACGGCGAGGTTTGTGGAATGAGCGTTACGAGAGGAGAGAGCGTTACGTATAATGGGGGGAGGGGACAGCGGCGAGGTAGCGGTTAGGGGAGGCGGGGGGGGGGGGGGCGGGGGGGGGGGGGGGGGGGGGCGGACTCGGCATTGGGGTCGGTGGCGTGGTTGGTGGCAGGGTCGGCGGCGGGGTCGGCGGCGGGGGCGGCGGCGGAGTTGGCGGCGGAGTCGGCGGCGGGGTCAGCGGTGGGGTCGGGGGCAGAGTCGGCGGCGGGGGCGGCGGCGGAGTTGGCGACGGGTCGGGGCAGTGTCGGCGGCGGGATGGGCGGCGGGTCGTCGACGAAAGCGGTGCGGGGCGGCGGCGGGGCGGCGGCGGGTCAGGGGCGAGGGCGGCGGTGGGGGCGGCGGCGGGGCGGCCGCTGGGTCAGCAGCGGGATGGGCGGCGGGGTCGGAGGCGGGGCAGCGGCATGGGCGGCGGCGGGGGCGGCGCCGCGGTAGGCGGGATGAGCAGCGGGAGGCGCGGAGGCGGGGAGGGCGCGCGGGCGGCGATGCGGGCGGGCGGCGGCGGCGTGCGCGCGCGGAACGGCGGGAGCGCCCGCCCGCAGTCCTAATTGGCGCCGCGCAGCGCGCTCTGCCGGTAATCACAATAATTACGCGCGCTGCACCGCGGCCCTGCCCTAATTGCCCGCGTATAAATCAATCCGCGGCCTCTAATTAAATATCTCGTATTTTACTTTGGAGAACACCTGTCATATCCAATTACCATAATGATCGGGGGGCGGGGGTCGCCGCGCTGCCTCCGCAAGAACGTGCGCGTCATCGCTGGCCGGCGGCGGTCGCGGCGCGGGCGGCGCGCGCGGGCCCATTCACTTCTTGCCGCGCTGCGGTGGCGGGGCCGCGACCGCCTTCACCACCCAGGTGGTGGTGGTTGTTTGATTGAGTTTTTCGTGTTTCCGGGCGCGTCTACTGCTTTGGTCATTAGTCCCGTTAGTGCAGTGCATGTATTTCTCGGGAGATGGCGGTGGTCTTCCCAGCTGGATGGCGAGATCCGGCGCCGAACTACCGTCGGCTAGTGGGGTTTCCCCTAACCAGGACTCTCCCACCAGCGGGGCACCGCCCCAGCCGGAACAAGCTCTAAACTCCCGACCCGTCTCCCGGAATATGTGGTAGTGTAGTGCATGTTAGTGTAAGTGTGTGTGTGTAAGGGGAGAGGATAGGACAGGACAAGGAACAGGAAGGAAAGATCGCGCGCGGTCCGTGGCCCGTTTGTTAGGATACTGCTCCGGCATTCGCTTGGTGCTGATCGGAGAAACCACGGAAAACTACCGATCAGAGCAGCCGACCGCTAGAATGGGACAGGGGTAAGAATACGGGGTGAGGCAGGGCGGTAGCCTGGTGGCGAGGGTATGAGCGAGTGACGGGGCGCCTGCATGAACGCCAGGCAGACCAATCGATGAGTGGTTACGTTGGGGGTCCGAGTGGAAGACTTGAAGGTTCTTTGGGAAAGACGTTGGGTAGTTCGTGTGGTTGTTTGTAAGACGAATGACTGCGTGCTTTTGTTAGAAAAAAAAAGCAAAGAAATGAACGAGTATGTGAATTGATTGCGGGAAATGAACGGTTAGGTGAATGATGGCTCAGTAAGAGGAAAGTAAGGGTAATTGGGTAATTATTATGAGTGGTTCAGTCAAACATGAAACAATCAGAGCGTGTAAATAGTAGATTTACAGGGCAGTTACCGATTTTCAGATCAGCTGTGTCCTTGAATAAAATATCATGAAAACTGATAACTAGTTACATAGACGAAAAGGTTGGTGGATTCATTGGACAGACAGAAAAATGACTTAGAAATATATGCTGGAAATGTATGAAGTTCTTAGATATTGTCATAAGGGAAATGATCAACTGCAAAAAAGTGAGTAGCGGTTTAGGTAAGAGAAGGAAGCAAAGAAACACGAAGCGTCAGTGGGTTTAGCACAACAGGAAATGCAAGGACTTTATCGAAGTATATGAGCAGGCCGACGAACAATTGTTCATCAGATAATTATTTCATGAGATAACTGAGTGAGTGACTAAATATTTCATGATTCTGGCCACATCAACAGATTTAGTCATTGTCTCGTAATATTCCTTCCCTGCTGGAACGTAGTATTCGGTGCCAACCTCAACGCTGGTGGGGTTTCCCCTCTCTCGGTGTCTCCCCAGCCAGGCCCTGTCCCCGCCGGGACTAGACCTAATCTCCCGACATGCCAGATAGTGTACCATGTAAGTGTATGTGTGTGTAAGGGGAGAAGAAATGACAAGAATGAGGTTGGAACCATCGCACGTGGTCCATTTGTGAGGATGTGTTGTTTGCATTCGCCAGTATTGATAAGAGAAAATACGGAAAACTACCGATCACTGCAGTTGAGCGCTGAAATTCTACTTCAGACAGCAGCTGATAGTATTTTCGTAATGTGAAAAATCCGTCACACAACCCGAACATTAGGACCTCCCGTTTAGAGGTGCTGCAGGAACAACGGTTGTGCTCCCACTGAGTTATCGCAGTCGGTCAAACAACAAACCAATATTGCATGAGATGAAGTAAATAAAGCCGCAGGAAATAGATAGGTGAACCAGGCGGCTAATGAGTAGTATTCATCAGGGGAACTACGGAAATCTACCAATCAGTGCAGCTTGGCGCCACAATTCTACTTCAGACAGTGGTTGAAGCTGGATCGGTAATGTGGGCAAATCGAAACCCATACTTAAATGAAACATACGGTCTCTTGACGTAAGTCAGCTGTTACGGTGTCATCCAATTGGAAGGTTGAACGTCACAATAGTGACGTCACTGAACTGACGATTAAGCTTCCGATTGGATGGCATCGTCACAGCTGATGGACTGTCAAAGGACACTAGAAATAAATCGAAAAATAGGACCGACCGTTCAGAGACTGTGCATATGCAGCGGTCATGCTGCCACTGAGTTACCTCAGTTGGTCAACCAACAAACCCATATTGAATGAGATGAAGAAGTAAATAATGCCGCAGCAAATAGGTAGGTGAACTAGCCAGCTAAAGAGTAGTATTCATCGGAGATACTGAGGAATTGGAGGAAGTAGGGAACTATTGGTGATGTGGAAAATCCACCACCGAACAAGAACCTAAGGATTTTCCCTTCAGAGACGCATCAGGAAGAGCTGTGTCCTCGAAGTAAATAACATGAAAACTGGTAAGTGGTTACATAGATGACCGAAATGAACTGTTACGTCATCCAACTGTGATGTTCAACGTCACCATAGTGACGTCACTGTATTGACGATTAAACTCCCGATTGGATGACGTAACAGTTGATGATCTGTCAAAGGACACTACAAATAAATCGAAGAATAGGACCGACCATTCTGAGGCGCATCAGAAACAGCTGTAATGCTGCTACTGAGTTATCGTAGCTGGTCAACCAATAAACCCATATTCAAAGTAAATAAAGCCGCAGAAAATAGGTAGGTGACTAACCAACTAATGACGAGTATTCATCAAACTATCCAACTAAAGAGTAGTATTCATCGGAGAAACTACGGCATTGGAGGAACTAGGGAACTACTGGTAATATAAACAATCCTCTACCGAACACAAACCTTAGGATTTCCTGTTCAGAGACGCATCAGAAGCAGGTGTAATGCTGGTATTGAGTTATCTCAGCCGGTCAAGCAACAAACTCATATTGAATGAGACGAAGAAGTAAATAAAGCCGCAGCAAATAGGAAGGTGAACCGGTGGCTAATGACTGCCTCCGCCACTGGGGCAGTGGTGCGAGCGCGGGAGGGGGCGGGGGCTGGGCGGGGTGCGGGGGCGGGGGCGGGGCGGGGGGCGGGGCGGGGGTCTGGTCGGGGGGCGGGGTGGGCGCGGGGGCCGTAATAACGCCCGGCGGGCGCCCGCAGCCCATAATGGCCGGGGCGGGCGACTGCGCATGCGCGAGGATGCCTGCGCGTCCGCCGGCAGACGGCGTCGATGGACGAGCAGCGCGTCGTCGCTGGCGGCGGAGGAGGAGATCGGACGGATAACCGGCAGTTACGGCTCTGATTTACGAATAATTCTTCCACGCGTTAATTGAATGACACGTCTCTACAGCTTAACTGACCGCAAGGCGAGAGAGAGAGCAGGTACATCGCTTAAGGATCCGAGATACCGACACCGGAGGCCCAAATACACTCTGCTAAGTGGATGTGGTTGTGCCAAGAATTCATTCATTCACTCATTCATTCAAGAAGGAAAGTTGTAGCGGGAAAACATCTATTATTTCTTTTTCAATGCAACCGAATATATCTAAATCGATTATATCAATTTATCAAAATGATATCTAAATGTTTATATTTAAAAATGATTCTGTTTTTCGTCAGTCTAATTATCGAATTAACTTGTGGAGGGGTGCATTGCATTTAATTGCAACTGTACATGACAGTATTAAGTGTACAAGGTATACTTTGCCGATAACATAATTTTTCGGTATCAAGGACACACAAAACGTGAAATCTAATAATGCAATATGTCAGAGAAGGTAATTTACTACAAAAAAGGAGGGAAATCTTTTTTAGGGATCTATTAGGGACCTACAATACGAATTTTTGTGCCGAAAATTTCCAGTTTCGCTGCAACATTACATAACTTTCTCTGTAAAGGAAGCGGGGGTATAACCCGGGGGTAATGGGGAAATAGGGACCACAGGGTAACATTTGGTAGAGATAGTGCTAAATGTACTCTATGAGATGACGCAAACGCCATTTTACTGTATACTTTTTTTTTCGAAATTTACAAAAATGTAATTTTCTTTACTATTGTTATGTTAATATGTACATTAACGACGATTTGTTCATATTATTGTATTTACGAGTACATGTGCTTTAAATGATTTCATATAAAGTTTCTCGAAAACTCAAAAGTTTTCTGTGGACACGCGTTACAATTCCGCAATTTCAGAAAAACTTAAACGTTATTTTCTCAAAAAAAATAAAGCTCCAAATTTTTTCTTCTAACTAAACATACCTAAAATTCATTTTGCCATATTCTTTTAGTTTTCCAAAAAATACACAAATGTATTTTTTTTAATATCTCTCACGTCTTTAATATGTATATTTCCAGCAATTTGTATACATTATTGCATTTGTAAGTGGACGTGCTTCAAATGACTTCCAATGAACTTTCTCGAAAACAAAAAAAATCTGAAAAAGAATATGAAATTTCGTATTTACAGTAACACTTAAACGCCATTTTCTTGGCAATAGCCCCAATTTTTTCGACAAAAATTTCCTTATAGAACGTGGTTGTACTTCTTAATATTATTAAAGTAATATACAAATAGGAAACCGAAAAAAATAGAAAATTTCAGTAAAAAAATATATTTTGCGAGGCGATAGATGCCAGCTGGGAATAGATTGGGGCAAAAATGAAAAGGTGGCCCAGATCAAAGAAATTAGAAAACTAACTTATACGAGAAAGTCTGTGTCATGCTGTAGCACCACTATTTGGTATAATGAAATGTTATCAACTTCCAAATCAAAAATGGCTGCTCTGATGCACACTGTGCAGCTGTCACTGCATCTCCAAGAGGCAGGAGTCTTTGCACACAAGGGAATGGGGTTTATTTATAGGTAGTGTCGACAATCCACTATCGACTCGCACCCCACGACCGCGCAGTCGGCTACGCTGTAGCGACAAGGAAGGCTGTGACAAAATCATCTCAGCAGGTTATACGTTTCCTACTAATACGGTTTGGAATTGTTGACGTTTGTGTGTTGTGGAACACAGCTTAGAAAGTGCGAGAGAGGGAGAACGAGGAGTGCGTGGAGGGGCGTGGCACAGCCGCACGGATCATCCGGGGACGCCATCATTGCAGCACACCTCACACCGACGGCGGGCGCGGGCCAAGCGAGGGTGGGGTGCGGCGCTGCGGGTCGGGAGAGTGCGGTAGAAGCGGGGATGACAGGCGTGCGGGGTGGGCTCGGTGAGGGGGCTATTCAAGGCAGGACAGCACGGAAGGGACGGGACGGAAGGGTCGCGACGGGACGGAAGGGACGAGACGGGACGGAAGGGAGGGGATCGAAGGGACGGGATGTAAGGGATGGGAGGGAAGGGTCGAGACGGGACAGAAGGGTTGGGGAGGGGTCGGAAGGGACGGGACGGAAGGAACGGAATGGAAGGGACGGGAAGGCCGGGAGGGCCGGGAGGGACAGGAGGGCCTGGAGAGCCGTAAGGGGGAGGGCCGTGAGGGGGGGGCCGTGAGGGGCGGGGGGATAGGAACGGAGGGGCTTGGCGGGGTATGACGATCAGCGCGTTGGCTGAAGTGCTGAGGGCGAAATCTCCCAGAAATTGATGAGGTGCCGCAGTCGGAGGCGACCGCTCTCCCTCCCCCTCCCCCTCCCCCTCCGGTGCAGCTAAGCCCCCGCGATGCGCGCGCGAATTCGGGACACCGTCGGCTCTCCCTCTCCACCCTCGCGCGTGGAAGCAGCCTCGTGCGGGGGGCGGGGCGGGGAGGGGATTTCGTCGGATATAGCAGAAGCACAAGCACTCGGATCACTCCAGGGGGCAAACAATAAAAAGCTCCCGCTCCGTATTTTACTATCAGTTTACAAATCAGACGCCGGGGGATATTCACCTTTCTCCTGCATGCAAGTACGTGTCAAACAACTACGAAGCATATGATCCACTTATTGACCTGTCGCAGCCTGTGGCTGACCATAGGTACAATACAAACTATTGATGTGGAAAGAATAAAATCAATATTCGATGCAAAAAATTGAGGGCAGAATTATAGTCTACATTTTAATATTTCAATCTGTAGAAATATGCAGAAAATTCCCAGCTTTTCAGACGAAACAAATTTGTTAACTCTTGGATACAAGTTTTCGGCAGATACACTAGATTTTGAGACAATTTACTTTAAATGCCTCGAAGACGAGAACACTCTTTTATCTGCAAAATAATTGGATGTATACTAGCATGAATGTTGTGCATGCCCACATACTCTTACAATTATCTTCTAGGAGCTGGAATTAAATTTTGTATTTCTTTCACATGCTATATGTCAATAAGTAACCAACAATCGATTCAAGCTTCAAAGAATTCCATTCGTCTAGTGTAGTGCATGTGAGTGTAAGTGTGTATGTAAGAAGAGAGGACAGCACAAGGAAGAGAAAGGAAAGATCGTGCGCAGTTTGAGACCCGTTTGGTAGGGTACTGCTCCGGCATTCGTCTGGTGTTGATCGAAGAAACCACGGAAAACTACCGATTAGAGCAGCCGGCCGCCAGAATTCTCCTCCAGACAGCGACTGAATTGGACCTAGCTAAAAAGCTAGTGTGGAAAATCCTGGCGCCGTGGGGAGTAGGAACCTAGGACCTCCCGGTTAGGGGAACATCAGTGACATCAGTTGATGCACCGCTCTCGGTACTAGTGCATGAAAGCGAACCACAGTTCTTGAAACCCAACTGTATGACTTACCTCCCGAGCACTACCAAAGCAAGGAAATTTTGAAAAATATTTCGCTGCCTGCGCAGCCCATTGGCCACGCCGCTCCGCGCCCACGCACACGCACACGTGCGCTTTTTAGCCGCTCCGCCCGCTGCGCCTGCTGCGCCCGCGCCTGCGCCAGCGCCTGCGACGGCGCGGAGGATCGGGCGGCGGGCGCTCGGCGCGCAGCTGGCGCGGTTCCCACGCCGCCCGCGCCGCCTCCGCCGCCTCCGCAGCACTCGCCCCGCCGCCCCTGCCGCCCCGCCGCCCCACCGCCCCCGCCCTCGCCGCCCCCGCCCCGCCACCTCCGCGGCCGCAGCCGTCCCCACCGCCCACGCCGCCCACGCCGCCCGCGCTGTCCCCGCCGCCCCCGCCACCCCACCGCCCTCGCCGCCTCCGCCGCCATGCCGCCCCCGACGCCCCCGCCGCTCACGCCGCCCACGTTGTCCCCGCCGCCCACGCCGACCCCGCCGCGTCGCCCAGCTTCTTCCTGCGGGCGCGCCTTGCGGCGGCCTTGGCGCTCTCCGCGCGTCCCGCCGCCCCGATCCGCCACAGCATTCCCATGGGGCGGGCGGACTCACTGGAGGAGCGGTTGCTCTGCTCTGTTCTATTCCGTCCTTCCTCCCACTAGAGATGCATTTTCCTAGACTCCCGTTTTTATAACGTGGCACCGGGAGCGGTAGCTCAGTGCATCAACTGATCTCACTGCAGCGCCTCTGACCGGGAGGTCCCAGCTTTTCAGCTACGACGAATTCAGTCGCTGAGGTGAGTTCTAGCAGCCGGCTGCTCTGATAGGTTGTTTTCCGTGGTTTCTGCGATCAACATCAGGCGAATGCCGGAGCAGTACCCTACCAAACGGGTCACTGACCGCGCGCGATCTTTCCTTCCTCTTCCTTGTCCTATCCTCTCTCCTTACACACACACATACACACACACACACACACACACTACCCTACAACATATTCCGGGAGACCGGTCGGAAGCTTAGAGCTTGTCCCGGCTGGGGGGAGCTCGCCCCGCTGGTGGGAGACCCCTGGTTAGGCGGAAACCCCGCTAGCTGACGGTAGATTGGCGCCGGATCTCGTCAACCAGTGGGGGAAGATCACCGCCATCTCCCCAGGAAAAACATGCTCTACACTTACGGGATTAATGCTCTAAGCTGTGGCCGCGTCCGGAATCACCAGCCAACTAACCAAATCGAACGTGGCGGCTTAGGGTAGTATCACCAAGAAGGAATTCGGCAGGACTTTTTGCGTCTTTCTTGGTGCTGCTGCAAGATGTCGCATGATCGCGACCGTATCAAGCATTGCTGCAGATTAAGTGACTCTTGCGGCAGGGATTAGGTATTTTAATTTCCATAGTACGTTTTCATGGAAATGATTACTTTCAATCTTTTGTAGTATTCTGAAAAAGACTATAAAACTGCCGAATTCGATCTTGGAGATACTACCCTCCGCTGCCACGTTAGAAAAACCTAAGTATAGCATCTAGGTCCTCTCAGTCATTCACGCTGTAACAGAGTTGTCTGTCATCTCAGCCGGTCTTGTAGCTACTATGAAATCCGGCTTTCAATGATTGATTAATTTGATAGTTAGTGATTCCGGGTGCAACTACTATGGGGACATTAGTCCTGTAAGTGTAGTGCGTGTTTTTGGTCGGGAGGTGGCGGTGGTCTTCTCCCACTGGATGGCGAGAACCGGCACCGACCTAACGTCGGCCAAGGGGGTTTCCCCCTAACCAGGACTCTCTCACTAGCGGGGCAACGCCCCAGCCGGGACAAGCTCTGAGCTCCCGACCGGTCTCACGGAATGTGGTAGTGTAGTGCATGTTAGTGTAAGTGTGTGTATAAGTGGAGAGGATAGGACAAGGAAAAGGAAGGAAAGATCGCGCGAGGTCCGTGGCCCGTTTGTTAGGGTACTACCCCGGCATTGACATGGCATTGATCGGAGAAACCACAGAAAACTCCCGATGAGAGCAGCCGGCCGCTAGAATTCTCCTCCAGACAGCGACTGAATTCGACCTAGCCGACAAACTAATGTCTAAATTCTTGCCGCCGTCAGGACTCAAACCTACGGCCACCCGGTCAGAGGGGCTGCAGTACCATCAGCTGATGCACTGAGCCACCGCTCTCCGGACTTCATCTCTCTTTAAGTTGATTACATTTTGAGGATTTCTGCTCCGTTTCAAGACTGTTTCGGCGCCGCCGCGTGCGTCGTGCGTCTTGGTGGGCGGGGGGGGGGAAGGGCTTCCGCCGCGGCGGCGCGCGTCCATTCACCCTGCCCGCCGCCGCGCCCCTACCCCCTCCACGCCGCCCCCCCCCCCCCCGCCCCCGCCGACGCAATAAGAGGCGCACGCGGACCGCCCACGCGCCCGCCCACGCCCGCCCAACGCGAGACGCAGGGACCGGCCGAGGGCGTCAACTGAGGTCACTGCAGTGCCTCCGACCACCACGTCCTCGGATTCCACACAAGACGGTGATCAGGTAGGTAGCTGGGTCGACTTCAGCCGCTGTCTGGAGGAGAATTGTAGCAACCGGCTGCTCTCGTCGATAGTTTTTGGTGTTTTTTTCGACCAACAGAAAGTGACTGCCAAAGCAATACCGTAACAAATGCGCCATTGAACTTTTCTCCCTCTTCTTTGTCCTGATACAATTACACTGACATGCACTACACAACGACATATTCCGGGAGACCGGTCGAGAGCTTAGAGCTTGTCCCGGCTGGGGCTGTGCCCCGCTGGTGGGAGAGTCCTGGTTAGAGGGAAACCCCACTAGCCGACGGTAGGTCGGCGCCGGATCTCGCCATCCAGCGGGGAAAGATCACCGCCATCTCCCGACGAGAAAACACGCACTACACTTACGTAAAATGACTTTTTTTAGAAGCCTTACGGTGCTCATGTGTTGCATATGAGCTTCCCGTCGTGCGATCCCGATTTTGAGTCCCTGACGAGGCAAAAGTGAGTTGTAGCTTCCGTGAAAATCTCTGTTCCTGTAGATATGCAACAAAGAAAAGCTCAGGCAGGTGGAGTTCGATATTTACGTTGAAGAGAATAGGTCATGTTCGCCTTTGCTCTCTTGACCCCCAAGCGTGGGAATTAAAGTAAGTCCATACATGGAGGAGGCCGTTAGCTGCCCGGCAAAGTCGCACAGTCAACACAAAAAGCCAAAACATACATACCATTTCTTAGGTTTCAGTCCAGACGTTTCTAGACATTATTATTACGATAATAAAAAACACACACATTAAAGAGACTTAAATCTTCTTCAAAAATTTAACACTATTTCTACAAGTATTGTCTGAAAGTTGATCGATGTAATAACAGTTACAGTATTTCTTTGTGTTAGATTTAGATTATCTGATCTGATGATCGTTTCCCTGATCATCACACCAGAAGGAAATGCCGGAGGAGTGTCCTATAAAACAGCCCACACTTCGCACGCGAACCTTACTTCCCATCGTTAGCGATGGGCCGTTCTCCTCTTCTCCCATGAACCGGATTCAGAAATTCGAAGAATCATTGTACCACAAAATCACCAGAAAGTGTCGGGGATCCGAAAGCAAGGATGTGCTGCGAGTCTCGCGAGGGACTACGTTGGAGGAGAAAAAACGGAAGAATGATTTTTGGGGTTTTTCAATTGTTGAGACCACAACCAATTAGTAGATGATAGCTATTATTATGGGGTGATAATATTAATGATGATGGAGAAATGGTGGAATAATAGACCGGAGAAACAAGACTAATTGTGAGTACTTCGTGTTTTCTGGCGCGTCAAATACTTTGCTCATTAGTCCCGTGAGCGTAGTGCATGTCGTTGCCGGGAAGTGGCGGTGTTCCCCTCCCGCTAGAACGTGCAATCCTCCGCCGACCTATACGTCGCCATGAGAAGTTTACCCCTCCGCGTGTCTTCTCCAGTGTAACACTTCTCCAGTGGGAACAAATTCTAAGCTCCCGTCATGTACGACAGGTCCGGCATGGCTTTTCTCCCGGTCTCGCGGTCATGCATGTCTGGTCACCCGGCATGACTGGTCCGGCATGTACGGTGTAGGGTATACTGCAAGTATAAGTACGTATGTGTGTAAGGAGAGGTGAGAAGTCAAGGATGAGGAAAGGAAGCTAGCGTGCGGTTCAGGTTCCGTTTGTTAAAGTACTTCTACAGTACTCGTGAGGAAGCATGTGAACCTATCATCTAGAGCAACCTATCGTTATAACTATCGGGACAGAGGGTGCATTGGACTCAGCTATCCAGCTGGAGTCTCAATGAAACGGTTAGAGCTGGCATGGCCTTCTGGCGATGGGCAGCGCTACGCCATGTAGTGATGGGCAGGGATACGTCGTTTGGCGCTGGGCAGCGCTACGCCTTGCAAGGGCAGGCTCCTTTTGGCGATGGGCAGGGCTTTCCTTTTGGCGATGGGCAGCGCTGCGCCTTTTGGCGATGTGCAGCGCTACACCTTTTGGCGATGGGCAGCGTTACGCCTTTTGGCGATGTGCAGCGCTACACCTTTTGGCGATGGGCAGCGTTATTCTTTTTGGCGATGGGCAGCGCTACGCCTTTTGGCGATGGGCAGCGCTACTCCTTTAGGCGATGGGCAGCGCTACGCCTTTGGCGATGGGCAGCGCTACGCCCTTTGGCGATGTGCAGCGCTACACCTTTGGCGATGGGCAGCGCTATTCTTTTGGCGATGGGCAGCGCTATGCCTTTGGCGATGGGCAGCGCTACGCCCTTTGGCGATGTGCAGCGCTACACCTTTGGCGGTGGGCAGCCTATTCTTTGGCGATGGGCAGCGCTACGCCTTTGGCGATGTGCAGCGCTACGCCTTTGGCGATGGGCAGCGCTATTCCTTTAGGCGATGGGCAGCGCTACGCCCTTGGCGATGTGCAGCGCTACACCTTTGGCGATGGGCAGCGCTATTCTTTGGCGATGGGCAGCGCTACGCCTTTTGGCGATGGGCAGCGCTATTCCTTTTGGCGATGGGCAGCGCTACGCCTTTTGGCGATGTGCAGCGCTACACCTTTTGGCGATGGGCAGCGCTATTCTTTTTGGCGATGGGCAGCGCTACGCCTTTCGATGGGCAGCGCTAGCTTTTGGCGATGTGCAGCGCTACGCCTTTGGCGATGGGCAGCGCTATCCTTTGGCGATGTGCAGCGCTACGCCTTTGGCGATGGGCAGCGCTATTCCTTTGGCGATGGGCAGCGCTACGCCTTTGGCGATGTGTAGCGCTACGCCTTTGGCGATGTGCAGCGCTATTCCTTTTGGCGATGGGCAGCGCTACGCCCTTTGGCGATGTGCAGCGCTACACCTTTTGGCGATGGGCAGCGCTATTCTTTTGGCGATGTGCAGCGCTACGCCGTCTAGCGATGGACAGCTTTATGCTTTCCCGCAATGGACAGCGCTACGTCTTCTGGCGATGGGCAGCGGTATACCGCGCCTGTGGCGCTTGCATGCGTGCAAGTTAAGAATTTATTTTAATTTTAAATCTCTCCACCGCCGCCGCCCCGATTCCTTTTGCAACTTTAGTTCGTGGCCGGAGAGGAGGCGGCGGGGCGGCGGGGCGGCGGGGCGGCGGGGCGGCGGGGCGGTGGGGCGGCGGGGGGTGTGGCGGCGGGGCGGTGGGGCGGCGGGGGCGGTGTGGCGGCGGGGCGGGGTGGCGGCGGGGGCGGCGGGGCGGCGGGGCGGCGGGGCGGCGGGGCGGCGGGGCGGCGGGGGCGGCGGGGCGGCGGGGCGGCGGGGCGGCGGGGCGGCGGGGCGGCGGGGCGGCGGGGCGGCGGGGCGGCGGGGGCGGCGGGGCGGCGGGGCGGCGGGGCGGCGGGGCGGCGGGGCGGCGGGGGCGTGGCGCAATGCAAATCATCCGCCAGATGCGGCGCATATGCAGACGACGGGAGGCACCGCGTGGGGGAGGATGTGGGAGGAATGACGAAGGCGGAGAAAGTAGTGGGGGCAGATGGGAGTGATGTAAGAGGGAGGGCGCGAGGAATTTTTCACCAGCGTTTCAAACACTACGAAGAATTTGAACCGACTTCCTCACAAATTGTAATAGAATGTCACGTGTTTGTGAGGGCAATTGAGAAATCAGTTAGAGTACGATTTATTGGAGACATATTATTTGAGATAAGAATTGCGAATCACTGAGCACTGTGATATTCACTCAGAACTGAATTATACAATTAATAATACTTTAGTCGTAGAATAAATGTTTTAAAGTAGGTTTGTGGAGTTTTTTCTTAACAAAAGGTCCAATAATTTCTTTTTTATTGACAGACCAAACTATATTTATTAAAACATAAATGATTATTACATGCAAAATAATATCTTGAACAAGAATAGCGTGGCAACGTTTCAGAGGTCGAGTTGTGCCCCCATCATCAGACCTTTAACAATACGTCGACTAAAATAGGAAATTTAATAATTAATAAAATAAAAAATTAAAAAATTATTAAATAATTAAAATTTTAGATGAATACATACTTTAAGGGGTGATAAAAATGACCTTAATATTTGGTATCATTTGAAAACATATTTCCTATAAATTAACAATCACAATTAGACATTGCGCTATAACACATTAACATTTTTAAAATTAAAAAATTTTTATGTAAGTTTAGATTTTCCTGATCTAAATTAATTGAAATTGAAAATTCGAATTTAAAAGGAATACATACATGTGATGAATTTAGAATGCAAGAAACATTACAAATTGTCGATTGATCTTGAGAACATGGTGAACTAAAATACCTAAAATTCTTTTCCAAGATACCAATTTGAATGTAATAATCATTTATTTTTTAATAAATGTACTTTGGCCTGTCTATAAAAAGAAATTATTGGGACTTTTATTAAGAAAAAACTCAGTAGCAGACAGCCTATGTTTCATCTTTATATATTCGTTGAGATAAGGATTGATATTTCAAAATTGTAAAGTTCGATAGCACAACCCTCATGGAGAATGCGTGGGGGGCGTGGCTTGCACTGAGCGCCAGCTGCCACGGCGGGGTGCTCGTGTCCAATGCTTTGTGCGGCGGTCGTGGGCCGTTGCCCCATCGACTGCTTGCTCAGGAAGTGCGGTGCCGCATGCACAGAATTCGAAGAGCTACGAAGAGTGCAGAAATCGTCAGTTTTCTAAATTATCACACAGTATCCAAACGTGTTCTATACGTCATAGTGAATGGGTGGATTTGTGAGGGTTCGTTATCGAACACTTCTATTGTCCACTTCAGGAAAGGATATATTTATCGTCAGGTTCACATTGATTGTAGTTTAAGACACACATTCACGAGAAATAGGTCCTCACCCAACACAACAGCGGCTGTTATTTTCTTGTTTATCCCCTCACGGCATTAATACCTACGGAAAACTTCTTACCAAAGACCCATACGCGCTTAGAAGTCGAACGAAGGCAACTCAAGATCGGCAACCACAAGAAACGACGGAGCGTGCTGCCTTTGATGCCGTGCACAGGCCTTGGCTTACTCGGGCTCGCAATGCGAGCGGCAGAAGAAATTGATTCGAGATGGAAGCGCGGCCCCGGAAGAGGACAACGTCGCGGAGGGGGCGGGGCGGAACCGGAAGCGGCGGGGGGGCGGGCACGGCCGCCGGGCGTGCTCGTGTCCAATGCTTTGTGCGGTAGTCGTGGGCCGTCGACCCTGCCTCTGCTAGCTCAGGAAGTGCGGCGCCGCATGCACAGAATTAGAAGAGCTACGAAGACCGAACGGCGCCCGCACTGGCGAGCGGCGAGGCAACGCCCTGCAGCTACAATGGACCTTCCTGCCGGATTAGGAGGCTCTGGTCAGCAACTGATGTCACTGTCCGGGAGGTTCTAAGGTTGCACTCCCGACGGTTGCAGGATATTCGTCACTAGAGCCGCTGTCTGGGGGAAAATTCTAGCCGCCGGCTGCTCTTATCGGTAGTTTTCCGCGAAATTTTCGATCAACATCAGGCGAATGCTAGAGTAGTACCGTAACAAACGAGCCATGGACCGCGCGCAATCTTTCCTTCCTCTTCCTTGTCCTATCCTCACCCCCTATTCGCACATGCATGCACTACATGCATGGGAGATACCTGGTTGGGGAAAACCTTGTAGCCGACGTGTTCGTCGACGCCTGATATCTCCATCCAGCGGGGGAAGATCACCTCCATTTTGCGGTGAAAAACATGCATTACACTTATGGGACTTCTGACCTTAGCAGTTAACGCGTTCGGGTCAACGAAGTCAATCAAACCAGTGTACCTGTGAATGCGACCTCCGCCATGTGCCGGAGTCGGTTTATGATCTGCGAGTTTGTGCCAGTATCAAATTCTTAAGCAACCTGCTCTGATTTGTGGTTTTTCGATGTTTCCTGATGGCTTCCAGATGAATGCCGTAACATCAACATAGAAAACGAAACCCCGTGTGCCATTATACGTTCCTTATTCTCTTTTCATTCCCATCTCTAGGTCCAAGCGAAGTGTTGATCACCTAAACTCGTGCGGCCATCTCTTTGATTGAGGAAACGACACACCTCGGAAGCTATCATGGCCTTTAGCAGACAACCAGGACTTCACGTTCGTTCAGATTGATGTGGGAATATCAATTTTTTCATAAAAATCGATTGAACGGTTTAGACGCTAACGATAGTCAGACAGACACTGAGAGTCAGATTGACAGACAGACAAGGTTGGCCGTCAATCAAATTTTCGGTTCCAAGGACCAACAAAACAGATCCTGACTTCAAAACGTGTTAGTGCAAGTAATTTACTGCATATAGGTAGAACATTTATTCCCTTTTTCCGTTTCCAGGGCTCGGAGAAGAGTTTTCTGTCGAAAAATCGTCGTTGTCCGGCGCATCATATAATGCTTTCTCTTTTAACGACGTAAGGCGAGAATGTGAAAATAATTTATTATATCTAAAAGCCGTGAGTAATTTTCATTTTTTTGTTTTGAATTCATTCTCCAATTAAGTCTTCTAATCGCACTTATTCACACTAGTCAAGCAGAATATTCATACATTCATTAATAGGGAATCGATTTTCATGTAAATACATATTTTTACAGAAACAAGATACCCGCATTCAAGTTTCATTTTTGTTTTGAATTCAATCTCCAATTGAGTCTCCAAATCGCACTTATTCGCACTAGTCAAGCAGAATATTCATACATTCATTAATAGGGAATCGATTTTCATGTAAATACATATTTTTACAGAAACAAGATACCCGCATTCAGCAACATTTTTGTTTTGAATTCAATCTCCAAATAGCACTTTATTCACACTAGTCAAGCAGAATATTCATACATTCATTAATAGGGAATCGATTTTCATGTAAATACATATTTTTACAGAAACAAGATACCCGCATTCAGCAACATTTTTCAGAGCTTACAAGACAGTTTTACATATTTTGCTATTATCATATATTTTCACGTATTTTATCTAAAACTACATATTTATTACGTATGTAGTTACATTTTAATAAATTTAAACTTTTGAAACAGAACATTCTCTTTGCAATATATGTTAGTACAATTATCTTTCTTAGAAGGCAATGTAAGAGTACCGCGCTTCTATGACCTGCGAAACTTCGCCATGAATTGTCAAACTCACCCTCCTGCCTCCCTGCGTCTTGGAATCAAGGAAGAGCGGGTATTTGTGAGGCAGAAGTAATTTCAACCACGACCTTGTCCATGTTTCTCAGAGCCAATGCATTACTCTCTCGAAAACTAACAAATACTTTTTAAAGGTCACTGTCTTATCGCGTTAGGTGATTTGGGAGGCCTATTATCCTCCTCCCCCTCCCGGATCTATCACTAGCTCCACGATACTACTTTTCACTTGAGGACCGGCTACTCGTAAACATTGTACATACAGCAATTGCTTTTTATTTCAAATAATACTCTTACGTGTAGTGGAAACAACTGTGCAATTACGTTTGTAGAGGTAGAACTTCCTTTTAGCCGCTCTGAGTCCATGTTAAAATCTGATCGATAACGTTATTTACTCGGAAAATGCTTGCATATACCAATTTTAAATACTATAATTAATTTTTATTTTACATATTTTATATTTTTTCTTACATACATTAAAAAAATAAATACATATGTATCTACATATTTTGCTTTTTTTATCACAATACATTCCGTTCCCTGTTCATTAATATTACACGATGTCAAAACACTTGCAATTTTACTCGACGACTTCCGTGTCCGCCGCGAAATCACCCTTCGTTGGGAGTATTTGGGGCCACCTACGTACATCTCGCGCATCGCAGTTGCCTGAATGATTGATTAGTTTTCCGGCGCGTCAACTTCTACGGTCCCCTAGGTGTAGTGCATGTTATATCTCGGAAAAATTGCGGTGTCCCTCTCTGTTAAGACCAATAAGTCGCGTGGCGGAATTTCCTCACTCGAAGTATCTCCTCCAGCGAAGCATTGCACCAGCCGGGCCAAGCTCTAAGATCTCCACTGGTCTCCCGCGTGCGTGGTAGAGTATTGCAGCCAATAACATAAATGTGTTTAAGTAGAGGAGAGGGGGAAGGATGAGGACGGGCAGTCCTTCGGTAGCGCGTGGCCCAAATATTATGGTACTGCTCGGGAAGTCGCACATTCGTTCGGTGTTGGTGTTAGAAAGCATGGAAAACTAGCAATCAGAGCAGTCGGGGACCAGAATTCTCCTGCAGTCAGCGACTGAATTCGACTTAACTCTCTAGCTAGTACTGAGAGGAGAAACCAGGGTAAATAACCGATGTCACTAATCGTGTGTTAAGGCATCTCCACACATTCGTTAATCAGCGAACACCGAGCAATCGCTCGCCGAATCCCGAGTAGTGTGGATGGGCTGCATGCTATTTGCCGAGTGACGAACATTCGGTGTTCGCCCTATCCACCGCGTGTCGGTCTTTGGGACGCATCAAAGGGAGCGAACATTCGCCGAACACGTCAGCTGCTCGGTTGATTGATTTTTGATTTTTCGTGTTTCCGGGCGCGTCAACTGCTCTGGTCATTAGTCCCGTTAGTGTAGTGCTGTGTTTTCTTTCTCTTGGGAGATGGCGGTGATCTTCCCCCACTGAATGGCGAGATCCGGCGCCGACTTACCGTTGGCTAGTGCGGTTTCCCAACCAGGACTCTCCCACCAGCGGGCACCGCCCCAGCTGGGACAAGCTCTAAGCTCCGACCGGTCTCCCGGAATATGTGGTAATGTAGTGCATGTTAGTGTAAGTGTGTGTGTAAAGGAGAGGAAAGGACAAGGAAGAGGAAGGAGAGATCGCGCGCGGTCCGTGGCCCGTTGGTGGGTACTGCTCCGGCATTCGCCTGGTGCTGATCGGAGAAACCACGGAAAACTACCGATCAGAGCAGCCGGCCGCTAGAATTCTTCTTCAGACAGCGATTGAATTCGACCTCGCTGAAAAGCTAGTATCGAAACTCCTGCCGCCGTCAGGACTCGAACCTAGGATGCAGTGACATCAGTTGATGCACTGAGCTACCGCTACCGGTGTCAGCTGCTCGGAATTGGGGAGCACTAGCTCGCTGCTCAGCGAATGCCGAATGTGTGGAGCCGTCTTCAGATTTCTTCTCCAGAAAGCGGCTCAATTCTTCCTCAAAAATCCTCCGCCTCCGCCGGGACAAGCGGGCCAGTGAAAGACGCTGCGTTGTGAATAGCAGTATCCCTCCTCAGCCGGACTCTCGGCGGCGATCCGGCTCCGCCGCGGTGGCCGGAAGTGTGTGTGGACCCTTTCGAATCAGCATCCTTGCGCCATCATGCGTTGTTCCTCCGCGGCGCGGCAGGGGAAGGGGGAGGGGCAGGGGGCTGCGTGCGGCCGGGGCGCGCGGGGGCGGCGCGCGTCGCATCGCCCCAGACCGGAAGTGACGCGGCGGACGCGGGCGCGACGCGGCTGGCGGCTGGCCGCCAGCGGGGGCGGGGGCGGCGGCGCGGCGCAGTCACACGACGGACAGTGGGCCCACTGCTGCAGTGACCGATGCAGATGGCGCGGGGCATCAACTGAGGTCCTAGGGTTCCACTCCCGACGGTGGCAGGATTTTAGCTACTAGGACGAGTTCAGTCGTTGTCTGGAGAAGAATTCTAGCGGCCGTCTGCTCTCATCGGTAGTTTTCCGTGGTTTCTCCGATCAACATAAGGCGAATGCTGAAGCAGTACCCTAACAAACGGGTCACTGACTGCGCGCGTTATTTCCTTCCTCTTCCTGTCCTCTCTCGTACACTAACATGCACTACACTACCACATATTTCGGGAGACCGGTCGGGGGCTTAGAGCGTTTCCCGGCTGGGGCGGTGCCCTGCTGGTGGGAGAAACTGGCCCTGTCTGGGGAAATCCCCGCTATCCGTTAGGTATTTGGGCGCCGAAACTAATCACTAATTAGCATAGAAGGGATCGCTAGGCTTCACTATTAAGTGGAAAATAACTAGGCTAAAAGGCGTTAAAAATTCTCAAAAATAGGCACGTATATAGGCATTTAAACTCCGAAAAGGCACTTATTTATAAGTAAAAACTAATCAAGTCGATGTTTTTTATGGTAACAAATTTCCACAAAACATTGAAACCGATTGAGATTTACACGTATACACGGAAATTTACACGTATACACGTCAACCACTGTAAATAATGAACTGTTCATGTAAATCTCACGTAGATGACAACTCGTTCAAGCAAAGTTATTTTAATATCTGTGTCTCCTGCCGCTCGAAACATTTTTGAATCTTGAAAACGGTTTTTCAACACCACGCACACATAGGCGCATACTTCATAGAAGACAGTCCATGGGTATAAAATTAAATGTCTCACTTTTGCCTTCCAATATCGAAATCACCATTTTACTCACTACTTTACCATCGTGGACCAAACCAGATTACGTTGCAGCATTTTTTTCAAATATTGCCCTTAGTTCTTTACAGAGGTTGCCTGTGACTTGGCTAAAATCAGTTTGAAGATTTTGAATTGAAATTACTGCACCCACAAGAGTGATACCTCTCTCTTCTAACTTTGTTAAAATACCAGGGATTTAACTGAAAATAGTAGCGACAATAGCCAGATTTTCTGCAAGATTTATAGATACTAAGGCCTTTACTGCTTCAGATGTAGTGACAGCTTGGTCTTCATCGAAAGAAAATCCACAAGCTCACCTACAGGCGAGCGATGCGGAGCTGTTGAGGTAAAAGAACTGGCAACTTTTATGCGGCGATCAGTTGGGGAAAGAGAATAGCAGTAAATACACAAGAATTCGTGTTAAAAGTGGGTGAAAGGTCAGAATAGGTGGGAGTAGTATTCCGAACGATGTGAGTGGCAGTTTTAAGTTCATTGACTGCACGTGTTATTAAATTCATTCAAAGAGGTAATACCTTATACAATTTTACTTAAATAATTCATAATTTTCATATGTTGTACAGTGGTGTTATCTGGAAAAGTCATAGTTTATTGTATTGTGTTAAAAGTAATTGCTTTCTGTGATATGTATAGGGTTCAAAGTTAAGTAACGTGTATGTTACGTTTACTTCTTTTTCTCTTTAAAGTTCACAATGTTATAGTGAGTGAGCCCAAGGCTAGGACCTGTGACGGGGTACCTTAGAACAAGTGTAAAACTCATTTTAAAAGCCGCGCACGAAAAAACTAGAGAGTAGAAAGATGGTAGGTAAAAATTCAGAAAGAGGAATGAACAAATTGTGAATTGTAATTGGTGAAAGTGTGTTCAGGCAGTCGAGGAGACGCCAAGTTTTTGTTTTGCCATGTTTTCTGTTGTTGTTTTTTTCAGTGACCAACTATTTAAAGTGCATAATTCTATTATATAATAGTGCTACTGTAATTTTTCATTGAATATATGCTCATTTTATTCGTATTTTATCTGCTTTATTGTGTAAAGGGTAGAGACCTTTCAGACCCAAAAGATCCTGCTTCCTGAGAATTTTAAGCTCGTCTCACGAGCATTCATACTATCACGCACTCCCCACGAGCACGAAGGTAATAGGTGGGCGTGTTAGAATATATATAACCCAATAAACACAATACAATTAAAACATTGTGTTAATTGTCATAGAATTCATTTTTACTTTTTGTAAATGGTAGGGGAGGGTTGGTTGGTAGGGTTCGCAAAAGTTACGTAATTATTCAGGGAAGTTCAAGCGCGCGTTACAGGCGGAAGATGTTACTTATTGTAATTTATGTAATTTATGGACGGCCCCGTAGTGTAGATTATCTTGTTACTACACATGACGTCTTCACATTCCAAATGGACTTGGGGCAGGAACAAGGTGAGGCAAGCTTCGACCAAAACCGATTGATTGATTGATTTTTTCATGTTTCCGGGCGCGCCAACTGCCATGGTCATTAGTCCCGTTAGTGTAGTGCATGTTTTTTTCTCGGGAGATGGCGGTGATCTTCCCCCGCTGGATGGCGAGATCCGGCACCGACCTACCGTCGGCTAGTGGGGTTTCCCCCTAACCAGGACTCTCCCACCAGCGGGGCACCGCCCCAACCGAGACAAGCTCTAAGTTCCCGACCGGTCTCCCAAAATATGTGGTAGTGTAGTGCATGTTAGGTGTAGAGTGATGGTAAGGGAGCTCCGGCATTCGCCTGGTGTTGATCGGAGAAACCATGGAAAACTACCGATCAGAGCAGCCGTCCGCTAGAATTCTCTCCAGACCGCGACTGAATTCGACCTAGCTGGAAAGCCGTCGTGGAGTGAGGAACCCTAGGACCTCCCGGTCAGAGGCGCTGCAGTGACATCAATTGATGGACTGAGCGACCGCTCCCGGTACCAAAATCGAAATATGAAATATGAAGAGTAGGAACATACTTGTTGTGGTCCGTGAGGCTTATCATGTTGTTGCCCCAAACCCTGCAATTAACCGCAGATGGACCGATGAGAGGTGGACAGAAAATCCAGTGCCAGTTACAGCATATGCAGTGATTTCATCCGCGTTATGCTGCAAAGGGACAACTGGTCTGCACATACCTAAGAGGAGAGATGTATATTCATATCAACTTTGCTTCACGCGGCATTAACTTTGGAAATGCTTTCATTTCATATTTTCTAATTTTTTATCAACGCATATTATTCTTCTGATAACAAAACAAATTATTATGAAGCTAAAGAAAGCATCATCTATTCACTGACTTTATATACCTGGATTTTCTAACCTGGCCGATGACTTCATCAGCTGTTACGGTCATCAATCGGAGCTAAAACGTCTTCACGGTGACGTCACTGTGATAAGTTTATCCTCCGATTGACAAGCAGTAACAGCTCACGCATCATGAGCAAGTTACAGAAACCCAGTGAAGTGAATTTTTCATATTTCCCACATTGTCGATGGTTGGGCAACGTGCGGGCGGCGGCGGTCGCACCACTTGCCCGCCTGACCCTCGACCGCCATCTGCCCGCCGCCGCCGCGTCAAGGAGGCGAAGTTGCAGGGGCGGCCCACGCAGCAAATCTCCGGGGCACAAGCAATCCAACAATCACTTGGAATGAAATGATCACAACACAGTCGATGGTAATTCGTGGCATGAATCTTTCTTTCACAGCATTTAACCACTTTAGTAAGGGTTTATTCTTCAGCGGAATCTGTAAATGCATAATATCGGTTTTACGATACATTTCAAAGGTACATTCAAATAATATATTCAATATATTCAGTGAATGTTTTTGCATTGTATAAGAAAATTGTATTATATACTCATCTCATATAGTACTTACTTGTGAAAGGATTTACAATTCTTCGTATTTCGATTCTACACGAATGCTGCCACGAAGACCCTAATGTTCACTAAAACTTTATATCACGAAGTAAACGTACGAAACACACATAGTGCTATTCACTTCGCAGTTTTTGTTTTTTTTAATTTGTTGCGTCATTTTGACGCAACGCGTCTCAAGCCCTTTGGGTTGAGCGCTTGCGCTCTTGGAGAATCTCCAATACAGCGCTTGTTTGGAGTAACCTCCGTTATATTGTCTGTCGCGTCTCGTCGCAGTCGGTTGTCAAGAGGGCCGCCAGGTAGCATCTCCGCGTACGCGACTTACCGCGCGCTCCTGCGTCACTACCCAGCGGCCAGAATTAGGAAGGAATAGGGATAGGGTAGGTTTAGGACACTTACAGGTTGACTAGCCCTTGGAAGAGCCGACCGTTTGTTTGAACAAATTTCACGTAGATTCGACGGAATCAAACCCTGACCTCAGTGGTGAAAGGCTTGCGACTTTGCAATGAGCCACGAGTTCAGCTGCATCACATGGCGGATCGCGCAGTGTTCAATTTGCAGGGCTCCGAAGGGCGGGAGAGTAGGTCTAGTACTATATTCCAAAGTCTTTGGACACAAGCGAAGGGCGCGGTCCTACACATGCGCTCGACGCGACATCTATGTTCATTTTTTTTTCAGAACATCGATGCTTTTGTAAAAGCATCAGTGTTGAAATATCGATACACTAGAGTTTGTGCACGCCATCGCGGACTGCGCTATCGCACTTTTGCGCATGCGCAGATGAACAAAAGTGGCACGAAATTTAAACTGCGTATTGTTATGTTCAGAATAATTGCACGCTTTACATACACAAACATTTATTGTAATTAACTGCCGAAAGTACAAAGGTTACAATTCCAAAGTCCAAAGAGCGTACCGAGTCACAAACCAAAATCAAGAAACCAAAAGTCCGGGAGATGTACCAATAACAAGCTATGTCGAAACCAGAAATCACACTGTACAATCTCCTCGCAGAATTCACTGGGCGCACGGTCACTAACGCTCTCCACTCAACTCAATCGCCAATCACTGTCGTACTTCTCGGCTGGCGGCGCTCGCTCTCAAAGCGGGCGGCGCTGGAGACTCGCTGCTGCGTAGCTGGCTCTCCGACCAGCTCGCTTTCCGGGATTGGGCGGCGTCTTCTCGCTCCGCCGCCTCCGCTGCCTTCTCTGACCGCCGCTGAGCGCTGCTTTTTAGGCGCGCTCTTTAAACGTGTTTCACAGCCGCGACACGTATTCACAAAAGTTCGACGGTGCTTTAACGTGTGCACAAACGCTCTAATAAATCCGATAAATGATCTTTTAGCATCGATGTTTTGTTTTCTGTTTTTGGGTTTTCGGTGTTTTGTTTGTGAATCTATAATTTCCGTAGTCACAATTGTATGAGTTACTAAAATATTAAATAACTGAGAGTAGCTCTGTAAGTTTTTGTGTACGAACGAAACGAACACTGTTCCTACTACCTTCATAGAGCAAACTACAGTCGACTCCGGCTATAGTGAACGTCTGGGGACTAACGTGTTCACTGTATCACAGGTTTACTATTTCCGATGATGTCACAAGTAAATGGAATTTCTCAATCTCAATTGGTAAAATTCATTAACAGCACGAACTGAAAATTTCAATACTTTTTGTACGTGAAAAACTAATTATTTTCAATTCTTTGCTTCGTACATTATCATTAGATCCTCCTTCTCTCCATACTAGATTTTGCAGGGCCCTCTGTCTCTAAGTAAGGTAATGCTGTCTTGGCACCTTTCAATTCATCGTGTACTGTTGGAACACTACTCCCTGAAGGCCTTTTCAATCGCCTAATAACATACGAGATCCAATTAATTTCCAGGACTTACTTCCTACGTCCACTACAGCCGACGTTCAAGTTCACTATAACCGAATATTCTTAGGCTTATTTGTAATGTAAGTGAAACGGGACTTAAGTTCACTATAACAGTGGGTTCACTATATCTAAGTTCACTATAACCGAAGTCCACTGTACATAGTACAGGAATAAAATTGAGGGCATCTCTTCGCGGCACAAATCGTCACCAACCTGGGTACAGCACTCATAGACCATAATTTTGAGGTGTGTGAGAAGTTACAGCTCAAAAGAACCGTGTACACTGTTTTCCCGACCGAAAATTCAAAATTGTGGTGTGAAGGTGATTCCAAACCTTTTCCTCCCCGTTCTATAGTTTAGGGAGGAAAACTAAAAAGAAGCAGTCCCACACCGGCCGCCAGCCTGCAGTGCGTGTAGACGCGGACTTGGCCGGAAACGGGCTGGCTGGGCCAGCGAGAGGAGCGGCGGTGGTGGGGGGGGGCGAGGGGGAAGGCACGAATGCAGCCGTAAACCCTTCGTTTTACGACACACTGAGGCGCGGGGCTTCGGTACACGAGCGGCGACGGCGGCGGTTGGGACGTGCATCTGTCACCCCGTTCGAAGGCTCTCAGCGACGTCGCGTCGCTTCCACTTTCCCCCTCACGAATGAAGGAGACGCAATGGCTCCGTGGGAACTACTGCCACCGCTGCAGCCTCTCTCAACAGGAGGCATAGAAGGATTTTCCTAAGGATGAGCCAAACTGACTGTTCACTAAGCAAGTGAACATCACACACAGAAAAGTATCCCTCCGCCGCGACCGCTGTTCAGCCACGCCTCTTCGTAAAGTGTTTGGTTATGGTTCCTTTGAAGACATCACTATCCAGATATGCACGTACGCGAGTCAGGGAAATATTTAAATTTAATTACGTAAGTGGAAAATCTCTTAACATGCTCACACAATCACTAAAAGAAAACTGCCACGAATGTAAATAGAAAGCTCTCAATTACAGCTCGCTGCACAACAGCACAATAGACGAAAACACGTGCACCAGTACGCATCTCGGTTTTAAAATAAACAATATTTATCACACAAAAATAAAATTTAATGTAATATTTATAGAAAAAAGAATTTTTACAGAAGAGCACATAACACTTCACTTCCTAATTTCAATTATTTCTCGAGGCGCACTATATTTTTGTCGGACGAGGACATCACAAAAGGAAGCGTCGAAGCCATTTACAAGTTAGCCAACTGCAAACGAACGAATGTAGGAGGGGAGTCTAATGGGCTCGAGGGCACAACGACCACAGAACCTTCAGTTATGTTGCCAGCACTGTCACTTTGGCTCATCCTTAGTAAAATCATTCTTTACTACTTTTCTTGAACGATGGCCTTGATTCCCCCTCTCTTAAGCAATAAACAATTGTAGGCAAAAGCTCGCAGCGAGCACTGACGACAACATTCCAAGCATTAAAACGTCTTTGGCGCGAAACACAAGCAAGCCAAAGCTTTGTAACTAATACCCCCACCCCACCCGTATTTCTTCAATCCAACGTTCAAGAAAAGTTGCGCGAATAATACTTACCCCTTAAGTTTCTCTTCCGACGTTGGCTTATTTTCACGCTACCTATACTTGGATTTAAACATAGCTACACGTCTAGGTCAAGAGCTGGGAGGAGAGGGCAATACTGTCATCCGATCAGGATCTTCGTTAGAACTTACATTTCGAGAACTGGAGCTGCCAATTGGATTATAGAATCCCTTTCTCCTTCCAGCTCATGACCTTGCAGTGCAGTTATACATAACTCGAATTGTAGGTCGAAAGACCTGGTACCGGCTAGCAAAAAATCGATGTGGAGAAATGGCTTAAGGATTTGGCGGTACTCCTATATGACGAAGGATTACAAACGTCGTCTCATGATCGACCAAATATTAAAGAAAATGGCGATTATGTCAGAAATGGTGTAATACCTACATTAATTTCCCTGTACGTTTCATTTAAATATATGCAAATGTGCAAACAATCTTCAAACTTTACTTTCTGAATATCCTTTGTACGTAACGTTCTCTATGCTAGATACCGTTTACATACGTATGCGGGAGTGTTAACCAGTGGTGCAACAATGGCACACATTTTATTATATTCTTTCTAATTTCTGCGATTTTCGAAAATTCAGAGGGTTCAATGAAAACGAGAACTGCGACAATTTTTATGAGTCCTTTGCGCTAAACGTCGAAAAAAATGTAAAGAAAAAAATTCGAGCCGTTTTTGAAACAGTTTTTTTAAAGTAACTTCAAGCAGAAAACTACTCGTTTTGTCAAGAAAGTTGTATTGCGTGTTTTTTTTAAAGATCAAATTTTTAGAACAAATTTCAAATAAGACAAAATCTCTAACTTCAATATTCTAGGAATTCTTTATGCTATTTGAAAAAAAGGTTTAGTCAAAACATTTGGAATCATTATTAAGACAAGTTTGAATATGTGGTTAAGGCTTCATGAAAATGTAGTTGAGTCCCCAAAAATGAAAACATCCGTTTCAAACTCACAGGGCCTTGAGTTTCTCCAGATCGATCAAGTTTGTATCTACCGTTGACCCCCGATAGACGATTTACAGACATTTTTCAGTCGGTCTCAAGTACCCACGAAACATCGATTATCACTACACTATATGTTAGAGGAAGTAATTTACTGTATATAGGGGCAAGAGTTGACCACTTTTTCGTGTCCAATGCTGACCAGAGGAGTTTTTCTCACGAAAAACGATTACAATACTTTCTCTTCTTATGAAGTAAGACGAGAGAGTAAGTGGAACTATAATGAAACTCTGCCCAATGAATCTCTTCCCTTGTTTTTATTTTACATCAATGTCAGTTTTATTCTCGCGTTTTTATAGAGTTTGCTTGAGAATCTTAAGTGCTTTAATCTAAAAAGCTGTAACGCTTTCACAGATATGTCAGATATATGTTGCACAAGAACGAGTTTATAAAGTTGATCAGTTTTAGCCGTGTTTTGGTGCAAATCCATCCCATCATTAAATCTCTAAGAAAGTGTTTTCTTTCACCTAATTGATGTCATAAATACAAGTTTTGCCATTAGGTAGGAGTACCATTATGTTTCGACTTATTTAAAAGAATTTGATCGATTTTCCTAGATTAGTAAAGTTTTTCTCGCGTTTGCAGAGATTCCGTCATTCAAGAACTTCCATCTTCTAATTCATATATGTTTATCTGTAATTACTGAAACTAATAACATAGATTTCAATGACAATTTTTGTCATTTCTCAGTTAAAGTGCTATCTCTCCTGATACTGATGCGGTTTACCAACAAAATCGCAATGTCTTTCATATGTGCTTTTGCTTGTGAAAGTGTGCTATCTGGATCTATTTACTAGGTCTTGTGTTGACTGACAGGGAGCGAACAGACGTTGAATAACTGTTTCTGGTATCCAAGACACCCAAAAGGCGTATTTACGTCCATATCTCGTTATATTTCTTATGCAGTATTACTTGAAATTAATCGTCTAAGTATATGTAATTGAGAAAGTAAAAGCAGTAGATGGTATAACGAAAACGGTGAGAAAAAGACTCAAGTCGGAAAGAGCAGTTTGCATCACCCATGAAGAGAAGAAAAATACCTATTTTATTTCTATAAAATTATAAATAACACTTGACAGACCTACATTAAACTACAGATCTCCTTGAAAGGGGGGAAATCTATAACCATTGTATCAAAAACACATTCTAACATAGTATCGGTTAGTGTTTCTGACAAGGGAGCGTTTTTACTTTATGAAAAAAGTCTGAAAGGTCCCTATAGCATCATCAACTACCCACGAGCCCGTCGCTATCTATATCAACTCCAAAGAAGAGTCCGAAAGATGATCACTCTGGTCTGCA
This sequence comes from Teleogryllus oceanicus, assembly GCA_964035755.1. NCBI lineage: Eukaryota > Metazoa > Arthropoda > Insecta > Orthoptera > Gryllidae > Teleogryllus > Teleogryllus oceanicus. Next base: position 5,811,490 of record CAXIVR010000005.1, read on the forward strand.
GTGCTTGCGTGACCAAATGCTGCTTCTGCCAAAACGACGTCTTGCATTAGGCATAAGCCATAAGGCATAACGCGAGTCCGACCCAACATCCAGCAGGGGGAAGAACTAAAGACATACTCGTCTTCATTACTTTCCGGCTCTCTTTTTTCTTATTCCCGCTAGAGCGCTCTGAGAGAATACCCAGCCATTACGTCTTCAGGAATATCGTGACTCGCCATATTAGAGCTCAGCAGAGAGCAAAAGGAAAAATCAAAGAATAAGCACCATTTCATCACTGAACAAAAGAACCGCAGAATCTATGGAACTCAGCACCACTTTGCAAATAGTGGTAGGATGAAGCGGTACTTTGATCTTATCAGCTGCATCAGAGGGTTCATTGGGACGGGTCACATTGCTGACTTCGCTTGAGAAAATCAAATTGTATAAATTCATTTCCCAAATAGACATTTCTTATCGTTTTGAATACGTTTCACTTGAAACATTGTTTAAAATATGTTATTTACAGTCCCATCAGTGCCATTATTATTAGAAACTCTTAGAAATATTGTACATCGCTATTGGTTTGATTACAAAAATTATGGAATTATCGCAAACGATAATACAATTAACTTAACGTTTTTAATAAATATTAAATCAATATATTTAGAAGTGACAATTTAATACGGCAGTGGTATTAAATGTCGAAGAATATATTGGTGGCCTCACAAAAGTTATACTATTTTGATTATATATATGCAATTCAATATATATAATTTTAATAACAAAGACTTCAATGTAATCTCCATATCCATTAACTGTCCATGGTGTTTCTCGAACATACTTTAACGATGTGATGAATGTGTAATTCGGTTTTGCAAAATTCAAATATCGGGGAGATAATTCTTGTATGAGTAAAGATGACTTAATTTGGAATGCTAGATTCTTATTCTGGAATGGGTTACTCGATTCTTGCGGCCAATTTTGTACTGGTATTTAAGAAATCAAATAGGTTTGTGGATCGTCGCAAGACTCTGGCTTTGTCACTTTTCCGGTTGAGACAGCGTAGAACAACAATTGATGTCACTGCAGCGTCTCTGTCGGGGATGCCTTTGAGTTTGAATCTTGAAGATATAGAATTTCGGACACTAGCTATTTAGCTAGACCGAGTTCAGCCTCCATTTGAAGGAGAATTCTAGCGGCCGGCTGTTCGGTAGTTTCCCTTTTTTTCTCTGATACATATCAGGTGAATGTACGGGTCTCTCGACATGCGTGGTAGTGTAGTGCATATATGTGTGAGTGTACGGAAAGAGGATTGGGCAAGGAAGTAGACCCTAAAGAACAGTACCCTGACAAACAGGTCACGAACAGTTCGCGATCTTTCCTTCCACTTCCTTGTCCTATCATCTCCCAGTACAGACACACGTACATGCACTACACTACCACACAAGTCGGGAGACCCATCGGGAGCTGAGAATCTGCACTGTCTGGGGCGATGCTCCGCTGGTGTAGGTGACTGTGGAGAGGGACCACTGCAAGCACTCGTACAGATCGGCGCCGGATCTTACCGTCCAACTGGGGAGGAACACCACCTCCTCCCGAGATATAACAAGCACTACACTTACGGGAATGATGACCTTAGCATTTGAAGCGCTCGGAATCACTAATTGGTTAGTGATTCCGAGCACGTTAACAGATTGTCATTAGTCTCGTAAGTGTAGTTAATGTTTTCCCCCAGGAGATGGCGGTGATCTTCCCCCGCTGGATGGCGAGATCCGACACCGACCTACCGTCGGCTAGTGGGGTTTCCCCTAACCAGGACTCTCCCACCATCGGGGCACCGCCCCAGCCGGGAAAAGCTCTAATCTCCCGACCGTCTCCCGGAATATGTGGAGTGTGTGTGTGTGTGTGTGTGTGTGTGTGTGTGTGTGTGTAGAGAGGATAAGACCCGGGCGACTGAAATCGACCTAGCTGAAAACCCAGTGGCCCGGTGGAATCACCAATTCAAGGAAGAGGAGGACAGATCACGCGCGGTCCGTGGTCGTTTGTTAGGGTACTGCTCCGGTATTCGCCTAGTGTTGATCGGAGAAACCACGGAAAACTACCGATCAGAGCAGCCGGCCGCTAGAATTCTCCTCCAGACAGCGACTGAAATCGACCTAGCTGAAAACCCAGTGGCCCGGTGGAATCACCAATTCATCAACTCATAAATGACCATAGCAGTTGACGCTCCCGGAAACTCGCAGCAATGAATGGAACAAAGGGGTCAGCCGCCCGCTCCCCCATAGGAATGCGGGCGTCGCTCTGCCGCAGTGCACCGCCGCCCGCAGCGCTGCCAAGGGAGGGCGCCCGCCAGCGGAGGCTGTTCCGCCTGGGCGACGGCGGGCGCGTGCTTGTGTGGTCTGGGCGGTGGGCGGTGGGCGATGGGCGGCTGCCAAATTCCAGGCGCCACCACGTACCTCGCCCTCTCGTCCGCGGAATTCCTCAAGCACCACTCGAACACACAACCATCTCCTCCGGCCATCTCGGACAATAAATGTGCTTTTGGTATATTGTATAATATTTTTAGGCTACAAGTGGTAAGATGAAATATCTATGGAAACTCAACCGTTTATAATAATTTTAAAAAATCTCTGATACGTAGATTTACCGTGGACTGGAAGACATCGGATTAATCACGTGTCTTCGTTTCTGTATACATAGTATATGCACACATTTACCAACGCCCACATATTATATATATATATATATATATATATATATATATATATATATATATAGACAGACGGCATATTGATAGATAAATTACACATCCAACTGTCTTTCCGTCTATTTGTCCATTTGTAGATCCATCAGAAGTATTACACATTTTGAAGGGATAAACACAACAAAAACCGTTTGTGTTTGAAGGGTTTCTTTTCAACCATCCACTAGTTTAAATGCTCATCTGTCTATCTGTCTGCACGTCCGACTGTCTTTCCGTCTATTTGTCCATTTGTAGATCCATCCTCCTGTCAGTCCGTCTTTCAGTCTGTGTGTGATCAACGTTAACACTTAACCTATTCGTAGGTTTTTTTCCAAAAATGAATATTCTCCCATCTATCTGGTTCGACTGGAAGATATGGGTTTTTAAAATGATTTCTTTGACTTTTGGAGGTACTTTACACAAAACCATAAAGGATTTTCAAAATGTTCTCAAAAATTGCTTCAATTTTTTCTTTAGATATTTTGTAGTAATAGAGTGAAATACATTTGTCGCCCTGCCGAAGATCCAAATTTTTCAATTTGCATACACGACCAGGTTTTACTCTTCTACTATATTCTAAAGTTATATTTTAATTCAACTATTAGGGCACTGGAAATCTAAGAAAATGAGAAAACATTCTCTTCTAGGCGCCGATAATTAGTAACTGGGAAGAGGGTACTTCAAAATTGAAAAACTAGACCACATTATCAGAATACGAAACTAACAAGTCCCAGAATGTGTGTGCCATTTTGTGACGCCCCTAGTTGTTTTTCTTTTATTGCTGTGCACTAAACAAAATTACAGAAAGGATTATGGAGGTATTTCAGGACTGATTTTGGTCCGTGAACCGAAGCTAAAACAGGGAGAACATTATCTCCACCAAAACGAAATGCTTGGGCCGAAAGGAAACTGTGGTGAATTGCTGGTTCAAAGGCTTCTTTCTGGACTGGAACTTCACGAGCAAAACGGTCGGAGGACGCGCTGAAGACGCCTGGGCAGTTTATCGCAGTGGTGTTGCAGTTCGTGGAGCATAGACTCTGACAAAATAATTCTTTAAATATGAACATTTGAAAGTTCGCCGCCTCTCAGAACGCTCTACCACCTCGAAATCATTCGAAGCACGTTTACTCAAGCCTACCATTGGTAGTTTTCCAACAGTAGCGTAAATATTTTACAATTCACTTCCAGAAGTCGCCTACGTTTCGCACAAATGTATAATTCAACTGAAATGAATTATCACTATAAATTTAACTTTATTTTTATCATATATCTCTCAGTCGTGAAGCCTGTTTGTGGAGGAAAGTGCTGGTTCTTGAACCTTTGATAGATACGTAAGGCGTATTGGATCTTCGATAATATGTCTGCTAATTTATTACGTTGTTGAAGGCACTGAATTATTAATCAGGTGTATTTTTGTGACGGAAAGACTAAGTAATTGGAAGTAATTCGGTTCAAATAGGATTAAGCTTTTGGGAGTAATTGAGTTCATATATGCTGTTGGTCAACAGTGAACACATTACAGGGTACATTACTAGGCACCTGCTATATTTTGAAAGAAGCATTCGATGTTTTCATGTTTAAGCTGAAGAAAAGATAAAAGAACGCTTAGAAAGTAAAATTGGCAGGGATTAGTTGACAAAATGGCAGTTTGATATGAAAAAGTAAATATTAGGAAAATATAAATAGAATTCGTCAGCAAAACGATGAAGCAAAGGCAATATACGAGTGTTTCCAGGTATCAACTTATATAGTGATTAGTTCCGTAAGTGTAGTACATGTCATATTCCGGGAGGTAGCAGTATTACTCTCTCTCAGAAACGTGAGATACAACTCTCATCAACTTGTCAGTTTGTAAGTTTCTCCCTACCAAGAATCTCCCCCAAAGTTGCATCGCCCTAGCCGGGACAAACTGAAAGCTCCTGACACTTCTCTCTCTCTCTCTCTCTTCTATATATATATATATATATATATATATATATATATATATATATAATAGTGTAGTGCAAGTAAGAATTCACCTATAAATAACGGCTGAATGCAACTTCGCTGTAACTAAGAGGCGGGGACAAGAACAAAGAAAGTAATATCACGTGGCCTACTTCTTACAGTACAGCTCCCGTCTCCAGCATTCGCTTGGTATTGATCGGAGTAACCACGAAAACTACTAATGAACGTGGCCCGCAGCTAGAATTCACCTATAAATAACGGCTGAATGCAACTTCGCTGTAACTAGCTATGAACTAGTGCGGACAAACCGCCACCATAGCGACTCAGACCTTCCGGGCAACCACAATGCTGCCACTAAGCCATCGCCGCATGTCGAAAACAATATGAACGCTGAGAAAAGAGAGGTTGCATACGATAGAAAAAGTGGCCCTACATTCGCAGGAGGCGGAGAGGGCGGCGCGGCGGGGGCGTGAGAGACCTTGGCAGCGCAACCCACCCCCTCCCCTCCCCTCCCCCCTCCCCCTTCCCACGCCCCGCCCCCGCGACGCTCTTATTAGCATTATTACAGTGATTCGCTTTGCTTTCTTTGTGCGGCTGCATCGCATGTTGCTCGGAGGGCGCCGCGTCGCTTCTTGTCATTACAGCAGCGGCCCCGGGGACCTCGCCCCGCCCCCTCCGCCGGCTGACGGAGCTCCAAGCCAGCATTACCGTTGTCCCTGCGGCGACTTTGACCTGGAGGGCCTGGAGTTCAAGATCCCACGGTGGCGGATTTCTTAACCGTGTCCACTGGAGAGATCGACTGACCGTACTGGAAGGAAACCAGCAGACCCGACGTGGAGAGATACTAGTGACCGCTGACTGGAAGAAAACCAGCAACCGCTGACTGGAAGAGAATACTAGTGACCGCTGACTGGAAGAGAAAACCAGCAACCGCTGACTGGAGGAGAATACTAGTGACCGCTGACTGGAAGAGAAAACCAGCAACCGCTGACTGGAGGAGAATACTAGTGACCGCTGACTGGAAGAAAACCAGCAACCGCTGACTGGAGAGAATACTAGTGACCGCTGACTGGAAGGAAAACCAGCAACCGCTGACTGGAAGAGAATACTAGTGACCGCTGACTGGAAGAAAACCAGCAACCGCTGACTGGAGAGAATACTAGTGACGCTGACTGAAGAAACCAGCAACCGCTGACTGGAGGAGAATATTACGACTGCTGAATGGAAGGGAATACTAGCGGACCGGGAGCGGTGGCTCAATGCATCAACTGATGTCACTGCAGTGCCTCTGACCGGGAGGTTCTAGGTTGCCCCTCCCCACGGCGGCAGAACATAGTTTTTCAGGTAGGTCGTATTCAGAAGTTGTCTGGAGGAGAATTCTAGCGGCCGGCTGCTCTGATCGGTAGTTTTCCGTGGTTTCTCCTATTAACACCAGGTGAATGATCTCAGCATCATGCAGGGGAAGAACCACCACCCGAGAAAAAAACACGCATTACACTTACGGGACTAATGAGCATAGTAGTCGACGCGCCCGGAATCATTAACAATCAGTCAATCAATCAATCAATCACATTGCATGTGGCGAAGCCAGTCGGGCACTTATAGCTTGCCATGGCTAGTACTGTTCCCCGCTATCGGAGGTGCCTGGAGGGTGATTCTTCAGCAAAACAACGCACGTCCTCACACTGCTCCTCAAAGCCGTGAAACCATGAAAAGAATGGGTTGGAAGGTACTGCTTCATCCCCCTTACAGCCCCCATTTAGCATCATCTGATTTCCATTGGTTTGGTTCACTGGAGAAGACATTACGTGGCAAGAAGTTCCAGGATCATGAGGTTGTCAAAATATTTGTGGAAAATGGGTTCATTGTGGTGGAGAGCATTTTATTGAAAAGTAGGAAAACCCCTGTTTTGTAAAAATAAACGATTATTCTCTTTAATTAATGATTCCCCCTCGTATAAGGGCGATGGTGTTCCGCAGTGTGGCTTTGTGTATTGACGGCCCACACTGCGCGATAACATTGGTACAACTGTGAGAAATAGGTTATACGCGCTAATCAAGAATTTAAAATTACAGTATGTAGTTCACGAAAGATCCGAGACTTAATACATGGATTTTATACATTCGGGAGTAGAGACTGAACTTCACAATAACCGAGAGTTCACTATCCCCGAGTTCACTATATCCGAGTTCACTATATCTGAATTCACTATATCCGATTTCACTATATCCGAGTTCACTCTATCCGAGTTAACTATATCCGAGTTTACTATTTCCGAGTTCACTGTAACCGGAGTCGACTGTAGTAGAAAATGAAGGTCGGGGAACTCGCTTCCGAGTTCATTATATCCGAGTTCACTATATCCGAGTTCACTATATCCGAGTTCACTATATCCGAGTTCACTATACCGAGTTCACTATATCCGAGTTCACCATATCCGAGTTCACTATACCCGAGTTCACTATATGCGAGTTCACTGTAACCGGAGTCGACTGTAGTAGAAAATGAAGGTCGGGGAACTCGCTCTCGGTGGAGAGGCGTCTCCCAGGTGGAAGGGCAGCGCGCGGGCAGGGGGGGGACCTGCCAGCCCCCGCCGCCTCCCGGCCACCCCACAATGGCCGGCGAGAACCCCGTGATTATGGTAACGACACGTCTACTTTACGCATCAACAAGAACCGGCGCTTTCCGCCGCAGCGCGGAGCCCTAATTTGCCTTTATGGGGAAACAGGTGGCGGATGAGCCACAATGTGGAATAACGGCGTGCGCAATGCGCTCGCGTGCTCCGTGGAGATCTGTCGCGCTGCAATTTTACGGCGGCGTCGGAATATAGCGTGTTCAACACCGCATGGCTACCACGGCTCTCCAACGTATTCTTACGCCAGACAACAATTTGGACTTCTTTTTGCTGGCGGAGCTTTTTTTTTCCTAACGCGGAGGTGATTCGCCTGTGAGGCCTGCACCACGGTGTAAGATATATAGGTGTGTCAACTAGCCGCCTTTTGGGCAAATTTTCTGAAGCCAGTTTGAGGCTAGTTCTTAACTCGTCCGTACGGTGCGCACGATCGGTTTGGGCATAACAAGTCATGGCCAGGTGATGGCCGGCATGGCGTCGCTCACGTTTCCAGCGTAGTATTTTTGTCAATCGGAGAAACGCTAACGTAAATGTATTAAAGCCTATTTAGACGTATTACAATGTGCATCGGAGGTGTGATTTTTTTAAAATTTACCACCGATTGAAGATTTGCATTTTAAATCAGGAGGTGAGGTTATTCTAAAGAGAAAAACAAAAATAATATAATAATAATAAACAGGGATTACTTTTACGAAAAACACTTCAACTTGATATTCTATTAATCAATGACGTACTTAATTGCAGTGTACTGGATCATTTGTGAAGACAATTTCAATATAATTAATAATTTTATAATAAGAAATAGTCATTTGCAATAATAATTTTGCACATTCTGATGAGATAGTTTCATAATAATAAATTATATCCTATTACTGATGATTACTTACAAATCGTATTTTCACACAATACCGATTTTGTCATGCGTCATACCCATACAGATCGCAGCGCTTATATGCGAGAACTACGAGAACTAGCCTCACACTAGCTTCAACTTGGGACTGGGAGTGAACACACCTTACACCGTGGTCTGCACACTGAAGTGTTCTGCGTGGCGATCCATTCAAAAGACAACGGCTGCACTCGGTCCAGTGAAGGATTGCAGTCTCCTACCACATCTGGGTAATGGTCAAAAGCTAATTGCGTAATGTTCGTTATGTAATGTAATAATGTAATGTGCAAAAAGGCTTAATATGAAGCTAAAACAATGAAAAATATTAGTAATACATGTTTGATAAGACCTTCGTTATGAAAAAATATTGCTTTCGCGTCACAAAATGTTAGAAAACTAGACTTATCTGTTTCTTGTAGATGAAGAGATAATGATAAAGGAAATATGTGAGCGAGATAAACACTGAATGACAAGAATATAATAGGACGACTTGGAGGCTGTGGCCAGTTCACCTTGCTTTATTTTATTAAATCTCTGATCAGCTTTTCACTTTTTATACAGATTTTTTTTAGTTTTGCCATAATAACACAGGTTTAATCCACCTTGGGTCCAGCGAAAGTCGGGTTTACGGGTTAAGATATAAATTATTTAGTATGTGGTGTGATAGTGAATTCCATTCTTCTGTTAGATTCTGGGGACCTGCGCTCTTAAGTAAAGGATAGAGGCGATTTAGTTTACCAAATGTCGGATTCATTGATGTAGGATTTCCGGAGGTGAGTCGACAATTGAGAAGAAAACCTAAGTATTTTATGGATTGCGAAGAATGCTGGCAGAGGACTGGTGTGTTAAAAACCGCTAACGGAGTTAGAGATTTGGTCGCAGTGTTGTGAAGAATGCTGTTTGGATCTTGCAGTCATTTAGACGAATGCAAGACCCAAACAGGTTTTCGAGGGCTTGAATTGTAGGTTAGAGACATCAATATCTATAACATGGGGACAATAGGACAGTTTCACTTGCGAAGGGGGAAATTTGTGACAGCCAAGGCTGTGGTAATATCTGAGAAGTAGTTACATATTAAATAAAGGTGGAACCTATAATACTCGGCTTGTTGTGTGCCCGTTTATTTGGGAGAGAATGTACTGAGACAGAATTTTCTATATGAATTGAAAATGTTCTATGAGCAAAAAAAATCCTTCTTTACATTTTTTAAATATGGCCAATCCACCATAGTTGCTTGTTCCACATCCATTGACAGAGATTTGTATCCTTCAAGGGAGAGTGACAAGTGATGAGCTGCATACCATTTGCAATAATTAAGAGTATAAAAGACTTAAGACGCTTAAAACATTTCTAGATATATGTTTAAGGAAATGGGTAATTCCAGAATGAGTTAAATCGTGAAAAGAGAATGGTCCAAAATTAAAGTTAGTGAGAATGTATGTAAGGGAAAAAGAATATGAAAAAGCTGATAGAATGGAAGGACACGTTGAGAAGAGGTTAAGGCAGGGAAGTTGCTACAAATCGGATTCATTGATGTGGGATTTCCGGAGGTGAGTCGACAATTGAGAAGAAAACCTAACTATTTTATGGACTGCGAAGAATGCTGGCAGAGGACTGGTGTGTTTAAAACCGCTAACGAAATTAGAGGTTTGGTCCTCTTCGTCATCCCGTTATATAATACATAAATAGAGAAGAAAGAAAGGAAGGCTAATTCATTCATTCTCCTTTTTGATGCATATCTGTTAATTTTTTTATTTAAGTCACCACACCAGTTTATTCAGGGTCACTTGTAAAGCAAATTACCGAGTCTACTATACATCAATGTGGGAGTCGCCGAATTTTCCGGTGACGCTTTCGTTGAAAAAACGAGTAGACAAAACGAGCGGTGGCAATGCGTATGTTTCGACAGCACTCGCTCATGAGACACCGGTCAGTAATCAGGGAACAAACGCAAATAGCAGAGCGCGCGCGCGGGGGCTGTGTAACTCACTTCAATCTGCGTGGTTGCGCCAAAAAGAAGACGGCTACCGGACGCCCCTCCCCCCTCCCCCTCCCCCACTTTCCGGGGCGATGGCGCCCGGCGGGCGAGGCAGGGACGGACGGAGCGCCCCCGCCCGCGCGGGAGGTAACGGGGAAGGGGGGCTTGTTGGTTGGTTAGTGATTCCGAGCACGTAGATAGCTTAGATCATTGGTCCCGTAAGTGTAGTGCATGTTTTCTCGGGAGATGGCGGTGATCTTCTTCCGCTGGATGGCGAGTTTCGGCGCCGATCTACCGTCGGCTAGTGTGGTTTCCCCCTAACCAGGACTCTCCCACCAGCGGGGTACCGTCCCCGCCGTGACAAGTTCTAAGCTCCCGACCGGTCTCCCGGAATATGTGGTAGTGTAGTGCATGTTAGAGTAACTGTGTGTAAGGAAAAGGATACAACAAGGAAGAGGAAGGATATATCGCGCGCAGTCTATGGCCCGTTTGTTAGGGTACTGCTCCGGCATTCGCCTGGTGTTGATCGGGAGAAACCACGGAAAAATACCGATCAGAGCAGTGGGCTGATGGAATCCCCTCCAGACTGTGACTGAATTCGACCTGGCTGGAAAGCTAGTGTCGAAAATCGTGCCGCCGTCGGTACTAGAACCTAGGACCTCCCGGCCAGAGGCGCTGCAGTGACATCAGTTGATGCACTGAGCTACCGCTCCCGGTGGAGGGGGGGACTGTTGTGGCGGGGAGAGGAGAAGGAAATTTTGGTAGGATTTTGATTGATGGATGGATTAATTGAGTAATTCCGGGCGCGCCCAACGCTCTCATTCGTCATCAACTGATGTCACTGCAGCGCCTCTGATCGGGAGGTCCTAGGTTCGACTCCTGACGGCGGCAGGATTTTCGACATTAGCTTTTCAGCTAGGTCGAATTCAGTCGCTGTCTGAAGTAGAATTCTAGAGGCCGGCTGCTCTGATCGGAAGTTTTCCGTGCTTTCTCCGATCAACACCTGGCGAATGCCGGAGCAGTACCCTAAAAACAAGCTACGGACCGCGCGCGATATATCCTTCCACTTCCTTGCCCTATCCTATTTTCTTACACACACACTTACACTAACATGCACTACACTACCACATATTCCGAGAGACCGGTCGGGAGCTTAGAGCTTGTCCCGGCTGGGGCGGTGCCCCGCTGGTGGGAGAGACCTGGTTGAGGGGAAACCCCACTAGCCGAGGGTAGGTCGGCGCCGGATCTCGCCATCCAGCGGGGAAGATCACCGCCATCTCCGAGAAAAGAACATGGACTACACTAACGGAATAATGACCAGAGCCATTGACGCGCCCGAAAACATGAAAAATCAATCAATCAATCAATCGTGCGGACGCGGTTTGACGTGCCTGCCTTACTCTTAGAACATGCTTTTATACCATATTGCGCAAAAACATTACTTTAGACAAAATTGCGATAGAAATTCAGGATTATTCGAAAATGATAAACCAACTTCCAAGCCCTATTTCTCATTTAACTAAGCAACTTCTGGAAACGAGTCAAAAGTCTTCAAAGTTCGTGAATAGTATCCAGCAGAGCGGTCTGCATGTCACGACCCTTTCAAGATCAGTTACGTTCTTCAACTCAGAATGGGGACTCCTCTGCCATGCCTTCTTTTAAAAATCTCCTTCACGCACAACTAAGAAAAGGAAAGACACAATACTAACTACAAGTGACGTGGGACGTATCAAAATGAGCATGAGACATGCTCGTTCAGCAATGCATTCAAAACTTCCAACAAACGTAAAGAGCTGGAATGGACGATGCTTAATTTCTTGTAGATGTGAATATGGAAAGGAAGAAGGAAGGGGAGATTTGAAAAGGAAACCGGCCTACAGGTAAATTTCCCTTTCTCGCCGGGGCTGAAAACATTCAGTTGCCCATTCCAGTCCGGATCCAAACCCTCCATAAGACTACCGGCAGCCCGAATCTATCTGCTCTCTAAGAATTCCATTTATCGGTAGAAGGCGGTAAAATTCTTATAAGCTAACTTACGTTATAACATATCTTATACTAATATTAATCTATTCACACAATGCGCTTGCGCCATATCTCTAGGTCTAAACATTTTCTTTAACTTTTGTACCTCTTTAAAATTTGAATTACTTTTTGTAGTATTTGTTTACGTAGTGTAGACAAAGAACTGTAAAGTTGCAGCCAAAAGTGCACATTTTCGACAAAAGAACCTGTCGTGAGTACATGACACACAAACAAAATCAACACAGATTAGCACTTAGCACTTAGTCAATTGCTTATCTGAAAACGTAGAATAGTGAGTATCAATTTTTTTATTTGGGACTGAAAATTGATTGTCGACATTCTGACAATCCTTGTGTGCTTAAGTTCCTGACTGGCCTTCGGATGTACCTGGTTGTGTAAGATTAGAGGTGTGTGTGTGTGTGTGTGTGTGTGTGTGTGTGTAAAGGATGAGGATAGAACAAGGAAGACGCGAAAAACAGTGCATAAATGCCACCGTGGTGCGGGCCTTGAGTGGAATTGAGAGGCAGCTCTGTAAAAGACACAGTATAGAGAGTTTTGCAAGACGGGAAGTCCATTGTCATAGTACGTAAACATTATCGTCTACAGAAATTAACATATCTTCAGAAAAATGAGTTTTCGTATGTCATAGAATGGAAAACGTACGCCTAAACTAGGAACTAATTGGAACTGAATAACACTGGCAGGAGCTAAAAGCTTTTATTGAACATCTATGTATCTCTGAGTCCATTTTTGCTTTTATAAGCATTACAAGATAGGTCCCAGTAAGATATGATACATAGATAGTAAAGGTATGATAGATAATAATAAAAAAGGTTAAAAACAAAAAAACCTCCAAATCCTCATCAGTTATGTTAGTTTATTTTTGGGATATTTCAATTAACTTAAAAAAACAGCCATTAAATTCCTGCCTCATTATATTGGTAAAATGGACATTGTATTTTTCATTACTTCCATACCTGAAGTGTTGAATTCGTGTTTAGAGGTGGCGGCGAAAACTACGTAAAGTGTAAGTTACGAACACAATTGTCAATCATCAAATCGAACCGTCAATCGACATCGTTATTTGATGCCGGCGCATGCGCAGTTCAGTTCTCCCCAGATTGTCGTGTTACGTCTTTCAAATCAACGACTTGCACAAAATGTCTTAGCGACAGCGCCTCTGACCGGAGGTCCTACATTTGAGGCCTGACGGCGGCAGGATTTTCGACACTAGCTTTTCAGCTAGGTTGAATTCAGTCGCTGTCTGGAGGAGGAGAGTTCTAGCGGCCGGCTGCTCTGATCGGTAGTTTTCCGCGGTTTCTCCGATCAACACCAGGCGAATGTCGGAGCAGTACCCTACCAAATGCGTCACGGTTCCACTAAACTTCCACATATTCCGGGAGACCAGCCGGGAGCTTAGAGCTTGTCCCGGCTGGGGCGGTGCCCGCTGGTGGGCGAGTTCTGGTTAGGAAGAAACTCTGCTAGGTAGGTCGGCGCAGGATCTCGCCATCCAGCATGGGAAGATCACCGCCAATTTCCGAAGAAAAACGTGCACTACACTTAGGGACTAATGACCAACGCAGTGGACGCGCCCGGAAACACTAACCAACAATCATAAGTGGAGGACCTCCCGGTCAGAGCCGCTGCAGTGACATCAGTTGATGCACTGGGCTACCTCGGATCCGTCAATCGACATCTTGTCTCCCATCATTTGATGCCGGCGAATGCGCAAAACAGTTCTCTGCAGAATTGTCGTGTTACGTCTTTCAAATCAACGACTTGCAAAAACTCTCTTATATAGAGCGATTTTCCTAAGGATGAGCCAAAGTGACAGCCCATGCTGGCAACATAACTGAAGGTTCTGTGGTCGTTGTGCCTATTAGACTCCCTTCCCGCATTTGTTCGTTTGCAGTTGGCTAACTTGTAAATAGCTTCGACACTTCCTTTCGTGATGTCCTTGTCGGACAAAATATAGTGCGCTGCGAGAAATAATTGATATTAGGAAGTGCAGTGTAACGTGCTCTTCTGTAGAAATTATTTTTTTCTTTATATATTACATTGAATATACTTTTTGTGTCATAAATATTATGTTTATTTTAAAACCGAGACTTGAATGCGAGGTACGTACCGGTGCGAGTGTTTCTAGCTTAAAATCATTTTTCTCTCTATTTACATTCGTGGCAGTTTTCTTTGATTGTGAGAACATGTTAAGATATTTTCCACATACGAAATTAAATTTAAATATTTCCAGAACTCGCGTACGTGCATATATCTCAGAGAAACTCTTAAGACTTCTGCATAGGGATGTTTTCACAGACGCTATTAGCACTTTACGGGGCGTAGCTGAACAGCTGTCGCGGCGGAGGGATACATGTGATGTTCACTTGATTTCGCGAACTGTCACTTTGGCTCATCCTTAGGAAAATCGTTCTATAACTTGAGGACGTGCCGGTCCGAGGCGCTGCAGCGTTGAATCCTGAAGAAACCGCCGCTTCCGCTCCACGGCAGGGCGCGCTCAGCAGCTTCCGCCCGGCGAGCGCCGCCCACGCGCCCTTGCAGACGCGCACGCCGCCCGGAAGCCCCTGGCGCCCCCCGCCCCCGCCAGCTGGGGTCGCGATGTCGCCCCCGCCCACCTGTGCCCTCCTGCATCCGCGCTTCCGGCTCGCGACACAGCGCACGGCGAGGTGGCTCCACGCCGAAAAACCACCCTACGCACCGGCTTACGAGGATCAGGGCATCAACTGATGTCACTACAGCGCCTCTGACCGGGAGGTCCTAGGTTCCCACTCCCCACGGCGACAGGATTTTCGACACTAGCTTTTTAGCTAGGTCGAATTCAGTCGCTGTCTGGAGGAGAATTCAAGAGGCCGGCTGCTCTGATTGGTAGTTTTCCGTGGTTTCTCCGATCAACACCAGGCGAATGACGAGCAGTACCCTACCTAACGGGCCACGGACCGCGCGCGATCTTTCTTTCCTCTTCCTTGTCCTATCCTCTCCTCTTACACACACACTTACACTAACATGCACTACACTACCACATATTCCGGGAGACCGGTCGGGAGCTTAGAGCTTGTCCCGGTTGGGGCGGTGCCCCGCTGGTGGGAGAGTCCTGGTTAGGGGGAAACCCCACTAGTCGGCGCCGGATCTCGCCATCAAGCGGGGGAAGATCACCGCCATCTCCCGAGAAAAAACATGGACCACACTAACGGGACTAATGACCAAAGCAGTTGACGACCCCGTAAACACGAAAAAATCAATCAATCGATCATGGCAGCGATTGATCTGACCACGCGAGTCCTATAGGTTTACGCACTGGACGATATAAGGACTTTCTGTCTACATACTATTGGACCGACACTGGTTACATACTAGTTAGATCAAATTCAGCCGCAGTTTGGAGGAGAATTGTAGCGGCCGGCTGCTCTGATCGGTAGTTTTCCGTGGTTTCCCCGATTAACACCAGGCGAATGCCGGAGCAGTACTCTAATACACAGGCTACGCACATGACGTGATTTTTCCTTCATCTTCCTTGTCCTACCGTCGTACCATACTTACACACACCTGTGCTCACATGCACTACATCACACTTGTCGTGAGACCCATCGGGGGCTTAGAGCTTCTTCGGCTGGGGGTGGGATACCTGCTTAGGAAAAAAAATCGGTGCCGGATGTCGCCTTCCGGTTCCCGGAATATAACATGTACTACACTTAAGGAAGTAATGAACGTAGTTGTTTTCGCACTCGGAGACAAGGCAAACACAATCGAGACTCATCATTCAGTATATTCTTTCTTTGAGTAAAAGAACAGATTTGCAAGACTGAGTTCGCTTTCAGTGAAAATACCGTCTAGTGGTGCAGGGCAGAGCGTAAACATTTTATGTATGTGTTGGAGAGAGCGAGGGTGAAAGCGAACAAGAAAGAGAGACTTGGATATAGATTGTATATTGAAAAAATGAAAATTTTAATTGTGAAAGACAAAAAAGGCCTGAGAATGGACCGGAGACAACCTGCAAATGGAGAGAGAAATATATTAGAAAAGACAGGGGCGGCAAGGGTACGAGAACACAGAAACAAAAGAGAAGGCCAATCATTCGTATTAATACTTGCTTTCAACGTTCTGCCTCTGTCTTTTCCACCGCTCACGGCAATTCATTACCATTCCTTCACTAGTTTCTTGATGACTGCCCCACAACGCAATTTACCTCCGCCACCATCGACTCCCTGTATCGTAATGCCTTCTTCGTTCCTTACCTACATCTCTATCACCCAATTCTTTCGATGTCACCTCACCATCTTCCACTGTTTCCTCCACCCCTGCCACCGCTGCCGCCTCGGCTTTCGCATTCTCCACACCTGCCCTTGCTCCTTGGGCCTTCCGTCACAAAGGTCGTTTCCTGCACACCTGTGACAACCACATATTTCCCCACTCCCTGATTCCCAATCTCCGTCACACATCCCTCCCCATCCCCTGCTTGCTACAACGTCCATCGTTCTCCCACTATCGCATTTCAATAAAGCCCACTGCTTTGGTGTTTTGGAGATCCATATCCCCTTTTCCTCTGTCGCCTGGACAGCAATTCCGTGTCTATTCTCATCCCACATCTCGTCTCCAATGATATCGCCGGGCATTGTTTCACTACTCTGACCCGTCTCCTCCAATCCTCAAAGTATTTCACCACCGCCCACTTCACTGCTTGCTTCCTTGGCGCTCCACAACCCCCTTTACCACCATCCCCTGCACAGCCAACTCCTTCCCGGTCAAACTACCCATCATCGCATCCTTGGCTTTCTTCTACTTCTCCGTCTGCCTCCATCTTCTCAATCTTTCACTGAAATTCAACACACCCACTTCACTGCTTCCTTCTTTGGCGCCCAACAACTCCCTTTACGCCCTTCCCCTTCGCAGAGCCCTTCCCAGTCTTACCCCACATCACTGTTGTAAACTTTCCCTCGTTCTCTTCCACTGCTCCTTCTGCCTGCGTCCGTGCGAGCGCACCTGTGGCGTTCGGCTAGCGGGGGCGGTGGGTGGTGGGCGGGGGGGGGGGGCGATGGGGGGGGGGGGGGGGTGTGGGCGGTGGGTGTGAAGGGCGATGGTCGGATGCCGGTGGGCGGAGGCCGGTGGGCAGAGGACTTTGGGGATGGGCGTTGGGCAGTGGACGGGGCGGTGGGCGGGGGGGTGCGCAGTGGGCGGTGGGCGCGGCGGTGGGTGTGGAGGAGGCGCTGGAGCCGCGGCGGCGCGCCTGGGCCTTGACTCCTCTCCCGCGGCCTCGCTGCGTTGCCACGTCGCCGCCGCCGCCGCCGCTTTTAATGAGGCTCCGCCGCCCGCGGCCGCTGGGCGAGGGCGGCGGCGGTGTCGCAGTCTCCCCGGGGGTCCACGCGGCCTGGGCGCCTCCGGAACGGATTCGGGGGGAACTTTCAAATTTCAGAAACTGACAATTTTCATATTTGATGATTTTTTATTTGAAAGAAATCAATCGTAGAGGAAATCATCTATCTATAGTGACCATAGTTATTTTATTATTTCAATTCACATTAAACTCAAATTAGCACTTTTCTTTCTTAGTAGTTCCCTAGCTCTAAATCGGACAACTTTTAATTTGTCCATATTTAATTATCATTTTCGTATCCACTTTTGCAGGCATCACTAGGCACTTGAAAGTAACAAACTTTTGGTAGTGATCAGCTATTTGACTTAATAATGGATACGCCTTTTTATGAACTCACAATCAATGAATCAACGATGACAATCCATAATTTGTCAGTTCGTGTTACATTTTTATGCAGTCGGTGGGTCTGTTGGGGCGATTGGGTCTGGTGGGTGGTAGATGGTGGTGTGCCTAATGAGGAGGGGGCTGCTGGAGAGGCGGGTGAGGTGGTGGGATTGGTGGGTCGGGCGGGTAATGTTGGTGGGTTGGTGGAGCATGAATGTAAGGATTTATTTTTATTGAAATTCCTCCAAGAATGGACGTAATCGAGTTCGTTTGAAACACAAAAGTATGCAGAATCCATTCACATGAATAGGACAATTTGAATGCTAACCCTCTTCCACCACCTTCTTTGAAATTAACCATTCCGAGTAGGGTTTAACTTTTACTGAAAAAAAAAAATAGAATCAATGAACTAGGATAATAAAATATGAGTGCTTTGAGAGATAAAAGTATGCCAAGAGTTTATAAATCTAAAAACTGAAAACCGAAGTTCGGAAGGCTGAGCTAACTTCGGCGCCCCTTAAAACGTTTCCAGAACAACAGAGGCATTCTCGCTCGTGGCCGAATCCTCGACGCCTTGTGTCGGTGGCGACGCGGGGAGGCGACAGGTCCTAATGCGCCGACTGTGTCCCTAGGAGGATGGAGCGCCCGTAAAGATGTCAGAGATCATCACCTTTCCCGTCACTACCACCATCGCCGTCACTGCTGCCACCACCACCACTATCAGCGTCACCGTCGCTGCCATCATCACCAACGCCACCGCCGCTCCGTCTGCTTCATCGACATCCACACCACCGCTGCCGTCGTCACCACACCGCCGCCTTCAGCTCTGCCACAGTAGCCGCCATCTCTATACTTGGGTTTTTCTAACCTGGCCGATTACACTTCATCAACTGTTACTGTGTCATTCAATCGAGAGCCAGAATGTCATCACGGTGACGTCACTGTGGTGATATTTAAGCTCCCGATTGGACGAAACCGTAACAGCTAATCAACTGAGCCAGGACACAGAAACCCAAGTGTACTACTGCCGTCACCAACGCCGCCACCCTCGCTGCCACCCCGCCACCACCTCCCTGGTCACCATGGCCACAGTGTCGCCAGACAATCTCCTCTGGAACAGCGTCCGCCTGGCCCAACAGCGCTGCCACCGTGATCCACTTCTCCCAACGGCCACTCAACGCTCTCAGACCTAGGGATGTGCTCTTAACAGCTAAACTGTTATTTCTTAACCGGTAACGTTTCGTAACTGTTACGCGAAATAACAGTTATTTCGTTTATCCTGTTATTGGCTGTTATCGGTTGAAATACATAGAACTGCAACCTACTGGGCCTAATCCGAACTACTACAAGCTTTTGTGGCAACCATTTTGTACGATAACAGCTTCACTGCAGCTAAACAATCATGATTTGCCAGTGTTCAAATTATATTCATTAATACGCATTTCGTCATTATTACACACCATGTGCCACAATAGTTTTATATTTTATTGTATACACTACAACAAGATATTTGTTCTTTAAATTAAGTCAGTCAAATATGTTAACTTATTTCTGTCCCATTGCTGCTTATGTGAGAGCAACTAATATTTCCCTAGGTCCGATAAAATAAAATGAGTTATGGTCAAATAGCTCACATTATAATACTTGATATTCGACAGTCATTAACACTTTAGTAATAGGTAAGTAAAAACACTGTTCTCCTCATTATTTTTGGCACTCGTCACTTCACTATGCACAAGTTGCATTTTTAATAGAATATTTGGAATCTGAACCCGAATCACTTTCATTTCAGTAATATTCTATATATTCTATACACATTTTATGAATTACTATTCATCATTGGCAGTTCATCCAGTCTCGTTCATATCAGCTGTTTCTCCGTCCAAACATGTTAGGGAAAGTAGTACAAGGAAGCCGTAAGGTAGGTGCACATGCTACCAACATTCGTGTTGCGTGGTTTAACTCTTAGCAGTCGCTACAACTGCTTTAACTCTTAGCAGTCGGCCATGTTAGGTTGCTGGTCATGGACCTGTTATTTTTCAACTGTTATAAATAACAGCTATTACGAGTCAGCTGCTTTTGTGGTAACAGTTATTGAAGAAAAGCTGTTAAGCCCATCTCTACTCAGAGCCAGCGAGTACACGCCATTCCATTCCACGAGCCCGGGACTCCTAATAACGATATTTCGAACGAGTAGACAAATCTATAGTCTAGAAATGATTGTTGCGACATTTACTTTCATTGTGTTTTTCGTCTCCGTTGACATGCTTACTAAACCAAATCTTAGAAATGTGTCACATTTTTAGACGAGATCAATAAATCAAATACAGTAGTGCAGACAAATTTGCACTTTTTTTTACTTTCTCACCCTTACTTCGTAAAAAGAGAAAGAATTGTAATCGACCATAGGAAAACGTCAAATTTTCGGCAGAAAATCTCTTATTACCGGGCCGTGGTAACGCTGTAAATATTCCAACACACTCGTAATATCCATTGTATTTATTAACGGTGTTTTAAAGTTATAATTCAACTCTCATCGTAGAATATTTTATCTATTTGCTTCAAAAATGGTATGTCATATGAAAGTAAGAAAGCTTAATGGAATATGGGGCCCAGACATGTACATTTCTGACCCACAGTCCCCTTTATATGTGGGTTTTTGTTATGTGTCGGATGACATTAGGTCATTTTTAAAACTCCCGTTTTATAAAATAAATCTTTTTAATTTATTTGCAAATGTCCTGACCGGGGCTCATGGCCTCAAACATGTGCTTATCACTGTTATAAAGATTCGTTTTCTAAGGCAGGAGGTGAAAAAATGACGTAATGTTATCCACCACATTACGAAAACCCAAGTATATACGAGGCTTTTTTTTCTTCAATTTTCCCTTCGCCAGTAACCCTGGCGAGGCGGGAATTTATGCATAACTGGGTGTACATATTAAACTCCAGTATTGCTGCTTATGGAGTTGTAAGGAGGGCTTGTATCTTAAATAAACTAACTAAAATTAATTTAAAAACTATATACAAATGCCTCTTTGGGCGATTGTAGTTTTAACATTAGTTATTAGAAAGATATATGTTTGAAGTTCCAAGATTGGTCTGTTTGCTCCTTGTTTTTTGAGAACATTCATTCTCCCTCATACTTACATCAAAATGTACGAGGCTGCGCTGCCTGGTTTAATTTTGCGTCCTGGAAACACAATTCCGCTGGTGGCGCGCCGGGGGCCGCCGCCGCCGCCGCCGGATGGAGGAGAGAGGCAGAGGGCAGCGCTGGGCTGCGCGCCGCGCCTCCGGCTGCGAAGTGGGGCCTCCCAGCAGCGAACGACGCGACCATTCGGCCCACAAATGCTCTCCACTCCCACCGGGAGCGACAGTAGCATTTTGCGTTCACTATAATGTCATTGATTGATTTTTTCGTGTTTCCGGGCGCGTCAACTGCTTTGGTCATTAGTCCAGTAAGCGTAGTGCATGTTTTTTCTCTCGTGAGATGGTGGTGAACATCCCCCGCTGGATGGCGAGATCCGGTGCCGACCTACCGTCGGCTAGCGAAGTTTCCCCCTAACCAGGACTCTCCCACCAGCGGGGCATCGCCCCACCCGGGACAAGCTCTAAGCTCCCGTCCGGTCTCCCGGAATATGTCGTAGAATAGTGCATGTTAGTGTAAATGTGTGTGTAATGGGAGAGGATAGGACAAGGCAGAGGAAGGAAAGATCGCGCGCGGTCCGTTACCCGTTTGTTAGGGTACTGCTCCGGCATTCGCCTGGTGTTGATTGGTCGAAACCACGGAAAACTATCGATCAGAGCAGTCGGCCGCTACAATTCACCTCGAGACAGCGACTGAATGCGACCTAGCTGAAAACGGTTCGGAAATCCTGCCGCCGTCAGGACTCCAATCTAGGACCTCCCGGTCAGAGGCGCTGCTGTGACATCAGTTGATGCACTGAGCTACCGCTTCCGTTGGAAAGGGGGGGCAGTTGTGGCGGAGAGAGGAGAAAGAGACATAGTGAAGGAAATTGTGGTAGGGATTTTGATTGATGAAATGATTAATTGATTAGTGATTCTGGGCGAGTACAGAGCCGTCATTAGTCGCATACGATAAGTGATAGGCCCAAAATATAATATAATTTTTCAGCAACGGTTGGTTTTATATTTCAGGCGTAGAGTAAATATCCAATTGCCGCGACCGGAATATACCAGGGTTCAATTCCAGACGGTGGCAAGATTTTCGACAGGCTACGTAGCGAAGTCGAATTCAGCCGCTGTCTGGGCCACCATACTAGCGGGCGGCTGCTCTGATTGGTAGTTCTCCGTGATTGCTCCGATCAGTATCGGGAGAATGCCAGAGAAGTACCCTAACATACAGTCCACAGGCCCCGCGCGATCTTTCTTTCCTCTTCCTTGTCCTATCCTCACCTTTACGTACACTCACAGACACTACACTACCATACAAGCCGGGAGATCTGTCGGGCGCTTAGAAACAAATGCCTTTGCGAGTCTGCGCCTATTCCACTATAAGGCATTACAATATCTCAACATTAATAATAAGAAGATGTACCATTATAACTGCACGCATGATATCGGTTATCTGTTTCTAAACGCAGTCTCCGCCTCCTTTGCTAAAATTCTGAAATTACGACTTTGAAGTAATATCACCAGAGGTGCACAAATATTGCTAGTTGATAGCGCAAGTGACAGTTATCAATGAAGGAAGTATGATATGTGCTGCGGATACAGTACACGTTTAAACACGCGAGACCTGAATACAGTTCAAAGAGAGTTGCAGTAATCATACATATTTAGGTACATACAGTCGACTTCGTTTATAGTGAACTTCTGGATACTAACATTTGTAGTTCACTATATCCGAGGTTCACTATATCCGATGTCAAAATTAAGAAGAATTTCTCCATAAAGATTAATTTTATTAACATAGAGATGCAGCGAAACATATTATTAGCACGAACTGAAAATTTCAATGCCTTTATTTGTCCTTAAAGAAAATCAATTTCTTTTAAATTGTTTTTCTTCGTACTTTTTCATTAGTAACTTCTCTAAATTTTTCTCCAGAATTCATGTTCTCTCCATAGTTGATTCTTCACTGACCTCTGTGTCTAAGTATCGCAATGCAGTCTTGACACCCTTCAATGCCTCTTGCACTGTAGGAATTCAAGCTGCCTTGTGTTGGAATTTGTGGCGATATATTCTTTTCCAGAAGGGAATTATTTTCAGGATGTTGTATTGCCTAGGTTCACTATATCCCATGATGTCAAAATTAAACAGAATTTCTCCGTAAAGATTCATTTTATTAACATAGAGGTACAGCAAAACACATTAATAGCGCGAACTGAAACTTTATATACCTTTATTTGTCCTTAAAAAATCAGTTTCTTTTCAATTGTTTACTTTATACATTTATATATGTAATTTCTCTAGATTCTCCTCCAGAATTCGTGTTCTCTCCATTATTGATTTTGCATTGACCTCTGTGTCTAAGTATCGTCATGCAGTCTTGACAACCTTCAACGCCTCATGCATTGTTGGAATTCAAGCTGCTTAGTGTTGGAATTTGTGGCACTGAGGCGATATATTCTTTTCGAGGAGGGAATTATTTTCAGGACGTTGTATTGCTTAGGTTCACTACAGCCGTGGTTCAGGTTCAATATAACAGAGTTTTTATGCTTATTTGCAATGTAAGCGAAATGGGACCAGTGACTTAAGCTCACTATAACCGAGGGTTCACTATATAAGAGTTCACAATAACCGGCGTGGACTGTATTTATTCCGTTCATCAGATTGTTTCTACTGACCCTTGGAGCTTACCGTCCTGCAATTCCTACGATTCCCTTGCTGCAGCCGGATGCTTCCGGTCGAGCGGTGGCATTCCTCTTTACGTTCTCATCGGGGTAGGTGGCTCAGGGCATCAACTGATGTCACTGCAGTTCCTCTGACTGGGAAGTCCTAAGGTTCGAGCCCCGACGTGGGCAGTTTTTTCGACACTAGCTACGTAGCTAGGTCTAATTGAGGTGCAGTTTAGAGAATTCTAGCGACCGTCTGCTCTGATTGGTAGTTTTTTGCGGTTTTTACCTGCGAGGTTGATCGCAGATGATGTTTTCTTGCCTTTCCTTGTCCTCTACTTACTCCTAATTACACCTAAATGCTGTATACACTATGCTAACCTACTTGCTTGTCCTAGCAGGGGCGGTGCCCCCTGGTGGGAGATCCCTGGTTCAGGAAAACTCAAGCAAGCCAACATGTAGGTCCGAACTCCCGAACCAAAAATGAAAATAAAAAACAAAAAGAGCACAAAAACAGTAAGATAGTATTAATAATGGCAGTAACATGCATTAGTGTTGGTATTTCTACACATTACAACCATACTGAAACAAATATGGTTGTACGACTGACCCTAATGCCAGTCTTTCGAAACTTTTTTTTCCTAGGGCTTTTATCCAGCCAACAGCCGTTTGCCCTTTACGTCCCGAAGGGACGCATATTCGACCATACACTAGACAAACACTCTTGGGGGCTCCTCTGATCTGGGGTCAGCAGAACGCGAGGCCCTCCGCGACAACACATACATATAAAGTCAAGGGACAAACAGCCATGCCCAAGGCGGGACTCGAACCCGCGACCCTTCGGACCGAAGCGCTGAGTCGGTACTCGCTCTTAGCCACCTCGGCCATCCAGGTGACCTTTCGAAACTTAATACTCTTATATTTCAAAGCTTTTAACATTCAGCCATTCTTACATTTATGTTGTTGTTTTTAAGAAGACAGTTAACTCAAATATTTGATACACCAAAGCAAATTTTGCACCCGAATTCATTAAATTATTGAGACACATTACCACTATTATTAAACATTTTAACTTCATCTCCTTTCTCATTTCACAATATAATTGATGAGCTCAGGATAATAACGGGAGATACCAATCGACCTCGCATTTTCAGATAGTAGTATGAGGGTAAACCATAACCTACCACATGCTGAAATATCAAATGAATTGGGACATGGCCAGTAGCGTAACGAAATGAGGGCGGGTTCACCTGCAAAACATGTATCAGGGCCCCCTTGATAAAACAAATTCATCAAACAAGTTGTTAGTACTTTAAATAATAAAAATATCCTTTAAGAAATTCGAATTCACCAGTCTCCGACTAATAACCAATTGTGGGAAAATCTACCTTTATTATTTAATTTTATGAAATTAGAATATTATAAAACCTAAATGAATGGCTTATCATAATTTATTTAGAAACAGGGTTACAGAAGCTAACGAAGCGGGAAAGAAATCGTTCTTCTGGAAGATGGTGTTTTTAATCTTTTATTGTATCAACAATCGCAAAGTATCAGAAATTTTCGAGTTATTAACACTTCTTACAATAGCAAAACCTCCAACGTAACAGTAGGCCTTCTTTTAGCTGGGCCCGCCCCCATTGCGGGCCTTTGGGCCCCAAAGTTACGCCACTGGATTTGGCAAAACACTTTGGCAAATTCCAACTTCAAAATTTTGTCCTGGGCGAAAGTGAACGTGAACATGAACGAATTTTTCTCAAAACGAACTTCAGTTGGGTTATTGCTGTTATTATTCTGTGTGTCTCAATTGTATTTAGGAACCGAACAAGACGCAAGCCTCCAGATGCTTCCAGGAACCTTGGCCTGCGATAACAGCAATCCAAAGGCCAGTGCGTTACAGCCTTAACAGAAACCAAATTAAAAGAAATTAGAGTGATAGTGACCGACACAAACAAAACATCAATAATCATTACAAGTAGCTTCAGTTACATTCAGTGCCAGTTAACAATAGTTACTCCACGCTCGAAGAACAGTTGGTAAAATGTTAAAATTTCAACTATTTCAATGAAATCGAGCACCAAAAAGACGAAAATCTCTTCAATGTTTGTTTAAGACATAAATAACTTGAAATATTCAATAGGAAAATGAAGTCTAAAGAACTAACTACTCTCCTTAGCAATAACAAAACTAAAGATTAACTTAAAAGGATATCAGACTACGCAACCCATAAAACGTCTACTCAACACAAACATTACACACGCATCCGCCGGTCCTCGGCAACGAAAACTATTAAATCCTTTTAAAATCTTCGCACATCAATAACACAGAAATAAATTCATGCGGATTTCGAGAATAAGTGCCTATCTCTAATTAGTGGAACCCAGCTATGTAAAGAAAGCAATCCCATCTCGTTTGTGGCAACTGAATTCTATTGGAGGCAAAATATGGACAAAGTACTACAAATAAATCAAATATGTAACTTGGTCGTCAAACGTACATAAAACCAAAGCCTGCAATGTTTAGATTTCGATTATATAGCAGAAATAAACGTACCTGTAATTGTCAAGTAGACTGCACATTTTGAGCAAAGGAATACTACTCTGAAAATTGTCTTAAAAAAACGCCAATTTGTAAAAATCATAAGGGACCCCACGAACCAGATTCGCACTGTGAGGAATGCCCCTATTATAAAAAGGTCACTCCAAAAAACGATACAATCAGGAATCTTAGCAATGAAGATCCAAAGTATTACCCCGCCAGATCTTACTGTCCTGAACTTACTGAAAATTACATCTCATGGGCAATATTACAAATTTCACCCATGCAGCAACAAAGGTTTCTAATCTAAACCATAATCACACCAGTAACCAACAAACAATGCAAAACAATTCTAACCCTAATAACATTAGCAATGATAATTCATTCATGGATGCAATAATAAACTCTACTAAAACATACCACATTCACTCAGATCATTATCAACAATACTCATCACTGGTATCAGCATATTACCGTGAACTCACAACATTGGTTCTAGTAAGCGGAGTAAATTCAATTTTCAGAAAGAAAAAAAAAAGTTGGTTCCGCACACGCGGAGGCGAGAAGAATCAGAACAGGAGGAAGCGAGGTTTATGACGAAGAGTATACAAAAATGAGAAAATGCTCTCTCCGACAGAGGAAGATGTTGCTTCAAATAGTTGAAACTGAAAATTTAAAGCATGTAAACAAAACAGAATCAAGTATGAAAAAGCGCGAATATATCGAAATTTCGAGTTCCCGGTGATTGACTATTTACTGTACTTGTGCATTATTAAAACCAATCACAGATGAGAAACTGTACTCTATTTTGGCCGTATCTGATACACTGAACCAAAAATGTTAGGCCGCAGATATTCACTCTCACCGGAAGGACTAGGGCTGCGATAGCGATGTCGATAGCTTTCAAAACAGTGATGTTTTTATAAAATCATCGATATATTTAACATCGATTTTTAGATGCAGATGTTTTTTTAACAACGATATTTTGTTTCCGATGCTTGTACGTGGTCGTTATTATTGAAATGAGAAAACGTTCATCGTACCAAAATTCTATAACAAATGTCTGATTATCCTCCTGCATTCGCAACTGGTGTTGATCGGAGAAACCACGGAAAACTTCGCGGTTTCTCCAATCAGAGCTGCCAGCCGTGAGAATTTTCCTTCAGAGATCCGCTGAATTTGACCTATACATGAGTTTTTCTAACGTGGCATCTGTGGCTAGTATCTCCAAGATGGAATTCGGCACGACTTTTTGCGTCATCCTCAGTCCTGCCGCTAGAGTTGCTTGATACGGTCGCGATGATGCGACATCTTGCGGCAGGACCGAGAAAGACGCAAATGTCATGCCGAATTCCATCTTCTAGATACTACCCACAGATGCCACATTAAAAAAACAAGTATAGCTATCTAGCTAGTGCCGAAAATTCTTCCACGGTCGGGATTTAAGCACTAGGACCTCTTGGTCAGAGGTACTGCAATGACAGCAATTGACGTCTTGATCAGAGACGTTCTTTGCCGGTTGTTTGGAGAAGAAAAAGGGTGGAAGCAACGTTATTGTAGGGGAAGTTCATTCGGGAATTCATCTTGATCCTTCTTCAGTGTCGCGAGTTGGGTTGCGTCGTCGCGGTCTGCGAGCGCGGGTGCGCGGGTGGTGCATTTCCACTGCGAGCTGCATGTGCGGTATGCGCCCCGCCCCGCCCCGCCGCGCCGCGCCGTCTGTAAACAGGATGTTGATATCGCCCGCGCCTCTCCTTCTGCGAAGTGCAGGGGGCGGGGCGGGGGAGGTGCGCGGGCGGGGGGGGGCGGAGGCAGGGCCTTCTGGGAACGCCGACGGCCATCAAGAGGCGTCGCGACGCATGGCTGCAGAGGCCCCCCGCCCTATCCCCGCCCCGCCCCTCGCCCTCCCCTTCCCCCGACAACACCGCCACGGTCCTCACCTCGTCCTCCCCCGCTTTCCCGTGTCCCCGCCCTGCTCTATCCCCGCTCCGCCCCTCGTCCTGCCCCGCTTTTCCACGTTCCTCGCCCCGCTTTGCTACGCTCCCGCCTTATCCCACCCTCCGCCTCGCCTCACCGGGAGAGGTGGCTCAGGGCATCAACTTATAGCACTGCTGTGGTTCTGACCGGGAGTCTAGGGTTCCACTCCCAGAGGTGGCAGGACTTTCGACACAAGCTTGTCAGCTAGGTCGAATTCAGTCGCTTTCTGGAGGAGAATTCTAGAGGCCGGCAGCTCTGATCGGTACTTTTCCGTGGTTTCTCCGATCAACACCTGGCGAATGCCGGAGCAATACCTTAACGAACGGGCCACGGACCGCGCGCGATATTTCCTTCCTCTTCCTTATCATATCCTCTCCCCTTACACACACACACACACACACACACACACACACACAAATATGCACTACACTACTACATATTCCGGGAGATCGGTCGAGAGTTTACAGCTTGTTCCGGCTGGGGTAGTGCTCCGCTAGTGGAAGACACCTGGTTGAGAAAAAAACCTGCTAGCCGACGCAGTTCAACGCCGGATCTCTACATACAGTAGAGAAAGATCACCGCCACCTACCGAGCTATACTGCGCACTACACGTATGGGACTAATGACCATAGTAGTTGACACGCCCGATATCACTAAGAATAAATCCTCCCTTTCTCACCCCGTCCCGCCCTCTCCCTCGCTCTAACCAGCCTCGACCTGGCCCGCTTGCAACAGCAAAATCTCTCGGTCAACAAACACTCCGCCAGAAGGGAGTCATCAATTTTTTTTACGATGTTAAAAAAATGTGGGTTTTTATGTCCCAATGGTCACGCTCGGTATTATTCTTTTCTTAACACATCAGCAAATCACATCACCGTGTAAAATATTTGTGAGCCAAGGGCACTATAAGGGCGCATCTCTCCCGGTATCTGATGATTTACTCCGGACTGTCCAATTAAATGCGTTATTTTTGTAAACTAGTGATGTGCAAAGAAGTGCAATTGTGTAAGAGGAGAGGATCCCTTAAGGGGGGTGAACGGGGAAGGGTTAGAGCAGGCCGTGACGGAGCCAATATAGGAAGAAAGAGCAGGGTTGAGGTAGGAAATTTTATGGAGAAAGGTTAGGCGAGACGGAACAGGGCCGGGGGGGTTAAAGGGGGGGGGGTTGGCGAGGGGAAGGTTGGGATGGGTGGCGTGGGGCGAGTAGGGTCGGGGTGAGATGTCGCATCGTACGGAACGCGGCGGTCAGGGGGCAACCACGTAGTCGCGTTTGTGAGCCCAGCCGCATGACATCTGTAAGTTGAATTATTTACTCGTTTTTATTTACTATATGTGTCTCTGAATTCAATTCTTATCTATAAATTTATGTATTACGTGGTTAGGCGGAAGAGCGGGCCTGATGGCCCCAGTCTCGCCACATAAATAAAGTTATTATTATTATTATTATTATTATTATTATTATTATTATTATTAACCACCGGGCGGTGGCGAGGAGCTCGGGGGACGAAACGGAGTGGAGCGTTGCGGGGCTCGGTGGAGCGGTGCGGGGAGGGGTGGGGAGAGGCGAGCGGGTAAGGGCTGGGCGGGCAGGGCTAGATGTGGCGGGAGCTGGGCGGGCAGGGCTGGATGGGGCGGGGGCCGGGGCTGAGCGGCGCTAGTGGGATGGGGCGGTGTGGGGCTGAGCGGAGCGGTGCTGGGCTCGGTGGAGCGGGGGGGGCTGGAAAGGGCTGGGTGGGTCGACCATTGAGTCATAGCTGAGCGTTGCGGTGCGGAGCTCGGTGTGGCAGCGGGGCGGGGAAGGTCTGGGTGAAGCGGTGCGGGGCTCGGAGGCGGGGCGGCGAGGGGCTGGGATGGAGCGGAGCTGCGTGGGGTGGGGCAGGCAGGGGCTGGACGGGGCTGAGCGGGGCTTGGTGAAGCGGAGAGGGCGGGCCGGAGAGTTCGACGCCCGGCGCGGGCAGAGCGCGCTGGTGCAGCGGCGGCGACGGCGGCGTGGCGGGGGCGGGGCAGAGGCCCTCGCGCGTGTAAGTAGGAAGCTTGTCCGCCGCTGCCGTATCAGATGGGGCGCGCGCCAGCCGCCGCCGCCGCCCTCCTCCTCCTCCTCCGCCGCCCGCCGCTCGCCGCCGCCCTCCGCCGCCGCCGCCGCCGCCGCCGCCACCGCCGCCGTCGTCGTCGCCGCCGCCACCGCCGCCGCCACCGCCGCACCCCGCCACCGCGCCCCGCCGCCCCGCCGCCCCGCCGCCACCGCCACCGCCGCCCCACCACCGCCGCCACCACCGCCCCGCCGCCACCGCCGCCCGCGAGTGGCAGCCGCAGTCTACAGCGCGTCCGTGGGCGGGAGGCGGCGGCAGCGGCGCAACTTGTGTATAGAGGATATGAACAGTGCAGATAAGAGCTCGGTCGTGCTGAATATTGCGGGAAGGGAGAGTGAGGAGATGCGGTGAGAATGACGAGTGAGTGAACGTTGGATGTCATGCAAAAGAGACGTCCACTGAGAAATGAACTGCGGGGTGTTTGGAATGAAGTCCCCAGAAAATTAATTTGAGTTCTACAAACATGAAAGTGGGTGCAGAGATGTAACATTGTATCGTAACGCAACGTCATTGCATGTCATGTAGATTCACGTCGTGTGGCTTCGTCAGAGCGTTCTGTTGGTTGTCGGCGCCCCAACGTGGATCAAGGAAATCGCTGGACCCAGTCTGCTCTCAGTATGGGGTCCCAGTCTGAATCCAGTTCCTGATCTGGACCCAATGGATTGCCAGCAAGCAAAGTATGATTGGATGGAGCGGCGAATTGCAAACTCCTCCTGTTCCTCGTATGTTGTGTATACAGCGATTTTCCTAAGGATGAGCCAAAGTGACACTTCGTGAAAACAAGTGAACATCACATGTATTTCAGAGATGTATCCCTCCGCCGCGACAGCTGTTCAGTCATGTCCCATCGCAAAGTGTTAGGTTATGGCTCCTGTGAAAACATCCCTATGCAGAAGTCTAAGAGTTTCGCTTAAATATATGCACGTTCGCGAGTTCGGGAAATATTAAATTTAATTACGTATGTGGAAAATATCTTAACATGCTCTCACAATCAGTAAAAGAAAACTGGCACGAATGTGAATAGAAAAAAAATGATTTTAAGCCGTAAACACGTGTACCGGTACGCATCTTGCATCCAAATCTCGGTTTTAAAATAAACATAATATGCATCACACAAAAGTAAATTCAAAGTAATATATAAAGAAAAATAATTTTTACAGAAGGCACTAGTGTTACAATTCAATTTTCTCTAATATCAATTATTTTCATACTATATTTTTGTGGGACAAGGAAACGACAAAAGAAAGTGTCGAAGCCATTTACAAGTTAGCCAACTCATATGTCACGATCATGTCTCGTTGAACTTCTCGTCAGTGTTCAGAACGATACATTATTACATATCTGAACCAATTTACGAGGGGGCTAGCAATTTGACGAGTTTTAAGGATGGACATAATGAAGATGAAAGTCTGAGTCAGTGTAAACAATCTCAATGGTGATATTGTCAGGTAGGACGGCCACAACGACTACAGCCAAGCACTTCGGTGGCAAAAATATATTTCACCTTTTTGTAGGAGCACCTAGCCATGACAAATGAAAGCTTTCGTGATATGTGGTATTGCAGCAAGTGAGTGTGTATTTTTTTTAAGAGGAAATATGGTTGAAAGTTGAGGATGGAAATGTTCTTTGGCAAGTCTCTTTGTCCTGTTGTTAGCAGTACAATCCTTCAAATTTGTGGGTGATTTTAATTGAGAATTCAGTATAGATAATTATGAGCGAATTGTTTCGAAGTGTAAAATATATTTCATCGTCACGACTAGAACACTGGGATCTACGATTTAGGGACGCTCTGTCGGTAAGACGAAGAGAAGAAGAAGCAGCAACAGCAGAAAAAGAAGTAAGAAGAGAATTATGAGCGAATTGTTTCGAAGTGCATTGCACAGCAGGAAAGAATGAAACATGCTGGGGAATGCACCACGACAGAGAGACGTAACCTGTAGATGAAATGCCAGAAGTTTTATAAACCTCGAAAAATAAGTAGTGTAGAATAGGAATGAATGTATTGGAAGTTCGGCTCTCGAGAGACATGATAAGGAAGACGCCAGTTGGGCATGAAGTTTTGGGAGGAGGTTGAGCTGTGAATGAGTAATTTTGTAGAATATGTGGAAAGGTCGGAGTAGGGTAAAGCGGCAGACATTGCGTTGCAATTCAATCTCCTGGGCTGCCAAAGTTGAGAACATGGAAAAAACGACGAAGAGGAGAAGCAGGAAAGAACAAGGAGCTGTTCTTTTTTAAATGGTCCAATTTAATAAATTGGTCGCTGAAAAAATTTTTTTTTTTTAATTTTATTTTGTCCAGTTCACCTTTTAACATCAAAATGACCATATTTTCAATTACAAACGTAGATGTCAAGATGTAAGTTTGTTTTAATGTAAAATAATATTCAGATTATATTAGGCAATTTTTATTTGTAATAATAATGAAGTAAAATGAATTATTTTAATCTAAGATTTAATATTATTTTAATCTAGTATTTTGATTTAAAAAGCTTCAAAATAATATGATTACTACTTGTCACAACGTATCCTCAATATGGAAATGAAGCCTCTGTTTTTGCAAAGGTTTACAATTTTTTAAAAATTCCTTTGAGTGAAATATAAAAGTTGAAATTTTTACTGAAGTTTAGTATTGCAGATATCTAGTATGTGTACAAGTTTCAGATTTTTGTCTGGTCCCCCAACAGAGATATTACAGTTGAAAATTTGGAAAATAACCAAATTCCAATTTTTAAGAGGGTGCGATTTTTAAGGCGTATGTTACGTACCAATTTTTTACAAAAAATCTTCACTGTTATGTGTAAAAGCACAGATAAAAATTGAGGCTAAGATTCTATTCCTTCTTTGAGAAATTACTCTCTGAAAATCGAATTTGGTTCATTCGCGTTCAATAGATTTAATTGCCAATATTTCTCAAATAAAAACCAAGTTGATAAGTAAATAATATTTTAATTTGTAGGCCTCAGTATACTGAATACAATGTCTTTTATTCTAGAATGCTAGAATAACCAAGAGCTGAATAATTTAGTAGAAAATAGTAAATGTCTACAAACGCAAAAACATGGCGTACGGCGTAAAAGAAAAATGGCAGAAAAATTTGTACACCAGATACAATAAAAATAAATCGAAGATGTTTTTGAAAAGCTAAAACATAAGGAAATTTACGAACAAAATATGATTTTTTTTTTTCGAAATGGCCGTCGACCAGTGCTGGAGCACGTAAAACGGATTGGAGTGGAACAGACGGGGCTGGCAGCAGGCGAGTCGGAGCGCCTGTATGAACACGCAGAGGCTGAGCAGCCGCACGCTGGCGCCGTCGACCGCACCAGGCGGATCCAGTTTAGGCAGCGCGGCGCCCGCCAGGCTCCCCCGGCCCCTCCCCCTCGCCCCCCTCCTCCGCCAATGCGTCCGGCCGCGCCCGGGCCCCTGGCCGTGGCCGGAGCCGGGCCGCAGCCGCGGCCGCTGCCTGCAGGCTGACGCGGTGGCGCCGCGTCGCGGAGTAGAGGCCAAAGACCCAACCGCCAGCCAGGCAAGCGAGCGCGCCGACGGAGAGAAACAACAGCACGCACTTTCTCGCATTACTTCCAAGTTTGTGTAATTTTCAGAGTTCCATGAAAAATTAAATCTGCGTCAGTTTTGTAAGCGTTCCTTGTTTATCGTTGGAAAAACCTTGGTAGAACAAATTTGGAGCGTTTTTGAGAAAACAAATGATTGCATTCATTTCAAGTTCCAATAACGGGAAATGACTTGATTTTTTAAAAAAATCTGCATGATATTTTGTAAGTATCTGATTTTTTTGAACAGATTTTGTTTAAGCCAAACATCTCCGATTTTTCAATTTAGTACTTTTGAAATATTAACTTTTTGCAATTTTTCAAATTACGTACACTTTGCCGGAAATCAGAGTACCACTATTTATTTTACCGTCTTTTGAGAGATAAGGGGGAAAATTTAAAGAACAATTTGAAGCCGTTTTTGAAACAAAAAGTTGTTTAAAAATTAAAAATTGCCTCTAAATATGCAAACTTACGCGCAAACTATCAATGTTTTTCGAAAAACTGAACATGCCTTATTTATTTTAAGGTCAGTTTTAAGAGAAAAGAAATTCATTCAGGAAAAAATCTCTATCTTCATTACGTAGTTGTAGAAAGACAACCGAAAAAAAATTGAACTTTTCCCATTTTCGAACATTTAGAGTAAACAGAGAAAATAGGGCATAAATCATCTTTAAAATTGTGAATAAAATATTATATTATTTTAAAAACAAACACAAGAAGTTTCCCCTAATTTGTGCTTATAATTTATGCAATTTACAAAAAAAAAAAACATTTTTTCAAAAACTGCTGCAAAAATTTTACTTTCTCACTACGGAGTAGAGATAGATTTATATAATGCAGTGCGGAAAACGGCGAATTTTCGGCAGAAGAAACTCCTATTTCAGAGAGCGCTGGTAATGAAAAAGTGGTTAAATCCAGTTGCTGAATTTAAAAAAATCTTCTAACTTATGATTTATCCAGAATCCGTGTTGTCGGTCCTTGAAACCGAAAAATAGAATGACGGCAACACTGTCCGTTCGTCCGTTCGTCCGTTCGTCCATTCGTCCGTTCGTCCGTTCGTCCGTCTGTCCGTTCGTCCGTCTGTCCGTTCGTCCGTCTGTCCGTCTGTGTCTGTTTCGAACGTGCGCGTCTTTCGTTCTCTTTGATCCGTTCTCCGTCTGTCCGTCTGTCTGTTAAGAAAAGTGGCGCTATTCTCATTTCCGGCGAATATTTCTGTATTTTCGAAAATTGCAGAACATTAACATTTCAAAACAATAAAATTGAAGATAGGGATTGCTTCCTTATACAAAATCTGTTTTAAAGAACCAGCTGTTTAAGAAAGGTCAATCAAAATTTTGTGGAAAAAAAGCAGTTTCCGCATAAGTTCTGCATGAAATTAATGTAATTAAAAAAAATATTTTCTCAAAATCCGCTCCAACATTTGTCTTTATTCTTTTCAACAGTTAAACAAAGGAACCTTCAAATTGTGGCTCAGTTCTCATTTCCTTGATCTCCCTGAATTTTTGAAAATTGCGTGTGGGAAATAGTGGTGAACACAATTAGAGGAAGAAATGAAAGAGGTCATCTTCGTAAACATATTATGTTGACTATATATAATAATATGTTGACGAAGATGACCTCTTTTATTTCTTCTCATAAGAACGTCAACAACACCAAAACAGAATTCCCACAAAACACAATTAGATGTGTAAACGTTGGCTCAAGTTGATATGTCAGAGCGACTGCCTGGTGTAGCAGTAGATGCACGAGAAATTAACTCAGTGGCGTCAGTTGAGTTCGAATCTCGGAGAGGAAAAAATATTTGCTGATCGAAAACACTTTTGCAAGTTCATGTATATTCATGATTCATTGTTCACAATAGTATTGTGAAGCTATTACAAATAATACGAGAAACTATGTGCTGTTTAAGCATCACTAGTTTAAAACATCTTAGGGAACAGGATGCCACTGACTTTCTCATACTATTTAGTTTCATTATCTCTTCAGTCTGAAGTGTCTTTTCGATTCTTCCCAACTTTCTTCTCAACTACTACCTATAGGCACCTACAACATTTTTTACGTTCCTTCATTTTTTGAGATATCTAACAGTAGAATCGAAATTGATCTTTAATTATTTTACTGAAGGGTAAAATTTGTTCCTGTGTGTAGAATTCCATTGGAAAATTTGAAGCCGTCTTTTAAAAAAATGTTTGAGCGTCACTGAAAATGCACGTTTTGACGTTCATTTTCCCCCAAAACGTTCGTTTTCTCGAGAAACTTCATTAGAAACATTTTGAAGCAATTGTACTCACATATGCGATCACGAATAAAAAGTGCCATTAATGTAAATATTGAGGTCTGGAGAGATACTTCAAAAGTATTATTTTTTATTTTCAAAGAAAAGAATACATAAACGTTCATATTTGTAATGTTAATCAGGACATCACTATCCGCACAAAAATTTTTTAGAAAAAAATTGGAGCCATTATCGAGGAAATGGCATTTGAGCGTTTCTGAAAATGCGGAAATTATAGCACATTTTTACAGAAAACTTTGGGTTTTCGACATCACTTTGAGGCATCACTTGAAAAACTCATTCTCACAAGTGCCATAATGTATACAAATGGCCGGTAATGTAAATAATAACGTGAGAGACATATCAAAAGATTTACATTTGTGTAATATTTGTAAAAATGAAAGACTATGCCGAAATAGAGTTCATGCCAACTTACACAGTGCATTTAGTCTTAATCCTTACAAAAATTTCGAGAAAAAATTTTGTGCTTTTTGGAGAAATCATTGTTGTTGTTAATTTTAATACGACCCACACTTTACTCAAAATTGCCAGAAAACTACTAAAATTTTCAAAAAATATACACGACATTATTGAAAGAACCAATTGTGCAGAACGAAGTCTAGAAAAGTAGTCTTTCTAGAAATAATCGTTGTCTTCAATATTGGAATTTTAGGAAGACCCCAATATGTTCGTATGTTTTGCACTATTCGAAAATTCAGATTTGACTGTCAACATTGAACCCATATCATCTTTAAAATTGAATTTCACTCAATTCGTACAATAAATTGAAATAAAATTGGGAGCCAGTTTTGAGAAAATTTTAAAAAATATCCCTGGGAGTTCATGTAAATTGCCTCCAACATTCAAAAATGTTTTTCAAAATCTTAGAGCTTTGAGTCGGGTATGATCGATTGTGGGAGAATATTGAAAGGGGGGACAGACAGACAGACGGACGATAAAAAAGAAAAGAAAAAACCCGTTTTCGGTTTCACGGGTCTCTAAACCATATTCCTGAAATCTTCGAATCGATTTTCCGATATTACGAACTTTTCTACATATGATATTACATCCTTAAGTATGCACAAAGTTAAATTGTTATTAATATGGTTTGATTTAATTGCTAGATCTGGTAAGACCAATCACTACTATTAAACAAAGAAAATATTATTTAAAGTATAATTAAATTATTAAATTATCCACGAACGCGTCATTTATTTTATTTTCAAAGTATAGAATATTTAAACAATGTCGAGTAAAAGTCATCTCTAATAGTCATTGAAAACTTGAACGACAAATATTAATGAAATGGAAATAAGATCAATTTAATAAAACCTGTCCAAGAATTCACCAGGTGCTGCTAGATTACTTCAATTTTTCGAAGTCAAAGTTTCTTGTAATTTTCATTGTCTATTCTTCAGATCTGAAAATAAGCTGAGATAAACCTATAGAAACCCATAATGTATGTGTTATTTTCAAACTAATCTAAAAAAGTGGGAAGGGTGTGGATATAATTATTTCTTTATTATTTATCTTCCACTTACAACTGGAGTATTTGTTTCAAGTAATCCAAGTGATCTGTAGAGTCCAGCACGTTTTCAAATAATCATCTCTCGAAAGATAACCTGTTTGGCGTTTATGTTCTCGAGCTTACGTCAAGACTCTTAGGAAACCTGCCTAATTGTACGATCTTATTTCATTTTATGTTCATTCACCAGTTGCGACAAGTTTCCTGGGGCACGACAAACTTCATTATAAGATTCAGTACAAGCTCACTTGTTTCGGCCTATTTTATTACAGCATTGGAGTTGTACAGTTATCCTCGCCTTCAGGGGGTAATTTATGATCCACTTCCTTTCACGTTGCTGTATACACGAGTCCCTCAAAAGAACCAAAACAAATTACAGTTTACAACACATGAGCAGCGCTGGTGTCATAAGTCGCTAGTGACTTAGCAAACAAAGGTCATAAAACAACGGGGGACGGAACTTTGTATTGATTCCGAAGAGAGAGTGCTTCTTAACCAACACCACCTTGCTGCATTTCCAAGTAAAACACTGCAGTCCTGTAAGGTGACCTATTTGTTCTGGAGTTAATAAGATAACAAGTGGAAACAGAATGTGACAGATGCGGACGATACTTCATTAAGAAGTAGGAGGCGGTTGTTTTTGTGATATTACCGGTCTGAACAAATACGCGATTCTAATTTTATTAACTTTTTCTCCCTGATACTGCTTCAGAGATATATCGAACACGAATTGTTTTAAAAGAGTAAGTAATTTTAATACAGTTATTCAAATGATTTATAAGCTGTCTACCAACATGTATTTCGCATAAGATACTGTTGTAGTTACGGGACTCCCTGAGTTTTCCTGGTAGATCAAGTCATAATTTACAAGTTTGAATTTAATTGTTACGTAATAACAACAGAAATATCATTTCTGTCTGCCAGGAATTGGTTTGACACAGACACACTTCTAATTCATAACAGTACAGAATTTTCTGTTTTACAGTAAAAACCGTAAGTAAACTGAACGCTAAGTAAACTGAACAGCACTGTCGAGATGCAAACCAAGGGAGCGGAGGGGTTCGGTTTGATTTTACGTTTAGTGTCCTGTTATTCAGCCGAAGACATTAAGTTGAACGGAAGATGAGATGAGCAACGATGAGGTGAAGGGTGGGACAAAAGGAGCGGGTCGGGAGCGGGTCGGGAGCGGGTCGGGAGCGGGTCGGGAGCGGGTCGGGAGCGGGTCGGGAGCGAGCGGTCGAGCGTCGGAGCGGGTCGAGGGTCAGCGGTCGGGAGCGGGTCGGGAGCGGGTCGGGAGCGGGTCGGGAGGGCAGCGTCGGAGCGGGCGGAGCGGGTCGGGAGGCGAGGGTCGGGAGCGGCGGAGCGGGTCGGAGGGCGGGAGCGGGTCGGGAGCGGGTCGGGAGCGGGTCGGAGCGGGTCGGGAGCGCGGAGGTCGGAGGGCGGAGGGGTCCGAGCGGGCGGAGCGGGTCGGGAGCGGGTCGGAGGGAGCGGCGGAGCGGTCGGGAGGGCGAGCGGTCGGGAGCGGGCGGGAGGGTCGGAGGTACGGGAGCGGGTCAGCGGCGGAGCGGTCGAGCGCCGCCCATCCCACACACGTCGCCCACGCCGCGGCAGGGATTACTGAATGACAAATGCAAGAGGAGGATCTTCTGAACCGCACAGTATTAAACATGCATGGAACAAGGATATCCGTTCTCAAGTAACAAAAAAAACAACAGTGAAAATGTGGGCAACGAAAATAAAGAGATGATTTCATTCATCGCTGATAAATTTTAATTTTAGTTTTCATTATTCCAAAAGAGAAACGAATAAATGATATAATAATTAATGAAGAGAATGGATCACATTTCACTGAAGATCATGAGAGGCCATTGCAGATAATTATTCGTTAGCATGAGTTCAATATTTTCTTCTAAATTTGCATATTCTCCTGTCATAAATCTATATAAATCTCTTCTTTCCATTTATACACTCGAATAATTGAATGTCTAGGAACTTGTAAACTGTAGCTGTTGCTGAAAACTGTAAGGTATACCAGAATTCTAGTATACAAGTATACTAGACTGCACTAATTGTTTTGCTCCGGAAGACCGTTTACATTTGTGAATATTTTGTGTGATTTTTTATCTAGTGCCACTGCTTTGCGCGTGGACGAGTTGAGAACTGATGTCTTGAGACAAGTTGACAGACCTTAAGAAAAGTATGTAGTATGAAACATCAAAATATGTACATAAAATGTAATAAAAAAGTGAGATTTAGTAATAAATATGTAAAATCGGATAAAATTAAAATAATACGAACGTTTTAAAAATCATTTGGAGAGCACACATTTATGCACACTTTGCATTATACAACTTTCCCATCAGTAGCAAAAATTTCATGACTAACTGCAGAAGCTACTAACCGAAACAGGTGCGCCGGACTATGAGAACATCCGACCACATCATGTGACATACCTCCTGTAGACAGCACGCAGTAATAATAAAGGAAAAAGTGCGTTTTTTTAAACACTTCTTTTCATAAACAATAAGACAAAAAAATTGAAGAAATAGCAAAAAATATGTAAAATATGTAATATAGTAGTAAATATGTAAAAATATGTAATGAAAAATTTTGATAGTGTGTTAGGACGGCGGCGATTCGCCAAGATTACATTTTTTAGAACGGTAAGCAGAAAGACAAAAAATATGTCATTACATGAAAATCCGGTCTCTAAGCGCGAGGTTCCCTTCGGCTTGGCAGCGCACCCACCAGGCAGCAAACGGCGTCGTTTGGTGGCCCGGGGGCGGAGGGATTTGGGCGCGCGGAGGGCGTCTGCCCGCGTCTGTAGACGGCGCTTCCCAAAAAGGGCTCCGTGGGCGAGTGGGCGTGTGGGCGGGCGCGGGGCGGGGCGCCGCCGCCGCCCGGGCCCTCGGCGCCGTAAATCCCGGGGGCGGGGCGGCGGAGGCCCAGGCGGCGGCGGCGGGTTGGTGGGCGGGGCGGGGGAGGGGGCGGGGTGCAGGTGAAGCAGTCGCCCACGCGGCCCCGCGGGCGGCCACGGCCTCTCCTCGTCCTATCTTCGTACTCCTTCACTTGTTCTTCCTTCTTTCTTCCTATCTTCTTCTCCTCCCTTTTTCTTTTCTCTCACTTCTTTTTCTCATCTTATTTTCCACATATCCCATTTTATCTTCTACCGTTTCTTCCTTTCTTTTGCTGTCTTTTCCTTTTCCGTACTTCATTTATGCTCTGTGTTCAAGTTTACCACATTGTGTCTTTTCTATACTGCTTTTTGTTGTTCCTTTGACTATTATACACTTTAATTTCTTGCCTGCTTCTTTTATCATCGACCCCTTCTTTCTCCTGCCCGAATCTCGTTCATGGACAACTCTCTGTCCTTACAACGCGGTGATGCGAAGAACTCTCATTCTTCATCTTCTAAGTCTCGTGAATACGTTTTATTTTTATTTGACTTTTATCTCTTTCCTCATGACCTGTTTTGTCCCAACTTTTTCTTTTCCTTCAACTTTCTTATCCAATCTTTTTCTTTCTTCATCGTATTATTTCGTAAATAGTATTTTATTTTTTTTCTTTCTTTTTATTTTTCTTTCCTACCTTCTTTCTCTCTCATATAGTATTATCATATTTCTCTTTCATATAGTAACAACTTCTCTTTCGTGACCGAAGCTCTGCCTCACGCAGCAACGTAACTTTCCCGGGTTTGCCGGCTGTATTGAAAGGTTAACTTACGTATGCAGATGAGCCGTGGCAACAGCTTGGAAATGAATATGACGTTTGTTTAAGCAGCTAATGAGCGTGCAAAGAGCTGTCAGCGACGTTGAGCGCTAAGCGAACGTAATAATTAAGTGGACAGAAACGCGCCCTCCCATTCGTTAGCCTGCTCAGGAGACTAACCAACGGAGCTGCCCCCTACGCAGGCAAGACTCTCAACCGGCTGAGATGGCTCAGAGGCAAGGTTGCCATGGTCTCTGTAACGACTCTCATCGGAAAGTTCTGGGGTTCGAGTCGAGACGATTTTCGACAGTAGCTTGTTAGCTATATCGAATTCAGACATTGAAAGACGTTCTTGACCGAGTTAATTTTGCTACTTTACCAATGACCTCAATGAAGATGGAGTCCATCGGTCTGCAACATAGCTTCCTCAGTTTTACAACCACAGTAAACATGACTGATAATCTTCAATATAACACAAGAGTAGTGTAACGTCTTTTAATTTTGACAAAAGGCTCCGCACAGGCCAGGCTTGACTGAAAGATGTGAATACAATGAAGTGTATTTGCAACACGCTTTTAGCCTATGAGAGGCCAAATTGTATTTCTACCGCACGAAGAGTCTCATTGTAGATGTGCCTCAGAGACCATTTTAAGCGGCTTTGTCTTATTGTGTTGAGACAAAACACTGAAAGCAAACTGGTTAGATAACATCTTGGTCAATAAGATCCAGAATACTATCCTAATTGACATTGCCAGATTCAGACAGCCAGAAAACAAACCAGTTCAAGTTAAAGAAGTACTCTGATTTACTGACAAGATCGAATATCAATAGCAGAAAGATAGTATTGTTATTCTTTCCAACTGTCTTGAACCCAAGTCCCTTACAATCAACTCCATTGACTTCACTTTATCACTATTTCTGGGAAGCAACTGAAACTCAATTTTATTATTTTTCTCGTGTTTAGATGCTTAATGGTTTTGAAAAAACTACGATTTTATTTCAATAGTGCCATGAAACATAATGCTGCACAAATGCTGCAAAATGGTATGAAAAGGCCGAAATGATAATACCAGAATTAATCGTGTCTGTAAATATTCGTATCGTAATAAATCTAATTCGTGTAGTAAACGATTCGCAAAAATTTTAGTAGTAAACGAAACCTCAATATGAGACAAAACGTTAGCAATACTCCGCTCTCAAAGTGAAGGGATGCTCTGCAGGTATTGAAGATGAAGTATGGCAGCAGTAATAAGCTACATTGGAGATACTGAACAAAAATGAGGAAAAGAGGAAGAATTAAAAGAAAATTGACAGAAACTATGGTGTGAGAAAACAAATATCTACATGAAACATCCAGAGTAAAGATTTACAAACACGTAAACAGACTTATACTGTCCAAATATGAACTGATTTCAAAAGTTACACAGATGTGTTTTTTATATTTCTATTACGACCTTAATATTTACATTACTGACCCTTTGTATACATAGCAAACTTGCCTATGGATATTAGTCCCGTAAGCGTAGTGTGTGTTATATACCTGTGGTGGCAGTGTTCCTTTTCCGATCCGTCGCCGAAAATGTGACATTCGGGACCATGTGTGCTTACTTCGAGGCACTTCTCTTATCTCACCCAGTGAGGTGATGCACCACCTCGTACAAGCTCTAAGCTACATTGTGGACTTCACTTACGTGTGTTACCATAGTGAATGTACTCATATATAAAGTATATTACTGTAATGATAAAATAATATATAATACATAATATATAATAAATAAAGTACATTACTGTGATAATTTGTACATTTTTTGACAATTTACTTTCATGTGATTTGTTTGATACTGCCGGAACTGTATTTCATCCGTAGGAGCAGAGGCAGATTTAAGCAAGAAAACGATCCTATGCAGCATGGACAGCAGCTGAGGAAAACATCCCAAAGACCTGTTTCTTCATTTTAGCTTAGCTTACTATTGTGTTCGGGCGCAGCCAGCCTGGAGGGTTTTCCCCGGCTAGCGGGTTTTCCTCCAGGCTCGAGCGGCGGGTGAGGTGGTATGTTTATGTACCAATAGAATACAGTCGCTCGGGGTGAATAACAGACTGACGCGTAGTGCACAGACATTTGGGGCACATAACAATTCAAATTGTTTTGGATTTCCGTCTATGAATTTATAATACTTTCAGACAAAATTTGTTACATTTTTGTTTTTGTTTAATATCTTCTATTATCTTATCTTATTATATATATTTTTGTAAACATACCAGACTGTCACACAATATTTAGATGAAACTTGGAGGCAAGAATTTATTAAATTCTTCGTAAAAAGTGTAAATGTTGAGGGCATGGGCGTGCAGAGCGTTCCTTAGCAACCAGAGAGGCGGAAGTAAATAAACATAGCGCGGCAAGTAACGGACAGAAGATTGTGATATAAGGGCATGTAGGATTGGTGGTAAACAAGCAATGGTGTATGACGTAGAGGAAACTGGAGATTGTTTGGTAAAAGAAGAGACAAGAAGGTATGAAAGTTATGGAGGGTTGAACTCGTAATATTTGAGGAGAGGAGCTTTAGACCGAGTATCGTGCACATCAGTCATTGTAAGGATAGAGGGAGGTCATTGTGAGTGGTAGATGCGGATCGTGGAATTTTGCGGGAAATAATTAGCAGTGAAGACTTATATTTTGTGTGCGTAATTCTATTTGGAACTTTGAATAATTCTGGCACCGGGAGTCGTAAGTGAAAAATTATAAGTTGAGAGGAATTGACCGGCAGCGGACTGAGAACAAGATGCAAGAGAGAAGATTGGTCAGGAGCAGTGGATTCTTCCTGGCCTCATCGTCCAAGAGAGCTGGATGTATAAACAGTAAGAATAATAGCGCTATTTACTATTTTTACTACCGGTCATGACCAAGGTGACATTTATGTTACAAAGAATTAATCAATGAACTTACAACGTTCTCATTTTGAAAAAGAAAAG
The DNA here is from genome assembly GCA_964035755.1 of Teleogryllus oceanicus. Taxonomy (NCBI): domain Eukaryota; kingdom Metazoa; phylum Arthropoda; class Insecta; order Orthoptera; family Gryllidae; genus Teleogryllus; species Teleogryllus oceanicus. Next base: position 5,855,823 of record CAXIVR010000005.1, read on the forward strand.
CTGATTATCATTTCTTTAGCATCTTGTGCAATCCATAGTTTAATAATCTCTTTCCAGAAACAAATTTCAGATTCCTCGCTTCTTCCGTATGGAGAGCGGATAGAATGATCGTTTGCTAGGAAGAAAGTAAGTACCGGCGACGATTATTTTCGTAGAACCAACCGGCAGAGCTAGTAGGATAATTATTTCCTTTAGATATGTGTTTGCGGGAAATTTAAAATCGCAACCCTTTCCTGGCGCCAAAAACTGATGTAAATTCGGAAACCGGTTGCATAAATAATTTAACAGAAACGGAGAGCGTTTCAATATACATTAATACTTAATAATACTTAAGTTCTACAAGTTCATGTGTGTGAGTTTCTGTGTAATGGGTAATAAGGGTAAGGATAAGGGAGAAAGAATTGCGCGCGGCCCGTGACCCATATGTTAGGGTACTGCTCCAGCATTCTCCTGGTACTGATCGTAGTAAGCAGGAAAACTTCCGATCAGAGCAGCCGCCGGGCCGGTAGGATGGGCCTCCAGGCAGATGCTGAATTCCCCCTGCCCATTTAAGCAGTGAAGAACACGTGCGAGTGCCCCAACCGTGAACGTAGAACCTCCCGGCCAGAGAGCTTTAGAACAGCGATGGCGCCGCGCCTCTGAGGCGATGGGCAACGGGGCGCGTCCGGGTGGGGAAGTCGCGGAAGGGGTGGGCGGGGGCCAGGCGAGAGCTATGTGGCACTAATGACAGAGGACGCGCCGCGACGCCACGCAGCGTCTTGGCGGGTGACGCACGCACCTGTCAGCCACGGCACGCCTCCCCGCCCTGCCCTGCCCTGCACTGCCCCGCACCGCCCCACCCTCCCCGCCACGCCCCTCCCCGCAACACCCTCCCCGACACGCGCTGCCCCACCCCGCCACGCCTGGCCCGCCCTGTCCCGCCACGCCCTGCCCTTCTCCCCCCCGCCCTGCCCTTCTCCGCCACGGCCCGCCCTCCCCTCCCCCGCCTTCTCTTTCCCGCCCCGCCTGCCCGGCCCACCCTGCCCCGCCCTCACCCCCCGTCCCTACCCGACACTCTCCTCCCCTTCCCGTCACGCCACGCCTCTCCCTGCCTTGCCCCGCCCCGCCCCTTCCCGCTCCCCCGCCGTCCGGCCGACGGAAAGCGACAGAATGCGGCGTAAATCAAGCACGCTGCCTTGCTCTTCCCCGGGGGCAACGACCCCTAGAGGAGGCTTCCTCACGGAGCGGACCGGGAGAGGTGGCTCGGGGCATCAACTGTTGTCACTGCAGTTCCCCTGACCGGCAGGTCTTAAGGTTACACACCCCAAAGATGGCAGCATTTTCCACACTATCTACGTTGCTAGGTCGAATTCAGTCGCTGTCTGGAGGAATATTCTAGCGACCGGCTGCTCTAATCTGTACTTTTCCGTGGTTTCTCCCATCAACAACAAGCGAATGCCGGAGCAGTACCCTAACAAACGGGCCACGGACCGCCCGAGATCCTTCCAACCACTTCCTTGACCTATCCTCTCCCCTTACACTTACACACACTTACATTAACATGCACTACATTACCAACCATGCCGGGATACCGATCGGGAGCTTAGAGCTCGAGAGGGAGATACTTAGTTGAGGGGAAAACTCTGCTAGCTGACGGTAGATCGGCGCCTGATCTTGCTATCCAGCGGGGTAAGTACACCGCCACCACCCAAAGAAAAAGCGTGCACTACACTTACGGGACTAACCACCTAAGCTGTGGACGCGCCCGGAATTACTAACAACCAACCATCCATGGAGCGGTGGAGCTGCTAGGCCTAGTGACATTGACTGGTGAGTGGGATAGAGTTTCTGAGAGAAACTTTCATATTTCCGGGCGCGAGAACTACTTTGTACATTCGTCCCATAGGACTAGTTGGCGGTGGTTTTCTCTAGTTCGAACGCGACATCCGCTGCCTCGTACACGGCGGTTGCGGGTTTCTCGCTTGCAGGTATCTCTCTCTGCGAGCAAAGGTGAAGGGAAAAATCGTGTGCGGCCTTTGGCCCGTTTGTTAAGGTACTGCTCCGACACTCGTCCGATATTCAAGGGAGAAATCACAGAAAACTCCTGATCAGAGCAGCCGATCATTAGAATTCCTCTCCGGGCTAAATCCGACACAAGTGGTTTATAGATGTGGATTAGAGTGCTGGCAGTTGCCTTGCGTTCTCACCCTCGGTCACTATTTCAAGTGATCCTCTAATCTCAGCCCCCTTCTTACACTTAGTGTCAATTAAATTATTAGCTTGCAACAATTTTACTTGAATGTGTTTTTGTATAATTATGAGGGTATTTAAAAGCAGTACAAATTCAATTTTTGTCACCTTTATTTTATATATTTGTTACGCAAGTATTAACCAATCGATTGTTGTTCAGGACATTGGTTGCGTAGATCGGGCGCTATAAGACTTAGGCTAAACTATAATTAATCAGGAGAAATCAGCGGAACAGGACATATAATATCAATACAAGTATATATGCATCACTATTTTACTGCGACCATAGTATCCTTTATCAGAAAGCTCATTTTTTTCTCCTACTTTCGTTGACCCAAGGTGGGCAGAAATATAAATTAAATTCAAATGCAGTACACCAGCGTTATCACAAACTCGCTTAACACGAATTTCGCCGTAACGCGAATAACACTTCGATCCCGGCATAGGATTACGGTAAAACGGACATTTATAATAATCGGATAACACGAATTTTTATAACACGAACTCTGATCATTTCAGTCCCTTTAAATTCGTGTTAATGCGGGTTTATTGTAGTTTATTATTTTATTTTCGCTTTCTGATCTGTCGTGAATGACCCGTTCCTAACCTATTTCATGTCAAGTCCGACGTATTTCAGAATAATGTGAATGAAACCTTAACGATCTCATTAGCTCATTCTCAAATCCCAGGAGAAATTCTGGAGACTTTTCTCTTCCAGTTCGGAGATACGATGATTTTCTATCTGATGACTCACTTAACGATTAATTGCATACATATTCAATTTTGGTGTAATAAACTAAATTTTTAGTCAACAGTTCATTTTGGATATTTCATCTCCAAACATAATGGCATTAAGTTATATTTACAAGAGACGATGGAAATTACCATAAGAAAAGCTCAGTATTTCGCTCAGACAGTTCCTGGGCTTTTGTAGAAAGAAAAGAAATTGCAGTGCTATATTACAGGTGTGAACCTGTATTTCCGATATCGTAGTGTCTGTTCCTCTAAGAAATGGAGGATGGAAGATTACCTACTGTTCGTCAAGTTATTGCAAGGAAGGGATACTTCGCCATAAAGCAAAGGCGGAAATGCCTGGAGAGCGTAAGGAATATGTCTAGCTCGAACGCAACTCCATCAGTCTATTCGTTGAAATGTAATTTCTATGTTGATCTTAGCTGAGAATGGAAAGACGCCGCGCCGCCCCCGGCGCACGAGCGCGCAACCGGAGCCGCCCGACGACCTGCTCCCCCTCCCACCCCCCCCAGCGAAGCTCACGTGGGCGCGGTGCAGTGCTCGTGTCATGGCTCCGGGCAACATTCGGCTCCCCTGCAAGAGGAGACGCACACCGCCCGAGGCGAGGCTCCCCCGTCCCCCGCGTCTCGCTCCCCGCCCCCCGCCCCGCGCTCCGCTCCGCCCCCGCCACGTCCCACGCCCCGCACACCACGCCCGTGCCCCACCTCAACGCCTCGCCCCTCGCCCTGGCGCCTGGCCTTCGCGCCCCGCCCCCTCCCCGCCCCGGCCCCGTGCCCCACCCCCTCGCCAAGACACCATGCCTCGTCCTTGCGCTCCGCCCGCCCCCCGGCCCCACCCATCCCCGCCCCTGCGCGCCATCCCCTCCCGCCCCGCCCCCGCGCCCCGCCCCATGTCCTCGTCCCTACGTCCCTCCCCCGCACCCCGCCCCGGCGTCCCGCCCCGCGCCCCCGCGTCTCGCCCGGGCGCCTCGCCCCACCCCGCCTCGGCGCCCGCCCCGCCCACGACCGCCCCCGAGCTCCGCCCCGCCCCGGGCCAGCCCTCGCCCTCCCCGCACCCCCGGCGTCCGCCCGCGCCCCGCGTCTCGCCCGGGCGCCTCGCCCCACCCCCGCCTCGGCGCCACGCCCCGCCCACGACCGCCCCGAGCCCCGCCCGCCCGGCCGCCCTGCCCTCAACCGTACCCGCCCCAGCCCCGCTCCACACGCGCACGCCGTCTTTGCACTTCCTCGCTGCGCGGTGGACAGAAAGGAATTTTCCACATAAAAACCCCTATTGCCAGGCACTCGCAACGAAAACTTGGTTAAATCTAGTTGCTAAATTTAGAAAAGGAAATCCTCTTGCTCGTGATGTAGCCAGAATCCCTGTTATGTGGGTCCTTGATGCCGAAAAACAATTGAAAACAAAACGTCCGTCCGTCCGTCTATCTGTCTGTCTCTCAGTGATTAATGCTAGCGTAGCTAAACCATTCAGCTATTTTCAAAAACATTGCTATTCCCCAATCGATCTAGCTGATGTCGCGTCCCCTTGAATTCGAAACCGATATTTTAATTTTGGTAGGGGTACTCTACCTAAATCCTTGGAAATTTTTTTTATTAAAAAGAAATGACTTAATCGGTTTTAATTAAATTTTGTTGATGGATAGTGTGAATGACGTTTAGGAGAATGGTGTAGGTTTCATGTTCTTTGAAAACCCTGATTTTCCTAAAATTGCAGAAGTTCAAAATAGTTTCGGAGTCTTCTTTCAACTAAATATTAAAGTTAGAGATTTTTTTCTCTTAATGAAATCTGTTCCTGAAAAATAAATCTGCAACAAGGTCATGTATAATTTTTCGAAACTTTGAGATTTTTTCGCGTAATATTGCGTGAAAGTACGGGCAAGAAAGTTCGTGCTGTTTCAGCAGCACTAGGCCTTCAGTAACAGCATAGGCTTCCGTGGTCAACGTCAGTAACTACTTTGCTGTCAGAAAGGCGCGCCGTCCTATACTTGGGTTTCTGTAGCCTGGCTGATGACAACTGATCAGCTGTTAGGACTTCGTCCAATCGGGAGCTTAAAAGTCACCACAGTGACGTCACCGTGATGACGTTTTAACTCTCGATTGGATGAAACCGTAACAGCTGATCAAGTGTCATCAGCCAGGTTAGAAAAAAAACAAGTATAGTCACAGACGCGAACGTTTACGCAGCCATTCCGCGACCTTGATTTCAGCGCGACAATGACATTTCAACCTGTGTCTAGGGCCGACAATGGCATTTCAACCTGTGCCTAGGGCGCGGCGTGTCCCGGAGATCCAAGTATTTCCCTTTTCCCTCGCTGCTCTTTTTACTATCCCCCACTAGCAGCATCTTGGGCGAGGCGGAAGTTTATTTTCGTGAGTATTTAATGTTTCCAGGCGCGTAACCTAATATCATTAGTCCCGTAAGTGTAGTACATGTTAGAATCTGGAGATGGCGGCATTCCTTCTGCGCTGAAACACGAGATCAGGCGCCGACCAACCCGTCCGCGTGCGTGGTTTTCCTTTCTGGTATCTCCCCCAAAGGGTCAGCGCCACAGAACGGACGTAAGCTTCAGACAAGTCTCCCGAAATGCGTTGTAGTGTAATGGATGTAAGTGTGTGTGTAAGGGATGAGGATAGGACAAAGAAGAGGAAGGAAAGATTGCTCGCAGTCTGTGCCCCGTTCCCCGTTTGTTAGGGAACTTCTCCGACATTCGTCTGCTGTTGACCGAAGAAACCATGGAAAACTACAGTTTACAGACTACAATAGTCTACAGTTCTGCAGTCTACAAACTACAGACAAACTACAGAACCAGAGCTGCCGGCCGCTAGAATTCTACTGAAGCCAAAGGCTGAATTCAATAGTACTATGTAACTATCCGTCATCATGAGATGGTGGATATATGTACACAATTAATTTAAAAAACTTGATTACATTGATTAGTAAATGAATGGGTTTGTTCTTTTTCTTAAATTTCTGAAAATTGCAACAATTAAAAACACAAAGTATCTCATTGATACCAACATATTCATTATTCAGCAAATTTATCATAAGCTATAAATTTACACACATACACACACGAATATGGAGAAACGTTTCAGTAAATGCAGCAGAAAAGGCTCAATCAGTATCCTGAACGTCAAAAAAAGTGTGTACTAATTGATGATTACTCTTGAAAGAAACAAAAAACAAACTAATTTAGTTGAAAGAACAGAAAGAAATTTAGTTCGGTCCTCATTCAGAGTGCGTTGTTCCTAATTTGGACAATTGAGGCGCATAAATATTCAACGAGCGTTTATGACGGGCAATGCCCCGAGCGCCGCTGTGCAAACGCTACAAACGCAGCAGCAGGCAGCTGCATTGCATTGTGTGGACTCAGCGCCCTCAGTTTTTTTTATAAATACAAATATTTCGTTTTAAGGAAAGCGGTAATAATAGAGCATGACTGACAATGTCCATTAAGTGATCATTAAACATTATAATTTATTATAATTTTCATGAAGTTGAGATGTAGGCTATCTGCTACTCCGTTAATAAGCGTTCCAATACTTCTTTTTATAGAAGTCATAATAACATTTATTAAAACAAAACAAAATTATAATTTTTTGAGGATTTATCCTTTCAGAGGTGACAGGTGTCAATAACACTTATTTGGAGGACATGGATTATTAAAATACCAATAGTGTAATAATTCTCATTACGAAACTTGTATACTTTTCGTAAATTTTCTCTTCAGAAAATCGAAGGTGATAAAATCTGTTACGTCACTGCGTATCTGTAGAGTCAACTCGGGTGGACGTGCGAATACTCCCATTCTTCAACCTACTAACTTGGGCCACCGCTGCGTGGGACGATCGTGTTAATAACGTGTCGTGTGTGAAGGGAGTTGTCGGGCGAAATCAAAGGCGCGACCATGGGCGGGCCGTGGGCGGGGCAGGGGTGGCGCGGGGCGGGTCGCGGTTTCGGGGTCCCGCCGCCGCCGCCCCGTCGCGCGGGCGGCGCGCGGCCTTTGTCGGCCCGCCGCCCCCGCCCCGCCCGCGGGAGGATTACGCGCTGCCACTTGACGCGGCTCGGCCCCGCTAATGCGATTGACTGCGAGTGGAGGGCGGAGGGCCAGGCTCGAGGGCCAGGCTCGAGGGCGCGCTGCCGGGGAAGGAAGCTTCTGCCCGACCCCAGAGCTACTTGCGGCACACGGCGCGCACAGCTCCACACGTTCACGAGACAACCCAAGCATTGCACAAATGTCATATGTAATTCCACATTGCAACCTCACTAACATTGTGACCGGGAGAGGTAACTCAGTGCAACAACTGATGTCACTACAGCGCCTCTGATCGGGAGGTCCTGGGTTCGATTCCTGGCGGCGGCAGGATTTTCGACACTAGCTTTTCAGCTAGGTCGAATTCAGTCGCTGCCTGGAGGAGAATTCTAGCGGCCGGCTGCTCTGGTCGGTAGTTTTTCGTGGTTTCTCAGAACAACACTAGGCGAATGCCGGAGCAGTACCCTACGAAAGGGGCCACGGGCCACGGACCGCACGCGATCGGTCCTTCCTCTTCCTTGTCCTATCCTCTCCCCTTACACACACACACTTACACTAACATGCTCTACACTCCATGTTCCGGGAGACCGGTCGAGAGCTTAGAGCTTGTCCCGGCAGGGGCGGTGCCCCGCTGGTGGGAGAGTACTGGTTAGGGGGAAACCGCACTAGCCGACGGTAGGTCGGCGCCGGATCTCGCCATCCAGCGGGGGAAGACCACCGCCCTCTCCCCAGAAACAAACATGCAGTACACTAACGGGACTAATGACCAAAGCAGTTGACGCGCCCGGAAACACGAAAAAACCAAACTAAACCAAACTAACATTGTGAGTACTCATAGGTCCTGATTCTGCTCTGAATTTCGAACTTTCCATACAGTAATTCTGAACGGGAACCCCTCTCGTTCCATAAGTGACATTTCATCACGTAATATTCCATATTCCTTCTGAGTTTTCGTTCGGGCGCTTAAAACTCATCGCGGTTATATTTCGTCAGCAAACCCCTTTAGGAAGCAACTTTTTCTTGCATTACGCATTCAACTGCTTTCTTGGATTTCTCGCCCATGCATCGCCACACGTAAATGAGGCTGGAAGAATTCTTTACAACGGAAATAACAGCTATTTCATATTAATCTTTATTATGTATGGAGTTTGTTAACATTTAGATGAACACGTGATTGTGAATGCTGAAGCAGTACCTTTACAAATGAGCCATGCACAGCTCGCTGTATTCCCTTCCTCTCCTCCTTCACGCGTGACGTTCATTTGCAAGCTCTCCACAACCAGACATGTCGGGAGATCAGTTTGGAGCTTAGTGCGTGTGCTTTGAGACGAGATGTCCCATTGAGGGAAATACATGGGGGGGAAAATCCCCTCATGTCGACATGTAGGACGGCGCCGAATCTCACCATCCAGCGGAGGAAGATCACAGCCACCTTCCGTGTTAAAAGACAGGTTAAAAAAAATTTATCGTGTTAAAAAACACTTACAAGCCCAATAACAATAGTAGATGACCTGCTCGGAACAAAAAATAACTAATCCATTGATCAACGTATTTATCTATTAATCGATTAATTCGACGTACTTTTCATTCGACATTAATCCAGGTACTTATAAAAATCAGACGTTTATGTAAACATGAAATTAAACATTTGGAATAATTTCATTAATTTTGAAATGTGGACAAACACCCTTCTGACATAGAAGTTCCTTTCACCTAAACGATATTTTGGTTTTATTTATTTATTGATTGATTAGTGTTTCCAGGCGCGTCAACGGCTGATGTCACTAGTCCCGTAAGTGTAGTGCATGTTTTTATCGCGGAAGGGGTCGGTGATCTTTTCCCGCTGGATGTCGAGATCCGGCACCGATCTATCCGTCGGATGGAAGCATTTTTCTCCCACCAGTGGCGTCCCACCCCAGCCCAGACAACCTCTAAGTCGCCCACTCGTCTCCCAGCATGAGTAGTAGTGTAGTGCATCCAAGTGTAAGTGTGCATAGAGGGTAGGATATGACAAAGAATGGGAAGGAAAGAACGTGTGAGGTCCGTGGCCCGTTGGTTAGGGTACTGCTCCGGCATTCGTCTGGTGTTGATCGGAGAAACAACGGAAAACTATCGATCAGAGCAGCCGGGCACTAGAATTCTCCTCCAGACAGCGGTTGAAGTCGATCGAGCAATGTAGTCAGCGTCAAAGATCTTGCCGGTGTCGGGACTCGAACCCTCCGATCTCCTGACCCGAGGCTCTGCAGTGTTATAAGTTGACTCCCTGAGCCACCTATCAGTACTTTTGTTTTATTAATACCCTTAAATTTGATTCCCCTATCATAGAAGATTTCGAATTACTGAAACAGAGACCTAATACAGTCTTCTCCGGTTTTAGTGAACTTGGATATAGTGTACCCTCGGTTATAGTAAAGTCACTGCTGCAGTGTCACTTACATTATAAGTAAGCCAAGCAGTTTCGGTTATAGTGAACCTGAACGTCGGCTATAGTGAACATAGGAAATACTTCCTGGATGTTAATTGGATCTCGTATGATATTAAGCGAGAAGAAAGACCTTCGGAGAGTGGATCGGTGTTGCAACACCGTGGAAGAGGCATTGAAAGGTGTCACGACTACATTACGATACTTAGGCACAGAGGACTATGCAGAAACAAATATGGCGGGATCACAAACTCTGGCTGGAGGATTTAGAGAAATTACTAATGAAAAATACACGAAATACTAACGAGAAATACACGAACAATTCAAAATATTTGATTTTTTAAGTACAAATGAAGATATTGAATTTTTCAGTTCGTGCTGTTAATGAATTTTGTTTGATCTCTATATTAATAAAATTAATCATCGTGGAGAAATTTTTATTTAATTTTGACATCATCGGATATAGTGAACCTCTGATATAGTGAACTAAACATGTGAGTTCCCAGGATTTCACTACAACCGGAGTCGACTGCCCCGACGCGCTCTAGGCGCCCTCGCACGCAGAATGCGGAGGTCTACCAGACGATGCCCACGGGAAGGCAGCGTAGCCTGCATCATAATTTGTCTGTCTCGGTCCCTGAGATGTTCCGCGTCTCGTTGAATTGAAGGGCTGAAGGGCGCCTCTGATCGATTGGGGATCAAATCCGCGTGTTCTGACAGGTGACTGGCGCAGGGGCGGGAGCGGGGCGGTCCACATCCACCCGCACAGATGCGCGTCTCTCCCCACCGCGAGAGAGCGATGACGGAGGTAGAAGAACACACGGTTAACTTCTTCTAGGAAGCGTTGTTTTGGGGAGTGCGTAGAAGTTTAGTGGTGTCGCGCCAAGGAAGTGCCAAAGGATTATTTTCAAACTATTTTATAAGTATTCGCACAAAACAGTTCCGTGTGTAACGTCGTGGGTAGGGATCTACGCCACAAAGAAACAGACACGAGTGGGTATTTACAATTTATTTACAATAAATTATTTGCAGTAACTAAAACCTCACTCTAAGGCGTTTGTCGGAGCTACCTGCCGCAGCCCCCCTCTCCCAACACGCGCCTTGCGGCCGCGCCTGCGAGTAGCCAACTCGGCCGATTCGCAACTGGGCACCTCATGTGCCTCGGCAGACCATCTCACCTGAAGTATAAGGCAGACTACCGGATGGTTTAAGTTAATCAGGAATGCCAAATGCCTCTCCTGCTGTACACCTGTCGAATGTGGACAAATACTGCAAAATAAAATATACACAAATTACAAGTTACCGAAAACAAATTCTTAAGATCCATCACCCAAGCTTATGATTTATCGCCAACAAAAAACTACACACCGAATTAAAAAGCAACCTCTTACCTTACAGCCTATCTCGCCACTAATATTTACTCAAACCTCACTTTCTTGTACATATTCAGCAGCATCAGAATATTATTGCTTCATGCAATTTACGGTGCTCTCATTTAAATGGGCAAGGGTTATTAATTGTCATGTTGTTTTTTTACTCAAAGACATAGAAGATGCTAATGGTAGGAAAACAATACAATTAATAAATTCACCCCACTTTTTACGTAAATCTCTTATATTATTACTTCTTAAATGCATGTATGATCGCTACTCAGAAGATCAGCAATTGTTTTTTGAAACATTTCTTTAGAGGCTCATGAAATATGTATTTTTATTTTAACTTAAAATATGTAATTCTACGAAAATTTTCATTATCTTAAAACAAACAAATATTGAAGACCTTAAAAATTGTATCATCTCGAAAGTGTGTAATTTAGCATCTTTTTATTTTATAGTAATCAGTGATAAACACGCAAAGAACGTTTCTCTATTCACTCAGTCACTACAATGGTTAAGTAAATCTGTTATCGTTGCCTCAGAGTGTCAGAACAGCAACAGCTGCTGCAGCGGCCGAAATCGGGGCCCTCGTGGTTGGAGGTGTTAATAGCGCGGATTGAAGCACTTGCGGAGTATAAGCGAATGCAAATTACGACTTCCCGGGCGCGCTCTGTGTGCCCGGGCGAGCAACCAGCTTCCGGAGTTGCGGCTCCCGCGGATGGGAGCCGAGAGTTGGAAGTGTTGGGAGGAAAGGAGAAGAGATGAAGGCATGGGGAGGAATGGCGAAGAGATGAAGGTGTGGGGAGGATGGGTGAAGAGATGAAGGCGTGGGGAGGAAGGGCGAAGAGATGAAAGCGTGGGGAGGAAGGGATGAAGAGATGAAGGCGTATGGGGAGGCAGGGCGAAGAGATGAAGGCGTGGGAAGGGCGAAGAGATGAAGGCGTGGGGAGGAAGGGAGAGGAGATAAAGGCGTGGGGAGGCAGGGCGAAGAGATGAAGGCGTGTGGAGGAAGGGCGAAGAGTTGAAAGCTTGGTGATGAAGGATGAAGATATGAAGGCGTATGGAGGAACGGCGAGATGATGAAAGCGTGGGGAGGTGGGAGAGCTGAAGGTGTAGGAAGGAAGAGCGTGGAGATGAGGATATGGGGCAAGGAGATAAAGGCGTGAAGAGAGAGGGTGGGGAACTAATGGGGCGAGGAGGGAGGGTGGGGAGCTATGGTGGAGATAAATGTTTATGGCATCGGATGAGTTATATAACGTCACAAGCATTTTCCGTTTACTTCTCCAGCCTTCTCCCCCCGACATCTTGTGAGGAAGAAATAGTCTATTGTTTCCCAGAAAATAATAGAATTTTTTTAAATTTATTACTCGTCATATGAATTCGCGACTCTTCTTCTTGATTGCAAGTTGTCTAGTACAAGAAGGAATCCGCTTCTGGGGCACTGCAATTAACTGCAATCCACTTCAGATGGATCTCTAGAAATCTCCGTCCGATTCGCGTCGGATCCTCGAGCATTTTCCTTGTTAATTTTCGAGAACTACCCGTTTCACGTCGTTTCATGGCGTGCTTGTCAAATGAACAGGTGACTTAGTTATCCGATTGTGACATGGAACAAGATAAAACGAGTGAGAAACAAACACGGAACGAAGGATAAGAAAAATGCGAATGTTGTTCTGAAGAATTGAAGAAGACTGGTAAAGAGATGGAAAGGAGAACTCACGTGTTAATGAGAAATTACATTACCGTGGAGTCAGGAATTAGAAAAGGAAAATATATCTAGAAGAACCAAATATAAAGTGTAATGGTGATGATGTGAAGGTAAAATCAATGTCATATAAAAATTAAATTAACTTACCATAATATTTTTAAAAGGACACAAATAACCACAATACATGTAGTTATGAAAGTATGATCTCAGGATAAGGATGTGTATGTTATTTATGGATTCTCTCCAAATTCAAAGTCATGAAAAGAGCTCCTGTCGCAGGAGATGGTCTCAGGGAAATGTGGACTGCAGAGCAGCAAAAGGTGGAGTGTATGGAGAGGGTGTTCGGCGCGTGAGTGACAAACAAGGAGAAGCCCAGAGAGTATAGTAACGCGCGGGCGGGCCGAGATTTCTCCGGAGATGAACGGACGCGAGGGGGAGGGGGAAGACCCGAGCATCGAGCCCATTACCCGCAGCTCGGGTGGCGCCCAATGTAGGTCAGCGGCTGTTTGCGGCGCAGCGCGACGGCAGCGGCCGCGGCGTGGGGGCGGGGAGGAGGAGGGGCGAGGCGGGGAAAGGCGGGGGAGGGCGGGGGGGGGGGGGGAGCGGGGCAGAGGCGGTGCGCGAGCGGAGCGGGGGCGGGGCGGGGCGGGGCGGGGGAGGGGGAGGGCAGGGGCGGGGGAGGCAGTGCGGGGGCGGAGCGGGGGCGATGCGGGGGCGGGGCGGGAGAGGGGGGCGGAGGTGGACGGAGACGGCGGGCATCACGACATCGGGCGACACAAGAGCGCGAGGGGGAAAAGCCCCGTGAAAGCCAAGTGGAGCCGAAATCCCCACGGCTGCGAGAGGCAGGTAGCGCAGCGAATCAGACGGCGAAGAGGGCCGCTGCGCCTCTCCACAGGCCTCGCTCCTCGCCTCGCCTCTGGCCTCTCCTCTGGCCTCGCCTCTGGCCTCGCCTCGCCTCGCCTCTGGTCTCGTCCCTCGCCTCTGGCCTCGCCTCTCGCCTCGCCTCTCGCCTCGCCTCTTGCCCGCCTCTCGCCTTGCATTTCGCCTTGCATTTCGCCTCGCCTCTCACCTCGCCTCTCGCTTCGCCTCTCGCCTCGCCTCTCGCCTCTCGCCTCCGCCTCGCCTCTCACCTCGCCTCTCGCCTCGCCCTCTCGCCTCGCCCTCTCGCCTCGCCTCTGGCCTCGCCTCTGGCCTCTCCTCTCGCCTCGCCTCTCGCCTCGCCTCTCCTTTCGCCTCTCCTCTCTCGCTTCACCTCGCCTCTCGCTTCACCTCGCCTCTCGCTTCACCTCGCCTCTCGCTTCACCTCGCCTCTCGCTTCACCTCGCCTCTCGCTTCACCTCGCCTCTCGCTTCACCTCGCCTCTCGCTTCACCTCGCCTCTCGCTTCACCTCGCCTCTCGCTTCACCTCGCCTCTCGCTTCACCTCGCCTCTCGCTTTTGGTGTGTTGAAGCAATTCCTTGGCTTGGTTTCTTTAGTCCTTATTTCATATAAATATTAGTAAACTATCGAACGACAACGTCTACTTGCAAAGACTTAATGTTAGATGAATTTGGGGTAGTGAGTCAATTGATTACCATTGATTTGTATTGTCGACCTGAACACAGTGAACACTATTATAGCCTTTGTTTCATATCCATTACATTACATTACAAATAAACAGTAGATAATTCCGTTGTAATGAACCTCGCTTCGGTTCTAGAACACAGGAAATGCATCTTTCAGGGTAAAGTACTTCACCTCAGGACCGCGAATGCCACTAACAATTTGAGAGCCTCATGAGTTGGGATATTTAGTCAGAAAAGTATCGTGTTGTATAGCTTTGTGAACAAGAATTACAAACTACTCTTGCAGCAGTAGATGATAATGGCCAGTCATTATCATAACATTTATAATTTCCAATATAGAATTTCTCTATTGGGAACGCGAATGTTCACATACCTTCCCAGAAGGGAGGACGTGGGTCTTCATTGTGCCATCTATTGACAATTAATTCTATACTCATTTTAAGTATCACATGTAGTACTTAAAATTAAAATAATTCAAGAAAGAAAATATGAAATTGTTTATTATTAAGATTAAAAAGGAAATGACCAAAAACCTGGAATTTTAAAAAATGCATTAATTAAAAAAATTTTGAAATGAACATAATATTGAGAAGGCCTGAGAGATATTCGATTTTATATAAAATTAAGCAATTGTTAGTAGTGTCGGCAGCATATGGTTAAATGTGTCGGTTCATTCACCGTCTCCTTATCAGAATGCTGAGTCAAATCAAATTCGTCCAGCCCGGCCTCACGAACCTGCGAGGCAAGCAGGTCTGTCTTGAATGTCGGGGTAGGAACTCCACACAACAATTTCAATGCTAAAAGTTGGCCCTTTCAGAAATCCTCAGGCGGCACGCACCGGCCGCTCTCCCTGTTTGGAAATCTGGTGCTATTGAGCGGCGCTGTGGTGATAGAAGAAGCGAGTCGTGATGTCCCACCGCAGCAACCCTCTCGCATTGGCCTTCGCAATCTAAGGACGTCTCGCTGTCCACTTTGAACTGAGATGGTGCAGAGGGAACGTCGAAAGATAACCCGGAGCTCTTATCTCGATTGGGATTTCATTGGTACTGCTTCTTTGAAACCCGGTAACAATAGAGACGATAATACACAATAAAACATAGGCTGTCTGCTACTAAATGTTTTCTTAATAAAAGTTCTAAAAATTTCTTCTTATAGACAGTCACATACTACATTTACTATAGACAATTTCCAATGTTTCTTCAATTCTAAATTCATCACATAAAATATGTTTTCAGCATGATACCATCTATTAAGGTCAATTTTATCATGTTATTTCATCCAATTCCTTGTAAATTGACATATTGTTAAAGGCCTGATGATGGAGGCACAACTCGACCTCTGAAACGTTGACATGCTGTTCTTGTTCAAAATACCAATTTGAATGTAATAATCATTTGTCTTAATAAATGTAGTTTGTGACTGTCTATAAAAAGAAATTATTGGAACTTTTATTAAGAAAAAATACACAATAATAACAATAAAACCTCCAAACAATATCACTAGTACCATTGTTACTGTTATATGAAATAGTAAAAAGTTAGGTACGTATATGAGTTTTATTATTTTGAGAATAATTATTGAGAGATAGTAGTAAGTAAAAGTATTTCCGAATACAATGCGCAGATCACAGTTAACTGTCATTCAAGGAAGGTGTAAGTGAAGTAAATTTTGTTGCTTTAGAATAATGTATTTGATTATTTCTGTTTCTGGGTGCAATTGCCTTCTACATGTGACACGAAGCGGTTAATAATTAAAACTTATTGGGCCTACCCAGACAAACTGCTGATGAATAAAAACACGTGAAATGATTTTCAAAAAAGCTTCACACACACTGCTCAGGAATTGCAAATAAAATTCTCTCGTTTAGCACACCAATAAATTCATTTTTTTAACAAAAACCGCTTTAATGAATTTTGCAATAACATTGTATAGTATACATGGCGCAACAGTTCATTATTTCAAGAATATTAAAAAGAAGTTGCTGCTCCTTAACGCAACACGTGAGTAGCAAATATGTAATGGCCTCTTCCTTGGAGCCTTGAAGAGGCATGGCTTCAACTGTGTCTTAAGCAGTGAAGTATTGGGTGTGAGATTTCATTGCAAACGCACGGTAAGGGAATAGACTAAAAAAAATAATCTTTGCATTTTTCAGTCTTCTTCTTCATCTAAGGCTCTACGACCTTCAAGTGAACATCTTGGACTGTTCAACTATCCTTTATCATTTGTCTCTATTCTTCAAGTGCTCGATCCAATTTTGAACCTTCGTTTTCCGTATGTCTTTGACAACAACTTTGATATTTTTTTTTTTTTTTTTGACCGTCCGCTTCTCCTGGTACTCACTGAATTCCAGCTAAAGATATTGTTCACAATTTGTCATGTGACATCCTATTTAGATGACCAAGCCAACTTAATCTCATGGTTTTTCTAAAATTTAATATGTTTTCATGTTTTTGTATTTTCTTCAGTTCGCAAGTGTTCCTAATCCGCCAATCTCCATTGGGCATTTTAAGTGGTGGAAATATCCACCTCATAATCCGTCTTTCAAAAACTGCAAGGCGCTGCGCATCCTTTTCTTTTATAGTTCACGTTTTTGCGACATACGTTACAACTGGTGTAATTACTGCCTCAAACAGTTTTAGTTTTGCGCCATTTGATAACATTTTTCTTTTAAATAGCTGTAGATGTGCAAAATAAGCTCTGTTTCCCGCTACTATTCTTGCTTTTATTTCTTCTTCTGCAACATTGTTGCAGCATTTTCAGTATAATTCGAAAATATTTCGTGACCTTAGATTTTTCGCGAGTTCCTGGGTATTTATTGAAACCACAGGCCCCTCTCACAGTCGGAAGCTGCATAGTTTTCTTTCAATTCCTGCGCGCATTGGAGATCGGAACTATATGAAGGCGTTATTTTAATGGTGGTACAAATCCATTTGACACTCATTTCGAGATATTCAGCTCTAAAGTTAAATGATTATAAAAAACGGGGATGGAGTTGTAAGAGAAAATCACACAATTGTTTTGTCTAAGATATTTACTTGTTCGTCCGAAGATGATATGAAGGACAAATTTAGCATTCGACACTGAATATGAAAATAGTTTTGAAAAAATGGTTCATTAGCATAATGTTCTATTACTTTTGGTACTATTTTATTTGGTACTATAATTTTTAATTTTTACAAAAGTAAAAAGTTTTAGGAACAAAATCACAGATTCAACTTGCCCAAAAATAGATTTTCATGAATGTGAATGAAATAAAATTCAAAAAGTGCACGGAATTTGTATTTTAACAATAATGAAAGGTGTTGAAGCTTTATAAACCATAACAATTAATAAAGAAAAATTCATTAATACAATGTTTTTGTAATCAATAGTATCTTAATTGTGTCTATCAGTCCGGTATTGATTCATCTATCGACCCCTTGATCATCACTGGCCCCTTTCAAATTTCATCGACCCCCGGGGGTCGATACCGACCCCGTTGGGAGGCGCTAGTCTAGAAGATCCTGGTGATTAATAAATATCCAGGAAGCGCTGGCTACATCAGCTAGCTAATACAATATAGCTACAAAGGGATTAATGCATATTATACATTAACCCTGTTTAATGTATCTCACAATTCAAAATAGTAGAATCCAGAATTTAAATAAATACACACACACGTACGAGCATTGTCTGATGGAATCTTTCAGGACATGCAGATCCCTTTTCTTCCGCGTGTGGGAGATGGGAATGGGCGTCGACGTCGCCTGTGGTTGGCAGGTGGGCGGGGGTGTGGTGTGGTGGGGTGGGGCGGGGTGGGGCGAGTGGGGTTGCGTGTGCGGGGAACAATGGCTGAGGACGGTGGGCCGCCCTTCGCCGCCCCCGCCCCCGCCCCCGCCCCCTCGCACAATGGAGACAACCATTTCCGACTCGCCGCGGCCGCCGCTGCTCCTTTAAAGTAACGCAGCGCACAAAAGACTCGCGAGTTGCGCGCCCCTCGCAGACGCCGCGCACACGGCGATGTGTAGAGAGCGGGCAACGCGGGGGCGGGGGGGGAGGCCCCGGCGGGGGCGGTTCCGCTGCCGAGGAGAGCAGCTGAAAGCAGCCGATGGCGCAAAGGCCCAGGATGCCTCTGACCGGGAGGCCCTAGGGTTCACTGCCGGGTTTATGATACTAGCCAGACGGCTAGGCCGAATGCAGACGCTATCTGGAATCGGAGCGCTAACACCAATTTCTTACCGGGAACCATAGCTCAGTGCAGCAACTGATGCCACTGCAGCGCCTCTGACCGGGAGGTCCTAGGTTCCCACTCCCCACGGCGGAAGGATTTTCGACACTAGCTTTCAGCTAGGTCGAATTCAGTCGCTGTCTGGAGGAGAATTCTAGCGGCCGGCTGCTATGACCGGTAGTTTTCCGTGCTTTCTCCGATGAACCCCAGGTGAATGACGGAACAGTACCCTACCTAACGGGCCATGAACCGCGCGCGATTTTTCCTTCCTCTTACTTGTCCTATCCTCCCCTTACACACACACACACACACACACACTTACAAGCACTACAGTACCACACACGTCGGGAGACCGGTCGAGGGCTTAGAGATTGTCCCGGGTGGGGCAGCGCCCCGTTGATGGGAGATACCTGGTTGGGGAAAGCCCGCTAGACGACGGTAGATCGGCGCCGGATATTGGCATCCATCGGTGGAAGATCACCGCTATAAACCGCGATAAAACATGCACTCCACTAACGGGATTAATGACTTGAAGAGTTGATAGCGGTATCACTAATTAATCAATTAACAGAAGGCGTGGAGGCAGGTGGTGTGATTGTCACTTGCGACTGAGTATTTGGCGTTCACTACTTGGGCCTTGTTCTCGTGAGTGTTGCGCCTGTTAGAGCTGGGAGTGGTGGTGGAATATGAAATTACACCACTGCTCTACATGGCGGCTTGGAAAGAGTTCTTTCGGCGGTATCTCCCTCAAGCGGAACACAACAGTAGCCGCGAAAAGCTCCCCATCTCAAACTGGTCCCCCAATGTGTTTGGTAGTGTAGTGAATGTCAGTGAAAGGAAGAAGGTCCTTAGCACTTTAGAGGAGGAACTCATCCGGCATTCGCCTGGCACTGATTGTAGAAACAATGTCGGTGAACTGTCATACAGAGCGTCCGTCCGATAGAATTTCTTCTTCAGTCAGCGGCCGAATTCGGCGTAGAGCTAGCTCCTGCGCAGCTAGAGCGGGAAGGCCGTCGGCGGAGAAGGTGCAGTGGGGGTGGGGAGGGGCGGAGGCGGTGGTCGTTAGAGAGCGCAGGGCGGCGCCGTCTGCGAGATCAAGGGCGCTGTGTGGCGCAGGGCCGCATTGTGCCGCGTGGCTGCTCGCTCGCCCTCCGTCCCGCAGGCGCAGGCAGATACGCGCTCGCCACGTAACGAGCGCCGCGCGGCCGCGGGGGCGACACCGGCGCCGTGGTGCTCGCCTGCGCGCCACCGCAGGCACTCGCGACGGCGGCCGGGGGCGGGGGGGGGGGGGGGGGTGCGAGGGAAGGGGGGGCAAGGGTAAGGGAAGGGCAAGGGAAGGGCAAAGGCGAGGACAGGGCGAGGGCTAGGGCGAGGGCGAGGGCTAGGGCGAGGGCTAGGGCGAGGGCTAGGGCGAGAGCTAGGGCGAGGGCGAGGGCGGGGCGTGGAAGAAGGCGAGTGGGAGGGCGAGGAGAAAGCGAGGGCGAGGGCGAGGGCGAGGGCGAGGGCGAGGGCGAGGGCGAGGGCGAGGGGGGGCGAGGGCGGCGAGGGCGAGGGCGAGGGCGAGGGCGAGGACGAGGGCGAGGGCCTGGGCCTTGGAGTGAAGTCTTGTCTCTTATATCAGTCCAGCTCGAAGTTCACTCACAAGCGTTGTAGCTGCATCCTCTTGTCGGCATTGTACTAGAGTTCGAGACTCGACGTCGGTAGATTATCAAGCTATAAAGGTAGGTTGGAATCAGCTGCTGTCTGGAGGAAGATCAATGCAAATCTGTTTTCGACAGTCTTCATTTCTCACCTCTATTTTTCTGCTATTTCCAGACTTCCCAGAATGGTGGATGAAAACAGACGTCATAATTTCTTCGTATTTACTCCGTGCATGGTGAAGTCAGAGGCTTCCTGCCCGGGCGCCGAGGCTGAGCACTCTCCCCCCTCTTCCCCAGACATCTGGCAGCCACCGGCTTGAGCCCGCCCCTCACCCTCCTCCGACAGGCAGTCGGAACCCAGCGGGCACCCCCGCACAGTCAGTACGGACAGGTCGGAGGCGTTACAAGCACGGGTATTAAAAGTGAATGAGAGTGTGAATGTCAAAGTGAAAACTTAAGAAAGAAGAACTAAAGAAATTTATACAAAAACAATAAATAATTTTAGTATTTGAAAAACAACAATCGCCCAAAGTGGCAGAACGCATTAGTTCTAAGTTAGGTTAAGATAGTATTTTTAAGTTAAAGCCCACCCCTTGCTCCAAAAGCAGAAACGCTAGAGCGAAAAATATTTATCCCGAAATTTGAAAAAAATTCAGCCCCGCCAGGGGAACTGACAAGGCGAAAATTGAAATATAATCACTACTCGCCATCTCCAAAACGTCCTCGCTTCTAGGCGGCTCCACACATTCGGGATTCGGCCAACAGCGAGCAACCGCTCGCCGAATCCCGAGGAGTGTGGACAAGTTGCTCGCTATTGGCCGAGTGAAGAACGTTCGGGGTTCGCCTTACCCACCGCGTGTCGGTCGTTTGGACACATCAAAGGGAGCGAACATTCGCCCAGAACGTCCGCTGCTCGGGATTGGGCGAGCACTACCTCGCTGCTCAGCGAATGCCGAATGTGTGGAGCCGTCTTGATTGATTGATTGATTTTTTCGTGTTTCCGGGCGACTCTGCGCGATCGAGAATCCGATCTGAAGGTCATTCCCTAACTCCTTGGTAAGACGGCCCTGCTCTAAAGTGCAAATGAAATGCAGCTTCAAGTCTACTTTGGTTCATTGCTTGGGCCAGATCAGAAGGTGAGTTTCTCGACCAACAGAATGAGAGACAAGTCTAAGATGTTTCGATATTAGCCGAGGGCAGACAAATGACCCAAAATACTTTACATAAGAGAGCTTTGTTTTAATTGTATTTTGTTACTTATGGCAATTAAATACGTTAGCCCCAACTTATTTTATTTTATAGCAAATAGCACACTTGAATTTGATTTATACTTCCAGTAAACACACAACTTCGAGAAAGCGGCCAACTGATATAAGCGCTAATTTTTTGCCAGGACCACTGGTGACCACTCGCCAGGTATCACTGAATATCGATTTTGTAAAGTGAGCGTTGGGAAGTAGAAACATATTGGAATGATCTCGATCATATTAATTCACAATCGACAAGCCAGTGAAAACACATTCAAAATTCGATAACAGAGAAAAACAGATAGATAGAGAAGAAAACTACCGAAATGTAACTAATTCATTCTGCCTGAAAAAAACGAAAAAGTAAAACTGACTCACCATTGGTATGAAGACCTAGAATATTCCGATTAGATTCGCTGACCTGAAGTTCAGACAGAGCGCTTTTTTTTTCTTTATTTATTGATTAGTGAATCCGGACACGTCAACTGCTAAGGTAATTACTCCCGTATCTGGACCGCATGTTTCAACGCAGGAGGTGGCGGAGATCTTTCCCCACTGGATGGCGAGATCCGCTGCCGACCTACCATCGGTTTGTAAACTTTTCCCCAACCACGTATCATCCACCAATGGCGCACCGCCCCAGCTGGGGCAGGCTCTAAGCACCCGACCGGTCTCCCGGAATATGTGGTAGCGTCGTGCATGTTAGTGTAAGTGTGTGCAAGTAAGAGGTGAAGAAAGGGCAAGAGAAAGCAAATATCGCCTGTGGTTCGCGGCCCACTTTTTAGGGTACAGTCTTAGTATTCTTCTAGTGTTGATTGGAGAAATCACGGAAAACTACTTACCAGAGCTGCCGGCCGCTAGAATTCTTCTCCAAACGGTCAGTAAATGGGTCGTAGCTAGTATCTAAAATCCTGCAAACTGATTCGGGACTCGAACTTAGAATCTCCCGATCAGAGGCCATGCAGTGACAGAGCGCGTTGGCAGCCGCGTCAAGCGCACAGGGTCGCGGGGGCGAGGGGGCGGGGAGGGGGCGGGGGCGGGGAGGGGTGGGGACGGGGACGGGGAGGCGGGGGCGGGGCAGGGGGGGGGCGACTTGGGCGAAGCAGTCGGCGGGCCGCCGTGGGAGGGGGGGGGGTTGCGCGTCTTGAAAGGCGAGTAATTCCGGGGACACGTTGCGACGGGGGCGGCGAGGCGAGGCGAGGCGAGGCGCACCGCAAACACTACACGACGCCCGCGCCGCGCCCCCGCCGCCGGCTTTTGTCTCTGGCCCCGGGGGACGCGCGGACAACAGGCAGCGCGCGGAATTAAAGAAACGGCCCTCAACCCCCCCCCCCCCCCCCCCCCGGGCCCCCCGGGATTGTCGTCGAGACAATCGGCGCCCCTCGGGCGCGCCGCCGCCCCGCCCACCGCCCACCGCCCACCGCCCACCGCCCACCGCCCACCGCCTGCATGCCGCAGCGCAGCGGTCCACATCTCCTCAAACGCACTTGCCGGCGGAGATGGCTCGCTCACAACAGCTGTTGCTACAGCAGTGTCGATGACTCTCCAGGATTTTAATCCCGACGGTGGAGTATCATTGATTTATTACAGATTCCGGGCTACTTAATGTCGTTTTTGTTATTATTATTGTTATTGTTATTATAATTATTATTATAATTATTATTATCATTATTATTATTATTATCATTATTATTATGTATGCCTCTGGGATAGCTCATGTGCAGCGTACTAGCTTCCCGTGCTGTGTTCCCGCGTTCGATTCCCAGTCGAGACAAAAATAGAGTTGTAGATTTCCTTTAAAATCGTCCCAGTTTCTGCAGCTGTGTGACGAAGAAAAGCTCAAGCAGGCGGATCTTGCTACTTACGGTGAAGAGAATATGTCATTATCGCCTTATGTCGCTCTTACCCCCAAGCATGGGAATTTAAATAGGCCCAGGCATGGGGGACACCGCTAGCTGGCCAGCGAAGACGGACTACCGATCCAATAACGCCAAATACATAGATACATTATTATTTATTAACGCCTAAGGTCACTTTTTTCGTACGTCTAGTGCATGTTTTTTACGTGAGAAAGCGATGATCTTTCCCCGCTGGATGGCGAGATCGGTTTGCGGTATTCCTCCGCTGAACTACGTATCGCCCACAAGTTGGGTAACCCGCCAGTGGGGACAAGCTCTAATCTCCCGATTAGTCTCGTGATATATGTGGTAGTGTACTGATGCAATTGTAAATGTGTATGGGTGAGAATGGGACAAGCAAGAGGAAGGAAATATCTTGTACAGTCCATGGCCCTTTGTTAGGATACTGCTCCGACATTTGCCTGGTGTTTATCGGAGAAATCTGTGAAAAGTCCCGATCAGAGCAGCCGGTCAGCTTTCGGTCAGCGGCGCAGCAGAGGCAAATGCAATGCTGCCCCTGAGCCGTTCCGTTGGCCTTCCGCTTCCCTCATCGCTCCCACAATGCCGGCGCCGCGCATTGTCCTCGCCCTGCTACCCCGGGGCACCTCCCCTCGCTTCCCCCAGAGGTCGCTGCCCTTGCGCTGCCTCTGGCGCTGTCCTGATTGTCTCGAGTCCAATGAGTCCCCCTCCCCCCCCACCCGCACACCCCACGCTCCGGACACGGTGCTGGACCGCTACCACAGCGCCCATTCACTGAACTGATTGATTGATTCATTGATTTTTTCGTGTTTCCGGGCGCGTCAACTGCTTTGGTCATTAGTCTCGTTAGTGTTGTGCATGTTTTTTTCTCGGGAGATGGCGGTGATCTTCCCCCGCTGGATGGATAGGATCCAAAAGTGTTACAATAAGTACTGAACACTTAACCGTACAACGAACACTTTCCGACCCGCAAACTCGCATTGAAGGGCCCTGATAACAAAAATGTGCATGTATCTTGTCCTTATGTGTAGTAAAATACTTCGTCCATCACATTGCTTAGTCAGAAGCCACGTTTTGTGGGATCTTGATATCAAAAAATCGATGTATAGTACGTCTGTCCGTGTGTCTCTGACTCTTTATTTGCAGGAGGGGATCACGGTGACATAGGATGCCGTGATTTCTAGTGGAGAGTCGTAGACGACCACCCGGACCCTGAGTTTGGCAGCGGCACTCATGCCGTTAGCTTCAAGGTGGAGGCAGTGAGTAGGCGATGCTCCTGGTCGCCATGTAGCGTCGTGTCGCTAAAACAGCGTGGGCACGTGGCGCGTGGTGGGCACCGCATGCGTAGACAAAGACAGAAGCTATGACGCACGGGGCTTTTCTGACTGGGTGTGCGCATCGTTAGGGCGGAGGCAAAGGAGGCGGCGGGCAGCGTCGCGAGGGCTATTTAAGGGCCGTGAGAACAATAGCTCTTCCTTCTTTGTGATCTTGGCAGAAGGAGCGTAGGTCGTCCGTGAGAGGTGCGAACGTGCATGCGACGCAAGAAGTCAGCAGTTATTGTCGTGACTAGTGAGACAAGTAGTCGTCTCGGGGCCCAGGTGGTACTACCCCGGCAAACATTAGGTAGTATGTTGCGTGTGGAAGCCGTTGTAAATATCTCCTGCATGGGTCTATTTGTTAGTTAATTGTATACAGTGCATTGGCTATTTGTGACTACGGTCTAAATTGAAAAAACTTGCTGTTATTACAACCCACTCTCGTCTGTGTACTGATTACACACTACTCGCAATTCGCCGAGTAGCGAGAAACTCCGCCATATCCCGAGTAGTGGCGATGGCTCAACGAATGTTCGCGTCCTTCGATGTGACCAAGAGGCTTACAGGATATCAATAGGGCGTGCACCAAATGTTTGGCGCTCAGCAGAACAAGCAACCCATACACACAACTCACGATATTGCGAGCGGTCGGCACACGCCGAAATACATGAAGCAACCTTTACGAAATATTAGGACGCACATCAATGATTGACTCCATAAAACAATTGATAGACAACACAGTAATCTTGAAATACAGCAATTCATCTTTTTGTGGGACAGAAGGTTCACGACAAATGAACTTATAATTTGGGATTCCGCAACTCTTTCGTGAAAGAAAAAAAACTTTCTAAGAAAAATAAAAACAAAAATATCCAAAGCCATCAAGTAAAATCATCAAAAGTTTATGTTTACGATTTACTAATATTAATTTAATGATGTTTTTATTAATATTTTTGCCTTTTTGTGTCATAATATTTTGAGCTTTTTTTTCCAGGAGTGCTGCATATCTGTCATATTACACATCAAAAGGCAGTAATATTTTTATATCTATAATTTTGTTTGTCTCGTGTATTGTCATTCTGTTGTGTGAAAAAAACAGCCTACACGATTCGGTATGTTGTCTTCGGCTAAAAGTTACGAGTCATTTCCGCACTAGTTACAAGCAAAAACCTTGCCTACACTTCGATTTTTCTGTGGTAGCCGATGGCTTTAGGTCATTGTTACACTTCCTGCCTTATAAAATGAGTGTTTTTAACACTGCTAAGCATATTTCTGAGATCACGAGCCCCCTTGAGAAGGACGTTCGCGAATTAATTAAAAATATTCATTTTATAAGGCGGAGTGTGCAGACAATATCGTCCCGCTATAGAAAAATTAAAGGGGTAACTCCCTGAAATAATAATTTCGACACAACTGGGCTTAAACTGTGTCTGTCATCTTCAGGTAGCCTCCCTCCTTGCTCTCCTGAGGCCCCCCGCCGCCCCGCCCCCCCCGCCCCGCCCCCATCGACCCGCGTGGCCTGCCCGGGGCCCCCCGCGCGCAAAACCCTGAAGCGGCCCCCCCGCCCCATCTCGTCTCCGACCCCCGCCCCTAGTCTCCGGAAGGAGAGAAGCAGAACAACGGGCATCAACCTTTCTGCAATCAGAGGCCGCGCGTAATCTCCCAACAAGACGGCCGCCCGCGACACATGCGACCAAACCCACACAAACACACCAGCGAAAATACACACGGAAATAATTACAATAATAATAATAATAATAATAATAATAATAATAATAATAATAATAATAATAATAATAATAATTTGTTAAAATTATCCAAATCAATTTTTAGAAAATTAGTCCTTTTGTTTTCGTTTTATTTTACTCGTACAACGTTTCGAAGATCAAACGTGTCTTCATCATCAGGTACAAATTGATAGGTACAATTGGCACATAAAATGCAATAATAATATACAAATATTGTTTTATACACAAAATTTAATATAAATGAATGAAAGATATAAATGAGCAGAAAAACAAGAATTTGAAGGTTTATCTTCATATTCATTTTAAAATATTAAAAGTTAGTATTGGAATTTTAAGTCATTAATTCAATTGACAGGAACAATATTATTCATTGCTAAGATTATTGTTATTTGTTGGTATTCTGTTCCAAATTTTACAATATTATCACTATCAAACTAAACACCTGAATAGGTTAAGACGGAAGTTGACAAGGGAAAAGAGTTATTTTACATGGTATAGGAAACATACGTGTTTTCCTCAAGCAGGTATCTCCCACAGCGAGACTACTAACTCCCCTACTGAGGACGAGATCTGAGCTCCCTACCGGTCTCCTGGCATTTGTGGCACTGTAGTGCATATTAGTATAAGTGTGTGTAAGAGGTGAGGATAGGACAAGGAAGAGGAAGGAAAGATCGCGCACGGTCCGTGGCCCGTTTGTTAGGGTGCTGCTCCAGCATACGCCTGGTGATCGGAGAAATCATGGAAGATTACTGATCAGAAACGCCGGCCGCTTGAATTCTCCTCCAGACTGCGACTGAAACTAGTGCCGAAAATTCTGCCTACGTCGGGACTCGAACTTGGGACCTGCAGATTTATAGGAGAATATTAATTTTGGAGAAAATCGGGTGAATGGTTTAGCCGCTAGCGTTGTTCACACACGAACAGACGGACAGACATTTTGTCGTCAATCAAGTTTTCTGTATCAAGGACCCACAAAAGTGGATTCAGATAACGTCACGTGTTAGTAGATTTTTTCTAAATTTAGCAATTTATTTACTTCTTCGTTTTCAGGGCCTTGTAATAAGCTTTTCTGTCGAAAATTCGCCGTTTTCTTCAAACAGCATCACGTAACTCTCTACGTAGTAAGCGATAACGAGAAAGTAAAAAGTACTGATTTTCAGAATAACTGGCAATAAAATGATGAACTCACCTAAAATATACATAAAAGTAGGATAATTCATTTTTGTAAGCATTGGGTTACTAAGAATATTAATAATCAGAGGAGTAAATAATAAACTGTAGGTTTAAAATAAAGGATATAGAAGTAAGAGTAAGAAGAAGAAATAAATAAAAAATTTCAATTTATAAAGCATTAATAACCTTGAAACTGGTAACAGTCTAACGCGGGAATACAACTATCCACTTCCAAATGCACATTCACAAAAGGGTACATAAATGTATGCATGTTGATGAAGGCTCAAAAAGTTTGAGCGATGTTTCAAAAGAATGAAAAATGACATTTGCATTCTGAACATTTTGATTGTAGATTCAATAGTTCACAATTTCAATGTGTAACAATGACGCAAGTAACAGAGACTTCACAGACCTCTAAGCGAATGGCCCGGTTCATACGTTTTCAAAATAACTAGTAGAAGTTTTCATTTTTGTCAATGAATGAAAATTATTAATCATGTCTGGTTAGATAAAAAATACTAATCATTCCCAAAAATAACATACTACATAATTCCTCATTAGTATTGTTATGTCGGCCCCACGGGTATGGTTCGTTTTCCATTGAGGTCGGTTCCGGTCAGTGCAGATTATAGTCTGCGCTTTCTTTGCAATGACCCAGAATCTGTTGCTGTGTGACGATGGTAAAGCTCACATCTCAGGTTGAAGAGACCAGGATACGTCATAGGGATGTCAATGTGCTAATCACACAACCCATGGCCGAGAGACCGGAATGCCCGCTGCCGGTAGGCCTTGACCCCGGTTGTGCCAGAACAGTCAGATTATTTTGGTCGGTCAGAACTTCCACGCATTTAATAACATGAAGTTCTTACCTCGAACACACACAACTTTATTCGCCAAAAGAAAATCTGAGTAACTTGCGATCAATATCTGTGACAGCAATGCTTGAGGTTTCCAATGTTTGATGTGAAATCCATGTATATAATTGAAGACGTTATACACGAATTCCAAATATTGAAGTCTTGATATGAACAAAAATAGTTCAACTTAACGTACATATAAAAACCAATAAGAAATAGCGTGCTTTTAGTTATTCGGTGTCCCTCAGCCCAGAATCATCAAAGAAACATTTTAATTTACAAACCGGTACTGCACTTAGCCGTTCATCTAACTCATCGCGTTAGTTCTTCACTTATTTTTCACGAGAAGTACGTCCTCACTTAAGAATATATGCAAAAGCCTTGGATGCTAAGACCTAAAATCAAAATACGCGTCGGACCCCAAAAATGTCTCTTTTGATATTTTTGTGTCCAGAAAGGTTTCATTACTTAAAATATTTCGCAATACTATAAATACTGCAATACAATAAATAATCCTTTTTTTAATCGCGACTAATATCCACCAACATGTTCGTAAATACATTTTTGGGAAGATAATTCCGACTGATTGATTCCGGGTGTGGATTAGTAATACAGGGCGAGTCAACAACTAAGGTCTTAGAGTCGTAAGTGTAGTGCATGATTTTATTGCGGTAGGTGGCGATCATCTTCGCCCGCTGGATGGCGAGATCCGGCGGCAACCTATAGTACGCTAGCGGGGTTGCCGTTGTGTAGGTCGGCGAGTCAGATTGGTTAGCAAGGTTTTCCTCAACCAGGTATCTCCCACCAGCGGGGCACCGCCTCAGCCGGGACAAGCTCTAAGCTTCCGGCTGGTCTCCGGATGTAGTGCATGTAAGTGTAAGTGTGTGTAAGTAAAGAGTGAGGATAGGACAAGGAAGTGGAAGGAAATATTGCACAATATCCGTGGCCCGTTTGTTAGGGTACTGCTCCGGCATTCGTCTGGTGTTGATAGGAGACCACTACTACCGATTCAGAGCAGCCGGCCGCTAGAAACCTCCTTCATACAGCGGCTGAATTCGACTCAGCTGGTGTCTAAAATCCTGCCACCGTCGGGAGTAAAACCCCAGGATCTGTCGATCAGAGGAACTGCAGTGACATCAATTGAGCCCCTTTTGCTGATTTGTGGCACGGAGGCGTTGTTGCATTGCGTCCACGTTGATTGAGAAGTAGGGCGGACCAGGGAATCGAAATACACTGGTGTGGAGTGCGACCCGATGTAATTGTGTTTATTGTGCTTGCGTTTATCAGTGATTTGTCATGTTCTGTTTTCCGTCGCCAATTGAATTACGCCTTCATTAAGCATTCGTGAATGCTATTGTAACGTAGAATTTTGTAAACGTGCGAATGAAACTCGCTTGATGCACCACGGCTAGGCCACTCGTCACCATCTCGCTATTCCGCGTGCATCATTAATAACCGCAAACGAATTCCTCCCGGGGCGAGCGACCGAGGTGCCCCCGCCGTCCGCTGCCGCGCCGCGGGCTCTTCATTCTTCGCGGAGCTGTCAGCGCCGGCCGGGGGGTGGGGGAGGGGGGAGGGGGGAGGTGCGGGGACGCGCCGGCGCCAGGCACGGGCGAGTCAACAGCCAACGGCAACTACCCGCCCGGACCACACACACGCGCGCCTCCCCCTCCCCCTCCCCCCTCGCACAGTGGGCTGGGGGATGGAACTCATTTCAGTCCATGACTACACGGTTTCTCGTGTTTTAAGAAATATATTAACGTCTGTTATCTTTTTTAATTGTAATCGGTTTCTGACCTAACTGTACAAACAGGCACTAAAATATTTTTTTAAGTAATTTATTTCTTTGACTTTTCGACTGACCTAACTGTACAAACAGGCACTAAAATATTTTTTTAAGTAATTTATTTCTTTGACTTTTCGACCCTAGTTGAGGGGTTTTTTTAAATAAAAATTTGGTCTGGGTTTGTTGAATACTCTTGCAAGTTACGTCAAATAAATAAATAATTTTAAAAAATAGTTTAGTGACCGTTTTAATTAGGTCAACTATTACATTTTCCCATACATTTTTCCATTTTATGTACTGTTTTTTTCTTAATGTATAATGCAAACTGTAAATATTTATATCGTATTTTTCTATAATAATTATAATTTTTTATGTTTTCATGTATTTGTACTGTCTTTTGTAATTAGTGCCTCGCCCTATTGTAGCCTAGTAAATAAATAAACTAGACTTTTTGTTTTGAATGCTTTTCTAATTTGCTTTAAAATTTTACATCACAAACCAAACGCTGATTTGATTGACAGATAGATTAGTGATTCAGTTCGCGTCAACGGATGAGGTCGTTGATCCCGTAGCGTAGTACAAGTTCTATCGCGGTACGTGGCGGTGATCTTCCTCCGATGGATGGCGAGATCTGGCGCCGACCAACACAACGGCTAGAGGTTTTCCCCTTACTAGGTATCTCCCAGTAGCGGGGCACCGCTCCAGTCGGGCAGCCTCTAACTCCCGCCAGTCTCTCAGCACTGTCTCAGTGCAGTGCAAGAACATGCAAGTGTATGTAAGGTCAAAGATAGAACAAGGAAGAGGAAGGAAACATCGTGTTGTGCCCATGGCCTCTGTTAGGGTACTCCTCCGCCATTCGCCTTATGTTGATCGGAGAATTTGACGTAGCTATGTAGTTAGTGTCCAATATCCTGCCAGCATCGGGACTGGAACCACAGGACCTCCCGGTCTGAAGAATTGCAGTGACATCAATTGATGCCTGAGCCACCTAAGATTTTAAAGGAAAGTTACTACTCTATTTTTGCCTCGACCGGGAATGGAACCCGGGACCACAGCACGGGAAGCTAATACGCTGCCCATGAACCATCCCAGAGGCAAAAATTAATAAATTCCTGATTTTTAAAATGTGTGTTTCAAAAATGGATCTAAGTTCAGAATGTATATGAAATAAATTAAAAAGAAACACACGTTTTATTTTATGAAACTTTTTAGTATAAGAGTACGAATTTTGAAACTGAAACATTTTGACTACCTTATATTTGTCATTTCGATAATTATTTACTATATTTTAAATGCATATAAAAATATTTATATCCTTCTCTTGGGTAAAAATTAACGTTTCATTTTCAATTTTAGTACTCCCGAATTGTCCACAGGTATCGAACCTGTATTTTTTTATGTAGACTCAATTTTTTCATTTGGATACGCATGACACATTCTTCGTTTTAGGAGATCAAAATCTTGTTTTTTCGCACTTCTCTGCGCAATTAAAACAAAATCAAGTGATATATCTTGGGTGAATCCTGGGCCCAGATCCCCAACGCAAGCCAAATACTCACATGTTACGAGCCGAGTTGATACTCCTGACTTCAGAAATTGATATTCTATCTCCTGTGATGTTCTTCCAGGAAGGAAAGGTGCTAGTAGTAGTACATAGACCGTAAGTGATCCCTCGTTCTCTTAACTGAATATACACAACAGTATGATGCCAGCTATTTGTTCACTTCTCACTCGGACTTTGCACAAAAAAACTAAAATAACACTTAAAAGGTAAGGATATCACTGTTAATTCAAAGACAGCAACGTTAGGTTACCTTCATATCTCTGTATTGTTACAAGAAGTGAAACTAAAGTGAAGCGAGCAGCTATGATATCGTATCAGTGACCACGGTTTACTGTTACTTCATTCCCGGAATCCTCCCACAATCATATTGATTGATTGATTGGTTACTAGTGATTCAGGGCTCGACAATTCCTAAGGTTATTAGTCTCGTAAGTGTAGTGCATTTTTTTCTCGGGAGGTGGCGGTGGTCTTGACCCGCTGGATGGGGAGATTCGGTGTCGACCTACAAGCAGCTAGCAATTTTTTCCTGACCAGATATCTCCCACCAGGGGGTACCAGCCCAGCCAGGACAAGTTCAAAGTTCCGAACCCCTGGAAAGTATGATAGGGTAGTGCATGTAATTTGCACATGTAAGGGGAGAGGAAGATAAGAAATGGAAAGATCGCGCGCGGTCCGTGGCCCGTTTGTGAGGGTACTGCCTGGCGTTCGCCTGGCATTGATCGGAGAAACTACGGAAAACTAACGACCAAAGGAGCCGGTCACTAGAATTCCCCTTCAGACAGCGACAACACTCAACCCAGCAATCTAGCTAGAGTCGAAAATCCTGCCACCGTCGGGACTCGAACCTCTCAGTTAGAGGCACTGCAGTGACATCAGTTGATGCACTGAGCCCATTCTCCAGGTCCACACCGTCCGATTTTCTCAAGAGCGACGCTGAGGTACAGGGAATGTCGCGCGAATGCTTTTAACAACGTCGACAATTTTCATTTACACTTCGAAAAATCTGGTGTACTGTGCACTGAAAATTTTCCTGAAAGTGGACTCTTAAAATGTAAATTACGAAACCTGCTATTAAAGGGTTGGTCGGAGGTCGGGGAGAGAGGTGATCTGTTAAAAGAGGTATCATTTGCATTCATTATATCAGTTTCAGGGTCCGTGTCAAGAAAAATCGATCGTTCAGTGGGGTGGTCATTAAAAACGTTTCGTGGTATACTTATTTTAAGAAAATAGATATTTATTTACCTTTTTTGATAAGATAGTGGTATTACGAAATGTATTTAACGACACAAAGGTGATAACAAATAAGAGCTTTTATTGGCTATAAACCTCAGTTATCATCTCGGTTTACAAACATTAATCGCATTTGTTACTTCAGATTTACCCTATTGACTTACCGTGTTAAGTTCGGGATTTAAATCCGATCGATCCAGTGGATTATTAAAAATGAAAAACCCTTCGTTCGCCGGCAAAGGAGAAGTAAAGTCGGCTACCCCACGTGGTAGATTTACTTCATATAAAAGTTCCTGAAGCTAAAAAGAAGTATCTGAACTAAATTCAAATCGTCTGTTTCGTCGCCCAAGTAATACCTTCTTTCTGCCCTACAAGGTGAAAGGAGCGTAGAGAAATTTGCGTGATCAGACGGAAGAGCAGGTCTGATGTCCTGAATCTCGCCACGTAAAATAAGACATGAATTCCATTCAATGACGTCAATAAGTGTTATTCCAGGATAGCGCCACGTATTACTAGCAAAATCTCAGAAAATTCGTGAACGTGGAACTTAGATGAAATATCCGCAACCCCCAACGCGTCATTGTAACACGTGACTGGGCGCGCGCGCGTTGCAGCCCCTTGAAGCCCACTGTGCGCCGCGCGCCGTCGACAAAGCGCCCGCTGTTCCATTGTCGCGCCCTCCCCCGCCCCCGCCCCCGCGCGCTCTCCTTGTTCATTTTCATATTTCCGCGCCCCTTCGCGCCCCCCCCCCTCCCCGCCCCCGCCCCCGCGCCAGAGATCCGCTCGCAGTGTGCGGGCGGGTGCTGCTCCGTGTTATTGATCTTAATGACATATCTCGTTTCCCGGCGCGGGGCGGCGCGGGGCGGCGCGGGGGGGGGGGAACCAGGGGCGGTGGCGGGGCGGGGGCGGGCTGCAGGATCTCACCCGCGCGTATTGATTCTCGGGCGGAGGAAGAGGGAGGGGGCGGGGGAGGTGTCTGCGGATGTGGTGGGGGGAGGAGGGAGGGGTTCGTGCCGGTGGCGGGTGGGAGACGGGTAATAGGCAAAGGAGAAGCGACGGGCCCCAGCGGAACGACGATATGGGAGTTTGGAGGTGTGAAAGGAGTTTTGTGAGAGCTGCGACTCGCGAGTTGGAAGGTGAGGTGAGGTTGTTTGAGACGCTCCAGGTTGTGGTGAGGACAACCGCAACATCTATAAGTTCTAGAATGGAAGTGAGGGAGAGGGTGATTGGGTAGATTGTCGAAACGTAGTGACAAGACACTGTCATGGTCATGAGGGAAGGACATTCTTGTGCTTTCTGGTGGTCATAAAAATTAAAGAATAACATTACATTAATAATGTTCTTATATTATTTAGTATTATATTAAAATATTAGATTACTGTACTTTTACAATGAAAAATTTTGATACTCCAGTTTTTGTACTTCAATATTATCTAAGGACTTGGTTTTATCCCCTTGTCGGTTTTTTGAAGAGACCCTTTTTGACTACTAGGTCATGTAGCGACCACATTGATTGTTTACATTAGGGTAACTGTGGACCGACACGTGATGACAACACGAACACACAAACATACTTGTTCGAGGCGAGATTAGAACAAACGAGCCATCGAGCCGAGGTTGCTATGCTCTACACCCTTAGCGACCTCGGCTATCCAGGCCGGCATTTGTGGTATTCTGTGTTTTTCTTGTATTTTGTAGATTTTGTGTTTAATTGTTCAAACTTGAAACATTTCTCTTCCAATATTGGAAAGCTTTTATGCTTCGATTTTCTCGTGTAAGGGTTACAACCCTTTTAAGAATAAGTAAATAATTTATATGGCTATTTTATTGATACCATTTTCTCTGGCTGCTTGTTATATATCAACGTTCTTTTACAAACTACACTTTATTTCACATTTACTTTACCAGTTCACTTCAATATCTTTTATTTGTGAGCAATTCTTACAAAACCACTCTCACTTCAGCCTTAACATTTCGTGCATCAATGCATCACTCCGCCATGCCTTCACGGCGCATAACAACTTTTTACTACGGACTACCTCTTCAGTGTTACAGAATGGTTCGAAACATAATGTTCTTACATCGTGGAAACCATTTTACTTAAAAATAATCTACTTACAAAAACATGAATATTTAGAACAAAACAATATTTAAAATTTGTGTGACGATATAACCTGAGCTCGCGATTGATGTTTGAGTCATTCGAGAGGACGGGAAGAACACGGCGTGAATAAAAAAAACGCAAGGTCTGTAGATTCCCGAATAGAAGAGAGTGCGATTGGGTAGATGGAAATAAAGAAAAATTGGCAGAATATTATATTAGTAATCTTAATAATCTATAATTTTAATATAATATAAATTAGTATAAGAATATTATTAATATAATTTTATTTCTTTCCTTTTCGCTTGCGCCTGTCGCGGTGTCTACACTAAAACTTTAGACGAGGTTTATAATAAATCAAGTTCTTTATTATATCTGGCAAGTGTCGTTCAATAGTTTTCTTAATAACACCCTGTTATAAGAAAAGAATGGCATAAAGATATACCTTTTCTTGAAGTTGCAGAATTCAGAACACATCTGTAGCTACAGTGCGCCAGAAAAGTACCTCCACCCCGAGCGGAATCAAAGCCTCCTATTAAAATTCGTATTTACGTTGGTAACAACCAGAACACTGGGAAACAAGAGAAGGGACAACACTTCCAGCATCCGTTTCGTTCTTTTTTTCGCTTTCTTTTGTTACCAATTTACGTTTCTTTTGTTAAAAGCTCCAGCTCGTGCTACCAACATAATTTCTGCAGCTAGCACTCTCTCCAGCAAGGTGCTTCTGTGGAAAGACTTTCCTGGCGCCCTGTACGACTCATTTGCTTTGATCGATCCTAACAGACGCCGGGACTTAAGAGTGACTTTGTTCGTTTGTTTGGTTGCACTAATGGAATTTAGAAGGATTTTTGTAAAGATGAGCCAAAGTGACAGTTCGCGTAACAAGTGAACATCACATGTAATTCAGAGATGTATCCCTCCGCCGCGATAGCTGTTCAGCCACGCCCCTTCGTAAAGTACTAATGGCTCCTGTGAAAACATCCCTATGCAGAAGTCTAAGAGTTTTGCTGAGGTATATGCACGTAAGCGAGTCCGGGAAATATTTAAATTTAATTACGTATGTGGAAAATCTCTTAACATGCTCACACAATCAGTAAATGAAAACTGCCTTGAATGTAAATAGAAAAAAAAATATTTTAAGCCGGAAACATGTGCACTGGTACACATCTCGCATTCAAGTCTCGGTTTTAAAATAAACATAATATTTATCACACAAAAAGTACATTAATGCAATGTTTACAAAAAAAATGATTTTCATAGAAGATCCCATAACACTGCACTTCCTAATTTCAATTATTTCTCGCAGTGCACTATATTTTTGTCGGATGAGGACATCACAAAAGGAAACGTCAAAGCCATTTACAAGTTAGCCAACTGCAAACGAACGAATGCAGGAAGGGAGTCTATTGAACTCGAGGGCACAACGACCACAGAACCTTCAGTTATGTGGCCAGCACTAGCTGTCACTAGGTTCATCTTTAGAAAAATCGTTATATAACACAGAAAAGTAGCACGAACATGCTGTGACGAGAGGTTAAAATGAGTGCAAGCACAAAGGTTAAACTGAAAAGCGCGGGGATCCACCTGCTATAGCGTGCCCTGTCGCCGCCGCCGCCACCGCCACCGCCACCGCCGCCGCGGCCGCCGCCGCCGCCGCCGCCGCCGCCGCCGCCGCCGCCGCCGCCGCCGCCGCCGCCGCCGCCGCCGCCGCCGCCGCCGCCGCCGCCGCCGCCGCCGCCGCCGCCGCCACCGCCCCGCCCTCGCGCGCTCAGCTGATTGTGAATGGACGGCGGTGGCGGCGGTGGGGTGAGGCGCGTGCCTCGACAATGCCGAGTAATTATTGATTAATCATAAAGAACGGGCGCAAAATTAACTTACTCCAGTCCCTTCCCTTTTTCTCGCGGCGGCGTTCATAACAGGGTAACCCAATTACGGGGGACTACCCCGCGACGGAGCGTGTTGCGCGCGCCAGAAATTGCTCCTAACAGGAGCGAGCGAGAGAGAAAGAGAGCCAGAGAGAGAGCGCGAAGAGAGCAGAGAAGGCGCGACGTAACCTAATAGCCGCTAAGCGCACGCCCCAGCTCACCTGCAGTCGCCGCGGGCGGCAATCGGAACGATACACCCCCTCCCTCCCCCCTGCCACCTCGTGAGGGGATGACGCGACGGCGATCTGCCCGCTCCGGGCGGAGATGTCTCTTCCGGGGAGGAGAGCGCGCGGATTAAATGTCGCGCTGGTGACGCGGACGCGTCCGAATGGAGATAATTCGCGGTGAAGTATGTAATGCACACACACATTTTTAGAAATGTGCAATGCCTACTCCTTAAATTTGATTGATTGATAAAGTCGACACCCGTTTTAGTAAACTTGGATATAGTTTTTGATTGATTGATTTTTTCGTGTTTCCGGGTGAGTGAACGGCTGTGGTCATTAGTCCCGTAAGTGTAGTGCGTGTTTTTCTCGGGAGATGGCGGTGATCTTCCCCCACTGGATAGTGAGATCCGGTGCCGATCAACCGTCGGCTAGTGGGGTTTCCCCCTAACCATGACTCTCCCACCAGCGGACCACCGCCCCAGTCGGTAAAAGCTCTAAGCTCCCGACCGGTCTCCCGGAATATGTGGTAATGTAGTGCATGTTAGTGTAAGTGTGTGTGTGTGTGTAAGGGGAGAGGAGAGGACAGGACAAGGAAGAGGAAGGAAAGATCGCGCGCGGTCCGTGGCTCGTTTGGTAGGGTGCTGCTCCGGCATTCGCCTGGTGTTGATCGGAGAAACCACGGAAAACTACCAATCAGAGTAGCTGGCCGCTAGAATTCTCCTCCAGACAGCGGCTGAATTCGACCTAGCTGCCGCCGTCAGGACTCGAAGCTAGGACCTCCCGGTCAGAGGCGCTGAAGTGACATCAGTTGATGCACCGAGCTACCGCTCCCGGTCATACGCCTTAAATATTTTAGTACTTCTAAATGATACGTATTTGTGAAATTTGTCCCTTCTATGACGATGGGAACCCCTGCTTATTCAGCTTCAAATTCTGTTCGTAGATAGGCTGTTAATTAAAAAGTACTTCCTAATGAGTGAATAGGCCACGTAAATAAACAACAGAAAACGAGATGATAATAGTTATCATTATTAAAATGAATTAAAAATACAAAATTAATTCGAATACTTTGTTTTTAGTCTTTTTTTAACAATCAGGACAGAGTTTTCCGTGTTTTTGCACACAACACAGCTGAAATTGTTCCTGCCTTTCCCCGGCAGTTACTAATCCGTAAAAAATCTTGCATTCACTCGACTGCTGTTTCTGCTGTGTTTTTTACAGCTTTGAAGGATGTATGTTTTGGCTTTTAAAAAGGCTTTATTTTCTTTCAATAACGAATTTTTTTTTCAGAAACCCTTAGTCAATCTTTAAGCTCGATAAGACATTCTTTCTCTTTGTAGATACGATGTCATTCAAGAAGTTGCCTGAAACCACAAATTATATTGTCAAGTTTGATGAATAGCAATAATATATAATTGTAAAAAGCATGTAATTGCAATAACGCCGTTCTATAATTTGGTGCAACTCTTTTGAATATCAAATGACTTCTCACGATCTAATTTGGAAACGATTCTTATTTTCACTTGGCCATTTTGCCTTCGAATGGTGCCAAGATAGCGATTTCATCAATGAAATACCACAAGAGTTGGTAGAGCTTGTTGTGTTTGAGTTTTCACGAAATCGGTGCACATTTGGAAATAATCTGGATTAACATTTTTTCAATTGTCTTCAAAGGTATTGAAAATTGAAATATCTGCACTGCTAGTGACTCGACAAATCTTTGCTTCAAAAACTTTGTGCAGAAGGTGTTCGTAGTACACAGAATGATAGGAAAAAAGCTATCTTTCCAATTTTCTTTCGAAGAGTACAAGATCCGCTAAAAGGACCTGCATTGGAATTAGTCGTGTTACTAGTGCTATTACTTGTATTAGGTTATCAACGCCCCAATCATAAAGCACTTAAAAATGGCTCAGACTTGCTCTTTTCCTGACGAACAGACTAACTTTGACGAAGAAAGAAGTTGTTCTTTATTTTCATAAGGAATAACAATCGGTAATCTTTCTTCCTTCGAACTTTTTATGTTTGAGGCAGGTGACAATTTCCCATCCCAGCGGGTGGTCACAATTTTGGGGAATATAGTTCCGAAAATCGAATTGATCCCTTCTGCTCTCTTCTTCCGTGTCTGCGTTCGAATTCGTTTTATTGAAGATTTTTTTTGGTTTCAATGCATCTCTTACATTCTAAAGAATGTAAACACAGTTCCTGATTCATAGCTGACATCTACGTTTGTACGTAGATGCAACATAATCTTTCGATTCCCTTTGGTGCAATAAACTCTCTCGATCACTTTTTTTGCAGTAGCCGTTTGAGACGGTGTCGAGGCGTAAATGTAGTTAAATTAAACTTTCCATGGGACTACTAAATGATAAACAAGACGTTAGAATTCAGTTGGAGAACGATCATGCAAGAAGTCGGTTCAGCAATCGAAGACATGTGCTTTAATTCTTTTTTCTTATGCACTATCTTTATTAGTCATTCTTTTTCATTCTTCTTAGTTAACTTATTTAACATTTTGTCTACCCCAGATAGACAGCCTAGTCATCCTCATTCTCTCTGTTGTAAAAATACTTTATTCTTTTCGGATTATATTCGCTTCAAAACACAGGCAGGCGCAGTATCAAATTATTTATTTTTTATTTTGGCTCACGGCACTTGTGAATTTCATAATTTTTCTTCCAATTTTTTGTAGGTCTCGTGAAACCTGGTAAAGGTCTTCTACCTTTTGAACCCGTTAGGTTTTGGTCTTGTAAATCTTTTTGATCGTTCCCAGAAGATAATTTATTCACGAATCACAAGATTTGCAATTTCGCTCATAGTTAAATGAACTTCCCGAATATTCCAACATAAAGCTGCTATGCTCCTAAAGCTGTTAACTTGGTTTTGGTGGAAATTTTGTCCATCCTATATGGTGTAGTGGATTGAAAAAATTCGGATTTGACGTTAGGATTAAAGCACAATTTTGGAAAACCAAAGGAGCTGTTGAAACGAAAAAAAGGTACATTTATAGTGGTGTAGCGTCGTGTCGCTAAAAACAGCGTGGGCACGTGGCGCGGTGTGCACCGGATGCGTAGACAAAGGCAGAAGCTATGACGCACGGGGCTTTTCTGACAGGGTATACGCATCGCTAGGGCGGAGGCAATGGAGGCGGCGGGCAGCATCGCGAGGGCTATTTAAGGGCCGTGAGAACAATAGTTCGTTCTTCTTTGTGATCCTGGCAGCAACAGTGTAGGTCGTCTGTGAGAGGTGCGAACGTGGACGCGAGGAGCCGGCAGTTATTGTCGTGACTAGTGAGACATGTAGTCGGTATCAGGTCAGGCGGTACTACGCACGGCGAAACATTAGGTAGTATGTTGCGGTGTGGTAGCCGTTGTAAATATCTCTCCTAGCAGTGGGGTCTATTTAGTTAGTTAATTGTATACAGTGCATTGGTTATTTGTGACTACGGTCAAAATTGTGAATAAACCTGCTGTTATTACAACCCACTCTCGTCAGTGTACTGATTACACCCGTATGACGCCACATTGGGAAAACAAAAACATGTTAATCTCCTGACCAGGTACAGTGGTTGTCAAATTACGTTGTCAGTAGACCCTTAACCTTGAGGGACTGGAAGAGGTACTTCAAAATTGAATTCTTATATTTCTAATTCACGTCCCATTTTATTTCGTATTCCACTGAGGGTCTTCCATGACTGACGCTCATCTTTCCAACTGGAGACTCGCGTGTTTCCAAGGCCCCCAGGAATCTCCCCTCGCCTGCTCCTTGCTCTCCCTACATATCCAGCTGCGCCCTTCGACAACGCCCACCCTCCACACGCGGTGCAAGCGAGCTTCCTTCCGCTTCAAAATGGCGGCTTGACATTTCTCCAGGAGGATCCTTTCTCAGACGAACAAAAGGGCCGGACTCCCCCTCCCAAAAGAGCCACTCAACGATCCCCTCTCAAACAATGTATATAAATAAGAAAACTGGGGGAAAAAATTAATTCTTGAAGAACTGTAATTAGCCTGTCTTGTTTAAGTATTTTTAAGACAATCTTGAAGGTGAGTGGACCCCAAATAATATTTTTAACAGACAATTGCGAAAAATTTCTGTATTTTAAGAGCCTCATTATGATTTGCAACTGTTTCGGGGATTGGTTGACTCCATCATCAGGATAAAAATTCAAAAAAAATTACATTAAAACATTAAAAACATTAACATTAACATTAAAAAATTAATAATTCTCTTGTTTTATAAAACAAGAGAAGTATTAGAAGTGAAATTATTATGTACAGGTCGCGCTTACCGAACACAGGAGAGCCCATAATACGAAATTATCGTCATGCACGGGTCATGACCGTGTCAGACGGTCAACATGGCAGTGGAATGAATATTAGGGAGAATTTTACATGAAGTCCATGGGAAATTTTCAAAATTTTCAGAAAAAGGCTCAATTGTATTTAATTAAATTTCGTTTCTGGATAGTGTGAATAATGAGTAAGAGGATACCATAAGTTTCATGATCGTTAAAAACTCTGATTTTTCGAAAATTGCAGAAGTTCAATTTTTTTCGGCGCCATCCCACAACTAAAACATTAAAGATAGAGATTTTTGTCCTGGATTAAATCTGTTCCTTAAAGATTCTCGAAAATACGAGTACTTTTCGCATAATTTTGCGTGAAAATACGGAGGAGAATGTATGTGCTGTTTTAACAACACTAGTATTCTGAATGCAAATATGATTTTTTAAAAGAATTTTACGTGAAAAATGGGCAATTTTTAAGTTTTATGAAACAATTATTTGCTCAAAACGGCGCCAATATTTTTCTAAAACTTTACCCTCGTATGTATTATAGAACAATAAAAATTATCGGTAGACTTCATTTCCGATAAACTTGCTATTTTTGAAAATTGCAAGAATTTAACATTTCAAAACTACAAAATTGAAGACATAAGATTTTTTACTTTAAAACAATCTGATAGAAACAATTTTCTATTTCTAAAAGGTCACATACTGTGCTATGAAAATACGAATAGTGCTCGGGTAATTTGTGCTCGAATTTAAAGCAATTTGTAGAAAAGAATCTCAAAAAACGCACCAAATTATTTTATTAATTTTTTTTCCATGGATAAAATAAGAGATGCTTAAAAGAATGGAGCAGGTCTCACTTTCGTTTAAGTATCTGAATTTTCCAAAATTGCAAGTATTTAAATAAGAGTATGTATGGTTGTAACACGAGAAGTTTATATTATTTTATTATTA
The DNA here is from genome assembly GCA_964035755.1 of Teleogryllus oceanicus. Taxonomy (NCBI): domain Eukaryota; kingdom Metazoa; phylum Arthropoda; class Insecta; order Orthoptera; family Gryllidae; genus Teleogryllus; species Teleogryllus oceanicus. The sequence goes on from CAXIVR010000005.1 coordinate 5,897,986, forward strand.
GAAGTTTATATTATTATATTATTATGTATTTGACGTGACCAAAATAATACTCATCAATGAGAAAATCTTCCGATCAGTAGATAGTCTTGTCATTCATTTTTGTAATGCTATAAGTGCGCAGCCGGCATCTCACTCAGTTTTGTGGAGAGAGGTACTTGAGTTAATTGCTGAGCGTGAAATCTCATAGTGCTTAGCTTCTTCATTGCAATGGACCTGTGCCAACTGCCCAGATTGCAAAGAGTGCTGTGAAGGTCAGTGGCTTCAATGAGTAGGACCATTCATTCTACAGTCCACTTTGGGAACCCAGCAACTACAATCACTTATCAGAACTGAGGAAATATCTTCGGAAAGGAGCATTTTCTGATGAGTGTGAGAAGAAAGAGGCGATTTTAGGAACAAAACATGGGAGTACTTTTTCAAAAGCAAAGAAATATTAATAAACAGATGTGAAACGTGGGTTCAAGTAATGGATGATTCAATTTCTTTTTTTTTTTTTTCGTCACACATAGAAGTTAATAAGGACAGAAACTTATGGAGCCACTTTCGTATGTAACTCCTTAATTTGAAATAAATGAAGAGATGCGTAAATATCAAAGTGGCTTTAAGAAAGGGAAAAAGAAGAGAAAAAAATGAACAAGTAGATATATGTTCTGCGTTTCTTTAGGCCTGCTACTGCTATAACATCTCGCGACGTTGCAGGAAGAAACAAAATTTCAACCGGTAAGGATTAACACACTTGTGAATATTAAAATACTGCAATACTGATTTTTAGTGTGTGCATGTTTCATATTATTTTTATGCGATCTATGAGGTTATATTTTAGGCAAATTGTTGTAAATTTTCGCAAAAATATTTACATTGAAAGAAAATAGCGGAATTTTTTATAATAGTATCTCTTCTATTAGGAAGAAATTTTCATAATCCTACCACATCGTGTATCTCACATTATATTAAGACAATGCGATGCAGATTGAGTCTCTTGAAGCTATTTAGTTTTTATGATACGATAAACATTTTTCAACGCTTCAATTTTAAATTTTGTCAGCTGTGGTAGGAGTAGAGCCAAGAGTGTCGACTGCTATTTTGCAAGCAATACGTTCGTTCATCGGTGCAAGTAGTTTCCTTTTATTCGGAGAGTGAAAATCAGTTTTCAAATGTTGCTAATCACCTTTTGGTGGTACTTCCTTTGCCTTTCCTTGAAATTTAACTCTTATTTACGTTCCATGAGGTGCAGGAAAGATGTGGGGTAGAACCCAAGAAAACGTGTACTTCTCCACATCCATCAACCATTCAAAGCAGTTTTTACTGTTTTTTTAACAAAAATAAATAAAAATCAAACTCTTCGTTTCTCCGAACAAGAAGGATTCTACCCACAAAACATTAAAATTCTGCAGTCTGTGAAATGCCTCTTGGCCATTATATTGGTACTGTGAGTATCTCCGACATTGAAAGTGATGGGTAAGAATGACCTTGGGCACTTTGTATCATGAAAGGGGAAACAATGACTAGCGATTTTTCACCTCTTCCTCCTTGTTCGAGGGATGTGAGGAGGTGACCGAGGTGGAGTTTGTGTTTAATTTTCATTTTCTCTTTGCCGCTGATACCGAGTTATCTCTAGTCTAGCGTGATCCAGCTTGACGAGAATTTAGATATATGTCTGTTGTGGACACATTGTTTAAGAATTAAAGGTCTTAGAGTTAATCTGCAGACTATTTTGTGTATTTATATTTTAGTATAACTTTGTTTTTCTGTATTTTGATTTTTATTTTCTCTTCCTCCACACTTCTGTCAATTTGTTCCTTTCACCATTATTTTCTCTTACATGAGACAGCCGATTTTTGATTCAACATATACCTATGCCTTTTCTTGAAATTTAACTCTTCTGGTTTTCCTTAGAAAGTAATTTAACTATAAACCCATTAGTGCATTTCATCAATTTTCAACTTTTCCAATGTAGAAGCTTTTCGCATTTTATCCACATTTACAACTTCTGCTAGTATTTTCTTTCATCCTCTTTGCTGTCTTGCTCTACCATTCATTTCTTCTGCCATCACCACTGCTCCATCGTAGAGTGAACACCATTTCCCTTCCTCTCTATCTTTTTTCCTTTTCCCTATCTTCCTTGCAAAATCTCTATTTACTGTCTATTACGCCTTCTTCATTTTCTTTCTCGTTTTTTCACGTGCATCAGTATCTATCTGGAATCCATTACCATACATTTGAAGATATTCTTCATGGTCTCCTTCAATCGTCATCTCTGTCCACCCTCTCTCGCCTGCGCCTCTCTCGGGCGTCTCATCGCCTCTTTGCATCTTCCCCGCCCCCGCCCTCGCCCCCGCAGGGTCATTACGCTCCTGAACGAGTGTCGCGCTCCTCTCGCTCGCTCGCTGCTGCTGTCGCAGCCTCCCCTCTGCCTCATATACCCGCTCCGCTTCCGCCCCGCTCTTCTCCGCTCTGCTCCGCTCTACTCCGCTCAGCGCTGCGCCGCGCCGCGTCTTCTTAATCCTTTTGGCCGACGCGGGAACGCGACGCGTATTGAAAAACCATTGACCGGCTTGAACAGGCGCTCGCGCGGAGCTCTCACGCCTCGGCTCTGATGTTACGGCCTTCCCGCCTCCTCCCCGTCCCACGCCCGTTTTCTCTCCCACGGCCCCTCCTAACCCACCCCCGTTCCCCTCGCCCGCCCCCCCCCCCCTCCCCGTCACCCGCTCCGCCCCCTTTATGACCCCTCACCGGTTCCCTCCCCACCCCTCCTCGTCCCACTCCCCATCCCATCTCGTTCCCCGCCCCTCATTGTTTTCCTCCACAACCCCAGGTACCCTCCCTTTCCTGACACCCGCCCCTCCCTTTCCCGATCCCCGCCCCTCCCTTTCCCGATCCCCGCCCTCCCTTTCCCATCCCCCCCCCCCTTTCCCGATCCCGCCCTCCTTTCATCCCCCCCCCTTTCCCCCCCCCCTCCTTTCCCATCTTCGTTCCCCTCCACATCACCATGTGCCCGTCCACTTCTCCATCCCACTCTCTGTCAACCCTCCCCGTCACCCTCCACAAACCCTCACCCCCCCCCCCCCAGCTCCTCCACCCGTTTCCCGATCCATCTTCCCAATCCCGTTTTTCCATTTTGCTTCCTCATTCTGTTGAGCCTTCCGTTCGATCCTCGCGTTTGACCGATCTCTTTCGCCATCTCGTTTCTCAATCAAGTGCATAAAATACCTCTTCTGTCACCCTCTTGGATAAGTTCCTCATTTCCTTTTCCTTTTCCTCGCACACTCGTTTCTCGCGCATCTTTGCCGTTTAGCACGAAAACATCGCATCTTTTCTGAACTATCGCTTCCTTTTAAAATGAACAATAAAATAAAATCTTGGAAAACTTCCGTGTCCACTGCAACGCTACGCCACTTAAACCCGACTGCTCTCACTTTCTTCCCCCTTAAACCCTACTTCTTCCATTTTCTTCGCACTTAAACTCTAGCGCTTCCTGTTCTTGAATATTTTCACTGTGCTCCATAACACTGTTTCTTTTCTCTCTTCTTCGCATAATGTTCCGCATGTTCTCTATACTTGGATTTTGTTCGCCTGTTCGTTTTATCCACACTTTCGTGCGTCCGTGCCTGATATTTTCTCTCCGGGCGAACGTCACCCAGTCAGGCTCCCTCTGAAGTGCTCCGCGAATGTCGAGCGGGTTGCCTGCGCGGCAGGCGCCACGCCCTGCTCGTGACGCAGTGCGAAGGCTCTATTTCGACAGCGCTGCTGTACATCCATTTGCGTTATTTCCAGGAGAGCTGCTACGATACCACGGAAAATGTAGGTGTCCTAGGAATAGGGCGCTAATTCACACTATTTTATTATGACTTATGGTCGCTGATTGATCACATTGAAATATAATCAGCGGCCTAGAGTGACCTTTATCAGAATTTCAGCTGGGTTTTCATTTCATAATAATAATAATAATAATTATTATTATTATTATTGTTATAAATTGTTGTTATTATTATTATTATTATTATTATTATTATTATAACTATACACGTAACAAGCTTACGATAGTACCTGTCATAATATACTGTTAAACTTGCATATGCGGGAAACTTCTATCAGTGAGAAAAAATTTATTCCCATTTTTTTACGAAAAAATCTTTAAAAGTGACAACGTGAAACCTGTTTAACTGAGACTTTTTTCATCCGATTTTTTGGTTTTTGTTAACAAAGGATTTGACATTCTAGGACTTCTCCGGAAGATAGTCTTTGCTGAAAATTGTGAATGTTTCTACGTTGTTCAATTGTAATGAACATGTACCAATCCAAAATTTAGTTAAAGATTAGAAGATCGAAGGCACCCAAAAACTGTTAATCCGTTACACGTTAATCCGTTAATCCGTAATCCGTTAATCCGTAACAGCACGTCACAAATGTATAAGCCAAACTCACAATGACTACAACCAAGTAAAGATTAAATATACTATGATAAACAGACCATAGAAAGGCTCCAAATTTTTTCCTTATAATTTGTTCAGAACCAAAGATAAAAAAGAGATAATAGTCCCATTTTCGTCGAAATCTGTATTTTCGAAATTTCAAAAAAACTTGTGTTTCCGGAAGTAGAAAATTGCTAATAGAGTTTCATCTTAAATAAAATCTGTTGTAAACAATTAGACCTGTAACAAAGGTAAAGCACTTTTTTTTAAATAATAAGTAGTTTTCACTTTGGGAGTAATGAGTAGTAAATTGCACCTAGCCACGATCGAATATTCCTACACAAGTAGTCGCCACTTCCAGTAAAAAAAAATTGAAAAATGTTAATTGGAGACTTCCCACTCGTTCCAGAACGGGTAGAAAATGCCCTCCAGTGGGGAGTTTTGAAAAGAAGATAATTTACTTTTATCCCTATTTTATATTTACAGAGTAAATTTAAAACATTTTATTAATATTGATATTGCAAAAATTAGTGTTATTTTTTATTTAGTTCTGTGCCATGTTCAGGGGTTCAATATTGAGTAGCTATTACTGAGTTTAGTATCTGGCTATTACCAATATTTTCCATATTTCAAGACGCCACTAGCAGATTAATATCGGGATTTAGAAATAAATTAACAAAAATGAAACAAATTGAATATTGAATTAGGCAAACGATCGATGGGTGGCCAGGGAAGAGGCAGGGGAAGAAGACGTATGCTAATTGCCTATTGAGTTTCACATCAGAAATTCAGTACTGCAGCCCAAGCATTTTATGAAAACTACGGAAATGTCAAATATGGCTCCGAAGGGTTTCTTTACCCTACTACTTGTACATCTTACTGTGAAGCCCCCTACATTAGCGCACGCGCGCGCATGTATGTGTGTGTGTGTGTGTGTGTGTGTGAGTGTGGGTGTGTGTGTGTGCGAGAGAGAGGAAGAGAGATAGGGAGGTAGAAGAAAGGAGAGAGACGGAGGAAGGAGTGAGAGATAGAGAGGAGAGAGGGAGAGGGGATCGAGAGGGAGAGAGAGGGGAGAGAGGGGGAGAGAGGGAGAGAGAGGGAGAGAGAGAGGGAGAGAGGGGAGACAGAGGGCAGAGAGGGAGAGAGGGACACAGATACGCTATTTGAACGTCATATTGTGGGCGCGACTTAAGCGCGGGAGAGAGAGGGAGGGAGAGGAGAGAGAGGAGGGAGAGAGAGGGAGAGAGAGAGGGAGGGAGAGAGGAGGGAGGAGAGAGAGGGAGGGAGAGAGAGAGAGGGAGGGACAGAGAGGGAGGGAGAGAGAGGGAGGGACAGAGAGAGAGAGAGAGGGACAGAGATTCGCTATTTGTACATCACATTGTGGAGCGCCACTTAAGCGCGGGGGGAGAGGGACGGGCGCGGGGCGGGAGGGGACGCGGGCGCGAGGGCGAGGGCGAGCGCGTTGGGGGGCTCCACACACGAGGCCCAAGAAAGCGGCGGCGGCGGCGCCGAACGCGCTCTCGCCCGCCGGCCTCTCCCCCGACGACCGCTTTCCAGAAAAGAGGGAAGAAGGCAGGCGAGGGGGCGAGAAGCAAAAGAACGACCAAAGCTCCGCGCGGGAGGAGTCTTTTTCCATTCGCCCTCTTCGCAGCCCCCGGGGGGCCCCGGGGGGGGGGGGGCGGGGGGGGGCGAAGGCGAGGGGGGCACACACACCACGCTCACGCTCACATCCACGCAGACGCCGCCACCGCCGCGATCGCCCGGTCGATAGGAAGATGGCGGCGGCGGGGCGGGGACGGGGGCGGGGGCGGGGATGTCACGTGACGGGCTGGCGGGCGGCGGCGGCGCCGCGCCTCCGAACTCTGCCGCGCCGCAGCCGCCGCCCCGGCAATCAGAAGCTCACCGCGCGGCCGCCTGCCTTCATTAGGGCGCGCGCCCGCCCCCGCCCCGCCCCCTCCTCTCGCCGCGTCAATATTTTAGAAATAATGTCAGCAATACTTCGCCCCGGCGCGAGCCCCCCCCCCCCCCCCCCCCCCCCCCGCCCGCGCCGCCTGCGCCGCGCCGCGCCGTCCGCACCCAGCAATTTATCGAAAATAAATAACAAGGAAACGCTATAAAAAGCCGAGTGACACTCAGCGCTGGCCCGGCGCGCGCAGGCGACGCGGGGGGGGGGCGGACACCCGGCAGAGGGGGTGGCGAGGGGCGGTGGCAGGGGACTGCAGGTGGCGGCTGCAGGTAAGAAAGCTGCGAGGAGGAGGTTGAGAAGAACAAGTTGAGAACAGGTGAAGTTTGGCAACGTAGATGCAGGGAGGAGTTTGAGGCGAAGTGAGAGTGCGCCGGGAGGTTGAGACATGTTCCGACAGGAAATTGCGAAGGAAGGTTGAGATGGGTTGTTGAGATGGGTTGTTGAGATGGGTTGTTGAGATGGGTTGTGGAGATGGATTGTTGAGATGGGTTGTTGAGATGGGTTGTTGAGATGGGTTGTTGAGATGGGTTGTTGAGATGGGTGGTTGAGATGGGTTGTTGAGATGGGAGTTGAGAGAGGAGGTTGAGAGGACGTTGAGAGGAGGTGGAAAGTTGAGATGGATTGTTGAGATGGGTTGTTGAGATGGGATGTCGAGATGGGTTGTTGAGATGGGAGATCGAGATGTAAGGTTGAGATGTAAGGTTGAGATGGAAGATTGAGATGGAAGATTGAGATGGGAGGTCGAGAGAGGAGGTCCAGAAAGAGGCAGAGGGCGAGGGAGGAAGGGCGGAAGCGTGCGGCCGGGCTGCGGCGGCGAAGGCCTTTTCACCCGGCGCGGCGCCCGGTCCGCCCCGCTCCGCTCGCCAAATACTTCGCCGCGCATTTGGACGGAGAATCCCACAGACGCCAACACACAAATGACACTTCGCTTCCGTACGTGCAATGCTTTCAGAGGGACCCAATTTACGAGGAATCGATTTCCAACTGTGTGTGAGGCACAGCAAATAGATTAGCTTAGTTTTTATCGATTCACGAGTCGTGATGGGCTCATTAAAGCAAAACAAGCTCATTCAGTTCCTAACTTTAGTTCTGAGGTAAAGGTTATGTTTATAGTTTTGTTGTAACTACCGAATACAAGAGACAGAATACATGTACAGTCCTTTCGGGTGGTAAATATCCCATGTGTGTTTCACCATAATATTTGCAATAAATAATTTCTCAGAAGCATACATAAACGAAGTAAGCGTTTCTTTTCCTTTTTATGTAGATTGTTCAATTTCATCGCAGCCTGTACATCATTGCAACTTGATGTAGTTTGAGATGGGAAATGCTGTAGTAGATCCGGGACGGTTATGTAATATTATAATACTATTGCAACATACATTTATGTACTTTTTGAATTATTAAAAGATTACAATAAAATAAACTTCATTCCATCTTAATCAGTTCATTTAGCTCTATCCATTTCAAAAGTTTGAAGCAAAAATGTATTGCCATTTGTTTTCAAATTACTTTTATTTCACGTAGAATTGCGGAAAAAATTCTTATATTTTTTAAATTGTACATGTCCTTATTTAAAGATCTTTATTTCAAAATTATATTGCATTAAAAACGAAAAATGCACACATATTCATTTTAATATTGAATTATAATTAATAACTTGTCTCTTTGGGTGAAGGGACACATGTCACTAATGATAGCAAGATGGATGACCAAATCATCCAGTTTGATGCATCTACGCAATTTCATTTATCAGCTTCTCTGACACTTAAATATCTATGTAACAGTGTCTAAAGAATGTCATAGAATTCTAAAAACACATATTTAGTTTGCCGTTAATTTTAAAACTAGTGCATATTAATCGCAATGTAGCCAATATCTTATTACATTACGAATCCATTTTACAGTTATAAAACGATTGTAACGAATGCACTTAAAATGAAGTCACTACCTAAGAATAAATCACAGTCTCACAATTTTCACTACTCTGAATCTCTGAAACGTTGGAATTTTTCAAAATTAACACATTGTTTGTCCAAAATTATTGCCTTTCTAACCTATTTCTAAGCATTCCACCTCGCATCATAAGCGCACGAAGACACAAAAATGCACAGTTTTGTGTTTTTCTCTCTTTATTTCTGTCTTTATTTCTCGAGCCGCTATTTAATTATCAAAATAGGGTTGTCGAAATGTCGGAGAGAATTGAACTATTTTCCGATATGGATATTTCTGAGAAAAATTGCAGAAGTTTTATAGATAATTTGGTTGGAACAATTTTGAAAAATATCCATTTTTAATTACCATGTGTTCAAAAGTTTATAATTTTTTAAACAATCGTTAGGGATACTTTGAAACTAATGATGAAATTCATCTATACTGTAAATTTAAATGACGTGAAAGGTATTTCAAAAAAATTTCTACAATTAAAAACAAGAATTATGCAATTAAGAAATAAGGATACATGAAGCTGGTGTTTATGTAAAGTTATTCAGTGCATTAAGAGAAGGTTTAGAGAAAAAAGGGATTAGGAATGATATTTTAAAATTTTCCAATTTTTAGAGTATCTTGTTTAATATTGTTCCTATTTCATACAAAACTGCGTGAAAACTTATTTTTTTAAGAAAACGTAAATAGCATTAATTAAAGCTTTAGTGGTGGAGAAAAAATTTCATTTCAGGAAATTATTTCTACCTTCAGTATTGTGGTTGTAGAAAGACGCCGCAAACTTTAACGTTTTCCGAAATTCCGAGAATTCAACGAAAATAAGACATGCGCCATTTTATGTGCATTTTTTGTTATATCCCTCTTTTTTTTAATTACACAAAACGCATGCAAAAGTCTCCATCACATGCGTGAAAAATCTCAAAATGTATTAACATGTGAACATACGAACTCGTAGAATACATATACATAAATGTTAGTCCTTGAATCTTGCATTGATGCTTAATATTCCCTTCGGTTCATGAAGCACTAAACCTTCTGAGATGACTCAGGGCACCCTCTGTTGCCACTGTAGTGTCTCTGACTGGAAGCTCCTTAGGTTTGACCTCAAACAATGACAGATATTCTACACACACCTGAATGGAATATAGCCGCTATCTTACGGAGGATCCTAGAGGCCGGCTAGTCTGATTAGTAGTTTTCGCTGGTTTCGGAAATAAGCGTCATTCCCTAAACAGCGGACCAGACACGCACAGCAGCATTCTCGTCCTCTTCCTTCTCCCCTCTTCCCCTTTACATTTACCCACACACTACCCTCCCACACACGTCATGGGACTACTGAGGAGCATGCCCTGGCTGCGGCGGGGCTCCACTAGAGAAAATACTCGGAGGGAGAACATGTTGCAAGATGACTTGTATGCACTACACTACCACATATTCCGGGAGACCGGTCGGGAGCTTAGAGCTTGTCCCGACTGGGGCGGTGCCCCGCTGGTGGGAGAGTCCTGGTTAGGGGGAAACCCCACTAGCCGACGATAAGTCGGCGCCGGATCTCGCCATCCAGCGGGAGAAGATCACCGCCATCTCCCGAGAAAAAAACATGCACTGCACTAACGGGACTAATGACCGAAGCAGTTGGCGCGCCCGGGAACACGAAAAAATCAATCAATCAATCAAAGATGACTAGTAGCTAGGTGACAGAAGAACACACGTACGTGTGTTCCAAAGTCGAAGAAACATTACCGCATCCCGGGATAAACGACAAGGCCTACTCGCGGGACGTTGCTGTTGACCCGACGGGAAACAAAAAAAACAAACAATTATGATCCGCAAATAAAAGCCTTTATTGAATCAACCACTCATTCGGTTCGGTCAGGCCGCTTTGGCGTGCTTCCACGCTCCGACCGTTGGAGACCGTCTGCACGGCGAGGAAGCGGCGGCGGCGGCGAAGATACAGACGACAACAAAAATTACAAAAGTAGCGGGGTGGGGGCGGGCGCCGATCGCCAGGGGGCGGATGGCGGGGTGGGGCGGGGTTGGGTCCGCGCCGGCTGCAATAAGCAAACTGCCTAATGGGCGGCAGCGCTTTAAATTCAATGTCCCTCTCCCGCCGGGGGTTTTCTCCTCGGCCTCCGCCGGCACAAATTTCCTCCCCGCCCCCGCCCCCGCCCCCTTCCCCCACCCCTCGCCGGCGCGGCGGGGGAGTTAAAGAAAGAGATGCAGATTTCTATTAGGGCTGTAATGAATGGTGACAAAAGCACCGGGTTAAACACGGCGGTTTCCCCTCCTCCATCACCCCCGCCTCCGGACCCAACCCCCTCCCCTCCTGGCGCCGCCGCCGCCGCCGCCGAGCCATCCTCATTTCCCTCCTCTTTAAAGACTTTTCTTAAGTTCTCTTTCTTTATTATTGTGCCCCTCCTGACCTAGTCATTTAGGGGAAAGGAGAAGAATGAAAAAAAGTCTTGTAAAATCGAGAGCGAGCATGCGCAGAAGTGAGCTCGTTCCAGATCTTTACATCAATTAGTGAGCCCCCGCTCGCTCGCTCGCGCGTCGCCGCCGCCGCCGCCGCCGCCGCCGCGGCGTCGTCTCCTCCTCGTTTAATTACCTCGGGGAGCCGCCGGGGTGAGGGGGCGGGGCGGGGCGGCGCGCAAGCGGCGAGGGCAAGGTCGCAATGAACTCGATCGTGTCAGTGGCCCAGTTTTTAAATAAAAGGAAAAGAGGAGAGAGAGAGGCCGAGACACCACAGCTTCACTGCGGCGGGGCGGGGCGGGGCGGGGCGGGGAGGGGAGGGGCGGGGCGCGAGAGGCTGCGAGACGCCCGCCAGACTCCTTAATAAGTCAGGAAGAGGCGAAATTTTAAACTGCTGCCACTTAACCGCCGGCGACACGGGAGCGGCCAACGACGCTTAATGGGGAATAAAGGCGATGATGTCAGCTGGGGGAGGGGGGCACCCGTGACACTGCGACCCGTGCCCCTGCTCCCCCCCCCCCGCTCCGCACCGCCCCCCTGCGTTCCCTCGCGTCGCCAAGACGCCACCCGCGCCTTTGCCCCGCTGCGGCCCGCCCGAACAACTCGTGAACACGAAGAGAGTCATTGCGGGTGGTAAAAAATCCCACTTGCGTTTCACAATAGTATTTGCAATAAATAATTATGCAGAAGCATACATCACCGAAGTTTTTTTTCTTATTTATTTCTGATTTTTTTAAGTTTTTAGCATTTTTTCGTAGCTTTTTCGCAATGTTGCTGCAGCCTGTGCAACTTGCAACTTGATGCAAATTCCCTCATTGCCCTTATTGCAACTTGAAGTGCTTTGAGACTGCAAGTGCTCTTGTAGACCCGGGATCGTTATGTAACATTATAATGCTTCTTGTGTGTGTGTGTGTGTGTGTGTGTCTATATATATATATATATATATATATATATATATATATATATAATTATTAAAAGATTACAATAAAATAACGTTTATACCATTTTATTCAGATCATTTAGCTGTAACCATTTAAAAATTAGAAGAAAAAATGTGTACCTATTTTTGATATTTCTTTTCAAATTTCTTTTGTTTCACTTAGATTGTCGAAAAATACTCTTAATGTTTTTAAATTTACATGGATTTTTTAAAAATATCTTCATTTGAAGAATAGATTAAATTAAGAAATTATAAATACATAAACATATCAACTATTAATTAATATTTATTTACAATGAATAATTTGCTGCTTTCGATGAAGGGACACACTGATATCTAATAATAGGAAGGTGGCTTACCAAATTGCATCATCTGTGCATTTTCATATATCTGCTTCCCTGGCACTTAAATACCCATGAATTTGATTATAAAGAAAGCCATAAGTTTAAAAAAACAAACATTTAATTGACAGTTCATTTTAAAATGAATGTAGTATATTACTGGGACCGTGGCCAATATCTTGTTGCATCCGTGGCGGGGCCAGCAGGCCACTGGCGCCTTCTGGCTGGCGCGGCGCGGCCCGGCCCGGTTGGCCGACCAATTTGCCTGATGCGTCCGCGCCGCTACTCCCGACTGTGCTCGATTACTAAGCACACATCGATCACCTGGCAATTTCCTCCACATGTTTTATGTCACTTTCAAATTAACTTAAACACATTTTTCAGATAGTACATTTCAAGTATCATTGTTAAAGCGCATAAAAATACACGCTACAACATCAAAGGTGCAGCGTTATTCATTGTCAGCTTTTTGGAAAACGTCACAAAATGTACTGAACAAATTGAATAATAATCTTAATTAACCTAGCTTACAGTGAATTGAAACAACATTACTAAGAGGAACATGTTACTTGGTAGAACGTATTACTTAATTCTTCCAAAGGCTTGTAATGGGTTAAAGGCCTTCGGCCTAGCCACCTAGCATCAAGTTTTCTAATTTGTATGTAATAATTACCTATTAAATAAAAATAAAATAATTCTTCCAAAGGCAAAAAAAATAATAATAGAAGGTTAATATACAAAATATAAAATTGCACATATTCATGTACACATTTATTTATTTAGTCATTTAAGATTGTAGAAGATAGAAAAGTAACTTATTTAAATTTAATTTTAACTCACGTATTCTTGAAAACCATTTGGAATAATTAACCATAAATTTTGGCAAATGATTTTTGGACGATTGACAGAATAAATGCCACTGGAACTTTTGTTGCAAACATATAGAACAGAATGTCCATAATTGAGAAATTGAGTACTTGCTCAGAAATATTTTTTTAAAGTTATTATCACTTTGGTCACTACTCAAAACAGAAATGAAAAGTACTGAATTTTTGTGAAAGAAAAACGTTTACAATTCGGTTATGAGAGCTCGAACAGAACCTTCAAAAACACTCCACACACCGCGCTCTACCTTTCCTTCCTCACCGTGTTCCCTTACCTCATACATACACTTACATGCACTATACTACCACATGTCGGGGGAATGTGGGCAGTTTTGAGCTTGACCCAGCTTGGGGAATCACTGGTGGGGAATACCCTGCAAGTCAACGTGTGGTTTAGCGGCGCATCTCATGCTTCCTACCCGGATGTAGCAACCCCGCCATCTACCCGGATGTAACACGTACTACACCCACGGGACTGACGCATCAGTTGAGGCGCCGAGAAACTCAGAATAACGAATGATTCAATCAATCAAACAACCAACAGATTCACATATTCTTCAACGTTCTATAAAGATATGCAATATGATTTTTTTGGGGCAGAAAACAAAACTTTCTAAAAAATTTATATCCTGATTTTTCCGCTTTAAATACGTAGTTCAATCTGATAATTGACAAATAATAGTTTGTAAACTTGATCTATGTTTTTATTGATTAAAAACCGAATAATATTTGAATAACCAGTGAAAAATATAATTGTTCAGCTTAAAATACCTATATGAAGTTAATAGTGCAAGGGAATACAAATCGAGGAGCTTTTGTACATGAAATATATCCATCATTTAAAAATCCATCATTTTGCTTACGACAAACCAGTATCCATACACTAATGAATAATTTTTGGCCACATGTGGATCAGAACAACGAGAATAGAGGCAATAGAGTAGTCAGAATGTGAAAAATTAATAATGAGTACATTTGAAGCAAAAAAGCAACTTCACGACTGAATTTACGCGCAAACAAACAACTGCAATTAAAAGAATCTAAATACGACTTCGTCGTAGTTACCTTAATCTTGCACAGTTTTACAGTAGATTCTACACAGTTTGATATTTTCCTGAACTCTATTTCATCATTTTTATAATATTAACTTTATTAAGATCATAGACTTCTTAGTCTCGAGCAACTTGTCTCCTTCTCTCCGTCACTCACAGTTAGTAGACCACATTACGTCCACCAATCGAGTTGAGGCGTTAGAAAAGGTTGTGCTAGCTCCATTATTCACAAATTATGTATTTTAAAGACTTGCAAAAAAATTAATATAGGAAAAGTAAAATTTTGATAACAGAGATTTTCAAACGAAATCTGTTCCAAAAATTAGTTCTTTCAAAATGACTATGCACAATTTTGTGAGAAACAAGTGTTTTTCATGTAGTTTCTGCTTGAAGGTAAGGCAATTTATTTTTTACAAAAATTCAAAAACGGCTTCAGTTTTTTTCTTTCCATGGATAGAGAAAAGGACGTTTATAAATGGTGCAGGTCTCATTTTCGTTGAACTTGAAATTGAACTTGAATTTTCGAAAATTGCATAAGAAGACATAAGAGAGCACTTTAATTTTCAAGCGTCGGGACACGCGCGTTTTTCCGACCGTAGGCTGCGTGTTGTTTGAAAGAACTGTTTTCAATTCCTTATGGATCTCTTGTATGGTGCACGTGAAACGCTAGCACAGGCCCTGCGACCGTCTAAGCCTTGTCGATTCTTCATTCTCAGGGGCGTCGGCAGCCTGAGCTCGCATGAAGCCGGGCAGCCGAATAATCGCATGGCGGATATCGGGTTATGATGCGTTTCCAATCCCGCCCGCCCGCCCGCCCTTTCGCCCCTTCGCCCGCCAATGGCAGGCGGCGCAGCAGCCGCCCCGTTGCCATGGAGACGCCATCGCACACACGCGCCCGCATCTCCGCACTTCCTCCGCCGCCCCCCCCCCCCCCCCCCCCCCGGCGCTCGAGAAGCCGCCGCCGCCGCTTGAAAAATTCAGCAGGCGACGCCCCTCTCCGACGGCGCGCCGCCGCCTTCGGCTTTTCCAAATCCGCACAAAGGCGGAGAGCGCGCGAGAGCGGCGGAGTGCGAGGTGACAGGGCGTGGAGGCCCAATCGCAGACGCTGCCGCCAAATGAGACGAGATTTGGGGAGCGCAGCGATGCGGCCGGCATACACACACACACAAATCGCAATTGCAGTTTTCCTCACTTGATTGATTGATTGCTAGTGATTCCGGGCGCGTCAATTACTGAGGTCATTAGTCCCGTTAGTGTAGTTCATGTTGTGTCATAGGGAGGTGGCGGTGATCGTCATCCACTGGATGGCGAGATCCGGCGCCGACCTACCCTCGGGTAGCGGGTTTTTCCCTCAACCGGGTATCTCCCACCAGCGGGGCACCGCCCCAGCCGGGACAAGCTCTAAGCTCCCAACCAGTCTCCTGGAATATGTCGTAGTGTAGTGCATGTTAGTGTGTGTGTGTGTGTGTGTGTGTAAGGGGAGAGGATGGGACAAGGAAGAGGAAGGAAAGATCGCGCACGGTCCGTGGTCCGTTTGTTAGAGTACTGCTCCGGTGTTCGCCTGGTGTTAATCGGAGAAACCACGGAAAACTACCAATCAGAGCGGCCGGACGCTAGAATTCTCCTCCAGACAGCGGCTGAATTCGACCTAGCTGAAAAGCTAGAGTCGAAAATCCTGCCGCCGTCAGGACTCGAACCTAGGACTCCCCGTCAGAGGCACTACCGCGACATCAGTTGATGCACTGAGCCACCGCACCCGGTTTTCCTCACTTCATTCCTGACAACTAGGCCCACCATATTCCGACCGAATCATGTCACAAAAAAAAATAACATAAGTGGCCCGCTTCTTAAAAAGTCATTTCTTGAATGAATTCAGAAAAGAGGCGATGTCAAGTCACCTTCTTCCCTCCTGCCCGAAATCCTTTCTGGGCTCGACCCGACTTGCAAGACGTATACGAAGAGGAAACCACATATTTGAAGAGAACACATCTACGTAGGTGAACAAGTGTTATCGCCATATTTCGGATGAGAATATTGAATAAGCCAGTGTAAGGTAAGACCAACAGATGCAAAATCAAAATATTATTACTGATAAATCAGCAGATGTCAGTAGGAAGGTCATTCCGAATGTTTTCATATCTGTTTATTTTCTTCTTTTTCATTCTCAATGAACCTTAAACTACTCCAATTATAACAAAATTAACTGGTGACATGTTTAAGAACAAAATCGAGGCAATATTTCTTTAAAAATAAAAACTAGTGGCCCTACGGATTACCTGAGACATTCTGGAACTAGTTTCCTTATCTCTGTAGCCTTGGATAGCTATCCGATATTGCCGCACCCTCTTCCGCAGTGCGACAGGCACACTGACTGACAGACATTCTGATGCACAGGCAAACTGGTGGACCACCTGACAAACAGACAGACATAGTTACTGATAGATTAACGGATGGACGTTTTGACTTAAACCGATTTTTCCGTATTAAGAAACCAGAAAACGTTGGTTCTGATTACGCTGATTAATCAGGGATCCAGCAAACGAAGTTTTCTGTCTAAAACGGCATTTTTCATCGAAGCATATTCTCCGTATAAGTACAAACGTACAATAAGAGAAAATGAAAACGCAGATCTGGAGATAATGATGCATCTATACATGGAAATAATAAGCTTGTCAACACAACTGCCATTTATCTTAAAACTAAAAAGATTTTGTTTTAAAGTCAATTCGAATTGAAATGTCTCTATCAGTCAGCTGATCGTTGTTTGGAGCAAATTGTGTGATACCGTTGTCGTAAGTCACAGAAAATACTTGTCCAAAGCCACTAGATGTACAACATGGTTTTAGTCGGCTCTCAGGATCAATCACAGTACCCAAGAAAAACTTACAATAAACATTTTAAAGAGAATTTCACCGAAAAAAAACGAACAAATAATGAATCCGCCAGTTTCTTCCCCACTTTTTTTTGTGGCCTTTTCATTAAAAGAGCTTCTCGTGCAAAGAAGACAACTCACCCCGTCGTCCACCCCTCCCGCTCTGTCTCCCTCATCCTTCTCTCCCCCTCCCCCACCCCCACCCCCACGCCCCGCCCCCTCCCGCAGCGTCGAGCACGCAACGCGACCTCGCGCGATAACCAGGACTCGGAGGCGATAATTAACAGCGGACGCGCGGCGCGTGGCGGTTTGAGAGAGAGGGAGAGAGAGAGGGAGAGGGAGAGTGAGGGAGAGGGAGAGGGAGCGGAGGAGAGCCATCGCGCGCCGCTGCCTTGGACTAACGACCATTTTCCGCCCCCGCGCGCTAGGCCAGGTGCCGTTCAAAGCGCCCCCTGGATGGCTCTCGTTAAATTGCTGCGATGCGCGGACACACTGGGGCCACGCCCCCTCGTGCTCATAACCGTTTCGTTCTTTCAATTTGAGTTATTTTTATTTTTGTTTTTCTTCTAATTTTTATTATGTTTTAATTCTTACATTATAATTTTATTTTTTATTTTTAATTAATATTAATATTATAATTTTTTTCAATAATTTGCTTTGTTAAATTCTTTCTTAAACTCCACATTAAGGATCATCTTCATCCTCATCGTCATCTTCAAGTGGCCTGCATCACTGACAGTCAATATGGAAATCTATTATTATAAAATTATATATAATTCTTCTTCTTATTCCTATTCTTCTTCTTCTTCTTCATCTTATTATTATTATTATTATTATAACAGTCTTTTGGAGAAGTCTTTAGAGAAGTCAAGTGCCAGTTATTGCCCCAAAAGTGATATTGATTCTCATTTCCTTTAGTAAGGTATCCATTGAGAAGAAACATCAGTCGTACTCGAAATTGTCACAAACGAGCATAAAATTAAATGTTTGAATTGAAATTATCTAGCGCTCCTAACCATGTTTACTCAAGAGTGCAATAATTGCATCAACGTTCTAGGTTCACGTTAGGAGGTTTAACAGAGAAAAATTTTTTTCTGTTAAAAGAGCTGCCTACCCGGAGGAGAGACTTGCTACTTT
Source organism: Teleogryllus oceanicus (assembly GCA_964035755.1). Classification (NCBI taxonomy): domain Eukaryota; kingdom Metazoa; phylum Arthropoda; class Insecta; order Orthoptera; family Gryllidae; genus Teleogryllus; species Teleogryllus oceanicus. The sequence continues at coordinate 5,916,000 of CAXIVR010000005.1, forward strand.
CTTACATTATTGGTGCGCATAGGCAACAAATAACAAAATAATTTAATTAAATATAACACAAAGCGAAAACAAGCAAAGATTTGATAATATAAACATATTTCCACCCCGTGGCAATAATGTTTATACAAGGCAGAATTTAAAAATAAAATAAAACCTGAAATAAAGGAAAAAGTATATATAAAATGTGTATGAAATGTGTGTAAACTGAAAAATTCAAATCTCGGTTGTTTGGCAGAAAACATACGGCAAACTTATTTTCATTCTTCGTTATATTTCGAGTACGCTCTGTGCTTACCCAGCTCAGGACTTCCCAAGCAGGCAAGAAGCTCGTGCGGGGCCGGTTTGACCCGCCTTCCCTGTAGTTGAGTGTTATTATCTTATTATTCCATATTATTCATAACTTTCTATCACAATATTCAGTAATGAATTAAACGTTTTTCTTATTTTTTCATTGCCTTTATTTTGTTTCATCTTTCCATGTACTTCCCAGATTATAATCACTTTGAGACAATTACTTGAAAATCAATATGCACACTTCATGCAGATGTACTGAACATGGGCACTAGAAAATCGTTTTATGGCACAAGTATGTTCTTTGTTACAAATTCTCTCGAAAGTATAAATGAGTTACATGAAAAAGTGAATAATGCCACAATAACAAAACATGGAAATACGCGAACAATTTATATTAAATTATACATCTATTGTCCTCTGAATTACTTCTGGTTATCCCAAGCATCTCATGTAAATACTGTTTGAAATCGTCAGAAAATAAAATGTACATCTTAGTAAATTGGTAAGAAACGGAACAAACGCTCGTTAAATTCCCACGGGTGGCAGAACAATCGAGATAAAGCCCTTCGCTGCGTGCGAAGGTAGCGCCCTCCGTGCACCTCCCTCAGCCCTTTGCCTCCGCACCGCAACCCTTCAGCCAGCAGCAGCAGCAGCGCCGGCCCTTGTGGGCTGAGCAGATTTGTATAAACTTGCCGGTGCATGAAATTACGTTTCATTCACCTGTAAATAAAATCTATAATACTAACTTCAAATACACCTATAAATTGACGAAAATCTAAGCAGTTTCTGGCGATGCGATAGCTTTCAATGGTTTCGCGAGATTTTCACGTAGACTGAAAATATACAAAAAAAAAAGAAGTAGCTTTGATTTTTGACTGAAACTGTTAATATTTGGTTATGCTAAATCGCAATTTCTCATTTCTCATGTTACAACTACATTCTCATACTTAGTGCGTCACTTCTGCACATCATTCACAGGTTTAAGTGGCTCAGAACGCCAACTGATGTCCCTCTAGTGCTCCTGATCGGAAGGTCCTAGGGTTGCACTCCCGACGGTAGCAACATTTTCAACGTTAGCTAGATAATTGGGGCGAATTCAGCCTCTGAAGGAGAATTCTAGATGCTCGCTGCTCTGATCGGTAGTTTTCTGTGGTTTCTCCGATCAATACCAGGCGAATGCCGGAGCAGTATCCCTAATTTCCCTTTCTTCTCCTTTTATCATCCCCTTACAGTAACATATACGTGCAGTACACTATCACAAATGTCGGGAGACAAGTCGGGGAACTTGCCCTGTTGGGGCGGTGCCCCGCTAATTGGAGATACCTGGCTGGGGAAAAACAGCAAACTGACGTGTAGGTAGGCGTCGGATTTCACCATCCACCGGAGAAGAACACCTCTTCCCGTGATAAACAACATACACTACACTTACCGGGCTAATGAACATGGCTGTTGACGCTCCTGAACACACGAAATTATCAATCAATCAACCTATTGTGCAAAGTTTTGCGAAAGCTTTGAGTATTCATGTGGCTCGTTTAAGAACTATCAAGTTTTGCTGATCTAGCCCCCTTCCCCCCCCACCCACACACACACCGGACAGCAGACACATACACATCCAACAGCACATATTTTGCTACTGGTGGCCAGTAGTTTCAATTTTCAGTGACATTGAATACATATTCACTTTTAAAGATTCATCTTAACGACTTTGAAGTGAATTTTGAAAGTGAGTTTCTTTATACAAAGTAGCCGAAATAAGTATTACGGAGTGAATATTTCTGTTTGTACGTCTCACCTTCCTGACTAACGATTGCTTGTCTGCTGCGCTTTGCTCTTGTGTCACCTTTCCTCCTCGATTCCATCGATTTTCCTTTTCAAAGCAAGGTCCCTTGTCATTCTGAATCACATCATTCCACCCTGAGTATTAGCGTTTCCTCGTGTTACTTACTCTTTACGGAAAACAATTAAAGCACAGCTTGAACATTCTCCCGCAGCCCCACGAACGCCCTCAGAAGCATTTTTTCAGTTTCCGTTAAATAACGTTTTCCTTTACTTGTTTCTACTGCTGTGGCTCTGAATACACATTCTTAATCCTCAATTCTCTTGCTCATTGTAATGACTCCTGACTTTGAATAGTTCTTACATTAATATAAAAAATATTCTGACTCATTTCAGTTCTCTAACTAATAACACGGACATATCGTGATGGCCCGTTCGCGAGAACGTTTTTGAAAAGCAGCTCTGCATCTAGAAAATTAAAACATATGTGGAATACATGTTATTAGTTAAATAAAAAGAAAGTGGCTTCTTTGAAGTAACTCAAAGAAAGTTCTTTGAGTTACTTCAAAGAAGTGAGTCAAGATAGTCCGCATCTCTATTTTGGTGCAAAATGTGTTGGAAAATTTACGTTGACTGGACTCAAGGATGATGATTGCGGAGGCCGAATTCCAGAGCCTCGGCCGTTGACTTGGAAATGAGCGAAGTAGTAAGTCAAATTTATGTACCAAGCGACTTTTCTGCTAAAGTTGCAGCAACGCAAAGTTGCAGGTCACGCAACTACCTTAACACCCACACCTTTTTGAATCATCACCCATTATACCATTCCACACGACTTGCATTTATCCATTTGCTTTATCCGTTCGTGAACAAAATATTAGGTCCTCGCTGTCCTGCTGTGCAGTCAGCTAGAAAACGACCCTGCTCGTCTTCCTTCGTTCCTTATCTTCGCCTAACATTTCTCTTAACTTTAAGTTGGCACTGGTGTTTCCTCAGCGCGTTGAATTCCCTCAAAGAGCACACACGCCGCCATTTACGCCTCCACATTCGCCTTCCGCGCCCCCGCAGTCTTCGCCCGCCGCCCCGACCCTGCGGAACACCAGCGCGGTAAACAGCCGCGCAGCAGCCTCGTCCCCCCGCCCCCCACCGCCGCTCCGCCACTGCTTCCACCCCCGCTCTACCTTCCCCCCCCCCTCCCCCCCCCCCGTCACCACATTGCACCCCCCCCCCTGCCACCATCTCAGCCTCCACCTCCGGCTACTCCTCCGCCACCACACTTGCCTCCGCCACCGCCAGCGCCTCCGCCTCCACCACCGCCTCCGCCACCGCCTCCACCACCGCCACCTCAACCGCCACCGCCTCCGCCTCCGCCTCCGCCCCTGCCGCCTCCGCGGTCTCTCTCTCCGCCTCCGCCGCCCTCGCGTTCGCCTCCGTCACCGCAACCGTCTTATCCTCTGCCTCCTCCGCTAACGCCTCCGCCACCGCCTCCGCCACCGCCACCTCAACCGCCACCGCCTCCGCCTCCGCCCCTGCCACCTCCGCGGCCTCTCTCTCCTCCCTCGTCGTCCTCGCGTTCGCCTCCGCCTCCGCCCCCGCAACCGTCTTATCCTCTGCCTCCTCCGCTAACGCCTCCATGCCCGCAACCGCCTCCACCCCGCCACTGTCGCCCACCGCCCTCCCCCCCCCGCCACCGGTCCCGTATCTGCCTCCCCTTCCACCTCCGCTACCGCCTCCGCCTCCACCCTCGCTTTCGCCACCGCCTCCACCTCCACCCCAGCCACCCGTATCTGCCCTCCCCGCGCCCTCCGCCTCCACCTCCGTGCTCGCATTCGCCACTGCTTCCACCCCGCATCTGACGCACTTCCGCTCCCCACAACGCGTCCCCGCCTTCCCTCCACCTCCGTCACCACATTTGCATCCGCCACCGCCTCTGCCCTGCCACCATCTCAGCCTCCACCTCCGGCTACTCCTCCGCCACCACACTTGCCTCCGCCACCGCCAGCGCCTCCGCCTCCACCACCGCCCCGCCACCGCCCCCCCCGCCTCCGCCTCCGCCCCTGCCGCCTCCGCGGTCTCTCTCTCCGCCTCCGCCGCCCTCGCGTTCGCCTCCGTCACCGCAACCGTCTTATCCTCTGCCTCCTCCGCTAACGCCTCCGCCACCGCCTCCGCCACCGCCACCTCAACCGCCACCGCCTCCGCCTCCGCCCTGCCACCTCCGCGGCCTCCTCTCCTCCCTCGTCCTCGCGTTCGCCTCCGTCACCGCAACCGTCTTATCCTCTGCCTCCTCCGCTAACGCCTCCACGCCCCCGCCACCGCCACCTCAACCGCCACCGCCTCCGCCTCCGCCCCTGCCACCTCCGCGGCCTCTCTCTCCTCCCTCGTCGTCCTCGCGTTCGCCTCCGCCTCCGCCCCCGCAACCGTCTTATCCTCTGCCTCCTCCGCTAACGCCTCCATGCCCGCAACCGCCCCCACCCGCCACTGTCGCCCACCGCCCTCCACCCCGCCACCGGTCCCGTATCTGCCTCCTTCCACCTCCGCTACCGCCTCCGCCTCCACCTCGCTTTCGCCACCGCCTCCACCTCCACCCCACTCCCAGTCACCATCTCGTATCTGCCCCACCGCGCCCCCATCTGCCCTCCACCTCCGTTTCCGCCTCCACCCTGCTTTCGCCTCCGCCCCCGCCACCGCCACCGCCTCCGCTTCCGCCTCCGCCGCCGCCCCCGCGGAACGCCAGCGCAGTAAACAGCGGCGCAGCGCCTTGGCCGCCGCCCGTCGGCGCGTCGAGGCGTGCGCGGCCGCATTGATCTCAGCGAAAAGATGAAACTCGGCGTCTCTCTTGCTTTGACGCCGCTCTCTCTCTCTCTCTCTCCCTCCTCTCGTCTCCTCCGCCGCCGCCGCCCGGGCTTTGTCCCGCCTCCACTTACCGCCCCGTCGCGAGGCGAGGCGAGGCGAGGCGACGCGACGCGACGCGGGCGCCCCCTTCCCCCTCCCACACCTCTCGAAAAGAAACCCTTCAAATGTTACAGAAGCGCCCGCGTCAGCGGGGTTTTCGTTAAGTTTTCTGTAAAGAAGAGAGAAGTTTTTTTCCCTCCTATATATATTTTTATTTTGCATAGCGCCAAGTGAAAGAGGGACGTATATAGCGCGCGGCCCGGCGACGGAGCGCCGGCGGGCGGGGAGCGGGGCGGGGCGGGGCGGGGCGGGGGCGGGGAGGGCGCTTGTTCCGCGCCGGCGGTGTGAGCGCCGCGGCCCCGCCCCAGCTGCGTGTCGGAGGCGTCCGCGGCGCGGTAGGGAGATGAAAAATATCGTAAGAAAAGAAAAGGAAGAGGTGACTGTGGCGTGAGCGTCGGCGCCGAGCAGGAGAGAAAAGAATAAAAAACACACACTCACACACGCGGAGGAGGAACTCCCCTCCATCGCCGCCCCGCCCCGCCCCTCCCCTCCCCGCCGCGCCCCGCCTCGCGCCGCACCGCGCCACCACCGCCGACTTCGGCGTCGCCGTATTCTTCTCATTCTCCGATTTTTTTTTCTTCTTTTTTTTCCTTTTTCCCTTTCTTCGGGGCTGGCGCCTGGGGCAAGACGCCTGCGTACGTTCCACGTCAATACTTCACATGCACCTCACGGGATTGGCGGGCGCTGGAGGCGGCGGCGGAGGGCGCGGTACCCCTCCGCCCCCCCCCCGCCCCCCCCCCCGGCCCCCGCGCCTGCGAGTCCTAATCGCACGCCGACTGAATGTTCCGTTCGCCCCAGGAGCCTCCTCTCCACGCGAAGAGGTCGCAAGCTGCTGCGTTTTTGCCGTTTGGTCAAAAATGGCGTTCGCGCGGGGCTGAATTCCGTATTGCGGGAGACGAGGTGAAGATTCAATACCGGCTGGTTAATAAGCGAACAATAGCTTTCAAATTAGGATTCCAGTGGAAGAATGGGAGAGATGACTCATGATCGTTGATACACAATCAACGATAGAAATTTCGATAATCTTTACATGTAATAATCACCATCCGGATAGGGTGGCAAAAACGTCCATTATTCTGGCATGAAATTACTTTCCCTTAGCCCAAGAATGTCAAGACGGCTAGTAATGTAACTGACTGATTACACTTCGCAGGCGCAGCATCCGAGCAACAGTGGTACAATTTGAAATCAAGGGTACACAAATTTTGCCAGGATGACGGTACGGCACTGGATATCTGACCCGTGTCCACTGGCAAAGTCAGTTGACAGTTACTGTACCAAATTTCGAGATAATAATTTCCGTTTCCTCAACTAAAGCCAAGAAGTGATCCATTGAAATGGAATATTACAGAACCAATGTTTCAAATTGTCCACTGAAAGTAAAATTAAACAGATTTTAAACGAAAGTATCTTGATTTAGTAATTGCGATAACTGTGTGCTTAATTGCATTAATTTCCAACGTTCCGCTTAGAAAGTTTCACAAAGATTCTTCTAATAATCAAGCAATAATAGCAGAATATAGGCATGTATAAATCTCAATTCTTTGGTACAAAACACCAGGCAGACATACTTTTGTACCTAGCAACCATTCTTTGTGATATTTCGACCGCACTTTGTACTTACCTTCCTTGCTGCAGCTTGTTTGGGTACACTAGTCTCATGGTTGTGACCGGGAGCGGTAGCTCAGTGCATCAACTGATGTCACCAGCGCCTCTGACCGGGTGGTACTAGGTTCGAGTCCTGACGGCGACAGGATTTTCGACACTAGCTGTTCAGCTAGGTTGAATTCAGTCTCTGCCTGGAGGAGAATTCTAGCGGCCGGCTGCTATGATCGGTAGTTTTCCGTGGTTTCTCCTATCAACACAAGAAACAATAAACAGTACAGACCGAAAATTTACAAACTATATGGAAGTAAACATTGAAAAATAAGATATTATTGATGGTATTATTTATATATTATGTATTATTTAGGAACCGTGTATCAAGTACTGAGTGTTTTATGTATATGCGGAATACTAAGTACTCATTTTACCTGTACGACGTGGCTTTTGCCCTTTTTGTGGCCGAGCAGGCTAAAATACCTAACTAAATAAATATTTTACATAAATTTCACTTGTATTGCAATTAACTTTTTGCAATTTTTGCAATTATTCGAACAGCAAAAAGTTTACCGAAAATGAGACTACTACCATTTTTACCGTCCTATGATACATGGGATGAGAAAATTTAAAGAAAAAATTTAGAGTCGTTTTTGGGAAAATAATTGTTTCAAAAAATAAAAAGAATCCTCTATTTCACCCACAATTACTCATATTTTCGAAAAATTGTACATGAGCATATTTTAAAATCTGTTTTTGAATTATAGATTTTATTTAAAAAGATCTCTATCTTCAATTTTGTACTTGTAGGGAAACGCCGAAAATTTTTTAAACTTTGGCAATTTTCGAAAAATCAAGCAGTTCACTAAAAATGAGACGAACCATTCTTTTAAATGATCTTGCTTTATGCTCTCCGAGGACAAAGGTTAAAGAAAAGTTTGGAGCGATTTTGAGAAAATATTGAGGCTTCATGTAAAGTACCCAAAAAATCAAAATATATATTTGCAACTCATAGGGGCTCGAATTCCTTTAAAACGACCCGGAAATATAAATTGAAGTTTTAGAGAAAATCGGCTTTTGGCGCTAGAGTTCACCCTACACAATCAGAGTGATGGACACACACGTTTGCAATCAATAATTTTATCAGTATCAAGGACCTACAAAAATTAATTTCAACTACACATCGTATTAGAGAAAGTAATTTACTATGTATTTTGAGACGATTTATTCATTATTTCGTTCCCTGGGTCACTCAATAAGAGTTTTTCTGCTGAAAATGTGGTGTTTTCCGGCGCACGATTACAATAAGTTTTCTCACGAAGTAAGACGCGAAAGTAAAAATGATGGGCTTGGAGAAGTAACAAGGTAATCCCCATCATTCGCAACAATTTGTCGCTGTTTGTAAATGTTCAGATCTCGATTTTCTTCGTTACAATCAACTTGTAATTGCCTCAAATCCTTCATCAACACGACATGCAGTGAGAAGATAACTAACATTTCCTCCAACATCAGATACAAACATTTACTACTAGCGGGAGTACTATCTGTGGAATATCTTCTTCCTGCTCCAAGCCCTTCAACTAATATTTCGCATCACACATTTGTACTTCCCGATTCAAAGCCAGTGGAGAATAGTATTCACATCACTGTTTCCCCAGCTCGAGCCGAGGAGCTGCTGGTGCCAAATGCAAGTTCAGTGTTCACTTCCCCAGGAGCCCTTTCTGCGCGGGGCTCCCTGCTTGTCGGAAGCAGAGGCTGCGAGAGACGCCGCTGCAGCTGAGAAGTTTCTGAAAGCGCCCGCCCGCACGGCCAACGCGTCTGAAAGGCAGCGCTTTTGATCGCAGCCGCGCCAAGCCCTGCACTCGCAATTTTAGGGAGAAGTAGTTTCCTTGACGCGGTAATAACTTCACTTTGAAGTATTTTTTCCAACCCTTTAGAGTGACAATCCAATCGAGATATGGATGTACCTAGGATTTTAAAAAATGGTAAAATACGTGTGTCTTGAAAAAGTTTAAATTTCTATTTTTCACAAAATTCTCAGGTGGCTGTTTTTCAAAAATCAATAATCACATTTTTTAGTTGTCTGTGTTTCAAACCTCAATAATCACCATTATCTTCATCAACTATCGTGATTTTTGGCAATCCTAATAAAGATAAGAACTTTAGAGAAGAAGAAATTTATTTAAAAGGGGTGAGGGGTCTCTCCTGGGCAATAGCATCAATAACAGTACAATTACTTCTAAAGGAACGAATAAGATCCCGGTAGCTTCCGGAGAGCACAAAAAATAGTGTGAAATGAAAACACAATAGCAGATCCAAAATGGAGATCACAGAAACACTTCATACTATTCATACCGTTGGATTGTTTTCGCGGAAAAGTGATAGTTGCATATTCGCAGAATAAACATATTTGACTCTTAAATGACAAAAAATTGATTTAGCGTAAATTACTCTGAAAATTATTTTTTCGACGACTTAAAAAGTTGAACGATGCCTTTTCATTCAAATATTATACTGATTGTAACCATTGTGTGTTGACTGATGGCCGGGAGCAAAACTGTCGAAACCGACTGATGCCTCATGAAAAAAACAGGTGCGACTGCAATATGCAATGTCACCTGGAGGTATTAAGGTTCGAGTCCCAACACGAACTATGTTGAATTCTTTAGCAGTCTGGAGGAGGATTGTAGAGGCTGCATGCTGTAGTTGGAAGTTCTCCATGATTTCTCCTATCAGTTCCAGATGAATCCTGGATCACTACCTTGACAAACTAGCTATAGACCGCACGCGATATTTCCGTCCTCATTCTTGCCTCCGTCTCTCAATTTACACACACACACACACACACACACACACACTCACACACACACACACACAATACATATACACACATTCATGTACCTCACAATAATACACACTATACGCACTCTTACAGACACTATACATATGGAGACATCTGTAGGGAGCTTAAAGCTTGTGCCGGCTGGAGCTCATCAGCAGGAGCAGCTTCGCAAGTGGAGATGGAGTTGGGCGTTGGATCCCAGTAGCCAGCAAGGGAGGAACATCCAACCTCCAGGCATGTAACACGCACTTCACTTACGGGACTAACGACTAGAGAAGTTGACGTGCAATATAATCAGCCGCTGAACGCCGGGGCGGCTGCTGGGGGGGGGGGCGGGGTCAGCGGCCGTGGCTGAGGCGGGAGAGCAGCGGAATTCTTAATGGGGCGCGGGAATGAAGAGCTCGGGGCTAAATTAAAGGAGAGCCACTTGCGAGGGTTACAAGAGCTTCGGCCAGCTGCTCTCTTAAAAGATGCCTCCATTAAAACGAGCCAGCGAATCCTGTACTGCCCGCGTTCAATTGACTATTTTTATGTTCCCTTTTCTAAAAACGTATTCAATACGGAATTTAATATTTTAAAAAAAGGTTAAAAAGTTTTACTTGAGCTGTAATATATTTAATTCACAATAAATATATCGTCACAAATGAATGTCAAAAACTGAAAACAAAAAATTGTCTTTATCTTGTTACAATTTTATAATTTATACCTTAACTTTATAATTATCTCTTATATACGTATATAATATGTATGTATCTTTATCTTCTTATAACTTTAAATACGTATATTAATAAATCTTTTACAGCACTACTTATATTGCAATTTGGTATATTAATTACAGAATAATGGATAGAGTAAGTTATGTGAAAAAGAAAGGTTTATCAAAGGGTTTTTTCTCCAATTTTAAGTAGTATATGACAATGTGGGGATCACAGAATTTTGAAAATGTGCACACAATTCACTTTACCCCATAGCACGTCATACGCAGTTTTTAACTGCTTTTTTGACGTAAAATAAATATATAAATAAGTAATAAATCAAAAAAGTTGTCTTCCCCAAATAAGCTTTAATGTTATACAAATGTACAAAAGTGACCAAGAAACATAACTATTTGACAACACGTGCGAAAATACTTATAAACATTAAAATACATTGTTGAGAGTGCTTTGAACCTCTGAAATTAAACTTTCCGACGGTTATAAACAAAACCACAGCCTTCTAAAGGAATTCGTTCCAACTCGTGACCTGCAGAAGCAAATGTTCTGCTGTCGATTGTGTGTAAAATTGGAGCAGCAAAAATTGGCTGTTCTGAAGCGACTCACGTGAATGCGTAAGTTTCTTTCTTCTTCAACGTCAGTTGTGTCGTATGGTTTGGTTTGGTTTGGTTTTTTCGTGTTTCCGGCATTCCGGGCGCATTGATTTGGTCATTAGTCCCGTTAGTGTAGTGCATGTTTGTTTCTCGTGAGATGGCGGTGGTCTTCCCCCGCTGGATGGCGAGATCCGACGCCGACCTACAGTCGGCTAGTGGGGTTTCCCCCTAACCAGGACTCTCCCACCAGCGGGGCACCGCCCCAGCCGGGACAAGCTCTAAGTTCCCGACCGGCCTCCCACAATATGTGGTAGTGTGGTGCATGTTAGTGTAAGTGTGTATGTAAGAGGAGAGAATAGGACAAGGAAGAGGAAAGACAGATCGCTCGCGGTCCGTTGCCCGTTTCGTAGGGTACTGCTCCGGCATTCGCCTGGTGTTGATCGGAGAAACCACGGAAAACTACCGATCAGACCAGCCGGCCGCTAGAATTCTCCTCCAGGCAGCGACTGAATTCGACCTAGCTGAGAAGCTAGTGTCGAAGATCCTGCCGCCGTCAGGACTCGAACCTAAGACCTCCCGGTCAGAGGCGCTGCAGTTGTGTCGTATGTGTGACGAAATAAGTGAAAAAATACAGTAGTAAGAACAAATATAAGAAATTGTCGATTAACATAATCAGGCAATAGCGTTTTTCAGTCAAAATCGAAACTTTTTCATTTTTTTTATTTTTCCCAAGTTCCTGGGTATCCAACAAAACCATTCACACTTCTTGCATGGCCAGAGGTAGCCTAATTTCTGTTATTTTTGTACGAATATTCGAAATAAGCAATGAAGATATTTTATATAAAGATTTGTGTGACAAACTCGGCAGTCATTTTGACAAGTTTATGACACTTTGACAGGTAAGTATATAAATATTTATTCAAAGATGTCCTGTTTTAAGTTACATAATAAATTACACATCAAATTGTTCAGAAAATCCTGAATATTTAAAGAAAACTGTAAGACAAAATGTGAAATTTCTGAAATTTTTCTTCATGACTCCTGTTCCCAACTCACACCCAAAAAATCGTCAATTTTCTTCTCCTAATTTGGACATTAAGTGTTATATACATAGTGCAACATAGTGAATTGGACATTGGAATATTTGCAGAAAAATGGGTTTATTTTGAAATTCTTATTTACCTTTGTTTAAAACATATGTTTACTCATATTTTTGAGGTTGAATTAGGATTTAATGTTGTCGAAAATATACAGACCTCAAATCAAATAATTAAATTGAATTTTGAAATTTAAGCAACAACTTTTAGGCATCTCTTGCAAAACACTCAAACCACTTATTAAATGACATGTTCTTTCTATTTTCTAAAATCTAAAGATACCTAGACACTTGTAAGCATGGACCAGCAGAAGTAATGTGACATGTGTAATGACTCAGAGGTATGTACGAGCGATTTCTGAGATTCAGTATTTTCTTCTTCGTACTTGCTTAGGACGATATTTACTTTGTCGATTTGTATCAAGTGACTTCTCACTCTTGGCTTTCAGATCAAAGAATAAGAAGTTCAAAATATGAGAAGTTACCTAACATTTATTTATTTATTTAACGTCAAAAATTGTAAAAAAGAAAGAAAATTAAGTGTATTGGAGAAGTACTGGAAGAAAATACCCAATTAATTTGCAATGATTTGGCTCTTACAAGAGAAAAAAGAGAGAAAAATTGAATGAAACGCATGTGACAGAACAACTAAATCGTTTCAACTGACATTTTAAAGAAAGCTACAGCGTGGGAAGATGAAAGAAATGATACTATTAAATACCTTTGTAATGTAATTGTAATGCAGTTGATTGGGCTGCTCATTTTTAATTTTTACCGTACATTTTTTCACACGGATTAAATGGAACTCATTAGTCATTACCCAAAAGAAAACTAGTACTAAAAGTATTATCAACTATAAACGGTGTAATAATAGCAATAGTAATAATAATGACCGTAAAGAAACAAAAAAAACAATGATGGAAAATATACATTATTAAGGTAGAAATAAGAGTTATACTTACAATAACGGGAAAATATTCAAACCTTGTACAAAATACATACAATTAACTACAGATGTGCAAAAGTAATGTGTACACTCCATGTTTAAAATGGAAACTATTCGTTTGGGGTAGACGTGGACATCATGTGTTAATAAGAAATTGTAAAATCTTGGTCCGGAATTCGATCAACATTTCAAACCGGTTTCGGTTGTTACTCGTAGGTTCTAATGTAACCGCTCAAACTCAAATAGTCGACTACATGGAATGCTGAAACTTCTGCTTCAGACTCTACCAACAAATTACAAACATGACGCATTCACAAACTTTGGACATTTTTTGAAAATTTTGAAAATATCCTAGGGGCTTCATGCAAAATACTCCCCAAAATTAAAATATGTGTTTCGAATTCAAGGCGTCACGACATCAGCTAGATTGATTGGGGATATCGATTTTGGAGAAAATAGGCTGCAAGCATTGACCATAGACTGACGGAGAGGCAGCCGTTTTGTCGTCAACCAGTTTTTCGATATGAAGGACCCAGAAAACAAATTCTGACAACACGATGTGTTAGCGATGTAGTTTATTATATTTATGAACAAGCTTTATCCACCTTTTCGTTACCAGTGCGTGGCAATAAGACTTTTGTGTCGAAAATTCGCCGTTTTCTTGTGCACAATTTCAATACTTTCGCTTGTTGCGTTCGTAAGGGCGAGAATGTAAAACTAGGAGCCGTTTTATAAGAATGTTAATGTTTATTTTTGAATTCACATAAAAAAAGAAATAAGAAAGATATATACTACGTATTAAGGCAAGAAAATTCTACATTTTCAGAGTCAGGAACACTCAAAACGCATATTCTTTTAAAACGGCACTTTTCCCCTGCAGCATTACAATATTTTAAGTACATTCCTCCTAGGAGAAATTAAAAATATGCTCACTGGAAAGCAAAACAAACGTTGATGGAGTTTCAATTAGTATTTTATTCGTTATTAGATGTAAATTAAAATTTAGCTGTTACCTTTTTTCTAAGACTTACGAGAAAAATTGCCTTTCGTAATACATTCTTGTCTTGAACACGCAGCTTGCTGCATGAGTATACGAGAATATTATCAAGTAGTGTTTGTTAATAATGGTACGACATTTAAATAGGTTTCTAAGACAGGAGAATTTCATAAAGAATCTAGGCTAAGAACAAAACTGTTTCACAAATCACTGCTATTACACTACAAGAGAATAAGTATAAACATAGGGGCGTGGAAACTACAACAATTAACAAGATCTGCTTCTGCTTACTATATTCTTTTTACTTTAACGACAAGTTCTGATTTTAAGCGTAAGTTCTTCACCCGATATCATGCGAGAAGCAGTGTATTCATGTTTTTCAGCCCTAAATCTATTATGGAAATGTAAATTTACTGTAAGAAATGGATCTCCGCGCTTCCGAAGTGCTCGCCAACAAACTAATTTATCCACTTCAGAGAAGCAAGAAATTACATCGATGTCCCGGAACGAAACAAGTTCAGAACGGTTCGTTTAGCCCGATAGGGTTCTTTTTATATTAACACATTCATCAAATGGGCCGAGAGCTGCTGCTCGGCGCCAGCCAGCCCCGTGTCCTTATAGGGCGATCTTTAATACAACGCAGCCTAATGGGAGATCCCGGACCGCGCCCCTCACATCCCCGGATGCGGACGGGACCGAGAGACGCTGCGTTGGCAACGGACGCGGAGAGGGCGGGAAAAGAAGCAGACACAAGGAGAGAAAAAGAAAAGAAACGTGGCGACGTTCTCGCAGGAGGAATGAGCGAAGCAGAATAATAAGTAGCTCACGAAAGAATCCACGGTAAGGAGGAAAGAAAGAAAATCATTTGAAGGGGAATAAGCGAGCTTTTTCGAGCGCTTTGACTATTTTGGTCATTATTACCGTAGCTGTAGTGCATGTTCTAGCCGTGAGATGGCGGTATTTCATCCTCTCAGGAACGTGGGATTCAGAACCGACTTGCACATCGGTTGACGTGGTTTCCTCCTCCACGTACATCCCCCAATGAGAAACCTCCCAGCCGGTATAGGCTTTAATTTCCCAGCTGATATCCCGTGTGGGTATGTAAGTGTAGTGCATTATATTGTAAGTGTGAATCAAAGGGTAGAGAAGGGAAAAACTGCGCGGTCGTTAGCCCAAATATTAAGACACTGTTCCAGCATTCGCTTGGTATTGATCGGTGAAACCCCGGGAAACAAGCTACCAGATCAATTTGGCTGCCAGAATTCTCCTCCAGAGTGCGACTGAATTCGACCCAATTGTGTAGCTGGAAGTAAGAATCCGCCACCATCGGGGCTCGAACCCCTGGTCAGCGACGCGTCAGAGGCGACCGCAGCGGCCCCTGAGCCATTGCAGCCGGCGTCAAAGGGGCGTGGCAGGTAGTGTTGGCAAATTTTACCTAAACATCGATACATCGATGTTTAGATACATCGCAAATGGTTTACAATGTCGAAGAAAACATGGACGAGAAAACATCGATGTTTTAATTACAGTCGACTCCGGTTATAGTGAACTTAAGTCACTGGCCCCGTTTCACTTACATTACAAATAAACATAAGAAGATTTGTTTATAGTGAACCTGAACCGCGGCTACAGTGAACGTAGGAAATACTCGTAAGTCCTGGATATTAATTAGATCTCGGATGTGATTAGGCTAGTAGAAGGGTCTTCGGAAAGTGGGACGGTGTTCCAACAGTGCAAGAGGCATTGCAAGATGTGAAGATAGCATTACAATACCTAGAGACAGAGGACAATGCAGAATCAAGTATGGAGAGAGTACGAACTCTGGGGAAGGTTATAGAGAAATTTCTAAAGAAAAAGTACGAAACAAAGAATTGAAAATAATGGATTTTTAACATATAAAGATATCGAAATTTTGAGACTGTGCTGTTCAAGTATTTTTGTGTATCTCTATATTAATAAAATCAATCGTTATGGAGAACATTTTTTAAATTTTGACATGGGATATAGTGAATCTCTAGTACAATGAACCAAACATATTAGTCCCCAGAAGTTCACAATAACCGGAATCAACTATATAGACTAATAAACATGCTACTTTCTTATCAATTTTTAATTACATTACGTAACTATAATTTATTGTTTGGTTATCAGCACGCTAGTAGTATGTAACAATGATCATCGAACGTAAAGAATACAATTAACAATAATGAACATCGTAATTTGCTATCGATGTCGTGTGTCACTGTTGATTCAAGCAATGACACGCCTGGCGATAACATACATTCATAACGCGAACAGCTCCCAAACTTCCTCAGATTGCACAAGCAAAATGTGCGGCGTGATGAAAGATGACTCAAAACAACGATATAGCTGCGGATTCCTGCTACTCCATAACGTGCTTAAACCCCTTTTTTTTAAACATCGATGTTTTTGCAACAAAATATCGATGTGAAGAAAACATGGGAAGCAAAATATCGATGTTAATATATCGATGTTTTCTTGCCCTCCCTGGTGGCGGGGAGAGAAGGCCCGCGGGCGCACTAAATCGCAATTAAGGCGCGAGCGACGCGACGAGCCCGTCCCATAAATCGGACGAAGACGCAGCGGCGGCGGCGACCACCCAAACAAATTGCAGTGGCGGCAATCGGCGGGCGTCACCGGCCCCTTCGCCATCCCCATCGCCGTCTCATCCGCCTTTCCGTCCTCGTCGCCATCTCCTTGGCCGTCCCCGTCACCATCCTCGACGCCGCCCTCGTCGCCGTCCCCTTGGCCGTTCATTGATTGATTGGTTTTTTTCGTGTTCCCGTGCGCGTCAACTGCTTTGATCATTAGTCCTGTAAGTGTAGTGCATGTTTTTTTCTAGGGAGATGGCGGTGATCTTCCCCCGCTGGATGGTGAGATCCGGCGCCGACCTACCGTCGGCTAGTGGGGTTTCCCCCTAACCTGGACTCTCCCACCAGCGGGGCACCGCCCCAGCCGGGACAAGCTCTAAGCTCCCGACCGGTCTCCCGGAATATGTGGTAGTGTAGTGCATGTTAGTGTGAGTGTGTAAGGGGAGAGGATAGGACAAGGAAGAGGAAGATCTGATCGCGCGCGGTCCGTGGCCCGTTTGGTAGGGTACTGCTCCGGTATCGGCCTAGTGTTGATCGGAGAAACCACGGAAAACTACCGATCAGAGCAGCCGGACGCTAGAATTCTCCTCCAGAGAGTGACTGAATTCGACCTAGCTGAAGAGCTAGTGTCGAAAATCCTGCCGCCGTGGGGAGTGGGAACCTAGGACCTCCCGGTCAGAGTCGCTGCAGTACATAGTTGATGCACTGAGCTACCGCTCCCGGTGGGGGCCGTCCTCGTCACCATTCTCGACGCCCCCCCACCGCCTTCGCTCCCTTCCTTTGGCCGTCATCGTCACCATCCTCGTCGTCGCCTTCGTCGCCGCCCCCTTGGCCATTCCCCCCCCCCCCGTCCTCGTCACCATCCTCAACGTCGCCCTCCTCGCCGTCCTCATCGCCGCCCCCTTGGCCGTTGGCGTCACTGGCCCCGTCGCCGACCCCGACGCCGTCACCGGCGCCGCGACGGCCGGCCCTTAGTCGCCAACTCTTTCTGAAGACGTGGAAACGGGGTTACAGTGTTGCCGAAATTCATTCAAATTTACAACATCTGGGGCAAAAAAGATTGTGTGAAACTGAACAGTGCTGCCTTCAAATTATTAAGGTTTTACACTAAATGAGAAGCATCAAGCCACGGGAGACCATTTAAGCAAAGCACGATTACTTTATTGTTCTTTTTATTCTTTACATTCGATAATAATTTTTAATAACCTACTACTAACATGCTGGCAATTAATCAATAAAGTATATATTTTACCGACATCGAAAACCCTTTAGCGATGTATCGAAACATCGATGTGTCGATGTTTTGGTAAAATTTGCCATCACTACCCCCCCCCATTGTTGCGGCACTGTGATAGTAGGCAGAATGGCGTTGGCGGAAATCGCCGCGACAAAGCGTGTTCAGTACGCGAGCAGGGCATTATAACACTTACCTCCCGCTCCTTTAGCGAGTCCAAGGCTGGCTTTTAGACGCATAAACTTGTGTCGCTTTCTCGGTTTTCATTCTTCTCTCACGTCGGCAGTGTATAGTGCGCCTGCAAAGTTTCTCCGCACTGAACCGAGTCAGGGCCCCGTGCAGTTATGCAGATATGTTGGTATGAACCAAATCACTGTGAAACAAATGAAGGGGACACCACTTACAGTATCTGTTATGGTTGTGATGAGTACACAGTTCGCTTTTCACAAGCTGCAGCTCGTGCTACCAACACAACTTCTGTTGCTAGAACTCTCGCCAGCAAGTTTGCCACTGCAGAGAGAGTTCCTTGTCGCGCTGCACAAGCCGTGCGGTGGCAACGCTGGCACGCGAACGATCAGCGCCCAAGCCCCCGGACTTGGCAGCGGAGGGGCTCGCGGCGGAGGAGAAAGAAAATTCCGGGCGCGTCAACAGCTCAGGTCATTTGTTCCGTAAGTGTAGTTCATGTTCTTCCCCGGGAATGACGTCGGTGATCTTCCCCCGCTGGATGGCGATATTCGGCGCCGACCTACCGTCGGCTAATGGGGTTTCCCCTAACCAGGACTCTCCCACTAGCGGGGAACCGCCCCAGCCGTGAAAGCTCTAAGTTTCCGACCGGTCTCCCGGAATATGTGGTAGTGTAGTGCATGTTAGAGTAAGTGTGTGTGTGTGTGTGTGTGTGTGTGTGTAAGGGGAGGGGATCGGATAGAGAAGAGGAAGGACAGAACGCGCGCTGTCCGTGGCCCGTTCGGTAGGGTACTGCTCCGGCTTTCGCCTGGTGTTGATCGGAGAAACCTCGCAAAACTACCGATCAGAGCAGCCGGCCGCTAGAATTCTCTTCCAGAACGCGGGCGAAGCATGCGACCGTGCGCTCTCGTTGTCAAGTTGAGAAGCAGCTTTCGTCAGTTCAGTAAAATTTTCGCAAGATCCCAAGACCACGTGAAGCATGAACATGGATCGTCCTGATAGGTGGAGGGTCACTGGTGGAGTACGTAACGCAACAATCGGGATTCAAGTAGTTAAAACTTAAATTTTGACCCTTCGTGGCTGGTGTCCGGTTGGCGACGACGCGTGATTGCAACACGTGGCTCGACCGGGAGCGGTGGCTCAGGGCATCAACTGATTTCACTGCAGCGCCTCTGACCGGGAGGTCCTAGGTTACACTCCTCACGGCGGACACTGGCTCTTCAGCTAGGTCGAATTCAGTCGCAGTCTGGAGGAGAATTCTAGCGGCCGGCTGCTCTGATCAGTAGTTTTCCGTGATTTCTACGATCAATAGCAGGCGAATCCCGGAGCAGTACCCTACCAAACGGACCACGGACCGCGCGCGATCTTTCCTTCCTCATCCTTGTCCTATCCTCACCCCTTACACATACACACACACACACACACTTACACTAACATGCACTACACTACCACATATTCCGGGAGACCGGTCGGGAGCTTAGAGCTTGTTCTGATTGGGGCGGTGCCCCGCTGGTGGGAGAGTCCTGGTTAGGGGCAATCCCCACTAGCCGACGGTAGGTCGGCGCCAGATCTCGTCATCCAGCGGGGGAAGATCACCGCCATTTCCAGAGAAAAAACATGCACTACACTAACGGGACTAATGACTGAAGCAGTTGACGCGCCCGGATTCACGAAAAAATCAATCAAACACGTGGCTCGAATTTGTGGCACCGACAGTCTTTTGTTCACTCGGGTGGCGGCGGATCCCGCACGCCATTGAAACATGAAACACCTTAACGGTGACCAAAGTGCACGATTCCTTATACTTTTGAGCTGCCTGGTTTTTCACGTTCAAATAAAATAATTTTCATCTATGCAGAAAATCATCCCGTGTGGGCGAATACATTCAAAGTTTACAAATTCCTACTAAATGATAACGCATGTTATTTCAGAAAAACCGATGGTACTATTTCGGAAAAAAAATGATGGTAGTATTTCGGAATAACGGATGGTATTTGGAAGTTTTCGCTCAGTGTTCCTTCTATCGTGTTATATTTGTTTGTTTGTTTTTTACAAGATAGGATTGTTGTTTGGTTGTAAAGTTAGTAGTATTCATGAGGATATTCAACATATTCCTTCACTGTTGTCGAAGGATCTTGTACTATCTGACACATCGTGGAGTGCTCATAGAGAATCCAGTGATCCAATCTTACAAATAAGTATTACTTTTGAGTGAGGTTTCCTCTCTCTGATTATTTCATGTAAAAAATAAAGGTTGCCTTTGCTTTTTCCTACCACGTGTGCTAAGAACCATTGTACTTTTTATATTTCACGAGTAAAATGCAGCTTAATCATATTATATCAGTATACACAATACTATTATGAAGTTCTGAAATAAAATGTAAACAAGAACAAATTTTTTAGACAACAAGGGTCCCATTGATACAGTAGATGTATGCAAGAAGTGGGGAAAAAATGTACTCGTACTACAATCCTGGTACTCACGCCCTACTCATTGTTACGAAAGGTACATTACGTGATCTCGAAACAAACAACACAAACTAGTCACCAGCCTGTAAAATAGACACGAAGAAGTAAGAAAAGGTATACGAACACTCCCTTTTGTAATGAAATTCACTTGAAACATCCACAGGTATACATTCTAAAAGAATGATATTTCAAATCTCTTAACTTCCTCGTCACAAAAACAGCTTCCACAAGAACCAACAAACGAGGCGTCGCGTGAATGCATTGTGGCGTGGAATTGTGACTCAACTGTTCCGTTTCACAAACATTTACCACAAGGGGCGGTGGGGGGTGGGGGGAACACGTGTGGTCTAGCGGCTTCCACTTAACAAGTGAGTGGTCCGGGCGGCACCGCTCCGCTCCCCGACCACCGTGCCCGCCATTCAGGCGCACAAAGGCCGCGACCAAGAAAGGAGGGACGCCAGGAACGTTGCCGGAGGCTGGCCACACACACACACACACACGCACACGCACACACGCACACGCACACGCACACGCACACGCACACACACACACACCATACACATACACATACCCATACACATACACATACCCACACCCACACCCACACCCCACCCACACCCACACCCACACACACCCACACACACACACACACACGCACACGCGGATACGGCACGACATGGGCGCGTCAACATGTGCGAGATACCCTCAAGAAGTCAGGCGCGGGTCGAAATAGAATCCAGTTTGCGTTGAGTTTGAAGGAGACTCGGGTCGGGGGTGATTCAGGTGAGGTAAATCTTCAATATTCTCATAAAAATACTATGAAAAATGGCAACACAGGTACAGGCGTCCGCAGAGGGAACCTTACCCCGCTGAAATTGTTGAAAGAGGCCACGTGGTCGTAAGTAATAAAATATTTCCGTAAAGATATTCAATTCGTGATGTTCCGTTTTCTAAACCCCACAATTTGTGGAAATTGTTATAAATTGGGGGAAGAGGCTCTCAAAGCATATGGCAATCCAGTAAATGGTTCAACGTAAAATTAAATGTATTTATTTATTTTAAAATTAAAGTTTCAATTTCTTTCTTTTTTATTATCTTTTACTTAATCGCTACTAAAATATGTCGTGTGTAAAAAACTGTCGGCTCCGTACCGTTTCCAAAGCACTTGCTACCCGTTCGGGTTGTCATGCTCTCCCACCCCCGCCTCCGTCGCGCTCTCACTCACCGGCGAAGGTGGCTCAGGGCATCGACTGCAGTGCCTCTGACCGGGAGGTCCTAGATTTCTAGATCCGACGGTGGCACGATTTTCGACACAAGCTTGTCTGCTAGGTCGAATTCAGTCGCTGTCTGGAGGAGAATTCTACCAGCCGACTGCTCTTATCGGTAGTTTTCCGTGGTTTCTCCGATCAACACCAGGCGAATGCCGGAGCAGTACCCTAACAAACCGACCACGGATCGCGGGCGATCTTTCCTTCCTCTTCCTTCTCCAATCCTCTCCCCTTACACACACACACTTACACTAACAAGCACTGCACTACGACATATTTCCGAAGAGCGGTCGGGAGCTTAGAGCTTGTTCCGGATGGGGCGGTGCCACACTGATGGGAGATACCTGGTTGGGGGGAACCCCGCTAGCTGACGGTAGGTCGACATCCAGCGGAGGAAAATCACCGTCACCTCCGCACGAAAAACATGCACCACACTTACGGGACTAATGACCTCAGTAGTTGACGCGCCCGGAATCGCTAATAATCTACCAACAAACCAATCAAAAACGTGTTACTGACTACGGTTGTTGCCCTGGGCTATGTCGGCCGGTGTCCTATACCCTTTGCTTCGGCCAAGACGCACAGAGCGCAGGGGGGGTTGCGCGGGAGTGAAATGAAGCCGCGCCCTCCGCGCAATGCGCTCATGCAGCCGCGCGCTGTCCGCGGGCGCCCCGCGGGGGCGGTTGATCCTGCAACGCGCCGTCGCCCGCGGCCGCTAATTGGGGCGCCCGCCCGCACTCGTTGGCGCGGCCACCGCCGGCAGCGCCGCGCAGCCCTCGGGGCGGGCGGGCGGGGGCTCTCTAATCCATCGTTATCCGCCCCGCCCCGCCCCGCCCCACCGCCGCTTTCGCCGAGTAATAGGCTGCGGTGTGCATATTGTTAACACTGCTTGCTCTACAGATTACACACGCCATATAAAAGTCATGATGCAAAAACTTTTTTGATGGGTGTACCTAAGCGTATTCTTATGCATACACATGCAGCGCGGAGATAAGGGGCTGCGGGCGGGCGGTGGCGACGCCCGGCGTCGTATCGAGCGGTGCCCTCCCCCCTGGGGCGAGGGGGGGCAGGGCCCGGGGCGGGGGGGACGCAGGGCGGGGCTGCTGCCTGCGACCGCCCGACCGCCCGCCTCGCTCTTCGGTGTTCAGCCCAAGTCCTCGCTGTAATTCCATTACCGGCTGGCGCCCGTTCGTGAGCGAGCGAGGCGTGGAGCAGGGGGGGGGGGGGGGGGGGGGGGGGCGATGGCACGATGCTCGCTGGCGACATCCCCTGTCCGACGCTGCTCGGACGAAACCGTTCATCTCACCGAAAAGTGAGATGACTCAGTGACAACTCCTCCGCTGCGTCTCTGAGAGGGCGGACTCAGCATTTTCCAGTATAGCTCTTTACGTAGCTGGAATTCAGCCGTTGTGCCTCTTCTAAGACCTGTTGCACTATTCGATAGTTTTACATGGTAACTCCGATTACTATCACGCAAATGCCGGAGCTATACGTTAACAAACGGGCTACGCGCGAGCTTTCCTTTCTCAATCTTGTTCCTCCTGTCCCCTTACACACACATACACAGTAGAATGCACTAAAGTGAGGGAGGAACCTGCACATATAAACAACGGACGCCGACGTGAAGCTCGGCGTCAGATTTGATGTTCCGTTGCTGGAAGAATACCGCAACCTCTACTACTGCACTTTCCAGCACTAGACTTTCGAGACTAATGGTCCGGCAGCGGTAGCTCAGTGCATCAACTGATGTCACTGCAGCGCCTCTGACCGGGAGGTCCTAGGTTACACTCCCCACGGCAGCAGGATTTCCGAACCGTTTTCAGGTAGGTCGAATTCAGTCGACCTAGCACTTATCTGGAGGAGAATTCTAGCGGCCGGCTGATCTGATCGGTAGTTTTCCGTGGTTTCTCCGATCAACACCAGGCGAATGTTGGAGCAGTACCCTACCAAACGGGCCACGGACCGCGCGCGATCTGTCCTTCCTCTTCCTTATCCTATCCTCTCCCCTTACACACACACTTACACTAACATGCATTACACTACCACATATTCCGGGAGACCGGTCGGGAGCTTAGAGATTGTCCCGGCTGGGGCGGTGCCCCGCTGGTGGGAGAGTGGGGGAAACCCCATTAGCCGACGGTAGGTTGGCGCCGGATCTCGCCATCCAGCTGGGGAAGACTACCGCCATCTCACGAAAAACAAACAGGCACTACACTAAAGGGACTAATGACCGAAGCAGTTGACGCGCCCGGAAACACGAAAAAATCAATCAATCAATCGAGATTAATGGCCAAAGTAGCTGAAGAGCACTCGCACTCGCAGCTTGGTGCAGAAATGCAGTCTTTCTTAACTGCAAGTAATCGTTCATTGTAACACAAGCTTATACACTGCTGCAACACCAGCCCGTGCATTTCACGTTCAAAATTAAATTGTGCGTTAAAGAATGTGCCTCTAGGAAATTGGTTACTTTATGAATAACGTTTTCGTTTTTGTGCACATTTCATTCAGCGGAAAAATGAAAACAGAAAATAAAGTGAATTGAAATTTTTATGGCTATCTACCACAAACGTAACGACGTCTAATAGAAAGTATTGTAAAGTATGAAAATTAGAATGTTTGCATTACAAACACGAACCACATTGTTGAAAAATAACAAAGGTTAAATAGATGTTATCTGATTTTCTTGGAAATTTTGTTCACAATTAGACAATGTTTACTACAAAATGATTAGAGCGTATACAAAATCTGCCTAAAGCAAACAGCCTATTGATTCTTTGCTCTCCGGGCACAGTTGTCTACGCGTCTACCGTCATTCTGCGGTCATCTTTACAACGTAATACACGGTACGCATTTCAGTTCTAAATTTTTACCCCAAATAACGGTTCAAAAAATTATTATTTGCTATGAAACTTTGCTCTCTAATAATCATACATTACATCATCAATAAATGGGTTGCAAAATGAAATGTTTGGTATCGACTCTATTTGTTGAATTAATGAGTATTAAATTGTTTTAATCTCTAAGATAAATGAAGTAGTTTTCAGCAGCAGAATTGAAAGCATACATCATGCGAGTGGCGGGCTTTAAATGTCTTCCAGCAAGAATCACAAAGGCTTTGGGTGGATCGTTGGAGAAACTTCGTACTTGACGTTTTTCAGTTGACTAAAATGATGATATTTCAGGCAACAGCGTTGGCTTGAAGTGTGGCTCTTTGTTGGCTGTCACATAATACCCCTCCATAAGTCACCCCTGATGACTGTTACGCAATAGAACAGCCATAAATAACCAGAAGCAGCGGGAGCAGGTAAGAGCTGTCGATTCCGTGAGGGGGGCTTTCAGCTTGCCTCCAGTTCGGTGGGCGACCGACCAGGTAGGCGTGAAACGGGTAGGCGCACCCCCTACTAATAGGGCTTTTCGGCCTCAGGTGCAGACTATTGTGGAGTTTGGGACCTACTCCGACGAACATGTTTAGTGTCCGCAGTTACAGAACCAAAGGGTGAAGATCAGGGAGTCTCTTTTTTTTATGTCTATCCAGGGGCCATCGATAAACTTAAAGTATTTGCTTTCATTCATATTCAAATATTTACTTTACTGCTAAAAATACATTTTACAGTGATATCAAAAGATACTTCCACATATTTTTCATCCACATTTTTCTCTGATCGTACTCACTTTCTTCATTACCATAATAGTGAACTGTTTCGCCAACTTACGGCAACGGAACAGAGTAAAGAAAAGCCTGATAACTCTTATGAGCCTGCGACCGTTAATATTTTCAGACTCCGTTAAGAACAATCGAAGCAAATGCGTTGTAGCTGAAAGTGACGCATGACTACACTCATTCCAAGAAAAGCTATTTCTTATTTATATTAGTTTTCTAATGAGAAATCATTGTTACGAAAACATTGAACGAAAAACGTTCGGGGATAAAACAAATAACAGACTCGTTTACTTATTATTTCTTTGTATTCCAACGTTATAAAAGACCTTTTTTTGTTATAATAAATCGTTCTTAAAAGGGTATCTTATGGCACAGATCACGACGTATTTGCTGTTATAGGGCGAATACTTGCGTTATTACCCGTCCAGCCAATCGCAGCGAGAGAATCGTGGGGTGGTGACGGTAAACGAAGCAGCCGACCTTCGATTTCTGGCACAGATGTCAAATACCCGTGACATCATAACAGAATTGTTTACCAAAATTAATTGTTGTTAAAATTTAATTTTCATTGTCTTGTTAACTTATAATGCTGTTTTACAAACACATAGCATATGCAACTCGTTTATAATGTTACTTTATTGCATTCGTGCAAGTGAAAACTCTCTCCAAACGTGGCTCGTTTTCAAAACATGTACTCATGCAATAAAGCCTAACATTATTCACTAATTGCATAAACTACTATTGTTCATCGCCTTTAAGTCGCCAATAACTAAGGATCTTATGATTCCTTCATCTTCTTGAACTTCGCCCATTGGCCCTTCGCCTGCATTCGGTCTGGTCTTCTGCCCTTGGCCTCTTTCACAGGCTATTTTTCCAGCTTCCATCGCCTTAGGCCGCGCAGCCTTCCGTTCAATGCCCCCCCCTCCTCCTCGTAGCCCTTTTTGCATCACTAGCCCTTCCGCCCTTCGCCTTTCGGAGCCTCGCGGGGCATTCTGAAGGGCGCCTCGCATTGCTCAAGAGCCAGAGGTAGAAACGGCCGGAGCGAGCACTTTATGTGTATAAGAACAGCTCTCCGCGATCCAAAGAAATGGAAAGCGACAGGAGGGACCGAAAAATTGTTGTTTTTTTTTTTTTCCTCCAACATTTGACTTTCCATCTGAACCGCACTCCGCGTACCAGCGCCTAAACCGTAACCAGAATTTTCCGAATGTGAATGTCAGCTCCAGCGAAATTGAATCCACGCAGCGTACCGAAACTTTTGATTCTCTTTATGTTATTACTTTACAATTACTTAGATTTTAAAAAAGTGCATGACATCGTTTAAAGATATGAAATTGAATGAATTGATGCAGAAAACATCCAAGTCATAAGAATATATACGGTTTTAAAAATGAAAGAGTAAAAAAAAACACCTTAGTCTTAAAAGTGATATTTTGAGATACTGGAACCATTTCTAGGGCTTCTCAACCTCTATTTGGTGACTGTGTTGTTGTGAACAAAATTAGCTCCCGTTAGTAGATATTAGCTCCAAGATTTTGATAAAACAACCATAGTTCAAAGTATTTTTTTGGTAAAAGAACCATTGTCCTTTACATGTAAGTTTTCTCTGTGATTACTTCTCAAGCATAGCTTATCTCAATACGAAACGTATGATGTTTGTTTTGTGAATGTAGTTATTTTATATAACCAGTATTGTCCTGAGAGTTTGATGATAGTGTATGACCTGTTGTTGTGGCGTATACGTCCTTTGTGTTGTGAATCTAAGTAAGCAAGGAAGGAAGAAACAGCTAAGAAATTAATTTTACGTCAGATGTAAAAAGAACAGAGTGGAAGAGGCGTAAATCTATGAAATAGAGGAAAGAGAACGCATTAAGAAAAAAGAAGGTTAAAGGGGAAGCACATTTTAATTACAAATGAATCTTTGGACGCTGTTAAATATTTACAGTTAACAGAGAATTGTATCTTATTACTAACAGAGATTTGTAACTAATTTGACATCAGTGGCAGACGCCAATGTGGAAAAAGAAAACATTGATAATGATAATAACAGAAGTGGCGAATAAGTTGGTTAATAATATTCCAAATTGATTGAGTGCATTAACTTCTTGCATTATTCCTCCAAATATTGTAATATTACTTATATTAATAAATAATATTAATATACAAATTTCTCATTTAAAAAAACAAAACAACAACAGTGTAGTTCGTACACACGACTTTATCCAATAATTTTCACAATACACTTCAATCAGTACTCTCAAGCTTTCATAAGTACTTACAATAGCTTGAGAAAGCGAACAACAATTTTCATGCTTCAAATGTCTACCAATTTCGTCGAGGTATGATTTTTCGCTCTCCGGAAAAATTGTGTTTTTGTACTATGGTTCAAACTTCAAATGGTTTCAAGTTGTATAGTCGGACATTGTAACATGTCGTTCACTATTAACTCTCAAAGACTACTGAAGAAAGGAAGGTTACACATTCTGGAACAATAGATTCACAGCATAGAGTGATTGTAGAGTTCAAAATTTCTAAAAATGTAATGGAAATTTTTTATATTTACCCAGATCTATACATGTATACTAAAGGGAAATACGGCAATGATTTTTTTCCGTCCGTTATATCTTAAAAACGTAATGCACTGTCGCGGGATGGACCCTGCCACTGCAGCCACTCCATGACGAGTTGTGTGGGAATCCGCCCAAAAAGCTATTGAGAGGATTTTACTACGTTCTTAGTAAGTTGTATATATATATCTTGTAATCATTATTCTATATCATGTTGTTAATTTGTGTAAGGGTATCTTTATGGTGTTGTTGTCTTTGTTTTTAGACTAGTCCTGAGGATGGAATAAAAATACTCGGAAACGTCAGCAAACGAATGTATTAATATTCCCAACTTACTCCGACCAAATTCCGTGATCTACATTTCCTAATTGCATTTATACATGAGAGTCTGCCACAGATGTATTGACAGGCACCTACGGGCAGATACTCTGGAGGCATATGACATCTTGACTGCGTCAGAAATGACCAGCAGAACATTCCGGAGTAATAGTTGTCTAAAACTCAACACAGCAAAGCGCAAAACATAAATATGAGAATTATTCCAAAGAGGCCGCAACCCTTTCATACATGGTGGATACTCATCTTCAATAGGAATCCAGATCACCACTGGTGTCTTTGAACTGACGACAGGAGCGAAACAGGAAAGAGCGAGGATCGGTATACTGCCAGAAATTTCTGCATTACTTTTAATGTAAAGTACATAAACGTAATTTTCATGTACGCAAATTAAATTTAATGTCCACGTACAGTAACTTTAATGTACGAGTACATTACATTTAACGTACGAGTACATTAAATGTAATGTACGTGTTTATTACATTTAATGTAGCAAGTAAGTTAACAGTCGTACATTAACTCTACATCGATTTAATTTAAGCATTAAATTTTATGTATATGTACATTAATCTCCGTTTAATGTACAATATACATTAAATTTCATGTAAGTCGTACATTAAATCTACATTAAATTTAATGTAATTTCTGACAGTGTACTTCCCGTTCGCGGATGTCTGGTTCTGCGCGACCTCGACTCGGTCTGGCGCCCTTTGCCGGCAATCTCGCACCACCCCGCCCCCGCCCCGCCCCCGCCCCGCCCCGCGCCCGACGCACGCATTCTTGAGAAACAAGCGGGAGATATTGGAGCGGCGCCGGGCGGGGTGGGGCGGGGCAGGGCGGGGCGTCGGTCCCCGCGGAGCCTCAAAGAAACGAGAAAATGAGAAAGTGCGGAGCCTGAAGGCGCGCGCAGCTGCCGTGGAAATAGTATCCAGCCGTGGGTATAATTTCAAACGCCTCCGGCTATGTGGGGGGCGAGCAGCCGCTGCGACACGGAGACGGAGCGGCGGAGGAGACGAGCGAAGGGAGGAGGGGGGAGAGAGGGAAGGGGGCGACGGGGGGGGGGGGGAAAAGGGGTGGAAGGTGGCGGAGGAAGCGAGATGTTAGGTTGAGGTGGGTGAGGAGATGTGCAAATGAAATGGTGAGTAGGATGATGAGGAATATACAAACACTGAGGCAGTGACAGGAGACGCATGACTAGTGGATTGGTGATTCTGCGCACGTCGAATACTTTGGACATTATTATCCTGAGTAGTGCATGATGCGGTGTACTTCTCCTGCGGGTTTGTAACATCCTGCGTCGACCTACGTCTTCCGGGATTTTACTCCTTCATATTTACCCCGAGAAGGCCCGTTTGCCATCACAAGCTCTAAGCTCCCAGTGTGTCCTATCAGTGTAGAGCTTGTAAGAGGCGCACACGCATGTGTATATGCAGGAGCCCAGATACGCGAAGAAAGACAGAGCACGGTTCATGGCCCGTTTGTTAAGGTACTGCTCCATGATTTTCCTGGTGTTACTGGCAGAAACCTCGGAAAATTACCAACTAGATTCACCGCTAGAATTCTTCTCCAGACAGTGGCAGAATTCGAACTAAATCTATTCGAAATGTCGAAAATCCACGTCAATCGGGACTCGAAGTCTCGGACCTCGCTGTCAGAGACGCTACAGAGCTGATGGCTGTTGTCACTGAGCCATCTAGGTCGGAAGAGGAGCAACGCCAAGAGAAGTCGATTGCAGGGCAAAGGGTGAGGCCGAAAAAGATAATAAGGGCGAGGAGGTTTCTGAACGTACGAGAAGAATGAAAATAAGGGGATGAGGAGGCGGAGGTAGAAACCGATATAAAAGCTACGGTTATGAACAGAAAGTAAAAGGACACAAAGGTTCAAAAGTGGACGACGGGAGCCAAGTCAATATCCAGTAGCGCTTCTGAGAATGCGTCAAGTTGCGCGATGTCTTGGGGGCATTAACAAGCGCAACCGTCAGAAAGAATGCGAAAAGGGAAAGGAATTGCATTCAGGTTTTAGGAACTAAAATGATGTAGGTTGTTTATTTGCCATCATATATCTGTTATAACGACATAGTGGAACCAAACAGAGCAAAGAAAAGCCGCTCTTAACGGTATCTGTTAAAAATTTTATAGTTCGCCGTCCGTTAAGGAGTTGTAGCTAAGAAGCCTACGCATATTTCTAGTCCATAAAATGTTCTTATTTATATTATTTTTTCTTATAAGAAGTTGGTATTAGGTAATGAATGTCACATGACCATTATCCCAAATAACATACTAATTTCGTTGCAAATGTACACCACCGACTCGTTTTACTCGAACATGTCAGTATTCACAATAGTCGAACAAAATCTTCGGAAATACAATAAAATTCTCTGTTTAGTAGTGGATGGAATGGATATTTCTCCTCCCTCACACCTTGCGGTGTCTGTGGACGTCTAAGCTCCAGTGGTGCAATAGCGTCAAGAACAACAGGAAGTACAGGAAGTAATAAGAGCCAAAATTTATTGCTTATTTATCCTTGAAAATAGATTTTATTACATGGGAGTTTTTTTTTTGTTGTTTTTTTCTCCCTTTCAAAATTCAAAATTTATTGATCCTTGAAAATATATTTTACTACATGGGAGTTTTTTTTTCTCCCTTTCAAAATTCAAAATTTATTGCTTATTTATCCTTGAAAATAGATTTTACTACATGGGAGTTTTTGTTTGTTTTTTTTCTCCCTTTCAAAATTCAAAATTTAAGTAGTATATGACTTAGTGTAGGGATCACAGAATTTTGAAAATGTGCACACAATTCACTTTTCCCCATAGCACGTCATACGCAGTTTTTAACTGTTTTTTGACGTAAAATAAATAAATAAATAAACAATCATGTGATCACTTCCTTTGCCTCGACAACAATCATGTCGATGTTGCTCATAAGCGCATATTGACGTAAAAAGACACATTTCCCGAAACAATGCAATAATGATTCTTGTCTATTTTTATGAGATATCAGTACTTCAACAATTCTATCAAGGAAAATATTTAAACGGAAAACTACGGCTAAAACTCAACAGGAAAAAATCTCTACAGAATTAGGACATATCACGATTCGCTAATCATATACGATGCATTCAACTTGTAAGTAAAAATAAGTACATGAACAAGCGAATAACTAACTTGACAAAAACAACTTGTTTTCAAGCTATTACAACTGTTGCGAATTCATTAAACTGGTACGTGTCACACACAGATGCATGCTAATTAAGCGCTAATTAATCGTGCAGTCTCTTTAGAATAAAACTTTTTAACTGATTAAAAATTTAATGACTGCGCAAATAATTTTCATTATCAGTTTTAAAATAGTACATTATGAAACGATGATGTAATGGTGGGTATTAATACACGAGTGTGATATTACGATACGAGCGAGGAGCGAACGAGTATAGTAAACTTCACATGTGTATTAATTCCCATTACATCGAGTTACATATGGTACATTTTCTACGACTAATGGTAACTTTTATAAGTTAAACTTTTACATGGGATCGTTTGGTGGCAGTTGACTTGCAGGATTCTGCCAACGCTGCTCTCTAACCCTACTCTTGCATGCTGTGGCAGGTGGCTGTGGTTACCGGTCCGCCTGTGAGGGAGTACTGCGCTAGTCAAAGAGAATCAAAGTGAAATTACGATCCAATTTATTTTAAATAATATTCCACGAACAAAATTACTAGTAAGAAAAGAAATTAAAACTGACAAGCGTAATGTATTATGCATTGAAACTGATGTTTTTTCAACATCGAATTTTTGTTTGTGCGTGAAAAATTCCGATCATCACAAGATTATAAAAGCTAATATATGAATTAATAACTGATCGTACCAATGACTGTTTCTGTGTTCGAACCAAACAGGCGATTCATGCTCTCGTCTTCTTGGAATGGACTCATGGCACAACGTTACTGAAATCATCCATTCCTTGAGCGGGTTTCGTGTCTACAGCTTTGATACTTGGGCGAAGTGTCCCAGGTCCCGGGGACGAAAGATCCATCCTTTATTAATAGTAATGAGATGATTTTATATATTTTTGGCAGTACTCCATCCGGTGAATGTCCAAACTTTTTTTTAAGAATATATTTAAAGACAAAATTAAATACATAAAGAACACTGAAACCATTATATATGTTCGGGTTCGGTAGTATAACTGTTAGCGTATCGGGCTGTTATAGAAGTTTGTGCGTTCAAACCCGATCTAAGGCGTGGTTTTTAAGGACAAAAAATCCTTCGTACGCCTTCCTTCGGAGGTGAAGTACAACCGGTTTCCCATGTTGTAGATTTACTGCATATGAAGGAACCCCAAGAATATAAGAAGCCCCTGAGGTATATTCAAATCGCCGGTTTGATCGCCCGAATTATACTTTCGTTCTCCGCTAGATGGTGAAAGGAGTAGTGAAATTTGCGAGGTAAGACGAAGAGCGTGCTTGATGACCCGAGTCTTGCCACGAAAAATAAGGCATTAATTAACTTACCGTCACTTATAACATTTAGTTTGAATGAATAACACGAATTTTTTAAAAAATAATACGTGTTTTACATCAAAGCACTTTACATTACAATCTTTCCCATTACAAAGTTTTTATCATTGTTGTAACATGTATTTCATTTCATTTCACGCTTGCTTTTGTTGTTTGTTTAATGTCAATAAATTAAAATATTTTCGATTAAACCTTATAAGTGGAAAGGGTCATTACGAGGGTCCTGATTCTGTTGACATATATTTTCATTGGTGCATTCTAGACGTAGCTAACTTGTAAATCAATGTTTTTCATGACATATAGGTAATAGAAATTAATATCCATTAAGCCATTTCTTGATTTTCTGCCATTTTTGTAATTTTTTTCCATTTTTCAAATTTTAGGTCTTTATATTTGTCAACGCAATATTATAGGCGTTATATTTGTCATAATTACGCATTTTCTTTCCTTTTCGTGTTTTTGTTAGCGAATGTTTCATGAATTTACAATGACACACTAAAACAAAAATTTTATTCTATCATCAGTTCATGAAGAAATTCACTATTGTAATGGACTCTGTTTTTCGAACTCTCAAAATGACACCGATCTTCGGTAACTTCCTCGACCTTACGAAACTTACGGTTGGAAGATCGGAGCTAAGGGTTGCATTTCCTCCTAAAATACTTCATTTTAAACATAATTTTATACAAATCAATTTTATTTAAAATTTTAAAATTCATTCAATAAGTAAACCTTTTTTTACATATTATTGAGTTTTTTTTTTATTTTGGTCGTTTTCTCCTAATTTTTAAGTCCTTTTACAGGCCATTTTCTTCTTATTTTTAAGACCTCTTATAGCTCATTTTCAAAGAATTTTTAGGTCATGAAAATCCAAGCCCTTGTCATTACGCATGAATGGACTACCCTAAAAAATGTGGACAAAACACATTACACATTCAGTACATTTTTATTGTACTGGAAAAGGTGTTTTATTGTTACATTTAACTCTACATTTTGCACAAAGGCATTGATGAGTCCTAAAGTACATACTAACTTAACTGATACTTAATAAAAATATTGAGGTATGCTTCTGTTAGGAATTTGTTTTAATATGCTTGGGATATCGTTTATTGAAGCTTGATTGCAGTGGTCAAATTGGGCGACTGAGTTTATAATTGAATAGAAATTATTGAATAGGTGGCTGATGTGATGTGATGTGTGAGAGGAGGGGGACTCAGTTCAAAGTGGTGTTGCTTATTTGATAAGTTGGGGGAGGGGTTGCTATTCTCAGGAATTTGTTTTCCGTAACTTCAATATTACTGATATTTGTTCTCAAGGCAATGGGCGTTCATCGAGGACAACTGATTTAATTATTATGTAAGGCTATTACATTGTTTACTGAAGGTCTGCTTTTACTCTCAATTAAAGGCTTTCGTTATATTAACTTGATATCAGTATGTTGTAGTTTTGGGTTTTCCAATTTATTATCGGGTCGAGATCAGTCATGGTAAGACATTTCAGAGTTTGATGTTGTGGGACCCATGCGGATGAGTTGATGTTCATGTGGAATGATGCAGGTGGAAACAAATCAGTAAAAATATATTAGTGACTGGAGGTGGGGATAAGTTTTATCTTCCATTTAATAGAGTAATGTTTCATTTTACTGAAGTGCTGTATGAATGCGGTCCCATGCAGGTACCTTCCACCTTCGCATCACCATCCCCTTGCCCCCCCTCCCCCCCTCTTGCCACCACAGACGGAGCTTGAGTTTTCATTATGACATTTTTCCGCCGCCGCGCGCATTTTGTATCGAATTTTGCAGGTTTTATTTGGCCCCGCGCGCACCCGCCCGGATTTTTGAGGTGCCGCCGGCGACGCACAAGCACGCCGATATTTTTTCCTCCAAAAATTTAATTTACTCTAATTACGATGCGTAAAATTCAAATAAAATATTCCGAGCGCTGTTTGCGGCCGTAACGCTTCCGCTAATCAGCCTCCGAGGTCGAGAAGGCGGGGGAGGGGGCGAAGGGGAGAGGGAAGGGGAGAGACGGGGGGGGCAAGGGAAGGGGGAGGGGGAGGGGAAGGGGGAGGGGGAAGGGGGGAGGGAAGGGGAGAGGGAGAGGAGGAGGAGGAGAGGTGGGCATGGGACAATCAGCAAGTTGGGAAAGCTTGGGAAAATCACTTAGCCGATCGAGGGCTTGGCGACCGCCAAAGAAGACAATGTGCTGTCGCGATGTCACATATACATCATTCATGTTCACTGTATTAATAATAATCTATATATTTAAAACAATAAGGTATTCTGCCATGGCTTCGTTTAGAGCTTCTACTGAATCAATTGTAGTATTTTTTCCCTTTAAATGAAAGAATGAGATCCTTAGATGTGTTATCATATATCGTTTGTGTTGATTCAGCAACATTTATGGTGTAAATTAATTAATTAAATCATTCTTTAATAGTACGTACGTTTAGAAATTGTCAGTTTTTTTTTTCAAGGAGTGGTTGCTACATGGTGGCGCTGCTTGATACTTTATTTTGATTGTTGAGATTTGTTTACAATTCGCCAAGGTTTTGTTTCAGTGTAACAATTGCATTGTGGTGTTGACAGTTTGCATGTATTTGCTTTTGTGGTGTATTTTGTAGAGAACATTCGGACAGTGAGTTTTGCTCGGTTGTACTGAAGTAGTGAAGTTGTTCACAGGTTATGTCGAATTCCGAATCCTTGCCCATGCGCCCTAAAAGACGCAAACGTACTTTAACTGGACGCAGGGAAGAGGAAGTCAGCGTAGGTGTCGTGATAGTGAGGTCATTTCGTTTTCTGTTGGGTCATTGTCTATGAAATATCAGTTTCGTTCTGATTTGTACTTCCCATGTGAGAGAAATTCTGCAAACCAGTTTATTCTGTGTTGCTTAAATGGGTAAATAAGTTTACCTTCGAGCAATATGTCAGAAGAAATCAAACAGTTGCTTATCGGAGATGATGACACATCAAAAAATTTTAGAAATAATAACCGTCAGTGTAATAGTACTCTTTCTTTTAGGTCATTTGGTGCCGATATTACATTGCCACCTGGTCATGGGCCATACGTGTTCAAAATTTTGGGAACTCCACATCACAGAATATCTTCGTTGTACCCTGAAGATCCAAACAATGCAACGTATTGTGAATATTAGTCTGGTCACTACATTTATCTTAGATCTCTCCGTCAAATTTTGACGGGTTCTCACTAGTAATAGTAATAATAAAAATAGTAATAATAGTAATAATAATAATAGTAGTAATAATAATAGTAGTAATAATAATAGTAGTAATAATAATAGTAATAATAATAATAGTAATAATAATAATAATAGTAATAATAATAATAGTAATAATAACAATAATAGCAATAATAACGCAATTATGATAAGCACATACTGAAGAGCAGTATAAAAGAGCAGTATAAAACCAAATGAGACCATCGACCATGTGATTGCAGGTTGCCCAGTTCTTGCCAACACTGCATATCTAGGGAGGCACAATCAAGTAGCCAAAATAATCCATAGACAATTGGCATCAAATTATAGACTAATTGAGAACCCTCCACCATTTTACAAATATTCACCTTCACCGGTTATAGACAATAGTGAAATAGTACTCTACTAGGATAGGCCTATTGTCACTGATAAGACTGTGGATTATAATCGCCCGGACATAGTAGTTAAAAATAAAATACAAAAGTATGCAACAATCATAGATGTAGGCTGTCCACTGACAAAAAACCTGAACAAGACAGAATCGGAGAAGATTTCAAAATACCAGAATTTGGCAGCAGAAATCCAACATGTTTGGCAACTGAGTAACGTTGAAATAGTGCCAATAATCATCTCAGCCACAGGAGTGGTGACAGACCGATTTGCTTCAGATCTTACAAAAATAGGATTATCAAAAGGAATCTGCATAACCATCCAAAAAGCTTTAATCCTACAGACTTGCCATATTGTGCGAAAATTTTTAAATTGAAGGACGTACAAAGATGAATTTCTTCTCCGTCTTTCCTCAGATCTGTCATTACCAGTTGCATTTGCTAGAGCCGAAGTCGTATGAATAGATGAATGGTTCTCAATGCTTACTGAGAAAAGTACAGAAATAATAATAATAATAATAATAATAATAATAATAAAAATAATAATAATAATAATAATAATAATAATAATAATAATAATAATAACCAGAATTTATTAAGACAATTAAAAGTATATTCAAAACCTTTCTCAGCTCACGAAATCTTACAAAAGGTTAATATGTAGTACGGAATAACAATAATTACATTGTAATTGGGTATCTTCACATGTTCAAAAACGGTTCTAGGATCCTTAGACAAGCTTGTCAGAGTCCAAAAGACCCACTTCCAATTCCGTCGTCCCAAAAGTTCAATCCAAAGGGTCACACTCACAAGAAAGATAGGAGGTTGTGGCATCTTAAAAATCAACAATATCCACACAAAACAGATCATTAGGGTGAGCGAGTACTTCCCGAAGAAGGCTGTACCATCTTATCACCATAAAGTGGTATAGGAAGTAGATAATAACTATTCGCCATTATAAAATTGAACTCCAACATCCATCCTTCGATCAAGTTAAGGAGCCATGGAAACAGGAGGCAATCCATGGTAGATATCCCCCTGAGATAGCCAACTCCAATGTAGAAGCTGATATGTTGTACAAATGGCCCAATATGGAATACGAAACTGATGTGATCACGGGTGCAATCCAAGACCAAATAATGACAACAAAGAATTATCTGAAATAATCACAAAATATTAAGATATGCTCCCTGATGATTGTGGAGCCTGTGGTCAATGTAGTAAGACTATTCAGCGCATTATCTGAGACCGCTGATCCCGACTGAGTATAGGAGCAGACATATCATGGGAGGAATTATCCCTGTCCAACTTACCAAGTCTTCCGTACCATACTGAATACACTGTATTTCAAATATATCCCCCCCCCAATGTTCTTGAAAACAACAGCTTCATTACTGTACTGGAACTATAGTGCTCTGACAGATCGATCAGTTCACTACAACCAGACCTGACATAACACTCTGGGATAAAAACAAGAAAACAAGTTATAGTTTGTAGATATGGCAGACGTCGATACAAGCAATCTTACGACAATGTATCAGGGGAAAATCCAGAAGGACAAGAAATTGGTCTATGTTGTTAAGTAACTGTGGAACATGTAGATACAAAGCGGGTCCCTGTCGTTCTTTCAGCAACGGCCGCCATTCCAAAGAACTTAAAGTACTGACTAGAAACACTCAGGATTAAAAGGAGTACCGCCGTCAGTCTTAGGAAATGTTTTCTAATCTGTAACGAATACCCCAGAATCGCCGAATTCCAAGGAGCTCTCGTTATCGACTTTCAACACACTTTTAACTAAACTCACTTTGTAACGACCCTTAATCAAAGTGTAGTCCGTGAAAGTAATAATTCTATAATTAGAAGTTTTGAAGAGTACATTTCTAGCACTCTAGCTACATAAATACATTGGTTTTACGCAAGAATTTTACAGTTGGCTAATTTGAACTGGATTTGTGGTATTCCATATTATTTTTGTTTTCTAGCCAAGTTTGTGAAATGAATACGAATCATTTATTATTGTTATACACCAACCATGCCCCCAATACGATTAGGAAGAAATTAATGTCAAAATCATCGCTGACGTGCCTGGAGAGAGCATAACAGTCAGACATGAAGAAAACAGCCTTCCAGGCGGCGAAGGCCAAGAAAGGGTGCGCTCCAGCGAAAGGGAAGGAGGAGGGGGGAGCGATGGAAGCACGAGGCGCAGAGAGCGTTCTCTGCCCCCCCCCCGCCCCCTCCCTGCCGCCGCCCCCGCCACTGCCGCAGCCGGCTGAGACGAGCTGTCACCCGCCGCCTTCGCCGCCGCCGCCTCCGGCTCCGATCGATGCAAGGCGCGGGGGCGGTGGGGGCGGCGGGGGCGGCGGGGGCGGCGGGGGCGGCGGGGGCGGCGGGGCGGCGGGCGGCGGGGCGGCGGGGCGGCGGGGGCGGCGGGGCGGCGGGGGCGGCGGGGGCGGCGGGGGCGGCGGGGGCGGCGGGGGCGGCGGGGGCGGCGGGGGTGGAGCCATGGGGCGTGCGAGCAAGGGCAAAGGGCTATGGGGGCGGGGATCGCAGATGCCCGCGCTCTCAGAGGTCGCTGTAGTGTGAAGGTTTGTGGCTTCAAATTAGATTGTGGATGCATTAATAGCGGACGAGATGGTTCAGAACAACAATAATATTACCATTCCAGGATTTCTGGTCGGAATGTCTGAGGGTTTGAGTCCGGAAGGTGAAGGTGGCATAGTTAGAGCGGATAACAGCCACTGCGTTATGTGGAGGAGAATTCTACTGGCCGGCTTTTCTGACCCTATAAGGTTATACCTTTGGAAAACTGAACTAGAAAATGTTGAATTATTGAAACGTACGCCCTGAAAGCACTGCACTACTCCCACTGAAGTGAAAACTGGCCAATTACAATAATAATCATCTCTACCACAGAATCTGTTAAATGATTCAGCAAATACCGTTATAAGGAAACATGCTACCAGTGACTACTGTTGCTTTCACGAAAAAGTTTAAAGGAGTATTTGCATAATAGGAATCTTTGGTATGCAGAAAATGATCTATTGTTATTAGACGTTGGATGTGCAGAAACGTTCAGATTATTCTAATGAAAATAGTTGAAGGCTCGAATTATTAAAAACAAAGATTACAGAGAAGTTTTGTTTTCTTTCTTCTTAGAAGTTCCCTTTATATTCTTTGTCTACTCACTATCGTCCCAAATACATATTTACTTCTCTTTCTTAAAAATGAACGTTTAAATCATTTTCAATTTTAATATTTCCAATGCCTATCTACCGATAACGAACATCCAATTTCTTGGATAAACTAAATAAGTCATTTCATTTGTGTATGCATGACACATTCTACATCTTAGCTGCTCAATAACTTGCTTTTCTCACACTTTTTCGCACTATTAAAATCAAACACAAAACATCAAGCGATGCGTTTTGGATGAACGCATGAACAGCTTCCAATACGTAATAATTTGTCTATGAGGGGTAAGTCGATTACATTTCGACCGCTGATAATCTTCCGTTCGAGATATTTTCCTAGAAAAGCAAAGAAAGGGAGACCCACGATTCAAAGAATTTAAACGTTAGATCACTTTTATGCCTACCAAAAAATCCGTGACACGAAAAAGTCCACTGACAAGAAAAAAACTGTTTTTAAAAAAAAAAGCCGTTCCAGCGTTTCTAAAACAATTTTTAGATCATTTTCACACACAATTTTTGAATGTTTGAGTACTTTTATTAGAAATCATTTTAAGCATTTCTATGCAATAATGTACAAAAAACCACCATTCATGTAATTATGAATGACGTAAAACATATTGTAAAAACTTACGTTTATGTAATTTTTGAAAAATCAAAAGGATTCATGAAAATGATGTCATCTAAATGGTGTTGACGTAATTCAGTGTATTTTGCATTATCCGTAGAAACAGTTGGAAACAAAAAAAATGGAGCGGTTTTGAGAAAATCTTTTTTATTGTTCAACTGGGGGAAAACAACTAATTATTTCGAAAAATTGTACCTGAGATTAATGAAAAAACTAATTGTGAAAAACAAATTTCATTTTTAAAAAAAATTTCATCTCCAATTTTGTAGTTGTTGGATGTCGCTGAAAAAAGATATATTTGCAATTTTCGAAACTTCAGAGAATTCAACGAAAACGAGAAATGAGCAATTTTAATTTTACTTTTGTGTTGTATTCGAGAAAAAAGCCAAAAGGAAAATTTTGTGCCATTTTTGGAAAAAAGGAATTGAAAATTTTAGGCGTTTATATAATGTTCCCCCAAATTAAAATATCCGTTTCAAATTCAAGAGGTCGCGTCATGATTAAGATCATTTGGTAATTATCGGTTTCGTTAATAATTTCGTCAAATACACAGGACAGAGATAAACGGACGTAGGCTTGAAATTTTTTCCCGTAAACGAACTTTCGACATCATGGACCCCCGAAACGTTGATTTTGACTTCTAAACGAGTGAGAGGAAGGAATTTACTAGATATACGATCGAGAGTTATGCTCTTTCTCTGTCTCAGGGACCTAAAATACAAATTTTTCTACCATCAACTTCCGCCATTTTTTTGCTGGAACATTACATAACATTCTCTATACTACGCACGCAGTCGTGGCGAGATAGCAAAACAAACAAACGTGTAACCAGAAAATAAACTTCTTAGAATAGTTATACTGGTCTACCACATTTAGATACAACTCATGTTTAGATACAACTCTGTTTCGGGTATTGTTAACGAACGGCGTACTGTAAAATCCCTAACGGCCGTTAAGAGCTGCATTTCATTCCTGTGGTTGCATTCTGTGAGTATTCCGCACAAGAGTACAGAATGACGGAAGATGCTATTGAGAGCAGCACATCGCGGCGTACTGTCGAAGACGACGTGCGTGTGGGCCTGCTCGGCGTGCGGGGCGGACTAGCGCCCTCGCACATGCGACAGCAGCGCTACCTCGCCTCGCCCCGCGTCGCCCTGCGCGCCCGCCCTCGCCCACTGCGCAAACGCGGGCGGGCGCGGCGGATGAAGATTCGGGAAGAAATACTGCGCGGCCCCGCCCCTCCCCGAGCTCGCTCCACGCGTCCGGGCGCGCAGCTGCCCACGGAAGGAATGGGCAAAAATTATACCGGCGCTGGGGGGGGGCGGGAGGCGGGCGGGTGCGGCGTTGGCGTGAGCGCGGGTGAGGGTGCGGGCGGGCCGGGGTAGGGACGTGTGTGAGGCAGGGCATGGTGCGTGGCGGAGAGCGGGTGGTAGGGTGGAGGGGCGTGGCTGAGGGCGGTGACGAGGGGTTCGGGGCGTAAGCGCGGGGCGTGGGCGCGGGGCGTGGGGCGTGGGCGCGGGGCGGGGGCGTGGCGTGGGCGTGGGGCGTGGGCGTGGCGTGGGGCGTGGGCGGGGGGGGCGTGGGGCGTGGGCGCGGGGCGGGGAGTGGACGCGAGGCATGGGCGTGGTTGTGGGTGTGGGCGTGGGGCGTGAGGGCGGGCGTGGGCGTGGGCTCAGGACGTGGGCGCGGGGTGGGAGCGAGGGGCGGACGAGTGAGGCAATTGAGTTGAGGGTGGAGGGAGAGGGGGGGAGGTCTCCCGACTGCAGCCACCGACCGAGAGAGGGGAGCGCGCGGGGCGTGGCTCGTGCAGATGGGAAGATGCTGAAGGCGAAAGAGAAGAGACGAAGACCATCTCAAAACGTTACAGAAACGCTGCACGAGGTGACTCGCAATTGTACAGCGGTGGGTTATTCCTTCGTGATTCCCTCGGCATTTCTTTCGTTACGTTCGGCTACTAAGGCTTCGTCACATCTTCACTGTTAATTAAGAATCGAATTTGTCGCCGTCAATGCCGTCTTCGCGAAGCTCCCTACTGCGGACAAAATGTGAATGCTTACAAACCAGTACTTGTGTGCGTTGGGAGCGTAAAGAGTGCTTGCAACAGGGAAAGAGCGGATGACACCGAAATAGTTCTGTAACATCTCAGAATGATTTTGAAGCTGGGAGTAAAGAGAAGTGGAATCGTACAATCCCAAATAATAGAATGCCAGAAGAAATTATTTAATAATAATCACCCTAAGCAAGTTTTCAAAGCGAAGGCCCTGATGTTACGTTTCTTTTTTATTCTAAAGTCTCCCACTCATTATCATACATTTTCTAACACACCCAAGTTATATACACCCGTATGTGACCGGGAATATAAGAGAGCAGGTGGTGCAGTAAATGATGCAGCGAAAAGAAAAGAAAATGATGTTAGTTGTGGGGAAAAAACAGGAATAGCAGGAATGAATTCACACTTGACTTGAACTCGAAGGCGTTCAACCTCTAAATAAGGAAGAACGCGCTGATGTGTGCACCGCAACGTGGCTCTAGGTTGGGGGCGGGGGCGATGCCTTCGGCGCTGGCGAGGGGCGTGGCCACGGAGGAACCGCAGCCCCGCACGGGGGCAGTTGGCAGCGGCATTCCGCGCATAGCGCGCTTCCCTCTGCTCCGCGCGCGAAATGAGCCCTGGACCGCGCCCCGCCCTGCCCCGCCCGCCTCGCGCCCCGCCCTTGCGCCCGCCCTTTCCCCGCCCTTCGCCCCCGCCCTCGACTCCCGCCCTTCCCCGCCCTCGCCCCCGCCCTCGCCCCGCCCTCGCCCCCGCCCTCGCCCCTCCCTCGCCCCGCCCTCGCCCCCGCCCTTGCCCCCGCCCTCGCCCCGCCCTCGCACCCGCCTCGCCCCTACAACGCTTTCACCTCTGCCTGATGCCTTGCTTCCGTTCATCCAACACCGCGCACACACATCCGCCCCGTTCCCACACCTTTTTCTGTCCCCGCCACGTCCCGCTCCCTACAACGCTTTCACCTCTGCCTGATATCTATTCGTCCATTGACCCGCCCCCATCTTGCTGTTTCCGTTCCTGCCCCGCCCCGCTCTCCCGGTGCCCCATACCTGCCCAGCGCTTCCACATCCCCCCCCGCCCCGCCCCCGCCCCCGCCCTGCGGCGGTCGCACGGCCGTGCAGCCGCCCGCCCTCCGTTTTATTCCGTTTCATTACTACTTTACGAGCAGCGCATGGACAATATTTTATAAGAAGCGCGCGGCTGTGGCGGGGGCCTTAAAACGAGAATGATGAACCCTGGAAGGGGAGGGGCGGGGCGGGCGGAGCTGCGTATTTGTGTTTCATTAGCGCGGACGACGCGCGCTCAGCCCCCCCCTTCCCCCTCCCCCCTCCCCCATCCTCTTCGCCCACCACACCGTCACGCCAGCGATGTGCGGCTTGTCACTGACGACAATTGTTTCGAAAGGCTTTGCGTTAGATCACTCACAAAGGCCGGTTATAACACCCTCATGTTATGGTGCAGTCTTTTTAGCCCATTATTCCAAAAACAGAACAATCAGCTTCCAAGGTTGCTTTTTTAATAAATGAATGTCCAGTGGCGAATCGTAAACATTATTTCAAGTATACCGCACTTTACGGAAGCTAGCTCTAACGTTGTCTTTTATTTTGAGTTTTTCCCAAATCCCAATACTACGAAATTCCGTCCTTAATAATTGTTCTATAACACAACCCACTAACCTCGGGATCATTAACACACTCCATTTTCATAAAAACTTGAGAGGAGCGGAAGTTACGAACGATCAGAGAACGACTGTTCACCGCATTATTTTGCGGTGCCTTCCGACCGCCCAGACGCGCATCCTCCCCTCTCCCCGCCCTCGAAACATGAGGAGCCATAGGTTATCGTGGTTAGCATGCGGTGCCTTCTACTGCGCTAGCGAATTGTCTGGACAGCATTAAGAAATGTTTGAAACTTCTCACTCTACCGCATTTCATAGCAGAAGACTGACTGACTCTCGGTAGCAAAACAGTTGTTTTTTCGCATTTGTTTTAGAGCTTTCAAAATCTCAATAACTTTTTTGAGTATTAGCAAACTTATGAAACTTACTAAAAATGGCGCCGGATCTCGCCATCCAGCTGGGGAAGACCACCGCCATCTCACGAGAAACAAACATGCACTACACTAACGGGACTAATGACCATAGCAGTTGATGCGCTTCCTTCGTTGGATGGCGAGAACCGGCGCCGACCTACCGTCGGCTAGTGGGTTTCCCTAACCAGGACTCTCCCACCAGCGGGGCACCGCCCCAGCCGGGACAAGCTCTAAGTTCCCGACCGGTCTCTTGGAATGTATGCTAGTGAAAGTGTATGTGTAAGGGGAGAGAATAGGGCAAGGAAGAGGAGGAAA
Source organism: Teleogryllus oceanicus (assembly GCA_964035755.1). Lineage (NCBI taxonomy): Eukaryota > Metazoa > Arthropoda > Insecta > Orthoptera > Gryllidae > Teleogryllus > Teleogryllus oceanicus. Next base: position 5,960,464 of record CAXIVR010000005.1, read on the forward strand.
GATCGCGCGCGGTCCGTGGCCCGTTAAGGTACTGCGTTTGCCTAGTGTTGATTGGGAAACCACGGAAAACTACGAATCAGAGCAGCCGGCCGCTAGAATTCTCTTCCAGACACCGACTGAATTCGACCTAGCTGACAAGCTAGCGTCGAAAATCCTGTCACCGTCGGAACTCGAACCTAGGACCTCCCGGTCAGAGGGACTGCGGTGACATCAGTTGATGTCCTGAGCCATCTCTCCGGGTTTGCTGAGATGATTTCTATACTATAGTGAGAAAAATAGCACATATCAACGATTATGCTTTCAGTTGCTGCAGGTAGCTTCAAACTGGATCAGTCTCAAAGTGTTGGCTCTCCACATACGAATCACCCTCATCAAGTACGCTAGTCACCCTCATCATTTGATATATTGAAAACCGACCACATTTACTTTCAAACATTTAATATAATTATAAGCGTTATCAATGATATAAGGTTTATATACGTTTCCCTCGATGGTACCCATGAGCTGGTAATAAAAATTACCCACAATTCTTTTAACCTGGGGAGGTGGCTCAGAGAATATTCTCTGGCCTGATATGTGTTTACAATGTTGTAGTTTTCGTATTTTGTGAGTGAGAAACTTTAGAATCCATCCACTTTCAAATCCTTTAGTATCTTTTGTCTGAATGTAGCAAGTACATTCTCAGAAGCATCCTGTGTCCTGTACGGATAGCAGTTTTAAATACTGTTTGCAGATGCTATGAGCATTGCCGACAGAAGAAGACGTTGCACCAACTACGTCGAAAAGATGTGTAAGTTCTGCAGATATTTCGGTTAAAAGTAATTATGTGGCCACGTGGAGAGGTTAGGAACAATAACTAATTCTGATATAAATATATTTTTATTTTCGATATTCTTGCTTCTTTGCGCTGATTACTTTGAAAAATTTTCAAGGAATGTTTTCTTGTCATTTGTTGGAAAGAAAACCTCTTTACTTGACTGATATCTTTTACCTGTAACTTTAGGCGAGAAATTGTATTAGAAACACTGTAATATTATGTTTAAGATATCCGATTGCTTTTATTTTTATCCTTTTAAATTTTCTGCACTTAATTACCGTGTCGATAATTCTGTTCTCGTGATTTCATTATTGTAATTATGACTGATTATAATTCAAAATGAATATTTTATGCTTTTTTGTTATTAAATGATATAAAATGAAGAATTAACTTACAAGGTTCAGAAATGACCGGCACCTCTTACGAGACTAAAACTCAGGGATAAAGCATATTATTGCTCTTTTGTAACACTGCCTTTTTTGTCCCTTACGAATGTTAAAAATGGCAAAATACACCTGACGTATGTTTCATTGCTTTACTTTCAGTTGTGTGAAGATCTGGCTTCTAGTAAATTATGTTATGAGAGTTCAACTTCATGAGAGAATTGACTAATAGAAATGCCTTCTTTCAACTTGCACATCAAAAAATGTCCATTAAATGTCCATCTTACCTCTTTCCTGAGTCATGGTCAAGTTTCTACGTCCAGCTTGCGAGAGACAATCTCATGCTTATGCAGAGGAATAGTTAACGAATTTAAAAGTAGCTATTAAATGAATTTTACATCATTTTAAGTATGAATGATAAGTGGGAACGTTAGTGTGGATCACATCATAAAATTGTAATAAAGGAAGTTAAAAGAGAGAAGCTCTTGCGTTGAGAAAAGAATCCTTTGAGCAGCCTGACGGGTAAGCGTCGCGTTTATTAATTAACAAAGCATGAACTCCGAGTCAGCAGACGTCAAAAACTGTCACGACATTTCCTTCTCAAAAACTCTTTTATCGACGAAAGGAAACAACAGAAAACTCGAAGAAGGGAGATTGAATTACGACTGCCACTTTCAAAGAACTGAAGTTTAGGAACAACTGAATATGCTTGTCACCAATACATTTACCGAATGCTTTCTTGGTCTTCAGCTGTGAGATAAAATCGATATTTAATGTCATAAATGCCGTTTTATTATTGTAGGGAAACAGTACATACGCCATTTACTTGACGTTACCAATTTTACGCCAGTTAAGAGGTGTGGTATTTAAACACGTTGATGGGAAAAGGAATAATTTCACATGAAAATTCGTAAAATCGATGTATATGTGCAAATATAATAGGGTTTTGGGAATTTCTGGTAGGTTATGGAGCTTATCTGCACTCCCTCATATTTAATAGTTGTACTATAAAACACGAAACCCTCAATCTATAGACACGAAACTTGCTTTATGGTTCAAACGCTTTTTGATTAAAATAAACGTTTAGGTAAAATAAGTTCTTTTGCTTAAAATAATTTTGTTTGCCAGTGAAGAGTAGTTGCACCCTCCTCTCTATATTACATCTGCAAGATTACAGCAATTTTAAAAGCTATATTTTTATAAGTATTTATGTTATTATAAATATATTAGATTTTAAATAAAATTGTTTGCATAAAACAATTGTTAGAAGTCTTTCTGTAAAGTGGCAGAGGCATTTTGCAGCTGGAGATAAAATGTTAATACATGACAAGAGGGACTGTGGCGTGTAGGCTGTCAGAGAAACCAATCTTGTTAGAGAAATACAAAACAAACTCTCACGGGAGCTATTGTTTTGTAAGAAATTAACCAATGCTAAAAATAGATTGAAGTAAATTTATATAAAAAATGCGATACAAAGTGTTAGTTTGTAGAAGAATTTTGATACCTCACAGATAACCAGATACATTTTTATTATTTATTTCATTTGTTATAACATTTTTTTGAGAAAAGGCAATCTACGAACGAAGATTTTTTACGGTGAATTAAAAGAACACGTATATACAACAAAATAACTTCTAAAGTATTAAAAGAAGTGCATTTAACTAGTTAAAACTAAACTTAAAAACTAAAGTATTAAAAGTTTTGACCAGGTGTGCACGTGAGTTTCACAGAGTGAAATCGCAGCCCATGAAGCGTTACACCTCACAAATCTGCGTCCTGCAGGAGATCCTTTCATGTTTCCCCGGGCTGTTTGCGAGTTCTTCTAACGCGTCACACAGACGCAAATGCTCCGTCGGCAATTAACAGTGATGGAGACAACAGCTAGGCGGCGCTGAGTGGGGGCGGCGGGGGGGGGCGGGCGCGCGGCGGAGGCAGAGAGCCAGTGAAGGAGTCCGCCCCCGTCCCCGCCCCCGCCCCGCCCGCGCCTCCCTCGCATTTGATATTCAGCGGCAGTAGGGAGAGACATTTTCCGTCTTCCTGCCCCGCTCCCACTTAGCAGCGGCGCGGCCCGCGGCGGAGGCGGCGGCGGCGGGGCGGCGGCGGCGGCAGCGGAGGACGGGCACAGTGCTGGATTTTCTTCTTCTCAAAGGACGAAACTCCACGCTGTAACCATTTTGACCGGGAGGTTCTAGGATGTGATAACTACTTGGCTGTCCGGGAGACGCCGCATCCTAGGCGCAGGAGGCATTTTGCCCTGAAGAAGGTCGCAGAATGGTAGCCGTAACGTTGGCCCCTGTGCCTCGGACGCGGCGTCTCCCGGACAGACAAGTAGTTACTGACTCCAGCTGCGGAGACCTACACTCTCCTCTTGGAGTCGAGTTTCAACGGTGGTTGCGGAATTTCGGCTTTGGCTACATAGCTAGCTAGGTGGAATTCAGCCATTATGTGAAGAGTTCCTGCGGCCGGCGAATCTGATATTTTAATTTTCCTTTCAAGTAGCGTAGTTAGAAAGGAAATACGAAGCGAAGTCAGAGTGAATGTTTTGTGGGTCCTTGCCAAAAAACGGGATTTCGGCGAAACGCCTGAGGGTCCGTCTGTCCACCTGTGAACAAGGCTAGCATTTAAACTGAACACAGGGCTTTCATTAACACTTATATTCTCTCGCGGTTTCTTGAATTCCAAACCGATATTTCAATTTTTTTGGTTCTTTACATGCCTCAATGACATCTTGCAAATTTTCTCAAAAATGTGTCCAAATTTTATTATTTTAAATACCTTCGCTCGAATAAAGTAAAAACGCTTATTCAAATACCAGACACGATTTTCATTAATTTCAATATTTTCATTAAAACTTCTGAATTTTCAAAGAATGCAAAATTTTAAATACTTTGTCTCTTTCCTTTAACTATATTTTTAAAGATGAAAAGCCTTTGTTAATGAAATATATTCTAGAAAATTAGGTCTTTAAATAATGTTCAGTCTATCGTTTAAATCTTTTTCTTCTTCTGAAATCATGAAGCTTACCACTTCTTTTCGTACTTTGGCTACTCTTCCGTGATGGGATCGTCACTCAGGGTGTTAAAACGCCGCCTGCGGAAAGGTACTGCCTATATTTGGATCCCGGCTCTGCCAAATATTTTTGTGATTAGAAACAATTTTACGCGTACATTTTTTTATCTTAAAGTTACAAGTAATACGAAGAGTAATGTGCTGTGGTATATTCCTTGGTTTCTTCTGATTTTTTTCTCCGAGGTTTCTCCTATCAACACCAGGCGAATGCCAGAGCAGTACCCTAAAAAACGGGTCACGGACCACGCGTAATCTTCCCGTCCTCTTCCTTGTCCTATCCTCCGCCCTTACACACACACACGCACGCACGCACACACACACGCACGCACACGCACACGCACACGCACACACACGCACACAGCGCGCGCACGCACGCAACACGCACACACGCGCACGCACACACGCACACTACACACGCGCGCACACATTAACACTAACATGCACTACACTACCACATATTCCGGGAGACCGGTCGGGAGCTTAGAGCTTGTTCTGGCTGGAGCGGTGCCCCGCTGGTGGGAGAGTCCTGGTTAGGGGGAAACCCCACTAGCCGACGGTTAGGTCGGCGCCGAATCTCGCCATCCAGCGGGGGAAGATCACCGCCATCTCCCGAGGAAATATCATGCACGGCACTTACGGGACTAAAGACCTAAGCTGTTGACGCACCCGGAATTACTAACCAACCAACCAACCAACCAACAACAAACAAACAAACAAACAACCGCACGACGTATGTCGTCGCGAGATGTCCCCATTCAGCAAGGAAAAATCACGGCCACCTCACGCGTTCAAAAACATGCAGTAACCTTACGGGACTAATGACCTTGGCCGTTGACGCACTCGGAATCACTAATCAATCAATCAACCACAAGTAATACGAAAAGGAATGTAGTTCCTTTAGGTCTCCTGATCTTCGTTGAGGGAGGGTTTGGCCCCCGCAACGGGCGGGCGCCGCACTGTGCAGGCCGTCGATAGCAGCAGACAAGGACGGCGCGCCAGCCGCCAGCAGGCAGCGGCAGCAGCAGGGAGGCCGCACAGAAAGGTCTTCTCTCCTCGCACCCCTTTTCTTCCCCGGCAGAGAACCCTCCACAGCCCGTTCTTTTCTTCGCGCCCCCTCCCCTCCCCTCCCCCTCCCCTCCGCCGCCGCGCGCCCTCGCCCCGCTCGCGCGCGCGCGTCCACGTCATTTTCCAGCCCTAATGTGGAACGAGGTTACAGCTCGTGTTGCCATGGCGACCAAGCTCCCAGGTTACAGCCTTATTGGATATGTTCATCATTTTATTTGCCTTTTTCGTATTCCTCCACCTCATCTACATATCGTCGCTGGCGGCGGAGCGCCGGGCTGGCTGGGCGACGTTGCGGTGCGCCGGCTCCGCGCGAGCGAAGAGGGAGGCGGCGAGAGGCAGGGCGCGCCACGCTCACGGGAGAGGCGCGCTCCGGCGCCGGTTATTTTGAACCTCGTGCAGGCCAGGTTGAATCGGGGCACGTGATGGGTGCGTAACATATAAGTAGTGGAGATAAAACAGTACGTACTTTTCGCACGTTTTTTTTTCACGTCAAAACCGGGAGCGGTAGTTCAGAGCATCAACTGATGTCTCTGCAGCGTCTCTGACCGGGAGGTCCTAGCTTCGAGTCCTGACGGCGGCAGGATTTTCGACTCTAGCTTTTCAGCTAGGTCGAATTCAGTCGCTGTCTGGAGGAGAATTCTAGCGGCCGGCTGCTCTGATCGGTAGTTTTCCGTGGTTTCTCCGATCAAACACCAGGCGAATGTCAGATCAGTACCTTACCAACGGGCCATGGACCGCGCGCGATGTCCTTCCTCTTCCTTGTCCTATCCTTTCCCCTTACACACACACCTAGACTAACATATATTCCAGGAAACCAGTCGGGAGCTTAGAGCTTGTCCCGGCTTGGGCGGTGCCCCGCTGGTGGAAGAGTCCTGGTTAGGGGGAAACCCCACTAACCGACGTAGTTCGGCGCCGGATCTCGCCATCCAGCGGGGGGAGATCACCGCCATCTCCCGAGGAAACATGCATTACACTTACGGGACTAATGACCAAAGCAGTTGACGCGCCCGGAAACACGAAATAGTCAATCAATCAATTGACGCAAAATAACGCGAAGAGTATTCAAATTTTCTAAAAATTGTACAGGATCTTGTTTCAAAATCTAGTTTGAAGGAACAGATTTTATTACGGGAAAAATCTGTAGTTTCGTAATTGTAGTTGTGGGAAGGCGCCGAAAAAACTTTGAAATTTTGCCATTTTTGAAAAATCGGTGTTTTGAACGAAAATGAGACCTTCATCCTGTTCCTAAACATCTATCCTGGTTACACTATCCAACCTGCATCCTGTTCACACTGTCCGACAACAAAATTTAATCAAAAACGATAGAACCATTTTTTTTTAAATTTTGAAAATGTCCTAAGGGCTTCATTGACTGGTTCCAATTTGAAAGAAGCCCCGTCTTTTTATTTAAAAACAAGCCCACTTCTAAAGACATTTTGAAACATAATTATTACTGATAAATGTAATTTGGGCGACAGAAAAAGATTACACTTGAAACCTAATGGTTCCTACGTAATTTAAATATCTCTCCTTCCAAAAGTATGTTGTGCTAGCTCAGCTAATTGGAGTTCGAAGTTCATAATTGTTGCTATTTACTCTATTTATTTATTTATTTATTTATTTATTTGCGTCAAAAAAACAGTTAAAAACTGCGTATGACGTGCTATGGGAAAAGTGAATTGTGTCATTTTCAAAATTCTGCGATCTCTACACCAAGTCATATCCTACTTAAATTTTGAATTTTGAAAGGGAGAAAAAAAAAAAAACTCCCATGTAATAAAACCTATTCTCAAGGATAAACAAGCAATAAATTTTGAATTTTGAAAGGGAGAAAAAAACCAAAAACTCCATGTAATAAAATCCATTTTCAAGGATAAATAAGCAATAAATTTTGATTTGCAACCAATTATTCAATCTACCATCCATAAGGAGTGGCGAGGAATGTGAAAATCTTATTAGAATTCTGGATTGCACCTAATGAACAATGATAATCAGCTTTCTTTGAACTTAACGAATTGGAATGTATTATATTGATAATCAAAATGAATTAATCTTTGGTCATGACCAGTTTTCTCTATATTACAATAGTTACAAAACCTTTTTATTCATTCGTGGGTCTTCGCGCGCTCGTCACTTCTTCGTTCAATGGCGCCCCGTAGAACCTTCTCCGCCGACGCAGCAGAATCTTGCTTCTGGATAAAGTCCTCGCCTAATGTCCGTGTCTGGTTCCAAATTCTCCCGGCGATACTATTATAATCTGTGACTTCCCTCACTAACGTCTCGGGTGGACGCCTAGATACGCATTTTTCTTCTTACAAGAACGCTCTTTCCTAATATAAGAAACGATAGTTAACTTTTTACAACTGTCAATTACAGTCTTTCCTCGATCTAGTAAAATATATCAAGAGCCGACCCGCTCATCACCGCGTTGCTCTAGCGAATGAATGTTCTTCTAAATACTCGGAAGCATCGGAATCCTATATCTTTTTCTTTTGTCTCTCAAAACAATGCTTATTACGTCTCTGCTCTTTCATTTCAACCTATCGAAAATGATCCTTATCGCCGGTTGTTTATTTGTGACATAGCGACCCCCTCGCGATCGTCTATTGACATCCCTATATTCTATGTCAAAGAAAATTACATTTCCATAGTAAAAATGGTTCGTCATTTTAGTATATCACAGTACTATTAACGTAGTTCTCTTTCTCAATGAGAAGTGGCCGAGATTCGACTGGGAATACGTTGTCTCGTAAAAACATTTCGAGCCGTTTGTGAGGAAATTTCGAACACGCGGAATGAGTTACATATAAAATACACCCTCAAGTTAAAAGATTTCTTTAAAAACTCTAGTTGAGACAGATCGATCGGTGAATATTCATTTTTGAAACATCATTGTTGTATGAGTATGGTTTATGTGCTTGTGTTGTTTTTACGGTTAAGAAATGTACCACTTTCTTAATTATATCTTTTAACTTGTTTTTCATTTTTCATTTTCATTAAATTATTGGGGAACTACTAGGAGATTACTCTAAGGCAAAAGAAAAATCAGACAAAGCATAATACATAAATATCAATGAAAATATGTTTTTATTAATTAATGAATAACCGTGATAAATTCATACAAATGGAACTAAAAAATCTCATTGGCGTATTTGACCTTGATAAATTCATACAAATTGAACTAAAAAATCTCATTGGTGTATTTGAATTACTCATCCAATGAAAGAAACGGGCCATTTAAGATGGCACAAAGAAATAATACACAAAACCAACGTAACTTCATTTAGAAATGTCATCATCGTTATCCCAACATGCACCGAGAAGAAAAAAAATCTTACAAACTTGCTGACATTTATATCCTTTGTTTTCTCTTCATATTTGCCTGAACTTTATTGTCGAAATGCCATTTAAAAATGTCACATATATCATCATTAGTCATAATTTTTAAAATTTGTGATGGTGATATTACCTTTAGCGATAGTTATAAAAAGCAATCCGTCACAATATAATTCACCTCACAAAATCAGAAAACAAATATCGGAATGAGCAGCCAACTTGCCTCGTAAATTAGAAGTATAAACACGAAGCACCAAATACAGCCCGATCCCTCGTGGCTTCATATGGCAGCCAACTAACAACGGGTACCGAATTTCCCCAGTCCGAGCCTCGCTGTCTCCGTAGGCCCATCCATTCCCATTCCGTGCACCAGAAAGTTTACTTCTCGCCGCTACCTGCAGATAACACGTTTGCCCCACTAAAAGTGTCGGAAATTGCGTTTTAGGAAACCGATTTATTCCTTATAATATTTTATGGGCCTGAGGCGCGGGTGGGGGCAAACAACTGAGCGTCGGACGGACAGCGCCGTGCGCCGCGGCCACCGACAGCCACATAACTTATTTCACTATTTCTGCGAGAAATCCACTTGCTTTTTTATTATAACTTTTTATTTTTCTTGGGACGAAATTCGTTTTTCGCTCTCGGCTGAGAAGTTCTCCTTTCAGCCTCCGAGGAGCAGGGGCCGTGCGATGGAAAATGGAGTTCCCTGCTACAGTCGCCCCCGCCCCCGCCACCGTTGCAGTTATCGCCACCGCCCCGCCACCGCCCCGCCCCGCCCCTCCCCGCCCCGCCCCGCCACCGCCCCGCCCCGCCCCGCTACCGCTCCGCCCCGCCACCGCCCCGCCCCGCCACCGCCCCGCCCGCCACCGCCCGCCACCGCCCGCCCGCCCCACCCCGCCCCGCCACCGCCCCGCCCCTCCCCGCCCCACCCGCCCCGCCCACCCGCCCGCCCGCCCCGCCCCACCCCCACAGCCTTCTCCAGGCCGAGCACGCGCCAACCGCGTTATCTCCCGTGCTGCCTCCGCGTCCACGCTCGCCATCCACTCTCCACCGCTGCTCCGAGCGCCTGCTCAAAACACGCCCTCGCTTCCAAGGAGCAGTCCCTTGGTCCTCCCATCGACTCCCGACAGAGGCGGATTCTCGACATGAGTTATACAGCTAGGTCGAATTCAAGAAATTTTAGCACCCGGTCCATAGTTTTCTGTTGTTTCCCCAATCAATGCCTGTCGATTCCTAAGGCAGTAGCCACCAAACAGGCCATGAATCGCGTGCGCTCTTTCTTTCCTCTTCTTTGTCCTATCCTCTCCTCTTACTCACATTTACACTTACACTGTACTATATTACCATACATATCGAGAGATCAGTCGGGAGCTGAGAGCTTGTTCTGGCTAGGGTGGTGCCCCGCTGGGGAGGTACATAGAGATTAATCCCTTAAGTCTACATAGTCCAACGGAGGAGGAATATTAGAACCTCAAGAAACACATGTACTATAAAGAGCTAATTATGGTGATTCCCTATGTGTCAACAACTATCTTAATTATTAATAGCTGATTAAGCCCGACTCCAGCCCCGACTCGATTTGCGCCTCCGTCTGCTCTGGACTGGGGTACTGATTTAGGAATCGACTGGAATTGATTGGAGAAACAACAGCTAACTATGGACTGGGTGCTAAAATTTCTCCTGCATGCAGTAGTTGAATTCGACCTAGCTATAGAGCTCAAGTCGAAAATCCACGTCTGCTCATATGACGGCTGAGCTCTCCCTGTGCCTACGCGGTCGTAAGTTCTCCCCGCTCCGGATCCAAATCCCCGTCTCCGTCAACCACAACTACATTCGCCCCCTCCTCCTGCACCTCTGTCGCCACCGACACCGCAGCCCCTCCAACGCGCGTGATAAGATCTTCAGATATTCAGCGGAGATGAAAAGAATGAGAGATGCCATTTACTTTTGCCGCTCCGGGTTTTTATTCCTTTCTGCCGGCGCGGCGGAGGGGCAAGAGAGCAGCGGATTTAATAAACAAGGCGGCGGCAAAGCGGGTGCGTGGGGTGGGGGTGGCGCTGGGGGCGGCGGGGGGGGGAGAGCGGTCAGCCCCGGCGACCAGACCTTAACGCCAGCTGTATTTAACCCTTAGTTCCATTCAAGTGACCGGGAGCGGTGTATCAGCGCATCAACTGATGTCACTGCTGTGCCTCTGTCCGGGAGGTCCTAGGTTCGAGTCCCGACGTCCGGCAGGATTTTCGACATCAGCTTTTCAGCTAGGTCGAATTCAGTCGCTGTCTGGAGGAGAATTCTAGCGACCGACTGCTCTGATCGATAGTTTTTCGCGGTTTCTCCGATGAACACCAGACGAATACCGGAGCAGTTCCCTAACAAACGGCCGCGGACCGCGCGCGATCTTTCCTACCTCTTCCTTGTCCTATCCTCACTCCTGGGAGACCGGGCGCAGGCTTAGAACTTGTCCTGGCTGGGGTGGTGTCCCGCCTGTGGGAGATACCTGGTTCTGGGAAAACCCGGCTAGGTGACGGTAGATCGGCGCCAGATCTCGCATTCCAGTGAGGGAAGACTACTGCCAGCTCCCGATGAAAAACATGCACTACACCAACGGGACTAACGACCTCAGCAGTTGACGCGCCCGGACCCACTAATCAATCAATCAAATACATTCAAGTGGTGGAGAATTTGCACCTAAATCAGTGACGAAATCAATTTGCACGCTTAGCATGCAAGCCCGAAGATGTAATAACCGTCATTTTTTAACAATCTGGTAAATTGCTTACCGACTATATTGGGGGGAAAACGAAACTTTTTGGACAGAAAATCTCTTATTGCGGGTCCCTCAAACACGACTTCAATTTTTTCTTAATTTATTTGTTGCGTGTAGCAAAGAACGGCAAAGAGACTGGTATTGGTTCCATTTTCGGTGAACACTCTGCATTTTAGAAAATCGCAAAAAGTTAACATGGCTGAAGAACAATATTTCACTATAGATATTTTTTGTTAAATGAAATCTGTTCTTAGCTAATAGTGATACAACAACATATACATTCTCGCAATATTTCTAAATTAGCAATATTCGAAAAATTAAGGATTTCAACGAAAATGAAAGCTGAACGTCTTAAGCGTCCTTTACGCTACCCAAAGACAAAATTTGATAAAAAAAAACTGGTACCATTTTTTAAAATTAAAAATGTTTTGAGGCTTCATGTAAAGTACCGTCAAGAATCAAAATATGAGTTTGAAACTCCCATAGCCATGAATTCATTCACTTTGTTTGGGGAATATCAGTTCCCAAGAAAATTAGTTGAACGGTTTAGGAGTTAGTGTTGACCACAGACGGACAAACAGACGTTTTGCCGTCAATCGTTTTTTTATTAAGGTAACAAAAATGTGCATTGTGGCTACACCAACCGTTAGAGGACTTTTTTAAAATTTAGTGACATGATTTATACACTCTTTCTTTATCAGGACCCGACAATAAGAGTTTTTCCGCCAAAAATTCGCGGTTTTCCGGCTCACGATTACATAACATTCAATTCTTAAGCCGTACCTTCGTTAAGGGTGAGACGAAACGGACGTAGCTCATTTCCCTCGTATGTCAACCGAGAGATGGCTACGCCCTATGTGTAGCCATCATGACATTTGAAGACCGCGCGCGGATGACGTCAGGGAATGACGCGCAGTGACGGTTGTTTTCAAATCTGTGACCAGTATGATGTTATCCAATTAGGCAAAGGCCGATAAGACCCTAAATTACCATTGGTCGGCATCAATCAAGCGAGGTGGCTGAAAACGGTCATCTCGAAGGTTCGCGAAAGGAACACTTCTCTTTCAAACGTCGAGGTAGTAAGACAGATACTTCTCTTTCAAAAGTCGTTGAAGTAGAACGAATTCTTTTCACTAGATGAGTATGCGAAAAGAATTTTCTATTAGGAAAGTCTAGCCAGACAGTGCTACAGAATTCGTAAGTGGCGAGGAAGGTTTGCATTTTGTGAAGATAACTTGTCTTCCCGAGACCTGTGCAGTCAAAAGTTGTTTGTGCGTTACGACGAGTTGAACTGTAAATGTCGCACGAAAACCGACCCTAACAGTAAATATTACATTCAGTAGGCTCGAGCCGGAGCGGTGAGAAAACTCGTCGAAAGATGCTCGGTTTGTTAATAATTGCGGAAAAGTGTCCTCCACACTAAAGAAAACGGCCAGATCGCCAGTACAAACCGCCAAGAAATGCCGTCTGTGAATACAGCCAAGAAAGGAGAAGTCGATCAACGTTATAATTTGTCACGGACAATCCGAACGTGAGTGGAACTTGACTCTGTGCGTATCCGAGAAGGTGGTATGAGAATTGGGGCACCGTGAGGAGGAGAGCTGCGTCAGGGGAACGCCGCGAGCCGTCGAGCCCATCGCCGGCGCCGTCGCTTCAGTACGAGCTGGACGGATTGCCGCTTTCGCCCCGGAGCGAATCTGCGAGGCCATCGACCACGACCACGACCCCGACTCCGACTCCGACTCCGACCCTGCGAGCACGCCGACTGAAATAGAAGCGTAATCCCGAGTTGCACGCCGCCGTGATACGCCAGATGAGAGTGAGTACCCCTGAAATTATCAAGAACTGTTAGAAAGTTTGTTTTTCAGTTAGAATCAAAGGAAAATTTCTTAAAATTTATCTTGAAATTGTCTTAAAATTTTAATTTGTGAGGGATGGCATTCCTAGTCTCCCATGATCTATGTTACATTTACGAAAGAAAATGTAAGATAAAATTAAACAGGTTAAGATTGTAAGTAGTGAGTAAGAATGTTGCGATAGCCGATGTTACTATTAATTCCGCGCCAGCTGGTAGCGTGGGAGTTTATGGTATGATTATTTAATGAAGATTAAAAGTGTTTGCGTCAGGATTTATATTCTGATCGTTTAATTAGTGCTAAAATCATTGTATGATTATTTGAGATTGGCCTGTAGGAAAGAAAAATTGCTTGTGGCATTTAAATAATAGTGCAAAGCAGAGATATACATATTAAATTTTGTAAATTTTGTATCATTGAATATTTGCCAAATGAATTGTTTTTCAAAGTACATCGTACCGCCTATCATTGGATGTGTATGAGTTTCCTAATCCACGTTCCAAGTAGGATTTCCTGGGAGAGAAAAACATATACTAAGAGTGAACAACTGGTACGGCCCGGCGACGGAGCGGCGGAGAGGACGTCGCACGTTGCTGGTGACACCCACGCTAGAATCTTCCTCGTGGGGTATAACCGCCCTTACCACTCATAAGTTGATGAATGTCGGCGCGTCGCGGGAGACGACGTGTTCCGTTGCAAGGGCGAGAAAATAAAAATCAAATAGCATAATGTTTGCAGAATTACATGATGTCTGGTCACAAACAAAATGTCAACCTTTCTCACTCCAACAATCGTCATTGCTGACCACCGTCTTCTGTTTCACGCATGCCCACGCCATTTTCACACAATGACTACGCAGTTCTTAATCCTCCACAATGACGTATTTCATGGCGGCCTCCACAATCTCGTCTCCTTGTTGTTCCAATCCTTTCCGTAACTGCCTGCGCCCCCGTTCCCAACCAAGCCTCCCCCGGGGCCCCCGCCCTCGCGCTGTCGTCAACCGCCGTCATCTTGTTACTGCTCCTCGAACCGAACGCCGCCCCCGTCCCCCCGAAGCTGCCCCCGACGCCGCCGCCCCCGACGCCGCCGCCCCCGACGCCGCCGCCCCCGACGCGTCGTCGCCCCCGACGCGTCGCCGCCCCGACGCCGCCCCCGACGCCGCCCCGACGCCGCCCCCGACGCCGCCCCCGACGCCGCCCCGACGCCGCCCCCGACGCCGCCCCCGACGCCGCCCCCGACGCCGCCCCCGACGCCGCCCCCGACGCCGCGCCCCAAATTTTAATCTGCGTGGACCGCGCGCGAGCGCTGGCTGCGTCGACACGTTCCTATATCTTAAATAGATATAAAAATCTGCTCTAACTTTCTCAAATACGCGGCAGATTTATGAGATTTCTCTTTCCTTTTTCTTCTGCTGCCTCCTCTCCTTCCTCTTCTTTTACATCTTAACGAAAAAAGCCCCTTTTTTATATGTATGCACACATAAAGTTGAAGACTTTCGTTTTTCCATCAGCGAAGTTTGCCGTTTAGTTGGAATTATTTTTTCCGGGGGAAATTGCTTGCTGTTGGTGGCGCCGCCGGCCGGGCGTTCGGCCTCACTCCTCAGACGTCCCTCATCTCGGGGATGTAAAGGATTTCCCCGCCCCGTCCCGCCCCGCCCAGCCCAGCCCCGCCCAGCCCCGCCCAGCCCCACCCAGCCCCGCCCAGCCCCGCCCATCCCCGCCCAGCCCCGCCCAGCCCCGCCCAGCCCCGCCCAGCCCCGCCCAGCCCCTGCCCAGCCCTGCCCCGCCCCGCCCTCCCCCCGCCCCTCTCCTCCTTGCCACCCACTTCGCCTCCCTGCCCCACTCCTCCTCACCCAATTCTCCCCGTCCCACACCGCTCCACCCCATTCCGCCACGCCCCTCTCCCCGACGGGGTTTTCTACACGACTAGATACATAGCTAGGTCGAATCCAGTCGCTGTCTGGAGGAGAATTCTAGCGCCCGGCTGCTGTGATAGGTAGTTTTCCCTGGTTTCTCCGATTAACCCCTGGCGAATGCCGGAGCACTACCCTAACAAACGGGCCAGGGATCATGCATTTTTTTTTCTTTCTGGTCCTTGTCCTTTCTTCGCCCATTACTTACATACACTTGTACACTTATATGCACTACTCTACTACACGTGTCTGCACGACACTACTACAAGATTAGTTGGAAGCTTAGAGCTTATTCAGGCTAGGGCGGTGCCACGCTGGTGGGAGATACCTGGTTGGGGAAATCGAAGTCGACGTAGGTCGGTGTCGGATCGCCCTAACCAGCGGAGGAAGATCACCATCACCTTCCACGATAAAAGCATATACTACACTTACGGGATTGATGACCTTAGCAGTTGACGCACTCAGAAACACGAAATAATCATTCAATCAATTAACAAATCAATCTGCCATGATTTGTTCTCATACATGGAAGAAAACAGCAGTGAATCAACCTCAAAGTAAACTAGTGAGACTGTGTGATCTAAGGAAACGTTTCTCCGCTTAATGTTATTACCTAACAATTACTCCGTTTTTAAAAAAAAACTTAAAGTGTTTGATATTTACAGATCTACAAATAAAAGAAGTTGTACAGAAAACATTCAAGTCACAAGAATCGAATTGGTTGTCAAATAATTTACAAATTTGACGTATATTCTTATGTTAAACATTCGATCTGCGTGGATGCACACCCAAAGTTAGGTAGTTGTGGAAAGTTCCACATATACATCATGCGGAAAATAGAAATCCCCAAAAATATTGTTTCACGTTCTTCAGTATTAAACCTCGAAAATTAATAAAAGAGTGTTGTTTCCAATTGGAACATTTTTCAATTTTTTAATTTTTTCTACTAATCTCATAATTTTATTAAAATTTAGTGTTAAGTTCAGGTTAATAATAGTGAGCGATAAAACATATTGGGTCCACTACCTTTAATCTAATTTAGTTGATTACAAAGCTCTATCGTTTTTCTAAAGGAAAACTCTTAATGTTTTAAATATCAATATTTTTGTAATTTACTAAATGTCAGAGGATTTAACAAAAACCGGCAATACAATCTTCTTTCAAATTAACTTTCTTCTATTCGAGCAAATAATTCAAGAAAAAAATTCTACCATATTTTCAAAACTCAAAAGCTTCCGTTCTGTCAGAGTTACGCATGACAAATACATCCAGACAGATGTCCCAATTTTCAAATACAAAATTGCGTGTATCACCTCTCCCCCTGTACCAATGTTAATCATCTTTGGGACAGCACTAAAATTGATTTTAAGTCTGATATATAGTGTTAAATCTTACTATGTTGCATTGCAGTATAGTGGTTATAAAACAAAAAAGGTGCAGGTATGTGCAGCTAAATTATGTATAGCCACAATATGCGTGACCAACATTGCAACAGTCCATAGTTCTACCGTATTATATATAAAATTATTACACGCGGTTTTTTGAAGCATACATAACTTATAGTCAAAAGAGTCTTCTGTTTGGAAATACGAAAAGAATTGACAAAAAAATAATCTAAACACTTTTTTTTAATTTCACAAATATAGTCGACAAGAATCAATGACTTCGAGCGTTTCGAGAAACGGTAACTTTACGAGACCGTGAAGACGACAAAAATGATTGAAATAACATTCTGGAGATGAACAACAGTCTGTTACTATAGAAAAAATATGCCACAATTTAGAATGATTTAATTGCTAATTAATCACGCAAATTTACCATTAATTACTCGCATGAGTGATGAGCAATTAAATTAGTTTGTGGGTAATTAATAAGCAATTAAAAGGTTGTAAAAAATCATATTTCTTAGGTAATCGATTGTAGTTTAGCCAGATCTGTGTGGTAGTGCAGTTTATCTAAGTGTCCGTCAGTAACTGTCCGTCTCGTTTGTTCGGATACTACTTCGGCCTTCGCCTGGTGTTGATCGGAGAAACTACAGACTACAGTTACTGATCAGAGCACCCGGCCGCTAGAATTCTCCTCCAGACAGCGCCCGGATTAGAGTCGAAAATCCTGGCACCGCACCGTCAGGAACAAAACCCTAGGGCCACGCCGGTCAGGGCCCTGCAGTGACATCAGTTGAAGCTCTGAGTCGGTTGGCCGCTTCGTGAATCTCCCCGATCACACGGATGCGTCTTCTAACGCAATGCGGTTCTGTGTCACGTAGGAACCTTTCACGGTATTCTGCGCCGCTGCAGTTATGCAGTTCGCGTACCGTTCACTCTTTCCTTAGGTCAGGTAAAATGACTGCGCTTGCACTTGTTTCTTCTACATGGCAACGTCGAAACCTCTACCTTAAGAGGCATCACGCGAGAACTTTCTAAAGCGCCACGGCAGTTAACACAAATTCCACTAAATGACAATCGAGTATGACAGGTTTTCCTCGGCCTCGACTTCACGAGCGAAAAGCAATGGACCGAGAAATCCCAACGACTGTGGCTCAGCTCCTTGAGTCTCGATTTCATTTAAGTATACAATGCAAAATTAAAGATGACGCGAGGCTTCAAATGCTCGAATTATGTGAGTTAGTGAGAAAGAAGATAATCGATTACCTTAGTCTGACGGAAATGGGATTTTGTATTCCTTCTGAAAAATCATTAAATGAAAGAAATCTAAGTGCAGATGTTTAATTTATTTTCTAAAAAGGAGTAATTTTGATTCAAAAACAATTAATTCCATTTTTCTGATCCATATATTTTAGAGCAAAATCTGTATAGAATTCTGTTTAGTAGCATTTCATTTGCAGTCACTAATAGCGAATGTAGCTATAATAATTGGAATAAAAAAACCTGGTTGTATCCTCATGTATATTGCTTACTTTGTTCTGCAACACTCACACATAATGCCATCTATTCCTTTCTCAGAGGCGAAGCGAAGCCGTCAGTTTCTCTCGCCAGTGAATTAGCCCCCCCCTACGCTCGCACTCGCAGCGCTCGCACTCGCAGCGCTCGCACTCGCAGCGCTCGCACTCGCAGCGCTCGAACTCGCAGCGCTCGAACTCGCAGCGCTCGAACTCGCAGCGCTCGAACTCGCAGCGCTCTAACTCGCAGCGCTCTAACTCGCAGCGCTCTAACCCGCAGCGCTCTAACCCGCAGCGCTCTAACTCGCAGCGCTCTAACCCGCAGCGCTCGAACTCGCAGCGCTCTAACCCGCAGCGCTCGAACCCGCAGCGCTCTAACTCGCAGCGCTCTAACTCGCAGCGCTCTAACCCACAGCGCTCTAACCCGCAGCGCTCTAACCCGCAGCGCTCTAACCCGCAGCGCTCAACCCGCAGCGCTACGCAGCGCTCAGCCCCCCGTCTGCGGCGAGTGTGAGTGGGAGCCCTGGCCGTCCCGCCGCGTGGGCTCGGGCCCGTCCACTTTAACGGACGCCGCCGAGGGCGGCAGCGAGCGGGAGCGGCCGCTCCCCGCCAACGCTGGGCGTCCGCCTCCGCCTCCACCGCCGCCGCCGCTTCCGTTTCCGGACCGCGCTCTCGCCGCCTTTGGGCCGGGGGGCCCCCGCCCGCGACTTCGCGAGCGAGTCGCGGCCGCAGCCGGAGGCAGTGAGTGCGGGGTGGGAGCGGGGAAGGGCTGTTGCGGGGTCCGTCCAGGCCGGAGTGGGGGAAGGGCGGGAGGCAGCGAGTAGTGCAGGCACAAGTTGGTGGGGCGAGGCGAGACGAGATGTAGGGAAGGTATACGCGGGGAATGAGAGGTAGTTAGACAAAAGAGGGCGTGGTGATGTGTTGCTGAGGAGAGGTCAGGTTAAAAGTTGTGGAGTACAGGAAGTAATGTGTGAAGTAATTCCCAAAAGGCAGTGAAGTAAGTTAGTAATTTCAGTAAGTAGTACGCTTACAATAGCACTTAAAAATAGTACAACGCTTTCATATCAAGAAGAATTTCTTACATCATAGTTTCCATCTTAATTTATGAGCGTTTTGTAATAAAACCTCCCTTCACCATCGTGAAATAATAAACAGTTTTAACCAATTATATCGAACTAAAATAAGCAATGTCCCAGTATGTTTAATTCTTACTTCTAAAAGAGTTGTAGGATAATCTGCAAAAGAATTGATTTCTGGCCATACGCAATATGCCATCTGCGCAGTTGAATTAGAAGAGACGCCAATATGGGACGACGGTCATGATGGTGGATGAAAGCTAGAGTAATGATTTTGGCAAGAACTATCATGGGGATCACATTTCGCTGGGACAGCGTCGCAGGGGTTGGAGGTAGGCCAGCAGGCAGGGCAAGGGCTAGCCCTCTGGCGGCGGGGGCTGAGGCAACAACGCGGAGGAGCGAGCAAGGCTCACGAGGATGGGAACCTCTCGGTGCCGTCTACTCTTGCGGGCGGGCGAAGCGTGCAGTGGGGACGAGGAAGGGCGGGGCGGGGCGGGGAGAAGGAAGAAACCCCGTCCTATCCTCTCCCCCGCCCCTTCCCGGGAGGAAGAGAAAGACAGGGAAGAGGAAGAAGTTAGGAGAGGAAAGGGGGATGAAGGGCATGAAGGGTCGGGGCGTGGAGAGGGATCGGGGAGTGCTGTGAGAGCGCAGGGTTTGGGAGAGGAAAGAGCGGGGATGGGACCACAACTCCGGCGTCTCCTGCAGAGGTCAGCACCGCGGAGCGCGAGAACAGCGTAGTGTTCGCAGGAGTTGCCTAGAAACAACTTGCGGCGTCGTGTTCGTAGCAGTGTACAAGTCCGTGCATAGTTCGCGCACCACGCCTCTTCTGCCCTCGGAAGAGCCGAGGATACGCAACTTCGATGACTGGACAGAAAGGTGAGGGAGTGTTTCAGACGGCGCGGGCGGGCGAATTGAAGAGGCGAGGAGAGCAAAGCACACTTGTGCCAGGGCGGCGACGAAGTCCGTGAAAGCCGAGGACGCGGCTCCCGAGGCTGAGGACAAGGGAGCGAGGACGGAGGACGGCTCGTGTGCCACTCGGCCGCCAGGAGCGCTGGCGGCGGGGCGGGGTGCAGCGGGGGAAGCAAGGGCGGAGGAGGGTGGAGGGAGCGCACCGGAAGCGGGCGCGTAGGGCAAAGGGGGGGGGGCGAGCAGAGGGAACGCGTCAAGCGCCAACCCTCCCCCCCCCCCCAAAGCCCTTTGCCTGGCGCCCAAGGCAGCCACCCGCACCCCTTTTCGCCTCCCGCTCCACCGTTCCACCTTCCTCTTCCATCCACTATCCATTTCGTTCACCCCTTCGCTTCGTCCCACCTTCCTTAGAACTGCACCCTCCCTCCACCTCGCCCTCAATTGCTTTCATCCCTTTCACTTTCCACTTCCATCCACTCCCCACTTTACTCCATCTTGCCCTTTGACCAAACTTCTACTTTTCAACACACATCGCTTCGCTTCTTCCTCGCCTTCGTTCCACCTTCCTCTTCAATCCTCCCTCCACTTCCATCCACCTCCACGTCCGCATCCACCCTCCACGTCCGCATCCACCCTCCACGTCCGCATCCACCCTCCACGTCCGCATCCACCCTCCACGTCCGCATCCACCCTCCACGTCCGCATCCACCCTCCACGTCCGCATCCACCCTCCACGTCCGCATCCACCCTCCACGTCCGCATCCACCCTCCACGTCCGCATCTACCCTCCACGTCCGCATCCACCCTCCACGTCCGCATCCACCCTCCACGTCCGCATCCACCCTCCACGTCCACGTCCACATTCACCCTCCACGTCCACGTCCATATCCACCCTCCACGTCCTTCCACCTTCCACCACACCACATAATGCCGTTTGAGAGAAGCCTATCAAGTGTTCCCGCAAATCCGGGCGTATATTGACTGCATCCTGCGGTCAACATAAGCCGTTTACCTACATCCCCAAAATGGCATATCCCTACACCATCTCGTTTCTCTTTCCTCCACGGTGTAAAGAATAACCCGGGAGACCGGTCGCGAGCTTAAAACTTGTCCCGGCTGGGGCGGTGCCCCGCTGGTGGGAGATACCTGATTGAGGAAAGCCCTGCTAGTCAACGGTAGGTTGGCGCCGGATCTCGCCATCTAGCTGGGAAAGATCACCGCCACCTCCCGATAAAAACACGAACTTCACTTACAGGACTAATGACCTCAGTAGTTGACGCGCCCGGAATCACTACCAATCAATCAATGAATAAAAAACGAAATTGTTTGTATTTTTTTTCTTTCTTAATTTCTTTCGAGTTTCTGGAATCGCTCTCCAAAGGCTGAAGACTGTGCTGTTTCCTTTCAATGTCAACGTGCTTTGTTTGTAATATAGATACCTGACAGACAGGAATAATACGTAGAAAATACGATAATTTATATTAATTCCTATAAATATATATTGTACCTTTCTATGATTCATGATAAATGAAGTACACACATATTTCTATTGAAATGTACCCATGTAATTCTGTGAAGTAATAATGAACATGAATTAGAAAATTATCTTCATCGCACATGGTTAATCAAGAATGCATAACCATTTTGTTATGAGATTCTTAAATTCATACATCGTTATCGATATTTACAAACTAATTTTTGGACGTCACAGTAAAACACTGAAATGTCGTCGGACACGATAATTAGGTAATTCCTTCGACTCCGCAAAGAAAAGACAATGCATAAGATTAGGAGCCCTCGTCCCGGAGGTTGGGTGGCAAAGGGGACTGACGGCTTTCGAAGGGCCGTTTGCCTGAGGGACGAGGCGGAGCCGGAATGTTCCCTTCACCAGGGGGGCGGGGATCCACCTACCTGCACCCAGACTCCATTGGAAGGACTCATTCACAATGCAAACTTAAACGTAAACGTAAGTCCCTAAAGAGTTAACTTAATATGTTCATAAATAAATGTTGTAATAAAACTGAAACATGTAAATAAAACTTAATATGTTCAAAAATTTTATAGATACACATACAAAATTTGTTCTTTCAGATAAAACCTCATGTTCTTAATTTAAAATCTTTACGTACTTCTTCAACACTTTCTAATATTTTAACTACAGCCATTGATTCTTTAAATGTTGGCCACCTCTATTATTTGTTCTTTGAAAACATTGGGAACATTTATTTGTATCTGTTCTGTAACTAAAATATATTTATAATTAACGAAATAATTTATTCCAAGCCCATTCACATTCCAGGTGTTGATTTAAATATATCTATCAGCAACTGCTTTATTCGATCACAATCGATAACATAATCTTTTTGTTCACGAATTAAATATTATAGTTCAGTTGATGGGAACAAACGTCATTAGATATACCGTTGCAAGGAAGAGACAAAAGACTACGACAACCCGCTACGTGATGTGTAGAT
This sequence comes from Teleogryllus oceanicus, assembly GCA_964035755.1. Taxonomy (NCBI): domain Eukaryota; kingdom Metazoa; phylum Arthropoda; class Insecta; order Orthoptera; family Gryllidae; genus Teleogryllus; species Teleogryllus oceanicus. Next base: position 5,983,021 of record CAXIVR010000005.1, read on the forward strand.
GTCAGAGAATGTAGCGTCTGCAACAGCTCAGCTGGTGAAGTAGCAAGCTGTATCTAAAGAATCTAGAGAAAGTGAAAGAAGAACTTCACTGAAAACTAGATTTCAGATTCGTGTTTTGCACACAATAAAAACTACGTTATTCTAGGGCTATGGTTATCTAGACAAAAAAATTCTGGTTTTATTAAACAATTTTTTTTCCTCCTGGTCATACATTCAAGTCATACGAATATGCGACACAAATTTTGGGAGAATAGAAAAATTGAAGAGAAAGGCCCAAGCCATTTATAATGTTTCAAACTAAATGTAAGACAAAAACATTTAGTGTTCAAAATGAAAACATATGTTATTTATGTCGTCTCTAAAGAACAATCTCATAACGCAAACTGTGAGTAGGGATAAAAAGTATACAAAAATCAGAAAAAGGTATAGTTTTTAGGTTAGTAATTGGTGAAGTCTTAAGGCATACTAAATATTCTCATGATCTAAATGAAAAACATTGCAAATTAAGTTTGCAGAGGCGTGGTCAATCCCAAGATCTTAATTAATGTGTAATGGCAGTTAATTATCTCAATAAACAAGAAATAAAAGAACAAAACTCCAAAGATTTGAAGCAACCCTTTACAGTTTATACCTTCTATTAATGTCTATTTCTATAATAATGTAAGAAGTGATGGCACTATAGAGGAGATTGAAGTAGAATATATTAGCGAAATCACAATTTTTTTATGGTGTTTAATATTAATGCATTTAGCTATGCAATCTTTATTAGAACATTCATTTTCACAGTTCCTGTTAACTTAAATTACATCACATGTTATTTACATTGTTTCATTATTTGAGGCCTATGCCACTATTATATTTATATGAATTTCTTCTGTTTTTGATTTAAACACTGAAGAGTATTTGTAGTAATTAACGAAGCGAGTGGATAAAGAGGGGTATCATTGCATGAATGGTATGTCCAATTGATTGACTGATTTTTTCGTGTTTCCGGGCGCGTCAACTACTATAGTCATTAGTCCTGTTAGTGTAGTGCATGTTTTTCTCGGGAGATGGCGGTGATCCTCCCCCGCTGTGTGGCGAGATCCGGCGCCGACTTTCCGTCGACTAGTGGGGTTTCCCCCCTAACCAAGACTCTCCCACCAGCGAGACACCGCCCCAGCCGGGACAAGCTGTAAGCTCCCGACAGGAATATGTGGTAGTGTAGTGCATGTTAGTGTAAGTGTGTGTATAAGGGGAGAGGATAGGACAAGGAAGAGGAAGGACAGATCGCGCGTGACCGTGGCCCATTCGGTAGGGTACTGCTCCGGCATTCGCCTGGTGTTGATCGGAGAAACCACGGAAAACTATATGTTCAAGAAAACGAGCGACAATAGAAGCGAGATTTCTTATATGCCATGAGTGCAATTACATCCCTTTATACACATGTTACGTTCATTATGTTTTTCGTTTCCATTTACGAATAATTCAAATTTTACGAATTTCTAGCACATCTTATCCATCCGAAGCACTCATTTCAGGCCGTAGTACTGCTTCTGAAAAAGATGTAGTGGGCCTTGCACTGTTTTTGTTTTTCATGAAATATTTGCAAATGGAAGGTACTGAAAATATTGCGGATACAATATTAGATGCTGAGAAAGCCAAGAAAACATTTACTTCCCAGGGAATGTGAGAATACAACATATATAAATATTGGTGAAAAAACTAGTCACTTCTGACAGTTTTGCTATAGCGTACTTTTAGATCTGGTAAACACAACTGACATTTACATTTTTAACATTCGTAATCATAATACCAAATGTTGTACACGTAAAACATTTAATTTATTCACGTTAAACATTTTATGTTGTTCCATAAGTCCGCTAGCTTAACGTTTACTTTCCCAGTTCAGTTTTATTCATTCATTGTTTATATGTAGTTGTCCTAGATGAATAATATGTCATGTACATATTTGTTCATGTTTCATGGCCAACTGCAAATACCTTAGCTACATCTGTACTGTAGTTTCTTAATTAAACGATTTGGGTCTCTTTTTAATTCAGATTGGTATGTGTGTTGTTTTAATTGCACAATGGACTTTTAATTGCACGCGTGCTATTAACAGAGATAACCAATGATTGTTCATGGAATTAATGAGCATATTTAGTTAACTAAACGAAAAACCTAAGAATTCAATAACCTATCCAATACATCTAATTCACGAAACAATTGTAGAAATTAGCATAGAGGGTCAGTATTTCTCAAAAACGGGCTTTCAGAAATTCTTCTTTCCAGTAAAAACCCTCCTCAGCCGCGCCCGCGCCCGCCCCCGCCGCTCGCCCCGCCCACCGCCCCACCCACCACCCGCTTCCCGCCAAGGCAGCCCCGCCCACCGCCCCGCCCACCGCCCCGTCCCCCGCCCGGCCGCCCCGCCCACCGCCCCGCCCACCGCCCCGCCCACCGCCCCTCGCCCACCGCCCCAAGGACCCGGACGCGGGCGGATCGCGCCGCCCGCTGCTTTGAAAGTCAACGCAGTTTCCAGGGCACTTGGGGACCTCGTCGGCAGACACGCACATACATTATGCTCCTCGAAATTGAGGCGCGCCCTGCCGCCGCCGCCCTCGGCCGAGGCGGGCAGGCGGGCGGGCCTAGGCCTGGGCCTGGGCCTCCAGCCGCCCCCGGACGCCTCTCCTCAGCCCCGAACACTCAGCGAAGATCCACTCGCGTTGGGAGCGAACGGAACGAAAACGCAAAACTTTCGAGCCCCTTTATTCAACACAACCATCGCCATTGGAAACGTTGAACATAAGCACGAGACCTGACAACCAACATTTGCACACATTCACATTAACAGAAATTATCGTATTCTCTACGTATTATTCATGTCTGTCAATGTATCTATATTACAAACAAAGCACGCTGAAATTGAAAGAAAACCGCGCAGTCTCTAGCCTTTGCAGAGCCATCTATCGTTTTGTTAGATATCTACAAACTCGAAAAAAAAAATTAAGAAAGAAAAAAATACAAACAATTTCGATTTTTTCATTGATTAATTGGTAGTGATTCCAGACGCGTCAACTACTGAGGTCATTAGTTCCGTAAGTGTAGTGCATATTTTTACTCGGGAGGTGGCGGTGGTCGATGAGACCGCCCAACGGTTGGCTAGCGGGCTTTTTCCTCAACCAGATATCTCCCACCCGCGGTACCGCCGCTGCCCGGACAAGCTCAAAGCTCCCGACAAATGTGGTAGTGTAGTTCTTGTAAGTGTGTGTGTAAGTAAGGGGTGAAGATAGGACAAGGAAGAAGAAGGAAAGATAGCGCGCGGTCCGTGTCTTGTTTGCTAAGGTACTGCTCCTGCAATCGCCTGAAGGTGGCTCCACACATTCGTTATTCGGTGAACAGCGAGCAACCGCTTGCGGAATCTCGAGTAGTGTGGATGAGTTGCTGAAATTCGTGTATAAAGTGTTGCGCCAAAAAAAAAAAAAAAAAAAAAAAAAAATCTTAATGTTGTCGCATTTATGGTTTACAAGCCCAAAACGAGCGAAAGTTTATTAGCTATTAGCCGATGTACGATTCTAATATTTATGTGATGGCTCTTGAAATTGGGTTAACGCAAGACAGATTGATCGGCGGGGCTGTGATCTAAGATTATAAAATAGTGTCTTAAGTACGTGAACGGCTTGGACATGTTTGTAACATCTGAGTCTTGGATAATTGCGACAAGGGTGATGCATCTGCCTCAAACATCTGTTTCCCTAAAAAGCTGCTTCCTCCTGTTGATAGAGGACTAACGGTCCAGAAGCATTCTTGACGAAGCCCTGCCGCGCTTTTTACTTTCTCACACTTACTTCGTAAGAAGAGTAAGTATTGTAATATTGCCCCGGAAAACGATTAGAAAAATTACTGCCGGGCCGTGATAACGAGAAACGGGATAAATCTTGGTTCTATACATAGTAAATTACTTCCTCCTTCTTGGTCCCGTGGGGAAGTCTAGGGAAACCAGGGGATCCGCAAATGCCTAGGATTGACCTAGTTACCACGACTTTAAGTGGGAAGTGTATGGTATTTAATGTAGCATACAGAAAATTGTGTTGAGAGAATCTATGTTTTCTCGATCCTTAACACCGAAAAATTGACTGACGGCAAAAGATCTATCTCTCCGTCCGTCTGTGGTCAATGATAGTGTCTAAACCGTTAAACCGATTTTCTCCAAACTTTATATTATCGACTTAAATGAATGCGCTGCCCTTTCTAGTTTCGAAATGTTATTTTGATTTGGGAGGGGTGTCATACTTCAATGATAATTTTTTCATTAAACTTTGTCATCAGATCGCGTAAAGAATGCTTAAGAGAACGGTGCAGGACTCATTTCCGTTGAAATCCCCGATTTTTCGAAAATTGCTAAAGTTCTAATTTTTGGGTATCTTCCTACAGCTACAATTTTGAAGATAAAGATTTTCTTCGTTTCTTCCCATCTGCTGGAGGGACTGTACTGAGGTGGGCCGGAACCTCGGCTCTGCTGGTACCACCACACGCCGGCAGCAGAAGGCTAGCACCGCTGGGATTCAGTAGCACAGCAACAAGAACGTACGTTGTGCTGGTGGAACATTGTACCTGTAAGGAGGTGGGGCGGAGCCTTCTCGAGAGAACAACGCTGTCGAGCAATCCGCAAGGCGCTCTTGTACCTCAACACCCTAGCAGAAACCGAGTCCGTGGTTTGGAGGCCAGCATCACAGGCCGCTTCGAGATCAGCTGCTGGAAACCTTTCCCGCGAGGCGATTCTCTATCCTGGCGGGTGCTGCAAAGCCGTGAGTGGCGCGCCTCATACCATTCTTCATGTTTTCTTGGTAAGTTCCATAGCAGACAATCATCTTGTTAATAGTGAGGACAAGTATATCTCAGTTTATGCAGACAGTTATATTAATAGACCGCGGACTTTCAGGTTTTAAAATATGCCTAAAATAGGTTCTTTCAGTTTCTCAGTTACGCTTCATAAATGTAGATGGAATAGATACAAATGAAACACGAAACTTACAAAAAACAGGTTTTTACTATTTATTATATAAATATAATATCCAGGGTTGAGCAGTATTTAAATACTTGTTTCAAATCCATTTTATATTTGAATAACTGTATTTTAGAGTTTTTTGGACATGCATTTTAGAGAGTATTTAAATACATTTTTAAAATGAATGTCCAAATAAACTCAAAAATACAGTTATTCAAATATAAAATGGATTTAAAACAAGTATTTCAAATACAAGTATTTAAATACTGTATTTAAATATGGTATTTAAATATGGTATTTAAATAGGGTACTTAAATTCTTGTATTTGAATTACTCCGTGAACAGAGCTTTGGCGCGGAGCCTCTGCTTAACATTTTCTCACGCCTGAATTACAATAGAAAACGATCTTCTTTTTGCCCAGACGAGGTAATACTGACAACTTCAATACTCATCATTCTTACGCTGAGGTAAACTAATAGTTGTGAAATAGTTGGTTTTCAGATTTTTTTTTGTGGCAAGGGAGAAAAAGGCGGAAGGAGTGTTGTCCACCCGAATCATCGTCTGGTGCTCTCCCAAAAAACACAAGCTCTTTTGCAGCCCCAACAAAGATATTAAATCAATCCTGTAAAGTTTAATCTAAATGATTAAGTAGAATTAATAATTGATGCTTGGCATAAATTAGGACTATTACAGAAAGGTTCATTCGGTATCAAAGTGATAAAGAAAATAAATGAAATTATTCAGAACCAACCAAGTGAAACCATTCTTTTCTTCCGTTTCTGAAAACGATGAGTTTTGTTGGAAAGTTGGAATTTTAGAAATAAGTCGTGGGTCGATTTAAAAATTTGCACTATTAACATAGAATTTCATCAATTTTTACTGATTTGCATGTGTCCTGTTTATTATGAATTTTATGATTGTGTTTTATTGCGTAATTCATCATCACTGAAACAATATAACTAAAATTTTCCTGCCCTGAAAGGACGGATTTTTTCTTCTAGCTCGTACATATATCATGGCAAAGAATTTGCATATATTTCGGACACATTGTTGTTAAAACTGCATCAACGCATTCATATACTAATCATGATGCAGAAACGAAAACAAAGGAAAGGAATATATGTACTCTGCTTCGCACAAACAAAACGCCACATCTGTATAAATGAAACGTCAAAATGCAGATATTCTTTCAGAGAAAGCAAAACAGACATCATGTGTCAAACAACGCGTCAAGTAGAAGACACAACACACGTTAGTATTAATAACTGAACACACAAACGATCCAAGGAACTTCAGTTGCATTGCCCGCGGGTTTAAAAGTTGCCTGCGGAATGGGATCAAATGTCAGACAGCGAGCGCTAACTAGGCAGCGCAACGTTGGGGCGGGCGGGGGGAGGGATAAATCGGGATGACGAGAGCGAACGCGCCCGATTGGTTTGGTTTGGTTTTTTCCTGTTTCCGGGCGTGTCAACTGCTTTGGACATTAGTCCCGTTAGTGTAGTGCATGTTTGTTTCTCGGCAGATGTCGCTAATCTTCCCCCGCTGGATGGCGAGATCCGGCGCCGACCTACCGTCGGCTAGTGGGGTGTACCCCTAACCAGGACTCTCCCACCAGCGGGGCACCGCCCCAGCCGGGACAAACTCTAAGCTCCCGACCGATCTCCCGGAATATGTGGTAGTGTAGTGTATGTTAGTGTAAATGTGTGTGTGTAAGGGGAGAGGTTAGGACAAGGAAGAGGAAGGACAGATCGCGCGCGGTCCGTGGCCCATTTAGTAGGGTACTGCTCCGGCATTCGCCTGGTGTTGATCGGAGAAACCACGGACAATTTCCGATCAGAGCAGCCGGCCGCTAGAATTCTCCTCCAGACAGGGATTGAATTCGACCTAGCTGAAAATCTAGTGTCGAAAATCCTGCCACCGTGGGGAGTGGGAACCTAGGACCTCCCGGTCAGAGGCGCTGCAGTGACATCAGTTGATGCACTGAGCTACCGCTCGCGATCGCGAACGCGCCCGAGCGATGGGCCTCAGGAGAGAACTGAACGATTCGACGGAATCCACCAGACGGGTTGGTTGCTTCATTATTAGTGATTCCGGGCACGTCAACTACAGACGTCATTAGTCCCGTAACTGTAGTGCATGTTTTTTATCGGGAGGTGGCGGTGATATTCCCCCGCTGGATGGCGAGATCCTGCGCCGATCTACCGTCGGCTACTGGGGTTTCCATCAACCAGGTATCTCCCATCAGCGGGGCACCGCCCCAGCCGGGACCACCTCTAAGCTCCTGACCGGTTTCCCGGCATGTGTATTAGTGTAGTGTATGTTAGTGTGTGTGTTTAAGGTGTGAGGATAGCAGAAGGAAGAGGAAGGAAAGATCGCGCGCTGTCCGTGGTACGTTTGTTAGGGTATTGCTCCCGCATTATCCTGGTGTTGATTGGAGACACTACGGAAAAACTACCGATCAGAGCAGCCGGCCGCTAGAATTCTTCTCCAGACAGCGACTGAATTCGACCCAGCTGACAAGCTATGTCGAAAATCTTGCCACTGTCGGGACTCGAACCTAGGACCACCCGGTCAGAGGCACTGCAGTGACATCAGGTGAGCCACCTCACCCGGTACCAGTTGGGGATGGAGTACCAGGGGGCGTTCGGTAGGGGCGGGTCATCCACCAGACGGTGGCAGCGACGCGACTGCGACAGCAAAACATGGATGTTAAGGTGCAACAAAATGATGAAACCCTCTTGTACCTCAAACGACACCTGCCTCAAGTCTACCTACAGTATTCTAATGATAAAAATTCATGAAATTATATCTTTTTCAATTTTTTATTGAGTCGTACGCTTTGATTTATTCTCTTGTTTGCTTCAAAAAATTGGTTTTTTATAGATTCTTACTTTTGGAGTAAATATTTTTTTGCAAGCGTGTATGGCAGTGCAACGTTCCCAGTTGACAACTGTCAAGCACATAGTAGTGAGTGAACTTCAGATACATTTGATCAGATTCCAGAGTGTGAACTTTAGATGCATTTGATCAGATTCCAGTGGCTGAACTTCAGATTCCGGAATTGGGAATTTTCAACACATTCATGCATGTCAAACATCATAAATCATAAAACATAAAAATATAATGATATAATTCTTCTTGCAGCTTACAACCCATGAGTTGCTCTACAGAATGGACTAGAATAGTTAATGTAGTCTTAATGTTAATGAATAGTTAATGTAATGTTAATGTAAACAGACTTTTTAAATCAACATTAGCAACCATTAATGTTTACGTGGGAGAGATGACTGTAGTCGCGTTTACTAAATTTTAGTTCATATTTAAGTCATAAGTTAAAATCAAAAATGGTCTGGATCATAATTAATGAAAGGTTTATTATCGGATTTCATAATTCAAAAATATATTAGACTTCATTTATCAACGAAACCTCAATTTTAATTATTTTCATCCCTATATACTTTGGTCTGAAAATTGTTCAATTTATTAATATCTCCAAGTTATTACAACTTTTTATTATAATAGTACTATTTTTTCATTCGAAAATAAAATACAACAACAAAGCATCTATGTTAAAAAAAACATCGGCTGCAAGAAATCGATGTTAAAATACGTGGATGATTTTATAAAATCTTTGATGATCTAAAATCATCAATGACGTTGTCGCGACCCTAGGTGGTATATATAACTGTATGTGTTTTTTTGGTGATAGTGTCAGATATGAAAAAGAATAAGCAGATTGCTATTGTATGGTAATCAATGCCGACAGTCATTAAAGTAGGGATGTTGAAGGTAAATGTATAGAGAACATTTTTAGGGAGATGTGTACAGTGAACTCGGTTATAGTCTTTGCCACGAACGTAATTGTAAATATTTTTGAAATCTTGAAACCATTTTTGTATTATTTTTCTCTGTTCCGTAAAATGTTATTTTATAAACGACTTCTGGTAACGAAAAAAGGTCGCTGGAATATAAAAAACCTCTTTTTACACGCAGACGAAACGTCAAAGGGTAAATAAGACATTTTCACGGTGACGTCACATTTTTCAGATGAGTTAAGGGCAGACTAACTTCACGCAGGTGGAGCAGGAAGTAAAACGATACTATCGTAGAAAAAATGGGTCTTGATGGCGTAAATGAGAAATGGCGGCTGAAGCGAACAAAGGCTGACATTTCTGCCAGCGGGGCGGGGCCCCGACTTCGGGCAGGGGGCGCTAATTAAAAGTTGAAAAATGACAGCCCCGCGACCCACCTGCTGGTGCTAGGGAAGGCTGCCCGTCCCTGACCTTGCCCAACCGCCGTCTCATTCGCAGCCGAAAACCTCATCGGCGCTCGACTCTTGACCTGAAACTAAACACTGGAAATCACCTTTCCACTTTCTATCCAAATCGTTGAATAAATGAATGTTGACGGGATAATTATTTTGTTTTCGAACATGACTTGCAGATTTACGAACATTGTGTTTATTATGTTGGGTTCTGGAGGCAGAAAATATTGATTCTGAGAATCCAGAAAATTGAAGGAATACATACTTCTTGAAAAGTATATATTTTTTTAGTAATGAAAATAGACGACTGAACTCTGAATGCCTATAAGTAATAATTATGAAAAGAAAATATAGCAAATTGTACTTTGAAATTTTCCTGCAGTTTTAAATCTTATCATTGATCATCAGAGTAGATTCGCGAGTCTAATTGACATCAAACTAATCGCACGGGTCTAGTTTGACAAATGAATGTCTGGTTCATTCTTCTGTGGTGGATCGTTACCACAGCAATTCATCAAAAGGGAAATTCAATTTCTTTCAGTTTAAACTGAAAATTGTTTCACTCGCAGATTTAAACAGACGCTACCACTCTATTGAGTCGAGCTCCGGAAGCATACGGCTTCATATAACCGACGGGCGAGCTTTCCTGAGAAACACGCGAGCGGCGATGAGGCCCAATTGACGAATTGTTGCTCGTGGCCCCGCGCAAGGAATTCCTTTCGATGGTTGCTGAGTTGGTTGTTAGGGATTCCGGGCGCATCAACGACCGAGGTTACTACCCCGTAAGTATAGTGCATGATTTCCCTCTCGAGGAGGTGTTGATCTCCCTACACTGGATGGCGAGATCCAGCGCCAAACTACCGTCGGCTACCATGTTTTCCCTACAACCATGTATCTCCCACCAGCGAGGCACCGCCCCTGTCAGGACAAGCTCTAAGCTCCCGGAATATGTGATAGTGTAGTGCCTGTTAGTGTGTGTGTGTGTATGTAAGGGGAGAGGATAGGAAGAAGACGAAGGAAAGATGTTCGCCGTACGTGGCCGGTTTGTTAGGGTACTGCTCCGGCATTCGCCTTGTTGTGGATTGGAGAAACCACGGAAAACTACCGATCAGAGCAGCCGGCCGCTAGAATTCTCCTCCGGACAGCGACTGAATTCGTTCTAAGACAAGCTAGTGCCGGAAATCCTGCCATCGTCGGAGTGTAACTCTTGGACGTCCCGGAGGCATCAGTTGATGCACTGAGCCACTTCTCTGGGTAGAATTCCTTTCGACTGACACCAGCGGCGGCCATCACAGCGCTTGGACCACGCGCACTCTGAATATAGAGAGATGTCTCTAAGAATGGACAGCTACTGCTGTTCCACACCGGCAGCAGTTATGTTCATGTGCTCAATTTGTTAATGCGTTCGTTTACAGCTAGTCCGCTTGCAGATGCCTTCGACACAAGTTCTTGCAATACCATTGTCCATCAAATCTTTCTTTAATTTTCTGACATGTCAAGCTGGTTCCTTCTTAAGCTAACTCCTCTGTACAATATAAATAACAGAAAGAACCCTTGATGGCCATTCCTTTGACGTTCGATAGACGGTGAGGTTGAGCATGTGGCCATATTGAAACCGATTAATAATGATACTAGTACACAGGAAGAGACATACAATTCTCTATTTCCTTGAAACGTTTCTCCTTTTGAAATTTTAAGAAAATAGTATATTAAACTATACGCCAGTAGTGAAAGAAACACAAAGCAACATCGTTGGCCAGCTAATGCTATCGGGAGCACAGGTAACACAAGTGCCGTTGGGCTAGCAATGTACTCGGTTTCAACATGGCTGACACAACACGATTTTGTCGGAATGCAAGGAAGTTTCCATTCTGTACCCTTCGTGTTCTGTACCCCGGACTGGGTCAAGGAACTGCGCGCGATCGCTAGCCGCTGCGCCACGTCCCATCCCCCGGCACGGCGCCGGCCAAACCTCCGGGAAGGCCCGTTCACGAGGTACAGTTTTCGTGCAGGTTCTCGTATACAAACTGTACAGAAACTTGAATATACCACACTTGACGTATAAAAGCCGTGTACACACGGTCTGCCCGTTTTGGTTTGGTTTGCCTTTTCGTGTTTCGGGGCGCGTCAACTGCTTTGGTCATTAGTCCCGTTAGTGTAGTGCATGTTTTTCTCGGTAGAGCCAGTGATCTTCCCCCGCTGGATGGCGAGATCCGGTGCCGACCTACCGTCGGCTAGTGGGGTTTCCCTAAACCAGGACTCTCCCACCAGCCGGGCACCGCCCCAGCCGGGACAAGTTCTGAGCTCCCGACCGGTCTCCTGGAATATGTGGTAGTGTAGTGCATGTTAGTGTAAGTGAGTGTGTAAGGGGCGAGGATAGGACAAGGAAGAGGAAGGACAGATCGCGCGCGGTCCGTGCCCCGTTTGGTAGGCTACTGCTCCGGCATTCACCTGGAGTTGATCGGGGAAACCACGGAAAACTACCGATCAGAGCAGCCTCCAGACAGCAATTGAATTCGACCTAGCTGAAAAGCTAGTTTCGAAAATCCTGCCGCCGTGGGGAGTGGGAACCTAGGACCTCCCGGTCAGAGGCGCTGCAGTGGCATCAGTTGATGCACTGTGCTACCACTCCTGGTCTGCCCGTTTTCTGTATGTTTTGCGACTACACGCCGCCAGGGGCTCTGCCGGTCCTCAAATGAATTCCTGAACTGCGCCAACCAAGTACAATCATTCCCAACAATTGTGTACGCACGTTTTGAGCTACTTCATTAATACTTTTTTTTAGTATTAACGAAACATGGGGTGAAAAAATAGAAAGGCCGTCATCGTTCTCGCTACAAGTATGGTTGTGGTTGCGAAGGCGATAGAGAGTGTGCCGGAAAAATGCTCCAAATGATGGAAGCCTTGGCTGCAGCAGTGAGATTCAGTAACCTTGCATTTGCAAGTAACAGTAAAATAAATTCCATAGAAAAAGCGAAAACTGGAATCCGCCTCGCCAGTACACAAAAATCTCACGAATCGCATCCATTGTAACCACAAAATTGTAAAGTGTGGACGATTTCTGCCATAAAGGAAGCCATTAGTCAACTAGTCAGCCGCTAGAAGCGCTAGGATCAAACTTTGTTACCTTTATGAAAAAAGAAACGAACATGCTCAAAAGTTTTCATGCAGAAATCGAGCTAGTCTGGTTTTCACGCTTTCTGTACATCCAATATGCACGAAAACTGTACTGTGTAAAAAGGCCTTGAAGTTGGTCGGGAAAATTCAGTATTTTCGGTATGAATTTCTCAATTACTGTGTGTGGGAGGGAAGAAGAACGCTTTGGTGGACAAATGTGGGCAAACGATGAGCAAACGTTTGTCAAAACATACACATTTTTTCTGGCGAAATGCACGGAAGTGCCTTCAGTGATGCTCGATTGATTAACTGTTTCGTATTTCCGGGCGTATCAAATGCTAGGAACATTCTTTTCGTGGGTGTAGTGCATCCGACAACTCGGGAAGTACTTTTTTTGATTGAGTGAGTGATTCCGGGCGTGGCAACTACTATGGTCATTAGTCCCGTACGTGTAGTGCGTATTATTGCTTCGCAGGTAGCGATGGTAACTCCCCGCTGGATGGCGAGATCCGGCACCGACCTACCGGCGACCAGCGGGGTTTTCCCCAACGAGGTATCTCCCACCAGCGAGACAAGTCCCCGACCGGTCTCCCGGCACTTGTGTTAGAGTAGTGCATATTAGTGTAAGTGAGTGTGTAAAGGGTGAGGATAGAATCAGGAAGAGGAAGGAAAGATCGCGCGCGGTCCGTGGCCCGTTTGGTAGGGTACTACTCCGGCATTCGCCTGGTGTTGATCGGAGAAACCACGGAAAACTACTGATCAGAGCAGCCGGCATCTAGAATTCTCCTCCAGACCGCGACTGGATTCGACCTTGCTGAAAAGCCAGAGTCGAAAGTCTTGCCACTGTCGAGACTCGAACCTAGGACCTCCCGCTAGAGGTTCTGCAGTGGCATCAGTTGATGCACTGAACCACCGCTCCCTGCCGGGATGTGGTGGTGTTTCTTGCTTCAAGGAAGTGAGATCCGCCGCTGACCTACCAGTTGACTTCCAGGGGATTTACCTTTCAGGTGTCCCCGCCAGGGGGCACCGCCACAGCTCGGAAAAACTTCAAGCTTCAGAAATGTGCACTAACGTAATGGATGTAATTGTATATGTAGGGAAAATAAAGATGACAAGGATGGGGAAGGGAAGATCGCGCGTATCATGATGCAATTGCTAATGTCCTCCTCCGGCATACATCCGATACTGATCAGAGCAAACACGGAAAAATACCGATCAGAGAAACCAGCTTCTCCAAGCAGCAGCTTACTGCGATCTATCAACAGAGCTAGTGTCGAACAGGGCCACAGTTGACGCGTCTGCAGTCGAACCTTAGGTGAGAAACGCTGCGGTGGCAACGTATGTTACGCTGAGCCACCTCGGCCGGCGCAAAGGCGCTCGAGGCAGGCAGGCAGGCAGGCAGGCAGCGGCGGCGGGGAAGACGTCGTGCGGGAGCGGGGCGGGGCGGCGCGAGCGACAGCGCACTTGGTGGCATTGATTTTCTGACGCGGCCTGATTTGTCCCCCGTCCGCGCCCGCGCAGCTCCCTCCCCCCACCCCGCTCCGCCGCTCGCGCGCGCAACGCCGCGGCCCCGTTGCTATGCGCTCGACCTGCGCACGCGGCCCCCCCCCCGCCCCGCAGACGAGCTGGCATTCCGCGCTTGGCTTTCTCGCTACGGGGTAGATAGGCAATGCTGCGCGAATTTGTGGCAGAAAAACTTTTATTACAGGGCCCTGGTAACGAAAAAGTGGATGAATCCTGTTGCTAAATTTAGAACCAAGCCATCTAACACGTCATTTAGACAGGATCTATGCTCTATGGGTCCTTGATACCGAAAAGTCGATTGACGGTAAAACATCTGTCCGTCTGTGTACAACGCTAGCAGCTAATCCGTTCAGCTGATTTTCTGGAAATTCATATTCCTCCGTTGATGTGACTGATGTCGTGAGCCGTGGAATTTGACACATATTTTAATTTCGGGGCTAAATACATTTTCAAAATTTTAAGACAATGGTTCCATCATTTTTTATTAAATTTGGGTGTTGCATGATGTGAAGAACGTTTATGAGGTGAGTGAGAACTCATGTGCGTTGAAAACATTAATTTTTCGAAAATTGCCAAAATTCAATTTTTTTTCGCGTCTTTCTACAATTGCAATTATGACGATATAGATATGTTTATTAATGAAATCTGTTCCTTAAAGAAACATTCTGAAATAAGGTCACGCGCAATGTTTCGAAAACCTGAGTTATTTCACGAAAATTTGCATGAAAGTACGGGCGAGAAAGTACGTGCTGTTTTAGCATCATGAGTTGGGTTAATGGACCGACTTAGCCAGCTAGCTAACCGTGTCCCTCATGCCGGAACTAGTTTAAAACTCACGGTTGGGGGTAAGAGCGCCTTGATCGGGAATCGAACCAGAGACCACACCATGGGACGCTGCCATTGAGCCCTTCTAGCTGGCTTCAGTGGTTTAATACGAGCAACGAGCAACGAGCAAAACCGAAAAGAATACACCTTTAATCCGTGTAAAACATGGTGACACAAAGTATTAAATAATTGAAGCCTCGCAAAGCCAAAGGAGCTAAGTACCAGAATTTTCGAAACAAAGCTTTTGACAATAAATAAGCAGAGGTTGTCTGGTATCAAATTTATATTTCGTCTTAAGATCTTTTCGATCGCGTAGCGATCATCGTCAGAGCTGGAAATACATTAATAGATATAATTATACATTAAACCAAATGTCTACAAATTAAAATATATAAAAGGAAGTGTGCAGATGCGTAAGCAAACTGGATCGGTCGTACCTTGCAGCTGCTGGGCGGAAAACGAAGTTCTGCGGATTTTTGAAATAGCGGCTCGCTTAAGAAGGCTGGGTGGCGGTCGGGCAAGTGTGGGGGCGGGGCAGGGGAGGGCGCGGCCGAGGGGTCGAGAGGCGCGGCTGCTGGGCCTGGTGTGAGGAGGGCGCGGGCGGACGGTGGGTGGAGTTAGGGTGTACACATTGTGCTAATTTTAGCAGAGGTGACGAAAGTTCAGGGATTTGCTGGTTAAGACTAGTATTGTTCTGTTTTTTTAGGTTGTTGTGAATGTGAAGGGATTCTAATTTTATTCTGTGCCAGTACCTATTTTCAATTTCTAGGATATGGAAATTAATGAGTTTGTCAAATGTGTGATTGTTTTCATTTAAGTGATCAGCGAAGTGTGAAACTGTGGTGGTATTGTTTTTCCATGCTTGTTCGTGTTCTTTGATCCGTTGTGTGAATTTATTTTATATCGTTATATCCGTTGTGTGAATTTCGTTTTCCGCCCAGCAGCTGCAAGGTACGACCGATCCAGTTTGCTTACGCATCTGCACACTTCCTTTTATATATTTCAATTTGTAGACATTTGGTTTAATGTATAATTATATCTATTAATGTATTTCCAGCTCTGACGATGATCGCTACGCGATCGAAAAGATCTTAAGACGAAATATAAATTTGATACCAGACAACCTCTGCTTATTTATTGTGAAATAATAAGGTATCTATATCACCAACATTCTAATTAATAAAGCTTTTGACATTTAAATGATATATAAATCGGCGCCAAAACACAGGTAAAAGAGCGCTGTTCAAAACTTCCAAGTAGTTGTAACATCTATATAGTGATGACTCTGGTTGTATGTCAAGAATACGAATTTAAACAGTTTTTATTGATTTTCTAAAAAAACAACACTTTTTTGCACTTACGTCCCTTGGCTTTGCAAGGCTTCAATTACCTTTCTTCCCCAAATACCTCCCCTGTGACACAACTTTTTAATTTAGGTCAAACTGCTAACCCTTTCAGAGGTCAATCTCGGCACTCGAAATATTTATGGCATCTCCCTGATTCAACTGTTTTACCTTCTCAATTATAGTAAACAATATAAAAAGTAATTATATATCCTGAGGCCCCTCCTGAAACGTCTTCCTACTTATATTTTAGTATGTATTGGGTTTAAAAAATAGTAGTATTCAGGTAACGTAAGTTATCTTAATTGAAAACCTTGAAAAACATTTATGTTGTGCAATCTATTTTAATAAGTAGTAATGGCGCCCATTGCATTGATACGAGTATTCAATTTTTTTGATGATGATTGAACGAGAAACATGAAAAAAGAAAATTAATTTGTTAGGTGTTTCAATTGTTGGTTTGCAGACCTTGTCAGTGTGACACGGAAAACAGCAATTTTGAATGAAAAAAAATATTAGCGAAAATAAAATTTACCTCAATAACTAAAAAATGTGCAAATACAAATACAACCACCTAACACTATAATTCATTTTGAAAATTTATTTTACCTGATATGTAGCTTTAGTTTTATTACTTTGACATTCATTTTTGTTCCATGCGCCTTTAATTTTTGAATTTTTCAATCACACAAACCTTGCCTAAAATGTGTCAAACATCTAAAACCTGGCGGAACTTTATCGTAACTTATGAGAAGATCATATTATTGCTGTTTTATGTAAATTTTAAATTTTTTTTTATTAAATAAATATTATTACGTTTTTGTTTATTCTGAGTGACTTTTTGTTTGTTTTCATTCAAAATTATATACTTACAAAGTCTGCAATTCAGCACAAAAGACGTCTGATTGATGACTTAACTCTCTCTGTTTGTTTAACTCAGTTTGACTTCCTGAATTGAAAATAAAAATGAAATTTTGAAACCTATTCTAGTTTCATATTAACTTATATCTTCCAGGAGGCACCTCTCTGTCAATGTCCGGACTGAATTAGATTAACATTGGATGAACAGAATGTTTCCTCCAACCATGGCCTGCTGTCGCTGGTTCTTGGAATTCTACATTTTAGGGCAGCCGGCTTCTGGAGATCACAAAGAAACCTCGGGAGAGACAAATGAGAACGTGAGACGCTTTGTTACCCAAAATGATATAAAATGGCCCAAATGTCCAAGACAAACGTCATAAAAATCAAGGAAGAAATGCGAATATATCGTACCAATGGATAACTTGCTGTTTCCAAAGTTTGTATTTGAAGAGGAGTAATGGGTGATAGAAGATAGAGCACGCAGGTAATCAGATACAGCAAGGGAGACGAAGAGTGACAACGTGAGAGAGCGAGAGGTAGAGAGACAGTTTTGCAGATTAGTTCATGTATTATTTTATGGATGTATTGATGTATTTATATCAATGATGGTTTTAAGGAAAATTACATCAATCTGATCTTAAAAATAAGAACATTGCAACGAGTTGTCTGTGGAGATTTCGGTGAAAACTGCAAATGAATGCCCAACTTTAGTTCTATCAAGATGTCGAAAACACTTGGAAAACGAGTGAACGTGAACTGATTCACCCTTTCATTGGTCGATAAACACCATGAATGAACCACGTACAATGTTTTATTATGGCCATAGCGAGTAGAGCAGTAAACAAGGATTTCGGTAGAAGAAACATCTTTCAAGTCAGACGATGTCGTGGGCTGATGTCGTAGGTTTTCATCTCATCTTTCAAGTCAACCGCAGTCAAGGTCTGAGGAGAGGTCAAAACGACATTGAACTCAAGTCCACGTACCACAGCTCACTTCCATAGATCGTACAAACTAGGATCCGGGTCTCTTCGACTCAGATGCGTAAGGGATGATGATGAAGAATGATGTTAAAGTGATGAAAGGCAGAGGAAAATCAGAAACTTTAATGCTAATTGTAAAAAGGAAAATCCCTATGTTAAGCTTATGGTTTGTTCTATAATGTCGATAAAAAGGAAGATCCTCACATTATCGGAATTCTTCAATTTAATCGATAGCATGGAAATTAAAACGAAACTTACGAATGACTACGGAAAAAAGAAGGTGAAAAGAACAAGGTAAATGGGAAATCTAGCCCAAATAGTTGCGTCCTACTAACTCGGAGGTACCATTTGACACAACGGTTTGTAACTTGCGGTTTTTGTAGCATTGATGTTCACAAATTAAAACGGGTCACTTTCTTCAAGGACTCGGGTTGCCGAATGAACATTTCTTTCGGGTCTTAATCAAAATCGTTACACTGAAATTATGCCAAACATTTGTGATCTTGTTGAAATGTGCACAGTCAAGTTGAACCTGTAAACTGTAAGATCTCCGACGTAATGTTTTTCATGACGCCTTCTAGTACTTAAACAGTCACAGAGGTCAGGATATTCTTGAAATTACATTACGTTTTCAATTAAATATTATAAGTTTCGTGTTTCATGTTTCAAAGTGTTAAATGGCATGAAACGTTATAAATATGTCACATATCCATCACATGACGAGCAGGAACAATTATTACAATCAATGGAAAATAATTGGTTCTAATTTTCTGTCTTGAGGAACACCACATTGTTACCCCGTATTGAATCGGTAAATATCTGCGTGTTTTGAGTATCCTGCGGTGGTCGCTGCACAACCTCACGCGGCTGACTTGGTCCGGGCGCGCCGGGCACGTGCGGCGGGTGGGCGGGCGGGCCGCGGGCGATCGATACGCCCGCCGCGGGCGACGGGCACGGTCGCCCATTGGGCGAAGCAGCAGCAGCAGCAGCAGCAGCAGCGCCGCGTCCCCGTCACCGCAGTGGCAGGGGCGGTGGCGGCGGTGGAGGCGGTGACGGTGGCGGCGTCCACGCGTCCCGACGCTCTCGGGCTGGCACGGCGGGGCGTCGCGACGCCCGGAGCCCGGCCGCGCTTCGTTAGCGCGCCGTATTAATTTCTGGAGCGCGTCGCGAGGAGCCCGCCACCTCCACCGCCGCCGCCGCCGCCGCCGCCGCTAGCATCATTTTGCGCATGCGTCCTGACGTTATAATCCGGCGTCCTCTTCGTCTAATTCGTGCGCCGTCTTCGTCGGTCTGCGCGGCCCCGCCACCTCCTTCCCCCTCCTCCTCCTCCGTCCCCGCCCCCGCCCCCGCCCTCCTCCGCTCGCCTGGCGCGTGCTCCGCCGCATCAGACGGTATAGGTAGTTAATTGGAGAGCTCTGATTGCCCGGCATTAAAAGGCCAACGGGCGCGAGAGAGACGGAAGGCGCCGAGACACGACAGCGACGGGGACGGGGAGCGAGCGAACGGCAAGCGAGGGCGGGGGCGGGGCAGGGGGGCGGGGTGGCGAACCGCGCCCACTGCGTGGAAGGGGAGGGGGGGGCGCCGGTCGAGGCAGTCGACCGGGGAACGGGGGGGGGAGGAAACGACTCGCGTAATTATAGAGAACCGGACCAACATCAAATTCGGATATTTTTTAAACTGCCACGAACTAAACGTCGCCGCTCAAGGTCAAGCATGTAATTTCCGAGCGTTGAAAAAAGCCGTCGACTTTAAAAAAGCTCCCCCCACGTAAACAATCCCCCGTGGTGGGGGGCGGGAGCGGGGTCGCTCGGCGATGGGCCAATGACCCAATTAACGCGACGCGGGTCGATGAAGCAAGGGCAAGGTCGGCGGCGAGCCGTACGTTCACAACGTTTAAGGGGCCCCGGAAGGTACACGCAGCTTATATGTTTATTACACTTGCATTATTAACGACCTCAATGTCAAATACATTTCAATATAATACATTTAAAACCTTAAAATTACATTACCTTACATTATCCTATACCATACACCATTCTATACCTTACACCATCCTATACCTTGCACCATCCTATACATTACACCATCCTATACCTTACACCATCCTATACCTTACAATCCTATACCTTACATATCCTATACCTTACACATCCTATTTAATATCCCTTACAACACTATCCTATACGTTATATTATTCTTACATTACATTGTTGGTTTTAATTAGTGGAAGACATTAATCACAGGTGGGGATCAGTTCTTGATTACAATTACACTACAATTTTATTCTAAACAGTATTTCTAAAAATGTGGCTATACAGGTTGATTGCTTTCAGGAGTTTAATAATTTTTTTACCCGACTTGTTACACAGACAGGGCTTTATGGCACGGTGAAACTTTTCGTAATACTGCGTTGCTATATTGACGTAAGTACCTCGAACACACGACCAATTGGATAACACGCTGCTGTTAACGGCTAGAGTCCATTAACAATCGTGAAGGCCGCCGTCGGTTTGGAAAAATGAAGCCGAGATGTAGCAAAAGATGGCGTTTCGCTGCACTTATTCCAAGAAAATGTAGTTTTTATTTCTACGATATTTGTATAAGATGATATTAGGAAAATTATTGAACACACGGTCGATATCACAAATAACGGAGTCGACGGTCATAAACCTGGGTCAACGTCTCGGTTTACAAGCTTCAGACGATTTCTTTATTTACATTACATCAACCTAATGGTTTTAATAGCTATACTGAACTTGGATGATTAGACGGAAACGGTTGGGGAATGTGATCTGGAACGGCAGGAGGTTAAAATAGATGCGGGACGGATGAGGATAGCAAACAGCGGTTTAGATGAGGTCAACGACAGGACGGATGAAGGCGGCATCTTGAAGTATGGCAACACTGTAGAAGCCGAATATTTCGGTTGGTTGAAGGCGCTGGGCGGGAGCCGGTAGGCGAAAAGCGGTTCTCCAAGGATGGGCGATGGGCGACAGGCAGATGCTGACGTGGATCTAACGAAGCACCATTTGTAAGGGTTGACAGTGGGCGATTGCTCGATTATTTAGTGTTATCGGGCACGTAACATGCTATGGTCATTAGTTCCGCAGGAGTAATGCATATTATATTCCTGTAGGGAGAAGTATTCCTCCCCGCTGAAATGTACTAACCTACACTCGATTTGCGGGGTTTCTCTACTAGGTACGTCCTCTAGCGGGGAAAGATGACATGTTTTCCACCAGAAACATCGATATACTAACATCGATATTTGACTTTCGAGGTTTTCTTCATATCGATATTTTGTTGCAAAAAATCGATGTATTTAAAATTTTTAAATTTTAATTTTTTTTTAGTAAAGGGTTTTAAGCACGTTGAAGAGTAGCAGCAATCCACAGCAAAATCGTTGTTTTGCGTTTATCGTTCTTTATCACGCTGCACATTTCCCCTGAGCAATCTGAGGAAGTTTGGGAGATGCTAGCGTTATGAATATATGTTAACACCAGGCGTGTCATTGCCAGAATTGACAGTGAAATACAAAATCGATAGCAAAACACGATGTTCTTTATTGTTAATTTTATTCTTTACATTCGATAATCATTTTCACATTCTACTAACAAGCTGTTAACCAAACAACAAAATATATTTCTTTTACGTACTGTTATTAAAAATGTGTATTAGTCTATAATTAAAATATCGATGTTTTCGTCGATGTTTTCATCGACATTGAAAACCCTTTAATGATGTATCGAAACATTAATGTATCGATGTTTTGGAAAAACTTGCCATTACTACAGGCGGGGCACTCCCCCAACCGGGATATCTCCAAGCTCACGATTGCACTGTCAAAGTGTGAGGGTGTAGTGCATGTGATGAGAGATGACTGACGAGTGCAGTGATGGAGCAACGTGCGGAGTTAGGTATTTCTCCCTGGAATCTCTTCCTCCTATGTTATCTTTGTTCCAGCTGCCTCCCCCAGTCCCTTCCGACCAGGACACGTTTTTATCAATTTGTATATTTAAATCATTAGCTTTGACACGTAGTTCAGCAGAAAACATTTTTAGGATAACCATTGCCTAGCTCACCACTCCTGTGCATGAATAGTACTTTAAATAGCCAGTTCCCTTCCCCGCGACCTTGATAGGCCTGCTCGCTATTTAAATGTAGTGTCTCTTCAAGGTCACGCGCTGGAATGCGATTGTCATCCAATCACGAACTTCAATGCAAAACATTTAAGTAGAAATGAAGCTCCCGGTCGGATGGGTGTGTCCCCCTCTCTTTCCAGCTCGTGACTTTGAAGGGACACTACATTTAAATCTGAGTTCAGAGGTTCTCAAGCGACAAACAAAATTCTAGAACGAACCAATTTGTAAATAGACGTGCAAATAGAAGTGTAAATAGTTTACTTTAAAATGAGTGTAAAACATGCAAATGTTTCTAGCAAATTGTTGTTTAAATGTGAATATAGTATTACAAGAAAAATAAAAGTGGTTGACAAGAACTTGTGAACCATCAAACTGCACTGACCTGACTGCACTTATCGATAATGGCTGTCTCTTGAAGGAGGGAGAAGATAATTATAGGAGAAAGAATCTGATGCAAAGAGAAATAATTTATTTCCAATCGATTACAGAGATTTGAAATAACCTGTGACTGCTGTCATTGTTTTTACACTGCTCGCCTACTTGGGATATTCGTCTCAGCGCTCAAATTGGTTGGGATATATCAGTTTTGGAGAAAATTGTCTGCGTGCTTTTGGCCCTCGCGTTGTGCACAGCCGGACGGAAGGTCAGACAGCCAGAGGGAGTGACAAGACAGACGGACGCACAAACGAACGGAGAGATGGACAGAGGGACGTACGGATGACCAGCTATACATTTTCCCGTCAATTGATTTTTAGGCCATGAACATCCAAACGTGAATTCTGACTACACAAACTGTTAGAGGAAGAAATTTACTACAAATTGGAACACAATTTATCCTCATTTTGACACTAGAAGCACACAAACATTGAAAAATCGCCGATTTATGCATTACCATACCATACTTTACCTTTCCCCTAAGCATTATAATACTTTTTCTTTACTCCGTAAGTACGTTATAAGGAGATAAAATGTACGTTCTCGCCAATTTAGAGGGGCACAGTTTTCTCCACGAATATGATGGGGCAGTGTTCAAACGCGGACAAATGGTAGACGACTAGATCTTTTACACCATCCCAACAAGCGTTCAACCTTTCTTCACTTTCCATTGGCCACGCGAAGATGCAACAGCACCTGACCCCATCGCACTGCCAGTGAACAAGCCCCAGAGCGAGCAAGCGAAGGAGGACATAAATCCTCTCGCTCCGTCTGCAGCTCTCGATGTCGCAGTTTGTGTATCCCGAGGTCTCGCTGTCGGCAAATGAGTAAGTGCGTTCGCAAGACGCATACCGAAAGCATCCCACGATGAGCTTTTCCTAAGCCGTTTACATCCATTCCCAAAAAGTCACCTTTAAATGCATCCAGCAGTCAACTTTTCATAAGCCGTTTATATCCCCTACCTCCTCAAAAAGAAATAGCCCGACTGCATCCCAAGACCAACTTTTCCGAAGACGTTTACCTACATCCTCAAAAAGGCATCGCCCGACTGCATTCCGTTTCGTTTTTCTTCTCACTGTGAGGGTAATTTCTAAATTTTCCGTGGTCTGCTGACAATCGCATTGATGGATTATGTGTAGCTTATCCACTCCTGATTTAAAAAAAACATTTGTATGTCCTTTTAGAGTGCTGTCATCGTTGAAAACCACCGCTTAAATGTTTGTGAAAACAAAATCTGAAACCTCTTCACATGAGCATTATCTTGCCCCATTGACTTCACACACACGATTCCGAAAGTTCTGCCATGTACACCCGTCTTCCAGGTTTTCTCCGGACTGGTGCGAGAGCATGTATATTGTGATTTTTCTAAACGTGCTTCTGGCAGCTCTCAGCTGTAAACGATTTCATCCAATCGTGAACTTTTATGTCGCTACAGTGACATCACTTTGGTGACATTGAAGGTCCCGATTGGATGAAACTGTCAACAGCTGATACCTGCCAGAGGCACGGTTAGAGAAATCGCACTATATTTGTGCTACTTACGAATGAACTTCACTAAAAAGTATACATTTTTCAAAACATGAGATGATCAAAAAGGGGATGCAGTTGGGCTGTGCCTTATCAGATAAGGAAAAATTAGAGGGGGTTAGCCGGAAAGCGGAGTGAGGGAAAACTGACCGCGGGGAGGGGACGAGTCGGGCGATGCCTGCGTCCGGGGCCTCTTAATCGACAAAATGATTTCCTTTTAATTGCAGCGCTGCGCCCAAAGAGATTGATGGGCCTAGCGCGGAGAGGGCTGCAGGGGCCGCGGAGGCGTAGGAGGGGCAGTGGGTGAGGCGGAGGGAGGATGAGAGGGGAGGGTGTGAGTAGCCGAGGAATAGTGACTTGAGACTTGGGCCTATAGCGAGGGTATGGCGTCACGAACCAGGTACAGAGAACGGCAGACGAAGATCTGTGCAAGTGAAAAAGAGTGTGGAGAACAGGATGGAGGCGTAGGATTGATTGATTGATTGATTGATTGATTGGTTATTCCGGGCGCGACAGCTTCAAAGGTAATTAGTCCCGTAAGTGTAATGCATGTTTTAGTGGCGGGAAGAAGCAGAGATCTTCCCTCTGCTCGATGGCGAGTTTTGATGATCGTCTTACAACTCCACTTGCAGGGCTTTCCCTAAGCAGGACTCTCCCACCAGCGGGGCACCGCCCCCACCGGGACGAGCTCTAAGCTTCCGACCGGTCTCCCGGAATATGTGGTAGTGTAGCGCATGTTGGGTGTGTGTGTGTGTGTGTGTGTGTGTGTGTGTGTGTGTGTGTAAGGGAGAGGATAGGACAAGGAAGAAAAGACAGATCGCGCGCGGTCCGTAGCCCGTTTGGTAGGGTACTGCTCCGACATTCGCCTGGTGTTGATCGGAGAAACACCGGAAAACTATTTAAGAAATACCCGGCCGCAAGATTTCTTCACCAGAGAGAGACTGAATTCGGTCTTGCTGAGTAGCTCGTGTCGAAAATCCTGCCACCGTCGCGACTGTAACCGTAGGATCTCCCGCTCACAGGCACTGCGGTGACATCAGTTGATGTCCAGGCCAGGTAGGGGTGTGGAGAGAGGATGGGAGGAAAGTAGGTGATTAGATGAGCAGTGGAGAGAAGAGCGGCGGTCGAGTCGGGGCGAGGGTTTGGGGATGGCACTACACATCGATGGACGGATCCACGTCGGCAAGGGCAAGGGTGGTGGAAGCAGCGGGAGGCGTGTGTAACGTGAAAGTAGTCATATGTTCATTTCATTTTCTTTTTATTGGTCTTGAATTTACATAGATCAGTACTATAGTACTTTTACATGTGTATTTTGGTGGCTTAAATTAACCTTAATATTAACTTAATTCTAAAACTAACTACTTAGGATAAGGGAGCTCATGAAGCGCCTTACTTATTAAACTCTGACTGCATGTGCAAGAAAGCTTGAATTGGGAACCTATTTTTGATTCTAGTACGGGAATCTGGGATTTGAGCGAGGTTGAAATGGGATAGGTGGTCGTTTTGGTTGATGTATGAGTAGTCATATGTTCTGCGCCGCATTAGAAGACGTTGTTGGGGAACAGGAAACAAACAATCAATGCTTTGAGAGGTTGAAGCGAGTGGACTTAAATAGCTTCTCAGATCCACGATAGCTGTGATAGTTTTCTGAATATTTCCATGTACTGGAGCCATGGAAATTTTGTGAAGCAATAAAAGTTTGTTGTTAAGAAAGAAATTAATGACTAAAGGAGGGTTGGCAGGTGGTCAGCTGCGCCATGTTTGGCATTGCTGGCGAGTGCGACGCATCGGGGTGGGTGAGCTCAATGGGTGCTGAGGGGTGCGGGTGGGTGGTGGGGATGAGGGTGGAGCAGTGCGTGGCGCTGTGCGCAAAGACCTTGGAGCGGGCGCGTGTGCGTGCGTGCGTGCGTGCGTGTTCGGTCGGGCGCGGGACGTCGATATAATTAACTCCTCGATCTCCGGGCCGTAATTATAAGCCCTGCTGACTTTGACAAACTGAGCGCACAAATTCCGAATCTGAATACAATTTGCCCCGCGCGTGGGCCGCATGCGAGCGGCGGCGGCGGCTGCGGCGGCGGACGCAATTTCTGGTCCGAGGGAGCGGCGGAGATTGCGGCGGCGGCCGACGGCACCGCCACCGCCACCGCCGCCTCGCCGCCGCCACAGCCGCCGGGTCGCGCGCGCATTTGTTTCGCTGTCGGCACAGGGCTGCCCGGGAGCGCCGCGAGTGTGGCGCGGGGCGGGCGGCGCGGGGCGGCGGGCGCGCGGGGCGGCGCGGGGCGGCGCCGGGGCGCGCGGGCGCGCGGGGCGGCCGGGGCGGCGCGGGGCGGCGCGGGGCGCGGGGCGGCGCGGGGCGGCGGCGGGCGCGGGCGCGCTGGGGCGGCGCGGGCGGCGCGGGCGGCGCGGGCGGCGCGGGGCGGCGCGGCGGCGCAGGGCAGCCGGCGGCGCGAGGGCGGCGCGGGGGCGCGCAGGCGGGCGGGGGCGGGCGGCGCGGGCGGCGCGGGGCGGCGCAGGGCGGCGCGGGGGGCGGCGCGGGGCGCGCAGGGCGGCGCGGGCGGCGCGGGGCGGCGCGGGGCGCGCGCGGGGCGGCGGCGCGGGGCGCGCGGGGCGGCGCGGGAGGCGCGGGGCGGCGCGGGAGGGCGGAGGTGGCGCGGAGTGGCGTGGGGTTGGGCGGGGCGCGGGGTGGGACGGGGCGGGGGCGGGCGGGCGGGCGGGCGGGGCGCGGGGCGGGGCGCAGGGCGGGTGGGCGCGGGGCGGGCGCGGGGCGGGGCGGGGCGGGGCGGGGCGCAGGGGTTGGGGCGCTGGGGCGGCGGGCGCGGGGTGGGACGGGCGCGGGGCGCGGGGCGGGACACAGCGCGGTGGCGGGCGCCGGGGCGGGGCGGGCGGGCGCGGTGGTGGGGCGCCGGGCGGGGCGGGCGGGCGCGGGGCGGGCGGGCACGGGGGCGGGAGCGGAGGCCGGGGCACGGGGCGGGCGGGGCACGGGGCGGGGCGGGGCACGGGGCGGGCGGGCGGGGTGCGGGGCGCGACTCTCCGGGCTGCCTCCAAAAGGCCTGTGCGTCGCCCGCCCGAGGCCGTATTTCGGGGCGAAAGGGGCGACTGCGGTGGACTCGCAGGCCCTTTCGCGACAGAGAGGCGTGGGGGTGGATTGGAGTGGAGGGTGAAGAGGTGTTGGTAAACGTTTTGGTGCTGGTATAGGCAGTAGTGTATTTGTGGTAGCAATATTTACGAGTGAAAATGCTTTGGTCTGTCATCGTTGCTCGTGCATCCATGGAGAGAATGCTGCTGTCAGCGAAGACGTTGATATGAAATAAATTTGATTATATGAAACCATTATGATGGGGTGGCTGCAAAGAAGAAATGTTGTAGCAATAGCCAGTGGTACTCTGTGAGACATTATTTGAGCAAGGTTTAGACCAGAATATATATGAAGTTGCGGGTATTCGAACTTCAGAACTTCGTGTTTGATCTGAACGCAGTGCGTTTCCTGTGCTGCATCTGCGAAGATAGGAGGCGGTTGCGGAAAAGACGGGAAAAAGAGATCGAGAAGATGGAGGAAAGAGACAACGGAAGTTGGAGGGTAGGCAGCCGGGAATGAGAGGATGGAATGCGTTGGATAAAAGGTGCTGAAAAGCCGACTAAAGATGTATAAGAAGATTTGGGAGAGAGGACTGAAGAATATACAGAGAGTGATAGAGGAGCCGAGAAAGCACTTGAAAAACCGAGAAAAAAATACACTACACTTACGAGACTAATGACCAAAGCAGTTGACGCGCCCGGAAACACGAAAAAAAACAATCAATCAATGCATGGTCTTTATGTTAGGTACTACCCTGTCACCTATATGCCATTGATCGGAGAAGCCATGGGAAATTACCGATCAGAGCAGCCGACAGCCAGAATTCTCCTCCAGTCCTCCAGTCAGTTGAATTCGGCCTAGCTTTGTAGCTAGTGTGGAAAACGTGCCACCGTCGAGATGCAAACCCTAGAACCTCGAAGTCGCAGAAGTGGTGACGGTCGTTGCGGTGCCAGCGAATCGCGGGGTGCCGGGGTGGAGACGGCAGGGGCGGGGGGGGCGGAGGCAGCGTCGCCGTTGGGGCGGGGGGGGGAGGGGGGGCGGGGTGGGGGGGGGGCGGGGTTCAGGAAGCGCGGCGGCAGCGGCGCCGCCCCGCTCCGCCGTGCAGCGTCCTAACCGAGCACGTTATCCCGTAATATATTACCCGCAGCCGCCCCTCGCCGCCGGAAAGGATCTGCTGCCGGGAACGGGTGAAAAAGGAACCCGGGGGGAGGGGCTAAAAAGAAGGTAACGACGCGCATATGATCGCTGACTAAAAGGGTTGCCGATATAAATCTGGGCGTCTCAGATATGGAAATGGCGGCGCGGGGTCGCAGGTACGGGCTACCTGAGTCAACCTACGGCCGCCGCCGCCGCGACCCTCGGCCCAACTGCGCCGATCGGCCGCAGGTAAATTAGGGAGGAGACGCGGAGATGGCGGGTTGGGCGAGGCACGGATTGACAGGAAGCGGAAAAAAAGCTACAAGGGTTCTGGATGGCCATTCGGAGAAGTGTGATTGGATGATTCCATAGAAGAATTTACGCAACGGAAAAGAGTGGGATCGGTTGATCGAGACACGACGAATACGGATTTAAAGGATAGGCACGAAACAAAAGAGTTACAAAACTCTGGATGGTCATTTTAGGGAAATGAAATTGCAGATGAGTCAGGTGGAGTAGGAGATGGAGATTCTTTGCAGACGAAAAGTCAAAAAACGGGTATTCCAAGCATACATGAGTGTGTTGAAAAAAAAGTTGTTTGAGTCAATTCACTCGACTTGTAACGGAAGAAAAACGATATAAGATTTTTAAGGTCTTTTGGGGAAATGTGATTGCGGATCAATTAGTTGGTACAGCATCTGAAGAATCTGTACAGACCAAAACTCTAAAAATAGGTACCCACTTCTAAGTAACGGTGTTTTAACTACAGTCGGGTTTTGAAAAGCAAGAAAAACATATTATACATAAAAATTATTCATTATGTTTTACGTTAATTTACCTCCCACACTCACAACTAGAAAAGAGCTCAATTTAGACATTAATTTCACAGCAAACTATTACAGCGAATTTTGAGCATCTTACATAAGTGCGAATGAAACAACAGAAGTTCTATCAGAAGACTGCAGGAATTCTACAAGTTTTGTCAGGTGAAAGAGTCGTCAGTAAAATATTGAAAAATAAGATTTTCAAGATATATATATATATATATATATATATATATATATATATATATATTACAACAACAACAAGAAAGTGCAATCTGCAAGGCAACTAGCAGCGAGCGGAGAGTTCTTCTCGTCGACTGCAAAGCGCCTCTGGTGAAAGAAGCCTTGCTCGCAACGTCGCGACCGCAGGGGAGTTGAGATTTTGTGAAAGAATGGGGGATCTTCTAGAACACTTAATGATGAAGGAATTAAATGCGTGCATGTACTAACATGAAACGACTGGAAAAATAAACATTACGTTTATAGAAGATGCCTTGAAAATATTCGTTAATATTGTATTCTCGACAACGGGAAAATTTACTTCCAAAATATCTCTATAAAGCGTAATTTTTACTTTCTACCGAATTTTTCGAAAATTTGGAACTGTTTTTGAGAAAATCTTGTTTTTAATATTTTTACTGTTTAATATTTTTACTTTAATATACTGCCGGTATTTCACTCAAAATTACAGGAAAACTACTTATATTTTCAAAAATGTAAAGTACGTTAATTAAATAACTAATTGTGAAGAATTGGAAGAAAAACTTATTTTCAATATTGTAGTTGAAGGAAGGCGCCGAAAAAAATCAAATTTTCCCAGTTTTAGAAACTTTAGAGTTAACAGTGAAAATTGGACCTATGCCTTCGTTATAGTTGTATTTTATTCTATTTTCTACACCATATTTAAAGAAAAAATTGGAGTCATTTTTGAGAAAAGTTTGAAAATGTCCCAGAACCTTAATGTAAAGGATCGGTAAAACTTAGAGTTTTTCAAAATCGCAAAGCTTTGAGTTAGGCAAGATAGACTGGGGAACTTCATTTTGAAAAATATCGTACGAATAGTTTAGGCCCTAGTGTTGTTCACAGACGGACAAACGGATGGATGAACCGACGGACGGACGGACGGACGGACGTTTTGAAAAAAATCCTTTCGGTATAAGGGGACCCTATATCGTATTTTTTTTGAAATCTCGAAATTAATTTTCCGAAGCATTACATAACTTTGGCATTAACATGAATATTACTTCGTATACACGTATGTATACGAAAAAGTAAAAGGTTTGTCAGTGGATATAAAATTTTCAATTGAGACAATATGTCAGATCAGTAGAGCAAATTTGAAAGAGCAGCTAACATTTGCAAATAAAAGTATCCAAAGTTTATGACAAACATTTATTTCAGCAATTGCACAACGTTTCGTAACTAGTTTTGTTACATCATCATGTGCTAAAATAATGGAACACAGAAACTACATATCAATTAGTGTAATTACTAGTAAAGATTAGTTTAGTTTTTTTAGCAGCTAACATTTGTTTAAGAAAATAGTTTGATAATATAATATTAGAGAAAATTTACAGAAAGTATTTACATTTCTATTTTTTTAAATTTTATTATATTTTTTTGAAAAAGACTGAAAAATACCTCACTAATTACACAGGTATTTTACCATGCGATGTGGCACGCTTTTTTATTTCAGAATAAAAACACTATTACTTGTTTCTTTAGGTGCTATAACAACGCTTACGAAAATTGATACCGAAATGTTTTTTCCTCAGTAGCACGTGTAAATATGTAACGCGTGAAGTAGTAATGTATTCAGGAACGTAATTCGTCAGATAATGAAACAAGGCAATTAATAAACACTGGGAATAACTCTGGAAAAGTGCATTATTCACTTATTTATTATGTTCATTTATTTTCTTGAAAAAGTATATGACGTTTGTGGACACAGTATACGTATGAACACTGTATGATGTTCGGGGAAAAAATGGAATTTTGGAATGTTTTCTTATGCTTTCCTATTAAAAAGAGAAAATTAAACATTTCACGAAAAAGTAATACTTGGATAACAAAAGGAATTAGAACATCGTGTAAAAATAAACGTACTCTCTACTTTATTTCTAAACGTCATGACGTATCTCAAGATTTCCTTATCTACTTTAAAAAATACAAAACATTGTTACGAAAAGTCATAAGGAAGGCTAAAATCATGAAAAACGATCAGGATATTTTGAACTCAAATAATAAAACAAAAGCAATGTGGAATATAATAAAAAATACTACCAAATCAACTAGAAAACCCGTAGAGAATGTTGTTTTAAAATATAACGATATAAATGTGAACGATCCGGCAACAGTGGCTAATCTCTTTAACCAATACTTTTCGAGAATTGCTGCCGATCTCACTAAGGGTCTTCAGGCACAAAATTCAAAATAGCTCCGAAATTCGAATGCTGCACTATTACTTTTCATAGTTAAACGATGAATACGGATTCAAACGAAACGCGGCAAGCAACATTTGAAAACTAACATTTTTTCGAGTTATACAAACTGATATTAAACTGGAAACGAACTGCAGATTTGTTTTCATAATATTACTGATAAAATAACAGGCCACAGCACCTGGGTCTGGCATTACCACCAACAGCAAAAGGAAATCTGAAGAAATCGGTCGTGTAGTGAAACCCCATCGAGTACTGTACCAGTGCCAATCCACGCCACGTTGCAACTGTAGAAATGTAATAGTGGGAGATTTATGTATTTATTTATTCATTCATTTAATTTACGTCAAAAAACAGTTAAAACTGCATATGACGTAGACGTAACAGTTAAAACTGCGTATGACGTAGACGTAACAGTTAAAACTGCGTATGACGAGATAATGCTACCTGTAGTAAAAGCGTATACATGCATCTTGAAACTCATCAACTCAAAATCCTTTGACGATTCTCGATCCCCAGCAACCTTTCATTTCCCCTCCGATCAACTCATTTTCATACGAAAAGCGCTTCGAGCACCCCACAAAGCGCGCGTCTCGGGCCGTGCATTGTTGCAGGGCCGCGGGCGAGTGGCCTGAGGGAGGTGCGTGTATCTTCTCCGCGAGCGGCGCCTGAGGGTCCGCAGGTCGACTGCCCTCGCCCTCAGGCGGTAAATCAGAAGGCCCATTAGCGGAGGCTGCCACCCCTTCGGCTCTGCCCTCAGCCCTTCAGCCCGTTCGCCCTGCGAGCCCGGGACGCAGTGGGCCCGAATGGCACAAATGTGCGGTCTACCTGTCTCGTTGGTTGGTTGGTTGGTTTGTTGTTAGTGATTCTGGGCGTGTCAACGGCTTTAGTCATTAGTCCCGTAAGTGTAGTGCATGTTTTCCCCTCAGGAGATGGAAATGATCTTCCCCGCTGGATGACGACATCCGGCGCCGACCTACGTCGGCTAGTGGGTTTTCCCCCTAACCAGGACTCTCCCAACAGCCGGACACCGCCCCAGTCGGGATAAGCTCTAAGCTCCCGACCTGTCTCCCGGAATGTGTTACTGTGGTGCATGTGTGTGTGTATGTGTGTGTGGGTAAGGGGAGAGGATAGGACAAGGAAGAGGAAGGAAAAATTGCAAGCTGCTCACGGCCCGTTCGTAAGGCTACTGCTCCGACATTCGCCTGGTGTTGATCAGAGAAACCACGGTAGACTACCGATCAGAGCAGCCGGCCGCTAGAATTCTCCTCCAGACACCGACTGATTTCGGCCTAGCTGAAAAGCTTGTGTCGAAAATCCTGCCGCTGTCTGGACTCGAATCTAGGACCTCCCGGTCAGAGGCGCTGCAGTGACATCAGTTGCACTGAGCTACCGCTCCCAGTACCTGTCTCGTCATACTTTTTTCTCTCTCCTCTTCCGGCTCTTTGTTTCGCTTTCCTTTCTTCCTTCTCCTCCTCCTCTTCTTACCCTTGTTTTTGTTCTCCCCCTTGTGGTGGTACTTTACCTTTTCGCCTTTCTTCATCTCCGACAGTTGTACCATAGAGAAAAAAACTTTATCTCTATATCTCCTACTGTATCTCCTGAGTAAATGGTTGTACACTTCTCATTTTCTTGTATGCGTACATATTTGCTCTGTTCTCATACAAATTCAGACAAGTGAAATTTCTTTTTCTTCTACAAAACCCGAAACAAATTTTGGAACTACTTCTCTCAGGTTTCGTACAGTTGATACTGTTCATTATGTTTCATCAACAATTTTTGGCATATTTATGATTTTCACATCTTAACTTGTTGGGCTTTACATTTTAGCAGCAGACATTAACGCAATTTAGCCGTTTCAATATTGAGAGAATCTTTAAACAAATCATTAACCTTACATCATTCGTTAGTAACAAGTCAAAAAGTAATTTGCCCGAGGCTAAACGTCGAATGTCATTTCAGACAAACCAGAAACAACAGAGGTGGCGAATCTGAATGTACGCTCAAAAGCCTTACAAGTGACAATATTATATTTAAACACATATTGAATCTGTGAAAACAGCTACATCAATTCTCTATAAGAAATAGCAATTCTGCAACATTCTCATACAATGCAATGTATTGTTGTTGTTTTTTGTAAAAAAAACTGCGTTCTTCAGTGCAAAGAACTGTAAAGTACTGTATAGTATTTATGAAATGAAAGGTGCTAAATTCAAGCATGTATTGCAATGTAATGAACGTGCTTGTAATGCTTTCACTGAAATGTATATTAGATGCTAGTGACTTGAGCAGTCAACACGATTTTAAAGAAACAAACAAATAAATAAATAAAAATAAAAACAAACTTCAACATTTAATGTGAGTGTTCGCAGCTAAAAAACTACAGCCACGGCGATGGTCGAATTCGTAGCGAGAGTCTTTCTAGCAGTGAATTTAACATCTTCACCTGCAACATCGTGTAGTTGGAGACAGCTCAGCCATTCTTTCCGACGACAAATAGGCGAGTCACTTTTCAACCCCATTGTCATGTTTTATTTATTTATTTATTTTACGTCAAAAAACAGTTAAAACTGCGTATGACGTCCTATGGGGAAAAGAAAATTTTCAAAATTCTGTGATCCCTACACCAAGTCATATACTACTTAAATTTTGAATTTTAAAGGGAGAAAAAAAACTCCCATGTAGTAAAATCTATTTTCAAGGAAAAAATTTAAAATCTATTTTCAAGGATAAGTAAGCAATAAATTTTGGCTCTTATTACTTCCTGCCGCGACAACATGGAAACGATAATTTGAATAATTGTATTTCCCACTGAATTCTAGAAGACGTGCACAGAAAATGAAGTTACATTTATGTCCAGAAGCAAAACAAGGGGCCATCTCAGCATTTGCTCAATGGATCAGGGAAACTGGACGAAAAACCTGATCGAGATGGGGCATGTTTGATGGGGCATGGGGCATGTTTGAGGCAGTCCACTTGATGTCGATTGTGAAAGTGCCTCAGTGATAGAAGTATTCTGCATTACATCCAGTGGCGTAGGCTCAATGGATGCGAGTGATGTGTTGCATCTCGAAGTTTTTCGTCTCGTTTAAAACTTGTGTTAAAACTACTTTTCGATTCCTCAAGAACATTTCTCAGTTCCGTTTGTACTTTTAGTTTTTCGCCATGCGCTTTCCGGCAGGCGTCTGTTACCTCCGTGGATGTGACAGGCCGAGAAATATCCCTTCGACAGCTTCGCTTTGTTACCGAGGTCATTGAATTCTTACGATGTGCCTTGTGCAAGATGCGAGGTTTCGGCCGAGGGTGATGCGACGCTGACTGTCGCATCTCGGACTTCTCATCGGCCCTTCTGTATTCCCCTCCCGAAGCTTCGCCATCGCCTCCCAGTGGTCACGTGCTAACGACTGTGGCCTCCATAGCGGGTTGAGGAGAGGGAGTTTTACCACACTACACATGCATGCGCGTATTATTGTTTTGTTTATTATTGTCAGAGCAAGCAATGCACAATTAGCAGTTTCCAAAGATTCTCGAAGAAGGTACAATAATATGTACATCGTAATATGAATAGACACGTTAATTGATCTACCTTGTTTAATCCGTAAAACGGATCGCATCCCCATGATCACTGCGCAAGAGACGCCACATCATCATCTTCAATAGTATTTCTTCAATAGTTTATTTGATTGATTGAATGATTGATTTTTTCGTGTTTCCGGGCGCGTCAACTGCTTTGGTCATTATTCCCGTTAGTGTAGTGCATGTCCTTTTTTCGGGAGATGGGGTGATCTTCCCCCGCTGGATGGCGAGATCCGGCGCCAATCTTCCGTCGGCTAGGGGGGTTTCCCAACAGGGAGGCACTGCCTAAGCCGGGACAAGCTCTAAGCTCCCGACCGGTCTCCCGGAATATGTGGTAGTGTAGTGCATGTTAGTGAACGTGTGTGTGTGTAAGGAGAGAGGATAGGACAATGAAGAGGCAGGAAAGATCGCGCGCGGTCCGTGTCCCGTTTGGTAGGGTGCTGCTCCGACATTCGCTTGGTGTTGATCGGAGAAACCACGCAAAACTACCGGTCAGAGCAGCCGGCCGCTTGAATTCTCCTCCCGACAGCGACTGAATTCGACGTAGCTGAAAAGCTAATGTCGAAAATACTGCCACCGTCAGGACTCGAACCTAGGATTTCCCGGTCAGAGGCGCTGCAGTGACGTCAGTTGATGCACTGAGGTACCGCTCCCGGTTTCAATAGTTTATTTGAATAGTGTTTTTTTTTAACTAACATATTTGAAATATGTTGAAGTTTTACGTTGCGTTTATTTTCCTGCAGTACATTTTGAATTTTGGGCAGTTGCTGGGTGCGCTTATCGATTTTCGTCCTCCCTTTGAGCTTCGTCGCAGGCGTTTCGGGGCAGTGTGCTCTGCTCGGGCGGAGAACTTTCGTCTGAAGAGGGTGCGGGGGTGGGGGAGTGCCGCGACAAAGGACGCCGATCGCGCGCGCATTTGTCACGCACCGCCCGACATTCCCATGGCGAGCGCCCCGCCCCCAGAACGCAAATGAGCACCAAATGCATACGCAAATGCGTACTAGGTGGAGGTTGCTCATGGAGGACGTGTAGAATAAATGCAGTGGGCGATGACTGTCACAAGTCCTAAAACAGTTGGTTGATTAGTGATTCCCGGTGCGTGCACTCCTAAGTTCGGTAATTCCGTAAGTGTAGTGCATGTTTAATTGTGGGAGGTGGGGTTTCCTCTACCAAGTATTTCTCACCACCGACGCAACGCCCCAGATGGGGACAAGCTCTAAGCTCCCGACCGGTCTCCCGGCATGTACGATGGTGTAGTCCATAGAAGTGGAATTGTCAGTTAGTAAGAGATACGGGTATATATATATATATATATATATATATATATATATATATATATATATATATGTGTGTGTGTGTGTGTGTGTGTGTGTGTGTAGATATAGATAGATAGATTAGATATTTATTAAAGTTCGCTTTGAGCTAATGCTCGGTGGCAAACAAGATTACAACTAGATATACGACAATTACAAAACTATTACGAATATTTACAAATAGAATTACAATTAGAATTGGATATTGATATCTTAGTTCTAATTATTTTTTAGCTATCTCTATATTGACTTATAGCTTGTCTAACACTTCACTTCATTTCACTATACTATACTGCATTCCAGTCCCTCCCTTCCGCTTCAAATCACTTCCCTTCAGGGTAGGACTAGGAACAGAAAGGAAAAATCGCGCGCGGTCCGTGGCCCGATTGTTAGCGTACTGCTCCGGTATTCGCCTGGTGTTGATGGGAGAAACCACAGAAAACTACTGATCAGAGCAGCCGGCCGCTAGAATTCTCCTCCAGAAAGCGGCCGAATACGATCTATCTGTGTATCCAATGTCGAAAATTCTACCACCGACAAGAGTAGAACCCTTGGACCTCCCGTTCAGAGGCACTGCAGTGACATCAATGCTCTGCGAATTATTCGACAAAATATTAATTATATTTATTAAGTGTGTGAATAAATTTGTAATTTCATTCTCCTTGTATTTTTATGTACTAAGTAATTAAATATGTCGTATATACAAGGCAATAAAAACGTCAAGCTTCTATGGAGTCTACTATTGGGATGCGGCAATTTAGAATCGATCACCACATAGTAACTCTTCAAATTTCTTAAAAAGATCCAAAATTGTTCGAAAGCAGCTAAAAATGTACTACAACTACTCTGAAACAATTTAGCGAAAGCGGAATTGAAACCTCTATCAACACGCCAAAATCACTTTTCAAAATTTAAAGAGAGACCAAAAAGTGTTGCACAAATAAAATGGTATATGTAAATTTAAAAAAATGTTAATGGATAAGGGGATGCACAAATGAAGTTGGCTCCTTCTCGTGTTTTAACTGAGGACGCCTGTGGTAATAGTGCAATTGAAACAATATTCGCAAGATGGGGTAATACGTAGGAATACGGATGACCTTTTTTTCTCAGTCACTTCTCACCAAGAACGAGTGACCGATGGCCTTCACGTGATTGAGAACAGCGGCGTTTGTGTAGAGTTGTCAGTGCTCACAGACAAGCAACACTGCGTTAAAAACCACATTAATAAATTTGTGACGTATGACAAACGTATCCGTTTGAACAGTGCGGTGAAATTTAGCTCTGATGGACAAAATCAGCAGAAGACCGATTCGAATGCCTTTGTTAATAGCACGACAGTGCCTCTCCTAGCCTTGTGGCTATTAAATTCTAGACGATTGGAAAACCGTGGGTTAGTGAGATAAGTCTCGATTTCAGTTGGCAACAGCTGATGGGGGGGGGTTGAATGCGACACAGACGAAGTCATGTACCATGTCACCGTCATTGACCCATTTGCTGTGGTACTGCTCCGGCATTCGCCTGGTCGTTATGGGAGAAACCACGGAAAATCACCAATCAGAGCAGTCGGCGGCTAGAATTCCCTTCAGTCAGCGGGTGAGATCGACCTCGCTAGCTAGCCAGTGACGAAAATGCAACGACCGTCGGGAGGGGAACCCTAGGACCTCCCAATCAGAGACGTACTGCAGACACATCAGTTGGCACCTCGAGCGGCCTTCGCCGGAGGCCGAGCTGCCTGCGATCGCACGCGGAGTTGGCTTTCGAGTGCGCCGCTCCGCGCCGCGGCGGCCGTCTGCGGTAACTGACCTACGCCAAGGCTCGCAAGTGTGCGCGTGCCGGGTTTCGAACCCGGGCCGGGCAGCGGGGCGACTGCGGCCGCCTCCCAGAGCGAGCGCGCCGCCGCCGGACGGGTTCGGAGCCCCGCGCCCGCCGGCCCGCCCGCCGGCCCAGGCGCCCAGGAACCAGTTCTGCTGCCGAGGCGGAGACGGCGGCGGTGGTGGCGGTGGCGGCGGTGGCGGCGGTGGCGGCGGTGGCGGCGGTGGCGGCGGTGGCGGCGGTGGCGGCGGTGGCGGCGGTGGCGGCAGGGGGCGGCAGTGGTGGCGGCAGTGGTGGCGGCGGTGGTGGCGGCGGTGGCGGCTGGTGGCGGGGGCGGCGGTGGCGGCGGTGGCGGCGGTGGCGGCGGTGGCGGCTGGTGGCGGCGGTGGCGGCGGTGGCGGCGGTGGCGGCTGGTGTGGTGGCGGCGGTGGGGGTGGTGGTGGCGGCGTGGTGGCGGCGGTGCGGTGGCGGCGGTGGTGGCGGCGGTGGGTGTGGCGGTGGCGGTGGCGGTGGTGGGGTGGGGCGGTGGCGGCGGTGGCGGTGGTGGCGGGTGGGGTGGCGGTGGTGGCGGTGGTGGCGGGGTGGGGTGGTGGGGTGGGGGTGGTGGTGGCGTGGGGCGTGGCGGCGTGGTGGCGGCGGTGGTGGCGGCGGTGGCGGTAGTGGTGGCGGTAGTGGTGGCGGCGGTGGTGGCAGTAGTGGCGGTGGCAGTCGCGGTGGCGGCTGTGGTGGCGGTGGGGCGGTGGCGGCGGTGGCGGCGGTGGCAGCGGCGGTGGCGGCGGCGTGGGTTGCGTAGTGGGTTGCGGCGGCGGCGGCGGCGGCGGTGAGGGGGCGGTGGCGACACGACGGCGCTGGTGTGTGCCGGGCGGCTAACGGAGGGTGAGAAGGATTGCATCGAAAATCCGAGGAATGGGAGAATGTGGGGTAAGGCTGTGGTGGAGGTTGAGGTAGCAGTGCGTGCTACAGCCAGGAGGTGTACCTCGCCCAGAGCGTGAGATCCGATGCCGACCCCCACGTCCGACTATGGTGTTTCAGGGGATCACACGATGGCGATGACTACGGAGTTGAACGTTGGGTTTGTGAAACTGATAAAGACGGCGTTCGAAAGGAGTCCGCAGCTATTAAAATAAAAGGAGTTCGTCTATAGAAATGTTGGTGGTTCCAAAGTTTTGTTGGGAAACTTCGTCTTAGACGATCAAGAATGAAACTACGAAAGTGAAGGAGAGAAAATGAGAAAGACGAAAATATGAATTATTCTGAGCAAGAGAAGGAAATTAAGAAGGGAAGTGAAGATGGCGAGGATCACTGCAAACGTGGAGAGAAGTGGGGAAGTGGGAGAGGCTAAAGGAGGCGGCGCGTGGCGATGTCTGGCAGCGTCTGGAGGCGGCGCAGGTCTTCGGCCTCGCAGCCCCGCGGGAGGCGAGCGCAGAGCTGGGGGCTGGGCTGGGCCGCCTGGCTCCTAGGCTCTCTGCCTGCCCCGCCCCTCCCGCCCGGCCTGGCTTGCCCGGCCAGCCGACCGGCCTACGCCGGCCAGCACCTGCCTCGAACACGCCTCTCTTGCTTTCTACTACACTCGTAACCAGCATGGCGAAAACGTATCCCCTACACTTTTTAATTTATATGTATCCGACCTCCCGAAATTAGACACCATACAAACAGCCCAATTCGCGGATGACACTGCCATTTTCCTAGCCGGTAATTCATTTGTCAGAAATTCTCTTCAGTTGTATCTCAATCTCATATACAGTTCGGCAGCATATTTAAAAATAAAACTGAATCCTAGCAAATCAGCTATTAAAATATTCACTTTAAGTCCCTATACACCTCCAGCACCGCTCACAATAAATAATGAATCCATTAA
Organism: Teleogryllus oceanicus; assembly: GCA_964035755.1. Taxonomy (NCBI): domain Eukaryota; kingdom Metazoa; phylum Arthropoda; class Insecta; order Orthoptera; family Gryllidae; genus Teleogryllus; species Teleogryllus oceanicus. Next base: position 6,023,063 of record CAXIVR010000005.1, read on the forward strand.
CTGGCTCCCTCCAAAAGTACCGTCGAATATCTCGGTCTAAACATGGATACTAAGCTGAACTGGAACCAACACATCAATAGTAAAATACCGCAAGCAAAAAATAAGATACACCAACTAAAACCCATCATTAATCGATCTTCACACCTCCCACTCCCAACCGCCATATCCATCTATAAAAGTATCATTAGACCACTCCTACGCCTGTCCAATTTGGATCTCCGCTGCAAGAACAAAGCTAAACAAGCTCCAAATAGTCCAAAACCAGTTTCTTAGAACTATCACATATGCTCCTTGGTTTGTCTCAAACTCACAGATCCACAAAGAATTTCAAATTGACTCCAGACAACACCATACGACATATCTCTCAACACAGTTCTATCACTCCATACCTCAAATTCCACACCTAGGCAATTTCAGACTCCGGAAAACTTCTCATATAACCAGATTAAAAAATAGATATCCATACCAGGCATTCCTAACCAAAATTGCCGAAATAGATTGTTTTTAGAGGTGCCTGGAAAATATTTCCTCACCCGAATTAGTTTTTAGCTTAATTTCAGGTAATTTAGAATGTAAGCCATCAATACATATGTAAAGTGCTATATGTACTGAGCTATATATGATCTGTAAAAATAAAATAATAAAAAAATAGCGAAAACGTAATGCTGCAACGAAAAGAGCAGGGTTTCCGAAAGAAACCTTACTATTTATGAGACACTATAAAGTGTCATAATACTGCGGTGAAATGTGTTTCATCCAAAGAAGCTAAACTTGTTTTTTGACTATACAGAGAATGTGTCGTAATGCTGCCGCGGAAAGTGCAGTTTCCAAAAAAAGTATACTATTTATGAGACCATGTAGAGAATGCGTCAGAATACTGCGGTGAAAAGTGCATTTTTTTAAAGAAAAAATACTTTCGGGAAAATCTGGAATTTAAAAAATTGCTTCAGAAATTTTTTTATTTGTTTTTCATCCGGACTTCATCTTCAATAGCGAATCTGGACATATCTCATTTAAAACAAAGTATTAAATCCTCAATATTAGCTTATCCAAATAATTTCATTACACATTTTTGAAAATGTTGGAGTATTTTTCACAAAATGTCGAGTGACATGGGGTCAACGTGGGGTCATATCAGTGGAATTGCGAATGTATTTATTTATTTTATTTATTTTACGTCAAAAAACAGTTAAAACTGCGTATGACGTGCTATGGGGAAAAGAGAATCCTGTGCACATTTTCAAAATTCTGTGATCCCTACACTAAGTCATATACTACTTGAATTTTGAACGAAAGAAAACCTCCCATGTAATAAAATCTATTTTCAAGGATAAATAAGCAATAAATTTTGGGCTCTTATCCATGTCCTTCGAAATAATACTTCCTGCCGCGACATGGATACGATCATTTGAATAACTGTATTTCACACTGAATTCTAGAAGACGTGCACAGAAAATGGAGTTACATTTATGTCCAGAAGCAAAACAACGGGCCATCTCAGCATTTGCTCAATGGATCAGGGAAACTGGACGAAAAACCTGATCGAGATGAGGGACACTGACCCGGAGGCTGCAGTACAATACTTTATACAGGTTGTTTATACACATTTATACAGTCCAAATGGTAAGTAATGCATTAAGTACCACTGTTAAAATTAATGTTACTTTCCTTGTGATGCTCAGTATAGTATCTAATTGTATAGAAACAGTTATTCAGCAGAAACGATTTCACTTGGGATTTAAACTTTTCTATTAAATTTAATCGTTTAATGTCATCTGGCAAAGTGTTATAAAATAATGTACATGTATTGAATGTGAATTTTTTGTAATCAGATGTTGATACTGTCACCTGATGAATATGATTTCTACCCCGAGTGTTATAGTAATAGACATCGGCATTTTCTGAAAATATATTCCCGCCCTTATGCAAGTCATTTTTGACAAAACCCACTGATTCGTAAATAAACAGACAAGGTAATGGTAAAATTCCTAGATTAATGAAGAGAGGTTTACAAGAATCACGTGGGTGGGATTGGGTTATTATTCGTACAATTCGTTTTTGTAATCTAAAAGTCTGGGAGCTATAAGATGTATTTCCCCAGAATAGTATGCCAATCTCAGGCGGGAATGAACATTCGCGAAATATACACAGCGAGCAGTATGAAGGCTGACTGAATTTGCAGGAATTCTGAAAATATTAAATCTCAGTACACGGTATCCCGACACAGTTCGCGAGAGGTGCCCCAGGGCATCAACTGATGTCACTGCAGGGCCACTGACCTGGTGGCAGTATTTTCGACACTGGCTACACAACTGAGTCCAGTTCAGTCACTTTCTGGAGGGGAATTCTTCGGCCGACGGGTCTCGCCGATAGTTTTCAATAGTTTTTCCGATCAACACCAGGCGAATGTCGGAGTAGTACCCTAACAAACAGGCCACGGACCGCGCGCGATTCTTGCCTTACACACACATTTACACTAACATGCACTACACTACCACATATTCCAGGAGACCGGTCGGGAGCTTTGAGCTTGTCCCAGCAGGGGCTGGTCCCCACTGGTGGGAGAGTCCTGGTTAGGGGGAAACCCCGCTAGCCGACTGTAGGTCGGCGACGGATCTCGCCATCCAGCGGGGGAAGATCGCTGCCATCTCCCGATGGAAAACATGAACTACACTTACGGGACTAATGCCCCTAGCAGTTTATGCGTTCAGAATCACCATTCAATTAACCGATATAGATAGCTCAGTATAGATACTTGCTAGATACCTCAGTTCACAGCATACAGGATTGTCATCTACACAAATTCGAACTTAATGTGAATACACATTTTTGATTCTTTTTTATTCTACTTTTCTACGAACAGAGCTCTATACCGTGCATTTAATTAAAGAGGAATAAATTGTATTTTGAGGATGAGAATGTGATAACACTGTCACTTTCATTTGTGACTTGTTTATGAGCATTTTCGTTTATTCTGAAGAATATTATTTAAACGGATTCAAATTCTGATGACAAAAGTTTATGTCAGTGAAAGTTAGTGAAAAGTTTATAAAAAGATATAGTTATGGAGTATTCTTATTTCAGAACTTTTACCCTGCCAGCAGCCCATTACGTTACTCTACGTCCGGATGGAACATATTCACCCATACACTCGGAACCAACATACTCGCGGGCTCCTCTCATTTAGGGTCAGCGGAGCGCAAGGGCCTCGCTGATAACACGTACTTAAGAGACAAGGACCATACCCTACGAAGGATACAAACCCGCGACCCTTCCGACCGAAGCGATTTGTCGGTAAACGCTCTTAGCCACCTGGGCCACGTAGGTCGGCTAGTATTATTTATGTAAAGGAACAAAGTTCATAATACTGTCAGAATTGGCATAGATTTACACGAAGAAAGCACTGGAACCTAGGGCTACTTTTTTATCTTCTACCTCGGGCAACTCACTAACTTCAAAAATGAAGAAAAATAAAAATATTTAGGCCTATAATTTAAGTGCATTATGTTTCTAGATTTCTAATTCTTAAATGAGATGATGAATGTTTGTTTATGAATACAACGGATAAGTCTAATAAAGTTGTCAATTCATTTTAAGTGGTGCAACATTTGTCCAAAAATATTCATTCGTTTTTTATAAATTTCCTATGTTCTGGTTATTCAAAACATTTATTTAAAAATTACAGTACGTAATTCACAAATCGCGTCCATTTTTGTTTTAAGCCGCGCACCATTTCTTGCGTTTGTAGCACGTGCATTTACGGCTTTCTCAATTACTCGGCGCTATGTGGTTGTGGTTGTAAATTAACACCCATTGGGTTCATTAAACTACGACCTGCAAATTAGAAAGAGATATTTGGCAACTTAATTTGTTTTTCTTCCGACAATATTTGCAACGAAAAATTTTGAACGAGACTAAACAAATTTCTATTTTCAAAGTAGTTGTTCAATGATGGAAAAGAATCACGGTATTCACTTTTATGTGCTCTTTCACAAGGAAGTGAATACTGCCTTTTCTGCACAGTGAGATCCTCGTCACATCCCGCCTTCTCTCTGCCATTCCTTTTTTCCCCCCCCCCCCTTCTTCTCTCCTTGCACTCTCCGCCGTAACCCTCCTCCATCCACGAACCAAGTCCTCTTCACTCTACAAGCAACTCTCCCACCACGTCTCCCTCATTTCTCCTTAATATTCCCCCTTCCCTCCCCCCTCCTCGTCACTTCCCATAACTCCTCTTCTCTTCCCACTTCCCGCCCCCTCCTCGCCACACCCATTCTTCACACACATCCTAGCTCCATCCTGTCACTTCCCATAACCCTCTTCCTTCCCACTTCCCGCCTCCTCCTCGCCCCACCCCTTCCCTTCTCTTCCCACTTCCCGCTCTCCTCCTCGCCACCACCCCATTCCTCTTCACAACACACTCCTAGCTCCTATCCTAGTCACTTCCCATAACCCATCTTCACTTCCCACTTCCCGCCCCCCTCCTCGCCACTAACCCATTTTTCTTCACATCACATTCCTAGCTCCCATCCTCGTCACTTCCCATAACTACTTCCCGCCCCCCTCCTCGCCACTCACCCATTTCTCTTCACAACACACTCCTAGCTCCTATCCTAGTCACTTCCCATAACCCATCTTCACTTCCCACTTCCCGCCCCCCTCCTCGCCACTAACCCATTTTTCTTCACATCACATTCCTAGCTCCCATCCTCGTCACTTCCCATAACCCATCTTCACTTCCCACTTCCCGCCCCTCCTCGCCACTAACCCCATTCCTCTTCACATCACACCCCTAGCTCCCATCCTAGTCACTTCCCATAACCCTCTTCTCTTCCCACTTCCCCTCTCCTCTCGCACCACCCCATTCTCTCTCACTTCACTACTCCTAGCCCTATCCTAGCTCTCATAACCTCTTCACTCCACCCGCCACTCTTCCTCCTACTCGCCCCTCTTCCTCCCCCCCCCCCCCCCCCCCCCGCCCCATTCCTCTTCACCTGCGCCCTGCCCGCCCGCTCCCCCTTCTTCGAGTGACGTTTAATTTAAACTTTCCGCGGACGCCGCCCTGCGCGCAATCCCCGCTGCCCGGGGCGGGGGCAGGGGGAGGGGGAGGGGGCCGCCCCGCTGCAGCGCGAGTGCTGCTGCTGCGAGCGTTTTGCATAACGCGCGCGTCCCCTCCGCTCGCCAGCAGCCGTCCTGCCCGGAGGCCGCGCTCGCCGGGCGCAGGGGGCGCAGTTAAACGCACGACGCGAAATGCTTGTTGTCTGCACGATTGTGATGGTTTTGGGCCTCGGAACTATCAGCGTCGCCAGAAAGTTATCAATCTCGATTGTGCACAAAGCAGTCTTTGCACTCTAGACATTTAATAGTTGTTTGTGTAATTAGTTTACAATCATAAGCTTTACTGCGCGAGTACATGTTTTGAAAACGAGCGACCTTAGAAGCGAGTTTTCAAATGTGTACGAATGCAATAAAGCAACATTATAAACGAGTTGCATGCGCTATGTTTTTTGTATAACAACATTATAAATTCATAAGAGAATTAAACTTAATTTTATTTTTTATCAGTGGAAGACCCCATTCTCGTCCTACACCTTCGTGAGAAACCGTCGCCACACGCGGAGTCATCGGGGAAGGAGTGTTTCTGCGTGGTAACATCGCGTTTCTCAGATGCCGCGAGAAATGTCCAACTTCGCACATCCCTAATTGCAATGAACAATAACAATTCATTCTTACACAATCGTAGAAAAAAGTTATTCTGAAATATTGAAAACAGAAAACTATCGCACATTTCAGACAGAAGAATAAAAAAAGTCATTGTAATGGAAAAACAAAATCTGTTTATTTTATGTAGGGTGTAAAAGTCCTCCTTGCCTTAGTGAGTGAGTAGTTTGTGTTTCCATACGCTTCGACTACTTACCTCGGTGATTCGTACCGGGGGTGTAATGCGATCGATGTGCCCCCCCCCCCCGGGTTCGCGGGGCATTACCCTCCTCACATCTAATTCCGGAGGGCACCGCCTCTGGCGGAGCAAGCAAGAAGTTCCCGACTAGTCTTCTCCCAATATGCGGGGCGGTTAGCGCATTCAATTTATCTGTGTGCGTGTATCTGTAAGAGGAGACGAGGGGACAAGAATGAGGACGAAAAAGCGCGCGCGGTTCCTGATATTTGTGTTAATGTATTGCTCCGGGATTCTCCTTGGTAATGATAGGAGAAATATCGGTGAAGTATCCTTTAGATCAGCCGGCCATCAGAATTCTCCTCCACACGGCTGCTGAATTGGATCTAGTCATATAGCTAGTGTCAAAAATCCGCCTTAGTCGGAACTCGATGCCTGGGATTAGATTTAAAATGGATAAAAAATGATCAACCAGTGAGATACTTAGGAGTGCTTCTAGACCAAAAACTAACGTGGAAATATCATATTAAAGAAATTGACGATAAAACATACGTAAAAATATCAAAACTATATTCACTCATAAATAGCAACTCTAGACTAAGCATAGAATGTGGGATAAGCTTATTCAAATCAATTGTTAGACCATCGCTCACTTACGTTTGCCGTGTATGGGGTGGGGCCGCAGAAAGCAACTTAGAGAAAATCCAAGTAGTGCAAAATAAATTTTTAAGACGCATAATTAAAGCATAATGGATTGTGTCAAATAGGCAAATTCGAAATGAACTGAAAATAGAAAACCTAAATACATACATTAGAAGACTTTCAGAATTTTTTTTGATGAACTACCAAAAGAAGAATGTGTTAACAATTTTGGTCTAGGACTGTCAGCAAAAAACATCAAAATTATTTCAAGATACCCCAACCTGCCCCCAAAACTCCCCGCCTGCCTATGCCCTAACCCAGTTATAGTTATAAGTCATGCAAATCTGTATAATCAGTGGATTGAACAGATAGAAAATAAAGTTGTTAAAAACAGATCCCTAGGATCGTTGCAGCGACGAAGAGTGCCTCTGAGCCATCTAAACCGGAATGTATACTCCGTCAGTGGTGAATGCGGACTGCGGTTCCATCTTTCACTCGGATCTAGGAACGGGAATAAGAGCTGAAGTGGAAGAAATTCTTTTTTCATTAAATGTTTTTTACAAAGCATACATAGTTCTGTACATAATACACTTTACATATGTATTGAAGGGCTTATATTCTAATTTACCTAAAACTAAACTACACACTAATTTGGGTGAGAAAATCTTCTCCAGACACCTCTAAAATCAATCTATTTGGGAAACTTTGACTAGGAATGCCTGGTTTGGATCTATTTTTTATTCTGGTTCTATGAGGAGTTTTCCGGAAGACAATTTCGAATTCTTTGTGGAGCTGTGAATTTGTGACAAACCAAGGAGCATTTGTGATAGTTCCAAGAAAATGAATTTGAACTATTTGGAGATTGTTTAGGTTTGTTTTTGCAGTGGGACGGAAGAACGGTCGGTCGGTCGGTCGGTCGGTCGGTCGGTCGGTTTGACGGACGGACGCACGGACGGACGGTCAGTCAGACGGATGGACGGTCGGTCTGACGGATGGACGGTCGGTCTGACGGACGGACGGACGGTCTGACGGACGGACGGACGGTTGGTCCGACGGACGGACGGTCGGTCGTCTGACGAACGGACGGTTGGTCGGTCTGACGGACGGACAGTTGGTCGGTCTGACGGACGGATGGACGATGTGACAGAAATGACTCACGAGACTTACAAATTCTTAATGTTAATAGAAATTTCTGTCGAAGCATTTTTTTCCTGGAAGATGTGCTTCTTATGATCGCTTTAGCAGACTTGGGGAGTTAATCATTTACTTTTATTTGTATGTGGAATGGGACCAGTGACTACTTCATTGCACGCAGAAGTTCACCATATTCACCACGACTGCTCTGTTAAACAGCATTCCTCGGCAGCACTGAATTTTGCAGAAATTAACTTGTAAATCAATTTAAATAATCTATCTATATATATTTTTACAGCATATATCACGATATGCAACTTTCTCCAAGGAAAAGTAGGAGAAGTGAATTCTTGAACAAAATTATTTCATAAAAATGAATTATGCTAAAAAATAGCGAAATATGAATGCATGAACTAAATTAAAATCGTGCCTTTCAAATGAAATTTTATTGTGTATGAGGAAGTAAACGACAATGATCAGGATTTACCATACAAAAGCGGAATTACGTTAGACAGTAGAAGTGTTACTGCTAGGAATTTAGATCACCTCAAGTAAATACCAAGAACTTACGTGGCACAAGAACTCAAGGAGAAAATTTCCTTAAATATTTTTCTAAAATCAAACACACGGTGGGTGATCTTAATATGTTGTTTGTCTTCATTGAGCGATAAGATTTAATTCATAAAAATTCCCAAACATAGGCGTATGCAAGCTAAATCCAGAGGGGAACTAACTACGGGACAATTTATCTTTTAACTTTTTTTAATTACATTCGATGTATTACTTATACAATTTTCACAAGTACATGCATATTTTTCAATTTTCAATTTTGGGGAGGGTGGTTGAAGATTGTAGAGATCGACTTAGATTTTGGATGCATTTCGGGGGGTGATTTTACATCCGAACATTTTTTTAATTATCCGACATTTTTAGCAGTTTTCGGAGAAATTTTTTTAAGGGATTGTAAGAGAGGTTCGAATTTAGTCTTGTAATTTTTAAGGGGTGATCCGAATTTTTCTATACGTTTTTGCCTCGAATTTTGGGAGTTACACTCTACGCACACAGGGTACAACAACACAAATAACCGAGTTCGTAGTGTAACACATTAAAGAATCAACGAAGAGCTTGGAAAAGAAATTTAAAGAACTCTTAACTGCTGTTGTGGGTCAATGGGACCCAAATGAATCGTTCTACTTCCCCCATCACTATGAATTTTTGAGCCTGGATTTTGCTATTCTCAGAAGATGAACTTTTGTAGTGAGTGTTGTGACTCGTGGAGTGGGTATATAACTTCTATTGTTCATTTCTGAGTTTTAGCGATTTCATGGATCTGAGAGAGCCAGGGCAGCAGTTACGTAAGTTTCCTACAAATTATATCCGTTATAGAAATTAGTTTTCTTGCCTTTGGTTGTAGAGAAACGGTGTCAGTTGTCGTCTGAGCAATGGCAGAAATACCGACAAGACTCAGTGATGAGGGATTAAGTGAGTTTATAAATTCAATATTAGATGTAGATATCTATAATTCCAATATCTATATATGCAAATGTATTCAAAAAGCAGGTGTCTAAATAAATGCTTGTATTTTTTTATGTACAACTTGATTTTCAAAATTTAAATGTTCTAATTCATTTCATCACTATTTGTGTACTAAAATTTAATTTGGTGTGTTTTTTTTTCTCAGGGCAATACTAATATTGTTTATATGATTTTACAAACTGGATTTTTTTAAAAAAAAAAAGTATTTTAGAGGAAGGATAAGTCACTTTCTTTGATTCACCATATAATACTATAACATGCTAAATTAATTGAAAATGAGCAAATGTACCCGGTTATTTCATACATCTGCTCATTTCTTACTACATCTAGAAAACATACATAGAATTTCTGGGTCTGTCAAACCCACAACAGTGGATACATCACAAAAATTGTGGTCAAATTGTGGACAGTGGTCAAGGGTTAAGAATTGCTTGTTTTATAAACTGCAAATTTTACAAATGTTGTTCTGAATATGTCTTGGAAAAATTGATATAAACGTTTATATCAACCCACCGAAGGAAAGTAAAAACTGTGCGTAGGAAATTTGTAATATTATATTTACAATTTTATTTCAATTTTAATTCAATCCATTCTTTCTGTGCCCAAGGGGATGTGCTGGGTAGTAGACATTATTTTCCCAAATTTAATTGAAGAATTCTAAAAAGCACGTTAGGCCTACGTTTTGGAGATTGTAGAGATACGCAAACCCTCCATAACAAATTATTAAATAAGAAAATTAATCATTTGTAAATATACATCAACAATACATCAAACATTTCGAAAAGCATGCCGGTCTTTGTAGTACAAATGTCAACAACTCGAAATGTTGGGTAACAATGGTAGTCATAATATTAAGACGCAAGGAATTCGAAAACCATTCCATTGCAGAATAAATGGGTTTAATATCCATGACGGTGGCAATTGCTAATCAGGCTAAAATAGGCAAACCAGAAAAAAAAAAACAAAACAACCAATAATAATAATAATGCATTTCGACAAATTTAGGCTTTAGTTACGAAGTAATTCACACCAATCACAATAATTAAAGTAATTTTTTTTAAATCATGTTTTAAGCAACACTTTTTCATGTAACTTTCTCTACTTAAAAATGAACGAACTATATAACTGTAATATGTTAAATATTTATTTTTATTATGAACTTGCAAAGCATAAATTAAACTCTTCAATATGAAATTATCCGCCAGATGCACTAACCAAGTAGTCACTAACAATTGCTCGGAAAAAGCAATCGTCGTTTACATATAATGTAGGCAACTCGTGCGGAAGTCTTACTCAGGCTGCCCGTCTACCAAAAAATGTTTCGTTGTCTGAGATTCCAGACTAATTCACAAAGTTGTCAATGTCAAAGAATAAGTGGTCCTGCACAGCGCTCGACGAGATATAAACATGTACTTGGAAAATAATTTACAGCAATTTGTTTCACTCTAGGGTGTAGGTATGTAGAAGATTTAGTGAAACGTGTGGAAAAATGATACCAGAAATAATGGTCGTATATGAGTATTTAAGAGACAGAACATCATGCGAAAAAAAATCGAATATCATCGAAATTTTCCAGAAGTTTCAGAAAGATAGGCCCGAATATTTGACACATCTTGCGATAAATACACAAAAATACCAGGCTTCACCTCTCTTAAATTGTGGGAATTCTGATGTGGTGGTGTTGACGTTCTTATGAGAAGAAATAAAAGAGGTCATCTTTGTCAACATATTATTTTTATTAAGATAGCAGGCTTTCGACGGCTTTGCCGTCATCGTTTTTCTGTACCTTGCAGACTGACGATGACGGCAAAGCCGTCGAAAGCCGGCTATCTTAATAAAAATAATATGTTGACGAAGATGACATCTTATTTCTTTTCACCTCTGGTTATTATATCTGTATAATTCCGTGATGATAAGTATAAAATTATTATATGTCCTATGTAATAAGGAGAGTTATTTATTCTAGTCAGGATACGATTCACAGATAAAAGCGAACCCCACAATGACTGAACTTATGAGAAAAATTCATAACTTCTCGGTATACTTCTTTGTGTTTCAAGGGGTTTAATAAATAGGGGGAACAGTAAGGCAAGGCTAACTAGCACTTTGGCCTGTAAAGTTCTAAAAAACATGAGTATTTTAAAATATTTCTGTAAGTAATTATAAAATACGTTATTTGGAAATGCATTAATGATTTAATAAAAATAATTTCTATTAACATTTATTTATTTAAATAGTATAGGACCTATATTTAATACAAAAATAAATAGACATTGTAGGTTAGAAGGGTTAATTAAAAACATTAATCTTTACTGATTTGTATTTCAAATAAAACATTTTTATGCACAATTGTTTGATTAACGTACTGCAATAATTTGAAAAATATTTGGTTTATTTTCAGTGTTTTCATCGATCAAGAAGAAAAAATATATAATAGTGGGAAACTGTTTCTGAGTAAGGTCATCTGCCGGGGGTAGGGGTAGTTTGAGACTGGAGAGGGGATCATGATCCATTATCTTGAAGTAAATCTTGTAGTTTTATTGTAATTTATTTTCTGTATCTGTACACAGGCCAGTGGCGAATCCTGAACATTATTTTAAGTCTATTTTAAGTTTAGCAAGCATTTTCAGGAAGCTACTTCTGTCGTTCTTTTATTTTCAGCTTTTCCGAAATCCTAATACTTTGAAATTACGCCCTTAATATTTATTCTATAAGACAATTACACAAACCACTAACTTCTGGATCATTTACACACTCCATTTTCACTAAAACTTGAGAGAAGCGTAACTTACGAACGTTCAGAGGAGGACTGTTCATCGCAATATTTTGCGGTGCCTACTGACCGTCCAGACGCGCATCCTCCCCTCTTCCCGCCCTTGAAACATGAGGAGTCCTAGGTTATTGTGGCTGGTATGCGGTGCCTTTGACAGGGCTAGCGAATTCTTCTCTGGACAGCATTAACAACTGTCTGAAACTTCTCACTCTACCGCACTTCATAGCGCTTAAGGATGCGGAAGACTGGCTCTCGGTAGGAAAACAGAGTTAGTTTTTCGCATCTTAAAGCTTTTCAAAATCTCGATAACTTTTTAGAGTATTTCCAAACTTATGAAATATTTATTGTACACTTCAAATCACTAGGTATACGGAGGATATACGCGGTGTATCGGAGAATTCGCAATTGACACAGGCTTATCTTACCACTCAAAACGTCAAAAATGTGCGGGAAAAGAAACAAGGTCCACACTGCCAGAAATTACATTAAATTTAATGTAGATTTATAATTTTTTAATCTTATGAATAATTTTTCTGTTAACTAACTTTTCTACATTAAATTTCATGCACACGTACATTAAAGTTGTACGTGTACATGAAATTTAATTTACGTACATGAACATTACTTTCAAGTACTTTACATTAAAAGTGACGCAGAAATTTCTGAGAGTGCAGAACTGGCTACCTCCATGTCAATTAGGCCTAAGGACCAATGACAGATGACCAAGCCCATTGCGAGCCACTATCCCTTCCAATTCTGCTGCTGTCGTTTTCCAAGTTTGTTGTGATAGAATTAATATTGACCTCATCAATAGCTGTTAGTGGTGGATTTAGGCATGGGAACTATGGGCACTGACCTCTGGGGGGCAAATTTTGAGAGGCGGCACATTTTCTTCAATCCAAAAGTTTTTGTTATTCGAAAACTTATTTATTGACAGGACTTACACTTGCCCCTCTCTATTCAACAAGGACACTTGCGCTTGGATAGTTGGCCAGCGAACAGCGATATTGTGGATTTTTTAAACAATATTATCTACAATCAATTTTTTTTTAAACTGCAGCTTTCAACATGTCAAAACCCATATTTTGTAATATAAACATGTTTATTAACTTACCATAAGGAGGTTGGATTATTATTAATTGAATAAATGCTTTAGAAATTATTGAAAGTTTATTGCCTTTGTTGAAAATTAAAGAAAGCAAACTAGTGGGGCTCAAAAAGCACATACTTCCTCGCCCTTAGTTGCGGTTATGTAATACTACTTTCACCGCAATTTCTGTCTGAATTTAACACATCCAAGTCATCATTTTTTGTAAAACTCTATGCAAATCGTAGAACATTAGGTGCGAAAACTAAATATTTTCCAGCAAATATCAACACGATTCGACAATTAAAACTAAGTTTCATACAGCTAAATCATGTCCCAATAATGAGACAGAATTTACAGAAGTAAATAAAACCCACTTATCTTGAAGTTCAACAATAAACTTCTCAAATATCCATTGCTGCACTGTTGCCCAAGGCAGCGTACGGTGGTAATATAAAATTAAGGTTAAGTGAAAGTTCACACAGATTTATGGTACTCAATTATATCAATTTTTCTTTCAGGTTACATTTAAATCGAATTTTTAAGAGGGGACACCTAATTGGGCTAGTTTCAATTAAAGTTTGCGAATTTCTTGAAAGAAAATACATCAATACATTGAGAAAACAAATAGATTCTTCGCAACACGGACGAAACATATGCATTTTCAAATACGTTTTAAATAATTTCTAAAATGTTACTTTGTAAACATATAACAATAGTTCGAATGTAAGAAACGAACAAAGAAACATGAAATAATATACAAATTCTGATTTACGTAGCATCCAACTTGCTCCAATCACCCTCAAATTACGTTCATGAAGCGCGGAAAATTCGAACCGGACAAGTATATTTGCCACCAATTTGCACAAAAATACTTATATTTTCTAAAAATTCAACATAGCTTTATTTGAAGAACTGTTTTCGATGAACACATTTCATTTTTAAAAAATCTTCACAATTGTAGTTGTAGGAAGACGCCGAAAAAATTTTCAATTTTTGAGATTATGGAAGAATTAGGGATTTGAACGAACATGAGACTTGTTTTATTCTCTTAAGCGTCATTATGCTATTCCTGGTGAGAATTTAATAAAAATGGTCGAGCCGCTTTTAAGAAAATAAAAAATGCCTGTGTTTCACACAAAATTACCCAAAAATACTAATCTTTTTGAAAAATTGAATATGGCATTATTTGAAGATCTATTTTTGATTAACATACTTTATTATAAAAAAAATTAATCTTTAAAATTGTAGTTGTAGGAAGACGCCCAAAAAAGTATGAATTTTCGCAATTTTCAAAAAATCAGAATTTTCTATGAACATGAGAACTGTGCCGTTCTCTTAAGCGTAATGTGCTCTCTGCTCTCTGAAGCTCTCTGAAGTCAAAATTAAATCTAAAAATTTTGTGCTTTTTTGAGAAAAAAATTGTTTAAATAAAATTAAATATTATCTATATTCCACGCAAAATTACGCGATAAGTACTCAAAGTTTCGAAAAACTGTACATAACCTTATTTCAAAATTTGTTTTTAAGGAACATATTTCATAAAGGGAAAATATCTCTATCTTTAACATTTTAGATAAAGGAACACGCCGTAAAAATTTGGAATTTTAGCAATTTTCAAAAAAACAGGGTTTTAAACGAACATGAAACATGCACCATTCTATTAAACGTCCTTCACACTATCCAACAACTAAATTTAAACAAAATATTTGGAGCCGTTATTTTTGGAAAATTTTGAATATGTCCCAGGAGCTTCATGTAAAGTACCTCCAAAACTAAAACATCTGTTTCAAATTCAAATGGCCGTGACATCAGGCAGATTGTTTGGGGAATATCAGTTTCAGAAGAAAACGCCTTCTCGGTTTAGCCTCTAGCGTTGTTCGCAGATGGACGGACGGGCAGACGGACGGGCAGACGGACGGGCAGACGGACAGACAGACTGACAGACAGACAGACAGGCAGACGGACAGACATTTGCCATCAATTGATTTTTCGGTATCAAGGACTCTTAAAACATGAATTCAGACTACACGATATGTTAGAGAATTTTCTTTTTAATTTAGCAACTGGATTTATCCTTTTTTTCGTCGTCAAGGTTGGGCGTAAGATTTTTCCTGTCGGAAATTCACTTTTCTTACCGCATCGTTACGTAACTTTCCACTGCATACGTAGGAAGAATGTAAAAAGAGGACACGGAGTGCGGTGGCTAGGCTAACTCCATTTATAAATCCGTCTGCGAAATAACGGCGTTTTAAATCTACCAGGTGCAGCTTGTTTAAATCAATAAAAACTTTACCGTGGTATAAACTGAATATCTGTATAGTTTTCACGAATAGTACGGGTTCTTTTGATCCCCCTCGGATGTTCCGAGAGCCGGTTTCCAAGGAGCGCGGAGCGGCGAGCCGAAGGCGGCGTGGGTTTGGGCGTCGGTGCTCGGCGTCCCCGGAAAAGGGCGGGAAACGCGCGCAAGCGGTTGGCCATTCCGCCGGCAGAGCGCAGGCGAACCAGCGTCGGCGGCGCGGCGGTCGCGCTCCGCGCGGCGGGCGCGCGAACCGCCAGCGGGCGGCGGGCGCGCCGCGGCGCAGGCATGGCGGGCGGTCCGACCGCGTCAGTTCGCCGGACCTCACGCCGCCGCCGCACCCGCCGCTGCCGCCGCCGCCGCCACCTCGACCGCCGCCGCCACACCACCGCTGCGAACACCGGGAGCGTCGCCTCCTAGCCGTGCCCCGTCCCCGCGCACGCGGCCTATCACGAACGCCGGCGCCGGGCGTCCAACCCCGGACCTCTGCCTCGGAAGCCACCCCCCCCCCCCACCCCCACGCCCCTCGCGACGCGCTCCACGGCGCCGGCGCGCCCCGCCCCCCCCGCCCCGCCCCCCTCCGTGGCCCTGGGGTAAATAATAATTAATTAGGGGAGTAATCAAGCCCAAGTTCTCCTCGGGTCGAGGGCAAACCCCCTGAGGGACCACCCCGAGAGCCCGCCCCGCCCACCCTCCTCTCGCCCTTCGCCCTTCATTGCGTCCTCCTGTGTGCCTCCCACAGCCTTCTCCTCCACGTCACCCCGCATATTCATAATACTATATGTTACGACGGCTTAACGGAAACACACGAACGAAAAGCGGTTGATTTCTGCGTCCGTTAATGATTTTAACACTCCATTAAGAACAATCGAAATAATGTGTTACAGCTAATGATTGTATGTTCACCTATTCCAAAAAAATTGATATTAGTTTATATGATATATTCTTATAAGAAGTTGGTATTACAAAAGGAATTGAACGACACGCCGCCGCTGTCGCAAATCACGCACTTGTTTACAACCCTCTCGCCTCGGTTTGCCTGCTTCAACCGACTGTTATTCGCTGTTTCGTCCTAGTGACGTTAATAACTTTTCGCCGCCGCGGACGCGCGCGAGTCCGCCCGCGCTTAAAAACTGCTCGAATCCCCATTAAAGTTCACGTGGTAGCCGCTTTATCGCAAGGACTGAATTTCAAGTAGCTTCAGCACACTGTTCGCATGTCGGCGAGCGGCCGTGGGGCGGGAAGAGCCAACACCGCACTGCAGGAAACGCCACCCCCGCCCCCGCCCCCGCCCCGCCCACTCCGACTGCCACTCCCACCCAGGACTTCGCCGCCCCCACAGCGCCTTGCCTGCTACTTGCGAAGGACCTCGCCGCGCCTCCATGTTGGAATACCCCTGCCCAAAACGGAGATTTGTTCAATGGGAACCTCAGCAAAGGGAAATAGTTATTAATAGGGAACGGATTTCCATGTAATTTCAGGAACTACATAACCGCATTCAATTACATTTTCTAGATTTTACAAGACATTCTGAATGAATTACAACTATTTTTATTTTACATATTTTCTAGTTTTTCTTACATGATTTCGAAAAATTTAGTACATATTATTATATAAGTATTTTGCATTTTTTATTTCAATAAATTAAGTTCTCTAGTAATCAATAGACATCAGATGTTTAGGCACTAAAAAAATCGTGTTTTACGCACCTAATAAGGCACTGAAAATGTCAAGAATAAGGAGAAAAAAGTGTTTACACATTTTACATACACAATAAAATGATAAATTGTTTGTAATTTTTGTCTATATTGCTTTGCAAACTTAAATGCACATCAAGAGTATGTACATTTTTATGTAAAACTGGATGTACATATTTACAACTCGTCTACATTTTATTTTTTCACAGTTTGCTTCACAATATATTACCAGTAACGTTTCAAGGATCACAATTCAAATTTGCGACGTTGGGGAGACCAAATCAGTTTGAATACGGAGAAGGATCTCTCAGCATCTTTGATGTGATTGGCGTGTGTTTTAGAAGCCCAACATTAGCAACACTGAAACCTTCTGGGAATTTACATTTTTTTCTACTTAAAATTTCGGTGTCCTTAGTGTATTGTCAATCGATTATGTTCTCAGAACATGGCTGGTATTTATGAAATAGGGAAATGAAAAACTTGTTGGCATACTTTTAGGAATTCTCTCGTTTTGTGAAAAACAAAGACGGGATTGAAGATTTCATAATGATTGGCCTCGTTGGACCATGGCCGAGTTCCTTGTATCTTAACATTGTATATAAAAATAATACATCAAAAGCAAAAAATATTTAATGATTTAAAAATAAGGTACTTAGGCAAAAAAGGCATTTATGCTTAAAAAAGCAAAAATAAGTATTATACAACTTCGGCATATTCATCATTTGTCATGTTTCGAGCACATATATTATCCGCCTTTAAATCATCTCCCTAGAATAAAATAGGCATTTCCCTAAACATCTGTTGTCTGGTTAGTAACATCACTTCGCTGATGTACTGCAAATGACCAACCGAATTCCATGTGATATCGGTCACGTGTCTTTCAATACTTTTTGTAATTCTCCTCACAAGAAAAATCCTATAAGAAATTAATACTTTTCTTCGAATACGTATACTCATACGCTATCTCTAGCTACAAGCATAGTTTGTTTCGATTGTTCTTAACGAATGAGGGACTGCTAAATTCCGCAAAGGATGTCGGAAATTAAGGATGGGTTTTTGTTTCTCTGACATATCGGTACAGTATTACGAAATACTTTTGTTTGCGGCGGAATAAAGATCAGTGTAAAAAAAATAAGAAAAATTGTGCTACTTCGGAAGGAAATCTATGGTTCCTTTGAAATTGAAAAAGTAAAAAATCTTATAAAGATGAAACATTTTTTACAGTTTTATCTTGCCTATACGAAAAATTACTGCCAGCTGAAAGAATTGGCTAGTGAAAAATAGGTTCAACTAAACGTTAATTTAAGCAAATAGAATCCAGGATCGAATGCTGAGGAACGTTGGTTTTGCACCATCATTGCGGAACATCCCATGTTTCTGGTGCGAAATACAAACAGTTTCTCGTGTACATGTTTCTAACATTGTGTGCCCGAGAGTTGGGGACAACTGCTATGTTGTAAAATTCATCAAACGATTCCAAGTATAGGTGAAGAAACAAATACATTCATTTTGATTGCGACTACTTTCACTTCCACATTGCTTTTCTTCATCTGATTTTTCGGTTGACTGTATCAAGCAGTGGCACAGTATAGAACAACTTGAAACAAAACTGCATGATGTATGCATTCTGTGTGTGTATAGTTTTTTTATTTACTTCTATAGTTAGATTTTTAATTTCGCAATGACAACTTTGCTTTTTTGGTATATTAAATTACACACTTATATGAAAGAGAAAAATTACGGAAATGCTTGAATGTTGGCAATACTTTGCAACTGATCATTCTAATCATTCTTTGTACGGAAACTTTGCTTGGAGTAAATTTAAAAAATGAATAATGTAATTAATACAATTTTATAATTACTACTTAATTGTTTTTTATAACTGGCCTTTAGTAATCATTACTCGATGCTTCTTACTATATTCTTATTTTTTGTGGGTCTAAAGGATGTCGCCTAAATTGTGTTATAAGCCTATAATTGCATTCATTAGTAATCCGCGTCATTTGCAAAATTAAATAATTATTACACATTTCGCTACGCCCTATCGGTGGGGTATATATTTACATTGAAAAATGGCAATTTTGAAGTATGTTCATCATTCTTGTTATGCGAGTAAGATCAGAGTCATCACATACTTGAAGAAAAATCAAGTGATCCACTAACAGATTGGCATTCGCACCTCGTTTGCTTTCCAATTAAAATCAGCCCTGTTTTCCCGTTATAGTTTGCTCTTTGTCTTATTAAATCCAGTTAGAATCAAAAGCTTAGTGCGTTGTAGTCGTAAAATAATAAATGGGAGCTTATTGCCACTTAAATTTTCAGTAGGAGTCACGGAAGTATCTGTCATTATGTAATTATTTGATCTATCGATAGATCAAATAGGAGATCCAAAAAGGTATATAAGAAGTATCTTAAATAAATTAAATTATTCTTCAAGCAAAGGAAAACAGCAATGCCATTTGGAATATTTAAACTCGTTTCATACCTCAAAACAAATTCAGAAAAACCTGACGTATTTTAAGGAGGACTGAAAACATTACGTCGAAAATGTAATATAAATGAGAAGAAATAAAAGATGTCATCTTCGTCAACATAATACATTATATTAATATGTTGTCGAAGATGACCTCTTATTTCTTCTCGTAAGAACGTCAACAACACTACATCAGAATTCCCACAATGGAATATAAATAACAGTATTGCTATCTCAATTTCATATGAATATTGAGATTAATAACAATAAACAAACTACTAATTACGTTCGGTAGGTCAAACATTATTTTCTGAAATTATAAGATTCCTCTTCTCAAATTGCACTTTTAGTGGTTTCAGTTTATTCATTTTAAAAGACTACTACAGAACATCAGCATCTTGCATTTAATCCCATCAAAATGTGTTTCATTTATTGTTACGTTACACCAGATTCAGAATATTTGATACATTTAGACCTCACATTGAAACGTAATGTGTTGCGCAGAAAATTCGCCTTCACCTCGCCTTGCCTTCGTTTTTCTGTGACTGATCTATGTGTACGTCATGTTTGTTTTTTTTTTATTTTCCGTTGTATGACTCACCGACCGTAATCACAACCAGTTTTTACAGACTCTGCACCGTTGCTTGGATTTCAGGTTCTTTTATTAACACATTTTTGCATATTTACATGTTACTTTGTACATAGCACTGGGTAAATGTTAAATTTTTATTTATATTAATTTAAGATCTTTTACAAACAAAAAGCTTCCATTGCATTGAATTTGTTAATTTAAGATTTAAATATATTGCTTTAATTAATCTTATAATATGGTGTATCTTGAGTAGTGTGCGTTCAAAGGGGGCGGAGTGGGTGATCAACGGGTCTAAAGCACACATTTTTTTATAATTTTTCTCAATTTAGTCAAAATAATTGCCATATATCTCATCACACCCAGAGAAGATTTCCTATTGTAAATATAGTCGTACACTATTTTATTTTATTCTAACAATATAAAAAATTCAATTTCAAAGCTATTTATGGGATCTGGACTGAGATTACCACTCCCTGAATTACTTTCTAGATCTACTACTGCTCTTGAGTCGGTATGAATCTTGTGTTGTGCATGGAAAGTTCAGAGATAATATTTTGTATTATGAAGAGTTCTTAATGACCATAAATGAAATATTTACAAGCAGGTTAACGGGGCTTGGTCAAAAGAATTTACAACTAGTTGTTTGCCAACGTTTCGGAAACTTTTATTTCCATCATCCATCCATATAAATATTAAATATAAATATTATTTCCTTTATATATAAAGGAAATTGTAATAAGTTTTTAAACTTAGCTAGAAAATTGTCTCATATGTGTGTTTTTGGTAACATTATTCATGAACAGTGTTGTTTTCATTTTTTTTCATATTAGCCCTGATGATGGAAATAAAAGTTTCCGAAACGTTGGCAAACAACTAGTTGTAAATTCTTTTGACCAAGCCCCGTTAACCTGCCTGCAGAAAATATTTTGGATTGAATCTTCCTTTTTGCTAGAAATGCCTAGATCCATACGCAGTGTGCAGCTGTACGACGTTCGCAGATGCAAACGAAGGCCCTCTGGTTGGTTTGCGCACTGTTTTAGATGAGCTTTGGCTTGACATGGTCGCCGGAGCTTCACGATCCATTCACTTGTGTTTATATTTCGCCATTATATGTCCTGCAAAGGGCAATTGGCCTCGGTGCCGTTAGATCGCGGGTTTCCAATCGGTCACCCAACCAGAAACCCGTGATGTCTGGAATTTACTTAACCTTCTTGGCTTCACGTTGTTAACGAATTCGGCCAGCGACACCGGTTTCGCGGTCGTGGTCTTCTAGTAGAACCATCGCGTGGATGGACGGGGGCAACCACGAAAAACCCCGGTCAGGATGGCCGGCACGGGGATTGAACCCGGGCCTTCCGAATGCGAAGTCAGCGCGCTACACACCGAGGTACTTCGCTCGGTGGTCCAATCATTGAAACACCCCAAACATAGGGATGGCAGCTTTCTTACGAATAGCGACCGCTTTGCGGTAAGATATTGCTCCCTCAGCGAGATTGGCACCAATTACTGCTTACTTTTTCCACCCCGCCAGCGCTCCGCCTACGTGAGGTTCGAACTCCTTAGCCAACAAGACTGCGCTCGTCCAACCGTTCCGTTACCGCGACATTTCGAAAATATTCTTGGGATGCATTCTTCGCTGGAAACGCATTTGCACAGGTTGGATCTTGGAAAGGTACCTGATGTTATTGAAGTAAAATACAATGAAGCTGCTAACGAATGTAATAAAATTTGAAAAATATTACATTATATGATTAGTTTTGAAATTCTTGTGAAACAAATGAAACAAGATGAGTTTAATGGTTCATATATAGTACTATTACCAAGATTTTTTAAAAGTTGTTAATCACATTATTTAATCTTTAGATATTCTTTTGTCATAAAATACTTTCCACTTTATAGTAGAATTCAAATCTGTGGAGAGTATTGACATTGACTGGAAATTTTTACTTTTGACTTCATTTGGCACAGTATTTTTCGGCTTCTGAGGAATCGATGAACAAGGAGTATTTAATATTTATATTGTATTTCTTAGTTTTGTAAAATATCTCAGGGTTGTGATATATTATTTCCTGTAATGAAATAAAATATTTGAAAAATTAATTTCGAATATCCCCATTTTACTATCATCATCATCATCATCATCATCATCATCATCATCATCATTTATTATTATTATTATTATTATTATTTTAATAGTCTGAGGACAAATTGGTTCAACAAATTTTGGATAGGCTCAAGCAATTTAAGTCATTTCAAAAAGGACACTCACCAATCTTTCGTCATGGATAGGCTAAACTTTCACGATGACGTGACGGCAGAGAAAGGTGTATGCTGAACAAAAGTGGACATAATTTTTGCCTTAAAATTTAGTGACTATATGTACACAAAGGTTTCGACAATGTACAGCATTTACAGTTTATTGTGCGTAAATTTTAAATATAGTAATTCGTAGTGCCACAAATTTATACAGGCTTTCTCGGAGGGATATTTAACTATTCGCGAAAACGTTTAAGATACGAGATGCTTTATCAATAACAAATTCCTCTGCTTGCTACAATAAAGATGCAGATATCAAACAAATTGATTAATGAGCTTTAACGGGATTCAAAAGTTTTAATGGGAATGGCTATTTGAAAAATTAGTATCAGTATGCGAACAAAAATTGAAACATACAAATTCAAGTATTTTTTGTAGAAACCTAAAAAATATTCTTAGTAGGTATCCTCAAAAATAAACAAATCCAAGGCATCAAAGTAAAACAGATTGCTGGCAGAATTTATTTTGAAGAAAATTCTACGAACGAACTAGTAGTACAGTTGTTTAGAGATTTATAGCAAGATGTTTCTGAATATCGAAATACTCTCAAAGTGTATATTCTTACAAAAATCTCAAGCTCAATAAGTTTCTATTTCTCTAAACTACATGCGTACATCTGACAATAAAGTGAGTAGAATGTTTTTTAAGTGTCTTATAGGTGTCTTTGAAATTTGTCAGTGAAATAAGCAAATACAATTTGAAATTCAATCATATAATTTTGGATGATTGACTATTAGGTCAGTTAAATATTATGGTTAATGGATTTTCATAACTAGAAAACAGTTTTAGTGGATATATAAAAGCAGTTTCATTTATTTTCGCCAAAATTACTATATTCTGGTGTAGAACAAGTCTAAGATTCATTGATGATAATTAGTTGACCAAATATTGGTTTAAACGCACGAACAGTCCTCCATCGACTTAAAAGGAACTTTTTCACAATTTTTATAACATTTTGTTTAAATTTTTAATAATAAATTATTTGCTGAAGTATTAAACATAAAACTATTATCTCAGCGATATTATAAATATTTTAACATGAACTCCCTTCATCATATTAATGTATTCAAAATATGCCTATGAAATAAGCAAACGAATATTTTCACAGATTTTTTTTAAATACATTGTAGTCCTAGAGTACAATATGAAATAAAATTAGTGCTCCAGTTATTGTCTTTTCCTCTGAATTTTTCATTTCTTCATTTTTCACCTTTTCGCCTATTACGTACTCATGCAGTAAAGACAAAGTTTTTTAATACTCTTGCAAACAGTGGCTCTTTTTCGTTGGAAAACCTCTTATTGTAAGACCATGATATAAAAAAAGAGAAATCTTGCTCCTCAATACGTAGAAATTATTTTCTTATTCACTCTTTCATCATCTGTTACTCTAGACCATTATTAATGTTTTTTTGGTCCTGGATAACCAAAAATTGGTACACGGCAAACGTATTGTCTCTTTCCCTCTGTCCGTCTTGCCACTAGCCCCTAATCCGTTCAGATCATTTCCCTTCAATTTTATATTCCCCGATTGATTAGGCCGAAGTAGAGATCGTGCGAATTTGAAACAGATATTTTGCTTTGGGGGAGGGGGTACTCTTCATAAAGCCTTGACATCATTTTCAAAATTTTCTCAAAACTGACTGAAAGTTTTTTGAGATTTTGAGAAGACTTTTTAGGAAAGTACGTTTAAAAAGTGGCCAAGTTCTAATTTTCGTTAAACTCTCTGAATGTTGGGGAATTGCAAAAGTTCAATTTTTTCAAAGACAATGTGTTTTTCAAAGACAGAACTTTAACAACTTGGACTTCAACAATTTTTCGAAAATATTAATATTTTGCTCGTAATTTTGCGCGAAACATAGGTATTTTTTAATGCTAAAAAACATCACTATTTGCTCTTTCCTTCACGATCTAAGCAATGTATGTATAAAAACTGCGTACGTCCATTTTTCGTTGAACTCTCAATCTTCGAAAACTGTAAAATTTACAAATAATTCCAGAGATTGTGTACTGTTGTATCGCCACTTGTTTTATGATTATCTCGACCATATCCCGTTCGCTGAAAACATGAACGTGATTATGTTCTGAATATATGAGTCCAGAACATGGATTAGTCTTTCTTCTACGACCGGTCTCAATCCTCAACTCTTCTCCGAAAAGGCGAGGTTGCAAAATGGAGATGGCGATTTTAGAAATGAAACATTTTTAGGGAAGACATTTCACAAATTCCTTTGACACAAGCTCAACAAACAAATATTTTTTGTCTTACTACATCTTTCATATTTTTATCTACCAAAATTTCACGTAGTAATGCATTCATTCGAAATGTAATTTTAAACATTAAAACTAAAAAAAAGAATGCCAAGGATGAACACTGAGATTTAACAACTCTTCAACCCCCTTCGTAAGGAAAACGGATACGCATGTGGTGAAAGAAATATTGAAATTACTTTGGAATAAGACAGAATAACATTTAACTCCATAATGATTTAATCTAAATTTTTTTATTTCCAAATTGCTAGTAATCAATTGCTGCCGAGGCAATAGAGTTATTTTTGAAAGGCCAAATTGTCCTCGAATGCCATTGAAACTAAAGTCAGATGGTTGCTTATACTTCAATAAGAACTTGAATATTTTTCTACCAATGAGCCTGCAGACGCTTTGGGTGCATGTATAATTATGTACTGCATCCTTTCATTTGATAAATTGAGTCTTACTCATCAAAATGTGTATTCAACAATGTTAGGTTGTCACATTCTAGTATGTCTTACGTTTTTGCATCTTTTTAGTTTTGTATTTAGTAAGTGATGGCTGATTTGTTTGAAGATGCAAAATTGTGGAAGAGAAAATAATGGGTTGCAAAATTATAAACATTTTAAAAGAACATTAAAATCTTACGTTGTGCTTAAGAAAAGTTCTTGAATCTTGAGAAAATAAAAGTTTATCAGAATATATGAGAATTGAATGAAAACTATATTAGATAAAGATTATATTACATTGTAATGAAAATAATAAGTTTTAAAATTGCTGAATTTGGAAAATTGTATCTCTTAGAGAATAATCTTTATAGAAAGGAATTATTTTACAGAAAAAAATACATCTTACATACTGATATGATGTACATAATGATTGTATTCTATTTTGCAAGATTTAACTCGAGGCAGTTGACAGAGAGCTGGAGATAATAACAGTGATTAATGTATCTAATTTTCTCTCCGTTGTTCACCTTCCGCTATTAAATGTGAGCATCTACGCAGTTTTTTTTAATAAAGATTCATTTGTAAATAGATATTCAAGGCAAACCTGTAATTCATTTTAAACTTAAAAGTCTCAGGCAAATATTATGTCCTCGAACCCCTATACTTAAAGCCAGCGGTTCCCAAATTGAGTTCCGCAGAAAATGTTTCATGAGATTAGTTTCATGGCGGACTCAATGTCATCCATTACCCCCAACTTCACCAAAATCTATGATAATAAGCAGTAAAAATATCCGACTCGTTGAATTTTATTTCGGATTGTTTCTTTGACAAGACTGAAATTATTAAATACAACATCATTTTTAATGAAATCCAGTATCAAATATATAATAACATTCTTGGAGGATATAATTAAAGAGTTTTCAATAGTTGAATTTTTACACGGAAACTTATTATATTTTAATACAGTAATATTTTATGTTAACCATACATATTTTGACGGTTAGTCGCATGATTTCTTTATACGAAGAGACAACAAAAATTTTAGGGTAAACTCTCGTAAAAAAGTATGTGACATTAAGCAATAATTCTTTTGGTAGTACTGACTTTGGCTAGTTACGATGGATTTCGTTAGATCTGGTTAGTTACAATCCGTTTTCTTTCCTCCGTCTTTTATCGATTTCTGCTCACAAATATACATCATTCAGCTGCAGATGGAATTACCAGAGAATGCAGAGTCATTCTATATACGTTTATACTGTCACTAGGAAACATCCATTTTGCAACAAAATAAGTCAATTCAAATTGAAATTACTATGGATAAATTGCTTCATCGTGACAATTATGCTCTACAATTGTACATAATTTTGTAATTGTCAATTTATTTACGTTTTACAGGCACTTCGTTTGTTCATAATATTGCAGCATCTGTAAACGTCTTCCGGACTTCTAAAATTCGTCATTTACGCAGAATTCCTTTCCGCAGAAGTGAGTAATTTAGAATAAAAATAAAAGTAAAATGAGAACATTGAACTAACAGCAGGGAGCATAAGTCACATCTTCATGGCCGTTATTCTGTAAATAATTTCCTAATAACCCAATTTTGTATACGTTTTTATGAAAGAAAATAAGTAAGTCACGTTGCCCAGACGGTCGCAGAGTGAAATTACACCCACAAGGAAATGCGTACAGTGCGTAACTACAGGAAATGCGTAAATATATGTGGAGAATTGTGAGGCTAGGTCAATGAAAGTCTGTTTCTTTTCAGTGCCAACGTTTCCTATTACGGAGGTTGACATGAACCATACAATAATAGAAACAGCTGCAGTCAATTAATGAACATTTACAAAAATATATTTTGGAATTAAAATAAAATTATTATGATTGAATTGGTGAACAGATTTCTCAGGAACACACAGATGGCAAACTCGATGAAAACACCGTTGTTACCGTATGCGGGAGCAAAAAATTGCTATACATTTATATATGAAATGTATAATAATATGTCAATTAATATACATTTAACTAAAGGTAATTAATTGTGTGTCTCTGCCTTTTAGTATAGCAAATTGTGTTCGAATATTGTTGATTTTCTTATATAAAGGTAAATCGAGTTAACTAGTTCAAGGAAGAGTGCGCAGATGATTCTCTCCCCCACACGTCACATACAGTTTTTGACTGTTTTTGACTAAATAAATAAATATCTAGATGAACTTATTACCTTGTATATTTATAGCTCTGAAGTAGGTTTAATATATGGCCGAAACGTTGGCACTTAAAAAAAGAAAAGAATTATTGACCTACCCTTACGATTCTTCACATGTATTCATAAGATGTGGTCGAGACAAACGTAACGGCTTCACACGAGGAAATGTGCTAGTACACTTCGACATAAAAAATATCCCCATTTGCCCTTTTGAAGTTAAACCGTTCTCTACACCTCGCAGGTTATAAACGGTAGTCGGTCGCATTTCATCTTCTTATAACAGAAATCTATAGTTCAAATAGTTCGATGTCAATATATGCTAATTATGCAATGTCAGTCTAAATTATGAAAAACGACTAAAGTTCTGTAAAAATGATGTGTGTGTGTGTGTTTTGATCGCAATGTTTTTAAAATCTAAAAGCCAAACATTGCCTCCTTTATGTTACCTTTTCATGAAACCTCTTAAAAAACTTGAGACAATGAAATGAATCTGTTTGCATACTCGTAATCATATTTTTTGAAATAAATAATTCAGCATTGAAGTTCTCTAAACAAAATTACTAATTTCTGAATTAAAACCTTGTTTATTATGCATTTGCCAAAAACCTACTTCATTTCAGTGTTCTGCAAATCTGTCCAGTCCTTTTAAATTAAAACAGAGTCAATTTACGTGCTGGGGATATTGAGATTTGGGTCCAGAGTGTAACCTCCCGATCGTCAGTTATTTCTCCCGCCTTCGCCTGCGATGTGCGTGTTTTCGAACGAGGAGCGCGACTTTGCCGCAGGAGAAGGCGTTCCGAGCGGAGCGGGGCGGGGAGCGGGGCGGGGAGCGGGGCGGGGAGCGGGGCGGGAGCGGGGCGGGGAGCGGGCGGGAGCGGGGCGGGGAGCGGGCGGGAGCGGGGCGGGAGCGGGCGGGAGCGGGCGGGAGCGGGGCGGGGAGCGGGGCGGGGCGGGGCAGAGATCGCTAAGGCAGTAGTGTCGTAGTGATCTCGGACCGAAGGGTCGCGGGTTCGAGTCTCGCCTCGGGCATGGTTGTATTTGTGTTCGTCCTTTCACCCCTTATCATCACCATATCGTTTCATCCTCATAGTTACCATACCGTTAACAGCAATAGTGGTCGCTAATGACCTAAGATGTTGATGCGACCTTAAATAACCAATTAAAAAAAATTGTAGAATGGATTAAACTCCAAGAAAAGTAATTTCTGAGCAGAAGTATCTGGCAATGCCTTTGTTATTGGTGTAAGATAGCAACGCCTTATATCTCACCCTCCCAAGTCAAAAAAGTAAGCGACAAAAAGGATGTTCGTCTCTACAGAAATTTCTCTCTGAAAAAGGGCAGTACTGTGAATGTAAATGTACAATAGTATATATGCATTGCACTCTTAATGCTTCGTACAAAAATCTTATCGCTTTCATGACTTCAAAACTCAGTTTTCAATCCGTTCAGTTTAATTAACGTACACATTTAATGTATAGTTTAATTATCAGGAGTCCCCTATTTTTAAACAGTTATCGGTGGAAGCCTTTGTCCCATTTCATAACAGTCATTGATACTTTACAAATTCAGTGAATGTATTTGCCTACGCAGATGCACGGTTGAACTAATGCAACGAAAAAATATACTTCAGTTACATCAAAATTAATTTAATCGAAACAGCCATTCATCATGTTTGCTTTCACTGCTGCAGATGTTTTTCACGTAATTAGACACTGCCGTATTCATGCCATTGCTTTTGTCACCTGTGGATAAACTAGAGAAAGTTCCAGGTGATCACGAAAATAAATAAGCGAAGAAATTGGTATTTAAGTAAAAAACTCCTTAATATGTAAAAAAAAATCAGACGGAATGTGATGTTTTAAATTTAAAAACGTGAATTTCTAAATTTTCGTGATACAATAGTTTGTAAATGTATCGTCAGTAACATTAGTAATGTTAATGTCGATTGATTTTTGCCTTTTTAGCAAAGTTGAGTGAAACCGTGGAAAGTGGTAAAATATATTTTTCACAAACTTCGTTTTACTTTTATTAGATATCAGCATTTGAACATTTTATGAACGTTAATATATTTCAGAAATATGTTAAAGTGTATTTGTCGAGCCATTTAAATGGTGAAGTATACGTATTAGAATAGAAAATTAATATTTGTAAATATTGATGTTCAGTTCCCTTTGCATTAAGGGCTGCCTTTCCTGTTTATGCGATTTTGAATTTGTTAAATTTGTCCATTCCGTGAAAAGGAAGTCTCAGGACACATCTGGAGACTCGCAAGAGAAGGCCTGATTGTAATGTTCACCTGAAAATCCGAATTTACTCAAGTCAAGGCCAAACCCCGCCATTCGGCCGCTCCCGTTAAACGCTCTTTCCCCAGGCGAGACGATGTTGCATTTCCAAAATTCGAGCGACTAACAAAAACAATTGAGGTGAACGCAGAGTGTGACGGCTAGCGCATACATACTTCTCCGCTGGGATCTGGGTTCAACCTCCGGTCAATTCCTTCAGAATTCGTGGAGGACAAGGGAGCTGGTTTTCGGGGGGTTCTGCTTTTCCTCATTACTCCATTATCAACCAATCATCAGTCGCCTCATTTCTATCGCTGTTATCTGCACATTAGGTCACCGCTCATGCGCTTCAGAGTCCTGACAAGTTAAAGCCCTAAGCCCCAATTAATAGTAATAATAGTAATAGTAAAAATAATAATAATAGTAACTTATTAAATAATAATAATAATAATAATAATAAAACGTATTGAATAATAATAATAATAATAATAATAATAACGTGTTATACGTACGTATGTAGAATTTTAAGGTATTTTTTAAGGATTTTTGTAGACTAGTGGTGGTTCGCGGCTCGGGCACTGTTTAATTCGTTATCCTCACCTGAGGAGTAAGGGAGACGTGTGGCGAGGAGGGTGTATTCCCATCATCGTATCTAGCACACACGGTCTTGCTGAGCTTTCCTTTTGTCACGCAGCTATCCAAACTGAGACGATTGTATTAGAAAGCTACAGCACTGCTTTTACACCGACCGGGAATCGCTGTCCATGAGCCATCCGAGAGGCTAAAATTAATATGAATAATAAAAATATTATACCTATTTAAAATATGAAACATTATATATTATATAGTATAAAAGAAGAAGAAGACGAACAACAACATCAACCACAACAAAAATACGTATGAATATTGCTTAAGATGAAAACTTTGTCGGTAGTGTAAATTCAAAAATCCTTGATTGTA
Organism: Teleogryllus oceanicus; assembly: GCA_964035755.1. NCBI lineage: Eukaryota > Metazoa > Arthropoda > Insecta > Orthoptera > Gryllidae > Teleogryllus > Teleogryllus oceanicus. Next base: position 6,053,646 of record CAXIVR010000005.1, read on the forward strand.
TTTATCTAAAGAAGAACTCATACAGGAGTAAAAAGTTATACGAGAAGTCAAAAAGTTGAATATTAATTTCCAAGGTAAAAAGAGATGAGTTCACATTCTTCAGATAAACTTGTAATCTAACGCTGGTGTTCAAATCGTAAGACCCGAGGTGAGTTCCGGTGAATAGACTGTCGGCCCAATCCACCTATCGTAATGTTTATTTTCTCCCATTCCATCTCATATGAGAACATTTCATCTTTCATTCAAATCAGCACGGCGACCCTTATTCTTGAAAGATGGATCGCTCTATATAAACAAAGAGCACAAGGGAGGGAAAATGAACTTGGTTCTTTTTCAGGAATTTGCCTTATCCGCGAGGGCAGCGAGCTGTGCAGGCAGTCCCGTCCTGACCCGCCCATCGTCGCCCCGCCCACTCCCGCCCGCCCGCCCCGCCCGCCCCGCCCCGCCCCGCCCCTCCGCGCCTCACCTCGCCACCACCCCGCACCAGCCCCGCCCACTACCGCCCGCCCCGCCCCGCCCCGCCCCGTCGCGACGCGACGCGTCGCGCCCTCAGGATTGACTCGTCGGGCCCCAGTGCCTGTGTTTACAGCCATCATAATTGTCAATATAATAAAATGGAAATGGAAGGAGGAAATGGACGCCGGCAGTGGCATGCGAAACCCTAATTAGGCCGCTCTCCGCTTGTCAGGACCTCCCCGCCCTCCCCCCGCCCCTTCTCCCCCCTCCCCCTCTCCCGCCGGAGACATGCCCACCAACACTCACTCTGCGTCTTCGAAAGCGATGTCCACTTCCTTAATACAAGTATCGTCTGCGCTATTTCCCACAAAACATGAAACTTTTTTGAAATTTATTTCATTTGTTTATATATTTGTATTATTTATTTATTTGTGTAATTACGTAGCGTATGTCAACGTACCGGTTTAATGCAGAAAAGAGTTGAACAACGCACTAAACAGTAAATTTAAAAGAGATCTTGGGATATGACGAAAATACCTACAAAATATAAACTTAATAGGAGGAAAAATGAAAACAGCGTAAATTACACACACACTCATTTGACACAGTTGAATACCCAAATTTACTAGCCACTGCTTCTGTCTATGCGTTTATTAAGTCTTTATTCTCTTAAGTGTTTCTAAAATGACATTCAAAGGTTCAATGTTTTACATGGCTGTTTCTTGTCGCCGCAGAAAAAAAGCGGAGTCACACACACACACACACACACACACACCACACACACACACACACACTTGGGTAAGTATCGCACCTGCATGGCCCGATTGGTCGATTCGGAGAAAGGCAGACTGAGCGACGATGACAAAATACGATCCCATCTGCACTACCCCCAACCCCCCGTCCCAGGAGAGACCTTTCTTAGTACCGTCTCTACGCCACCCAAATGCGACATTCCTAGGAATCGTTTGTCTGTATACCAATAAAATTTACCAAGTCCAATTTTGATGTTTTTAATTATTCACATCGCTAAATCACGTTCTTCATAATATTTTGATTAGTGAAATGGCTTGTTTTCTAAATTAGCATTCTTTTCGTTTCAACGTTACCTTCGTATATTATAGGCCGCTAGCCGAAATTCTTAACCGAACTCCATGAAATCATTGACGTTAAGAAGCTCGAGACGCTGCAGGTTCCCGGATTTGGCACCATCTGGGAACCCTGGACGGCGCAGAGTCCCTGGTCGATAGAAATACAAGGCAATCGCTTACGACTTGACTTGACGAATTACACTATCAGCAAGGCAAAATTCTCCAGGTCCAATGTCGAAAAGGCTTGGAACGACGTTATGCAAGTAACATGTGCCATCGTAACGTAGATTTTTAATTGTCAATTTTGTCCGGTATGTTCGTTTATGATTTATAACATGTTTTATTTAACAAGTTAGGTAAGATGACGTACGGGCGGGCGAAGTGCAATCTGTTCAGGTTTTCTTGAGAATTGGAATCTGTATCTTAGCTCTTATACTTAATTAGTTCTTACATTTGAGTTGAATTATGACTGTAGGTAGTAATGGGTGTTTTTCGCCTAATTTGATAAGAAATATTCACTTCTGTGTTATAGAGACTACTTGCAAAAGTTAATGAGCTATAGATTTTGGATCTTATGCCTTATTGTGTATCTCACGTAAAGGAATCGAGTTACAAGCGCATGTAGATCGATTTCAATTAATTGAACAGCTCAGTAGAAGAAGCTATTCCACACTGACATAGTTTTGAGATAATGAGGGTTTTACCTGAACGTTCCTCATTTAACAAAATACATTTTAAAACTTTTAAACACAACACATTTACATATAATATCATATTGGATGTAAAAAAATATATCACTAAAATAATAATATTTAAAGTATTTTATAATACTAATAAGATAATTTCACAAAAAATGAGGGATAGCTCCTTTTTCTACTGAGCCCCTCAATTGAATTACCATATTCCGAATATAGCCCACAGTAAAAAAAACTAGGAGCTACAAAAGCACATACATTCTCGAATTATTGTATCTGCTCCGCTGTATTTTACTACTATATAAAATGCAAAAGTGCTTTCAGTAACAAAAAAATCCGTTGCGAGACCATAACTCAGATCCTCAGAGTTAACTTATCATTCTTATCATTACGCCTCAGTAGCGTCGTATGGTTCGAACTCGGCCAGACACATAAACACGTAGATGCTCTCTTCGTGAAAAAAAACCCTCAAAATCAAAACATCCATTTGAAACACTCAAAGCCCCGAGCTCAGATCGATCAGGGATTGTCAATTTTGGAGAAAATCAGTAGAAAGGTTTCGGTTGACCACAGTCGTTGACCACAGACCGGCGGACGGACCAACACAGACAGTCACACGCAGGTAGACAGAGACACACAAACAGACACAGGCAGACAGAGACACACAAACAGACACACAGACAGAGACACACACAGACACACACAGACAGAGACACAACACACACACAGAGACACACACACAGACAGAGACACACACAGACAGACGTTTTGACGTCAATCGATTTTTCAGTATCAAGGACTCACAAAACATGTATTCTAGCTACATCAAGTGTTAAGAGGATCTTTTTTATATTTAGCAACAGGATTCATCTACTTTTTTCGTCACACTGGCCGATTATGGATTTTGTATGTATGTGTACGGTGTCCTGGGCTTTACTCACCTTTAGGGTGGCAGTTAAACAAATAATTCTTATCCTCTAATTACTATCACCATGATACTGGAAAGGATGAGTACATATTTATTTCAAAATACTGTATAAAATCAGACTGGAATTCTTTTATAAAAGGTAAATTAAATTATTATTGAACATGTGAATAGTATACATTATAATATTTTGTATAACACATTGAAATATTATATTATACTTGTATATTAATTTGCGCGAAGTTTTACTTCATTGGCGGTATTTTTACAACCTTACGAAAATCGCATTTAAATGAACACGATTCTAACCGTATTTTTGTTACAGCAGTGAAAATTTACCACCCAACACTTTTTGAAATTAACAACATTTTTCATAAGGAAATTTCGATGATATTAGCAGGTTGTTAGAAAACCAGTCCATTCAAATTCAATATATTTGAGAGGTTCAATGTTTACGCCACAGGGAAACATGAATCAACCTTTTTATTACCTCTATTTATCAACAACAGAATTATGACAATTTACAGCCAAAGTTTTGATTGTCTGTGAAAAATTGTACGTCTCTACTGCTGACTGACAATTATAGGTGGAATCCAATTGTTATTTTGAATTCAGTTAACCTCATTTTTTCTCCTTTTTGGAAGTGAAAATATCTGCAATTGCATCATTTAAATAGCTGTGCGATGAAAAAGAATTTCTCTTTGTACGAGGGAATGGACCAACGTTGATGAATAAAACATGAGAGCAAACGCGGGTAATTGGGGAAATCTCTCTTCATTTTTTCAAAGCTCAAAAGACGATATTTTCTCCGTAATACAATAAAGAAAATATTAGTTTTATTTATCCTCATTGTAAATTTAAATAATGCACGGACTGTTTGATAAAGCTGATTTTATTTGTAGAAATATTTTGGTGACTTCGTTTCTGAATATATTTGAGAGAATGTAAAAATGTTTGTAGAAATGTTTTGGTGAATACTAGTGCACCGTTGTGATCACAGGAAATGAGAAAGTTTTACACAAGCTCAATATAAGAAAAAGATAATTTTGTTGGGCAGGGTAGATTGTTCACGAGTTTTTACTGGTTGATATAAATGTCGCAACAGTTCTATTTCGTCTCCATATCTACTCCACTAAATGATGTAAAAACTTATGCCAACCTATTTTTATGGCAAAATCTTACCATATTTTAGGATTTTGTAATGAAGCACAATTTTTTGGTACATTAAAAGTTTTGTAAGTAGGGCGCGTTATACATACAGAAATAATGGTGAAGTCAGAATGGCATATTTACCATGATAGGACGGCTGATCATCATCTTGAATAATTTCTACATGACATACTGCTGTAGTAGACCATGGTAAATCTATGTTATAAAAGTATGTGTATCTGGACAGTTAAGATTTTGGTATTTTATTTTATTGATATTGATAGGAATCTAAAATAAAGAAGAAAAGTTTTGACCTAGAGCGAAACACGAATGAAAATATTCAAGAATAGTTAAACTATGAAATTGAGCTATATTTCAATAAATGTGTTAAATGAGAGAATTTTGATACAAACATGCCTCAACAATATTTTATGTAGGTATAATTCATTATACTTCTAATAAGCTTAATTTTCGGTAAGAATAGCATGTCGATAGGACATGTCGGTGAGTAAGTGATGAGCTGAATTTATGTTCAGAATAGATGATTGATAGAATGGCTTTAAAATTACTTTCCGAGGGTGTTCCTGTTGGAAATAAACTGCATGTCAATATCTTGTCGCGGTGTCTGTTGTCCAGTTTCTGCACTAAACACGAAATTTAACTTAATGTATAATCTTTATGGAAATATACATACCATCATAGAAAATTATTCGACCATTAACTCATTATTCTACATTTTGGGTCTTGCCTAGTTTCTGAAATTAACTATTCAGTCGAGGACAGAACAAGACGGTTTCGTTGAAACGTACGAATTGAAAACGGTGTAGATAATTCGTAAACAATATTACTCTACATAATTACTTAACAAGACAATGTATAAAGAAACGCCTTTTATAGTATCTGTTTCGAGCGCAGATCATCTTCAATGAAAAGTGTTGTTCGTAAATATCTTTCTTCTCTATTTCCCGTTTTTCCCTTGCTTACTGCCAACGGCTCTTAATTACTTTCACCGTCTCAATTTATACCTTTGACGGCTCTCATGCGGTAATTACACAAAGTAAAATAAGACCATTTCCCGGGCTGGCAACGGTCTCGCGGCGGAGCCAGGTGGCGGCATAAAAACCGAAGTAACGGCCGCCATCCAGGAGCCCTTCGCTTGCTAAGCAGCGGATCATTCGCTCCCCGGCGGCCGAGCGAGCACCGCTTCACTTTTGTCTTTTCGGAGTTGAACAGATGTAAACGATGCTGCCACAAATTATTCTCAAAACGTTGTTAATCCTCCTCCGCACGCCCGGCTCCTCCAATATTTTAATGGACCCTAATTTCTTTGGCCCGGGGCTGGAGAGGAGCGCGCCGTGACAAATACACCAAGTGGTTCGCGTTCATCAGCGGCGGTGCCGGCTGGGAGGCGGCGCGGGTCGGCCCGAGCCGCACAAAAAAGGTCCAGCGGCCGCCGCCGTCCCTGGCCATTAATCGGCCCGCGATATGCTAATGGAGCCCGCGCCGCGCCACGCGGCTCCGCAGCCGCACGAAGACGTGTCGCGCTAGTATTAAGTCATATCGCTCCTGGAAGTGCGGCTGAGATGCGCGCACATTGCCGCTGACCCACGGATTTGGTGGTATAAAGTACTCTTGTACCCAAGTTTGCGGGTTCAAACCGGTCGAAACATGGATTTTTGAGACGAAACAATTCTTCGTAAGCCTTTCTCAGGAAGGGAAGTAAAGCCGGCTGTCCCATGTAGTAGTTCCACGTAACGGATTCGGTGGTATAACTGTTGGCGTACCGGACTATTTTACTCAAGTTTACGGGTTCAAACCCGATCGAACCCCCATGCAGTAGATTTGCTGCTGTATAACGGTTAGAGTACCGGACTATTGAACCCAAGTTTGCGGGTTGAAACCCGATCGAAGCCGTGGATTTTAAGGGGAAAAATCCTTCAGCTTCCTTCGGAGGAGTAAAGCCGGCTTCCCATGTAGTAGATTTACAGCTGTATAACGGTTAGCGTACCGAACTATTGTACTTAGGTTTCCGGGTTGAAACCCGATCGAAGCGATGGATATTTAAGGGAGAAACAATCCTTCCTACGTCTTCCTTCGGAGGTGAGGTAAAGCCGGCTACCCATGTAGTAGATTTACTACTGTATAACGGTTAGCGTACCGACTACTGAACCCAAGTTTGCGGGTTGATAAGCAATTTTACGTAATTTCTCTTTAAACCGGCTAAAAAAAATGCGACCGCTGGGTGCAGAACAAGTCTAGAGACCGGCTGCGGATAAGCGGATAAGCAATTTTACGTAATTTCTCCGCACAATACAGGCAAATGCCGGAACAGTACTCAACAAACGGACCACAGACCGCGCGATTTTTCCTTCCTCTCTCCTTTCAAGCACATACTACCCATTACATTCACTACACTATAACACATGTCTGGAAACAAGTGTAGCCTGTCCCGGTGCCCCCGCTAGAGGATGTGGAGGGGCAAAACGCGGCGTGCCCACGTGTAGGTAAACGCCGATTTTCGCGTTCCAGCAAAGAAGGTACTCCGTCACATCCTGGAAATAACAGATACAACATGAAATTCTCTCTGCCTCAGTTAAAAAGTCGGGGCCATAGACAAGGGAACCTGACATGTGTGCTTGTTGGATGCAATTGATTAATGATTCCGGGCGCGTCAAATGCGCGTCATAACGCCCGTATGTGTAGTGCATGTTTTTCCTCTGGAGATGGCGGTCATCTTCCCCTGATGGTGAGATCCGGCGTCGACCTACCATCGGCCAGCGGGTTTTCTTGAACCCGGTATCTCCCACCAGTGGGGCACTGCCCCAGTCGGGTCAAGCTCTAAGCTCCCGACCGGTCTCGCGGCATTTTTGTCAGTGCAATGCATGTTAGCGTAAGTGTGCGATGATAGGACAAGGAAGAGGAAGGAAAGATCCGCGGTCCAGTCGTTCGGGTACTGCTTCGGCAATCGTCTGGTTTTGATAAGAGAAACTACCGATCAGAGCAGCAGACGGCCAGAATTCCTTCTCCAGACAGCGGCTGAATTCCATCCAGCTGACAAGGTAATGCCGAAAATCCTACTACCGTTAGGACTTGAACCTACGACCTACCGGTCAGAGGCACTGCAGTGATATCAGTTGAACCTGAGCCACCTCTCCCGATGTGTGCTTTTTGGAGAGGCAGCAAAGATAATTAGGGCATTGAGATGGCTGGAAGTTGTGGGAAGGGCCAAACTCTGAGGATGAGGTGAATGATACGAAGAGTGTGAATGATAAGAATGAATATGTCAGACTGTAGTTGGCTTTTATTTTTTATACACAAAAATTCAGTATTTTGAATAGCATATTTACATCAAAATAATAAAATATGTATGCAATTTACTAAAATATGTAATACATAAAAAACGACGTTTCGGAAATCATTATTTCCGTTTTCAGGTTTGAAGTTAAATTGTCAAAACCAAATAATGGCAATATTTTAGACAATGGACACAATTAACATAGAAGAATTACATAACATGAATATACACAAGTCACAATATGGAATGCTCCTTGATAAAAATGTTTTGAAACTCCCAGTTAGGAAAGTATGGTATCTGCTTGGGCGCTAGCTGTGATATGTGCTGAACTGAGGTTACCAACATGAAGGCTTTCGAACCGGGTGAGATGATGTTTTCTACACACCGTTGAATATGTAGAAATGAAAATTTGAAAACTGTACGTTCAGCGTATTTGAGTTGAATTGTTGATATTGACAGCTGGTGTGGGCAGCTAATTCGAGATGATGCTGTTGAATCACTAGGTTGCTGGGGGTAGTATCCATAGCACTCTTGCTGCCATACGGTGTTGTCATGGCTCCTGCAATGCTATGACCTAGGGTATAACTGGATGAAGGGGTCAGCGATAATGATGACTGACAACCGACTGTGAAGAAATTATCTTCACAAGTTAAAAAACAAAACAAAAAAACATGTACGCATGAAAACCAATTCTTGGGTTAATAGATTTCTTCCAAGCGCCATATTTAGTTACAATTCATTTGTTTCGATTGTTCTTTACGGACAGAGTGTTGAAATCCAAAACGGACTCCGTCCGACAAGATTCGTTCCTCTGTTTGGTTGCCTTAGGGCAATCCAACAAAACACTATTGCGGAAAAAGATATACTACTCGTAGTTTATTATTTATTTAACATGTTTTCGAAAGGGAGATTCTGCGTGTTCTTTGGGCGACAGAAAGTAAGGTTACGACCTTACTTTAATGCTTTAAGATTGCCTTCTCATCTTTTATGAAGCGTCGGCGTCAGTGATCAAGGAACAGGCGTCTTTTTCGCGTGACATGCAGAGGCCGTGGCCTCAAACAGATGGGATCCCTTTTCCTGCAATCACTCCCGCGCCCGCCCCTTCCCCCGCCCCTCTGCCCTCCACCCGCCCACGCCCGCCCTGGCAAACAAAACCAATTTCGTGGTATTTGGAAAATTGCCGGATTCTCTGTCTCCTCTCGGGAAGTAATTTTTTGTTTATGAAACAACCGAAAATATTCCTGCTCCATCATTCTGACAGAAGAATTTAATAACCATTTGCAATGATATTTCTCCACAGAAAGAAACGTCCGTCTGAACTATTAAGTTAGTAAAATCTGTACCAATAATGTCTTGTAATCAGAGCACTGATTGTTTTTATTGTCAAGATAAATGGACCTGTCTTCGGTAGGTGTGTGTTTTTCAGAACAAAACATTGTGTAAATATTGTGGTTGGATTATTACACATGGCTCTCAGCAGTTCTTGAGTATTAAAGCACTGGTTTGTCATTGCGTTTCAGGTTTTGTCCATGTCTCGCAGCAATTTCATCCCTCGAACTTTCATTTACGTCAAAGAGACAACCGACGCTAAAATAATTTCATCGGAATTAATATTAAATGTTTAAAGGATAAAAATACTCTTATGTATTTATTCGCCCCGATGGATGCGTTTGTAGATGTGTTTGTTGCGTGTGTATGCTCATCGCTTACATTACAATGAATTTTTAGTGGTTTTACTTTTTGTTGGCGACGCTTTACTTGAGCCCGCTTCACGTCAGAGGAGTGACGTTTGACGGTGATACAGAATCAATCCAGCACTCGCACAGACTACAGCAGTAAAAAAAAGTGCAAGAAAGAGGAATTTAAATTGTAACCCAATAAAACGAGTAAAACCAATAAACTAGTGATGCGAAAACAGCTTATACTTTCTCGCAATATTGTTAATGTTTATGTAATATTATAATGTGAAAATTTCAGTTGAATCATTTAGTCATCATTCAGTTTAATCATTTTCTATCATTTGAAAAATTCTTAAAGAAACCGTACCGAAAAATGTACCGGATATGATCAATTATATCGAAGTCGTGGTTGAAGGACAGGAATTTACAATAAAATTAATGTCAAATGACAAACTTAAAATATTTTCTTATCTCCAGGAACGTTCATAAAAATAGAAAGACATTGATTAATTATAATCATATTTACGACACGCATCATTTGAAAACAAGATCGTTCCTGCAGGTTGCAGTAAGACATATGTGTCTATAAATATAAACCATATTGAAACTGTATATTTGACATTAGGTAATGCTGCCAGGAATGTAATAAAGGTCTGACATGATTTAATAAATGAACCTCTCTCAGTATTCTGCGTAGATCTAGAACCACAACCTGAAATATTTCTACAGTCGAACAGGCAGTAAATAAATGTAACAAGACATTCTTAATATCCATACTATCTTAATACTGTTGTAAATTTGAGCATCCGCATATAATAATATGTATTATTATTAATATTATTATTTTATTTCTATGCACATAAGTTAATAAATACAGAAGATGTGTCCGAATGAGCTAATGTTTGTGCTCGGGTGTAGTTGAAGTAAACTTACGACGAAAACAAAAACTGAGATGCGGTTCCAAGTAACAGCATTACAAGAGATACAATCATACATACAGAACATTATACAAAACACATTGTTTCAAAAAAACGTAGTCCATATTGTTTTTTTACTTTATTTTGCGGGGTATCCCATTAATACGGCAAGTACAATACAATAATTAATAGAGTAATTACATCATACGTGTGTAGAATAGATCTTTCTCGAAAAAACGTGAAAAATAGAGGTGCTAAAACAGCACAAACTTTCTCAGAATATTATAATATTATTGATATGTAATATTATGTAAGAAACGCAAAAATGATGACATTTCAAATATCACTTTACGTCGTAAATAAACGAAGCGCAAAAATATATTTTTTATTCAAAAGTTTAAATGAAAATATATTTCCGGTATTAAATTCAGTGTTTTCGGATATTCAGTGTATACATAAACTAATCCGAAGCGTATTTTAGCCTTAAAATATTCTGCGTAAGTAGTATGCGAGAAAGTAAAATAATTAAAAGTTAATAAATAATACGATCCACGGGCGACGGAGGCGGCAGTTTTCGCTACAGCGCGTTGTTGCTAGCGCTGCTTTAAAGAAACAATAGACGATTTGTTTGGCATATACATTTTACAACGCAGAACACTAATTGAAGTGGGAAACAAAAGCCAATAGTTCGAAAAATATATAATAGTAATTGTGAAATACTATAGTATTGTAATATTATCCAAATCTGCTAGTTTTAACACGAATTACACGTTATTCCTTGCCTAAACATGTAATGCTAAATAATCCACACATTTTAACACCTAAGAAAATTTCCCCAAATTCTCATCGAAGAACAAACGCTCGTTTCCATTTGTATTCAGAATTGAACAGGTATACGAGTTAGGGTAGGGATCCCAGAATTTAAGAAAACGTTCAAAGAAGACATTTCTCCTCATAGGACGTCACTCACATTTTCAACTGTTTCTGACGTTAAATAAATAAAACAAATCCTCGTAGTAGTTCTGAGTATCTCCGACAGTCAGATGAATTCAAAGGAATTTCGAAATGACAACTCGTTAAACGAAGCGCTGCAAATTCAAATGTGCAATTTCCACAATTTATAAAATTACGCTCAATTACTTATATTTTTAAACAATTGTACATGACCTTTTTTGAAGAACTGATTTTTTAGAACAAATTTCATGCAACAAAAAATATCTTATCATCAATATTGTACTCTTGCAGTGTTAATTTCGTTACCGTATAAGGTACGCCAATACCAATACTCCGATGTACAAGAAAAAATGTAGAGAAACAAATTGGAGCCGTTTTTGCGAAAATTATAGTTTAAAATGGTTTTAAGAGTGTTGAAGTTCAGGTTTAAGAGTGTCTAATGCCAAATATACCACTCATATTTCGAAAAATTGAACATGAACTTATTTGTAGATCTATTTCTGAACACATTTCACTACGGAAAATAATCTATTACAGTATCTTAGTTGTAGCAAGACGCCGAAAAATATTGAAGTTTTGCAATTTTCGAAAAATCAGGGATTTAAATGAAAATGAGATCGTCACCATTCTCTTAAGCTGTCTATACGCTATCCGACCGCAAAAAATTAATAAAAAAATTTGAACCCTTATTTTTTAAAATGTCACAAGGGCTACATGTAAAGTATTCCCCAAAATGAAAATACCGGTTTCAAATTCAAGGCATCAGCCAGATCAATTGGAGAATATCAATTTTGGAGAAAACCGACTGAACGGTTGAGTCTCTAACCTTGTTCACAGACGAACAGTCAGCCATTAATCCATTATTCGGTAACAAGGATTCACAATACAGATTCCGATGACACAATTAGACGAAGTAATTTATTTTACGAAGGAACAAGATTTATCGCAAAAAGAGTCTTCTGTCAAAAATTTGCCGTTTTTTCTTCAGTAATATTACAATACTTTTTCTACACTACCTAAGCAGTAGAGAGAACGTAATAAACAATTATTATGTATATTTAAAGAAAGAAATTAACGAAGAAGACATTTTTATTTTCATTAAATGCGGTAATCATGAAATTGACATTTCTTTCATGATTGAAAATGTGTTTTTTTAAATATGTACTTCTTGAATTCCTTGTTGTTTAGTTTACTAACTTCAGGTCTCGATGCAATTACGGAGATGGGTAATCTAGGGCCAAATATCATGAAATATTTATAACCTGAAGTAGTGTTACATTTCATTTTATGACAATGATGCAGCAGTGTTAATGATTGGCTACTTGGAATTTTTTGGTATATTTTTTATGAATATAGCATACAATTAGTAAATTATGTAATTCATGGATTTTAAATACATTGAACTCTCCCAATGTTAGCGTTGTTGGTTAATCTATTAGTTTACGAAAGCAAATTTTTAAAAAATTGGTATAATAACAGAACTAGTTCAATGCGAGAGTTGCCGAAGAAACATGCCAAAGTTTTCTGTAATTATACCCTCACGTCGAAAGCAATAAGAATAATTCTTCAGAAGAATGTAAGAAAAACACACAAACACCACCAATATACATTCTGTGCGAGAGCAGGCACATTGCGAACTATAAGGATTGTGCAGTCAATCAATAATTACTAAAAAGAAAAGGTCACTATAAACATTTATTAATTTTACATCAAAAAACAGTTACAACTGCGTATGACATGCCACGGGGAAAAGTGAATTTTGTGCACATTTTCAAAATTCTGTGATCCCTACACTAAGTCACATCCAACTTAAATTTTGAAAAAAAAAATCCCATGTAATAAAATCTATTTTGAAGGATAAAAAGGCAATAAATTTTGTCTCTTATCCATGTTGTCCTTCGGAATAATACTTCCTGTCCCGACAACATGGAAACGATAATTTGAATAACTGTATTTACCACTGAATTCTAGAAGACGTGCACAGATAATGAAGTTACATTTATGTCCAGAAGCAAAACAAGGGGCCATCTCAGCATTTGCTCAATGGATCAGGGAAACTGGACAAAAAGTCTGATATAGATGGAGGTCGTTGACCCAGAAGCTGCGATACAATACTTGTTACATATTGTTTAGAATTATACAGTCCAATGGTAAATAACACATTAAATATCACTGTTAAAATTGTTAATCAACCTTAAAAATTCCCAAAATGAAATGACACAACCTCAATATCATGAACATAGATATTCACAAATAATTTGCCGAAAGACCTACGCATATGTCACAGGGTCCAAGCAAATTCATCAAGAAGTAAACCAATATAACAATTATCAAGCATCTATTCTGAGTACCTCATCTTTCAGAAAGTCTTGCTTCAACAAAGCCATCAAATAAATTGTCTCCTGAACCTTGTCTTTTCATTAATATCCAAGCTTTCAGATGGATAAATATTGATGTATTGCAACTTGGAATGTCAACGACTTGATGCGACATCGTCGAGAACTTGAAATATTTCTTTGCACTACATTACCACATATTCCGGAAGACGATCGGAGCTTACAGCTTGTCCGGCTGGGCGGTGCCCGCTGGTGGGAGAGTCCTGGTTAGGAGGAAACCCCACTAGCCGACGGTAGGTCGGCGCCGGATCTCACCATCCAGCGGGGAAGACCACCGCCATCTCCCGAGAAACAAACATGCACTACACTAACGGACTAATGACCAAAGCAGTTGACGCGCCCGGAACACGAAAAAACAAACCAAACCAATCGTTAACATTTTTCTGTGACGAGCTAAAAAATGCTGCATTTTCAGTGTTGATGAAAACCACAAGGGCATGAAAAGCTTTCTGAATACAATTTTTTTTTCTGTGACGAGCTAAAAAATGCTGCATTTTCAGTGTTGATGAAAACCATTTTCTTATAAGTCAACATTTTTAAATGAAAATTTGCACAGATCTTCGGTTTTTACAAAATATTCTTAAAAACCGTTTCTCTGTTAAGAGTTTGAAAAATTGAGAAAATTAAGAAAAGATAGCGGCCATTAAATAGGAGTCGGGAAGAGGGTATGAAAAAACAAATAAGACAAGGAAAGTAACTAGTACGAGAAACACTGTGCCATTCTGTTGCGCCACTTGTTTTACTTTTCGCCTTACTACGTGCTTACGTCGTAAAGAGAAGGCATTTTTATGCTTTTGCAGAAATCGGCGATATTTAGACAGAAAATTCCCTTATTGTGGTGCACTGGTAATAAAAAGAGGATAATTCGTGTTCCGTTAAGTACTAAATTACTTTCCCTAACACGCTGTGTGGTCAGAATCCGCATTATGTGTCTCCTTGATTCCGAAAAATTTGTTTACAGTAGAACGTCCGTCTTTCGGTCAGTCCGTCCGGTCGCCCGTTGATCGCTCCGTCTGTCTTTGAATAACGCTTAGCATTTAAAACTGAGCCAGGATTTCCACTAAAATTGATACTCCCCAGTCAATATGGCTAATGTGGTGTTCCCTTGAATTCGAAACGCGTATTTTGATTTTTGAGGATACTTTACATAAAACCTTAACATTTCAAAATTTGAAAAAGGTTTTTTTTTTTCCGGGTAGAGCAAAAGATGATTAAAGAAATGTCGCAAATTTATTTTTGTTCCTTTTGAATTTTCAAAAATTACAAAGTTCGCAATTTTTTGGGGCTTTCCTACTAGTACAATACTCAAAATAGTGATGTCTTTAATGAAATCTTTTCATCGAAAACAGACCTTTAAATAAGTTCCTGTACAATTTTCCAAACTTAGCAGAATTTTCGCGTAATTGTGTGTAAAATATAGCTAATTTTTAAAGAATAATTTTTTCAAGGATTAAATTTTTTATTTAAATTTTTACCTTGAATTTTAAACGAACTCTGTATTTTCGAAAGTTGCAAACAATTAACAATGAACATCTACAATACCGATGCAAGAGATTTTCTTTACTTAATTAGTAAAGTATGTCTTTAATGACAATTAGATCTTTCAATAAGATCATATACTTTTTTGAAAATAAGAGTATTTTCGCGTAATTGCTGTACATTTTCAAAATTGAAAATTCGTACTTCTTTTGCTCTTTTTGCCGAAGAGAGTCACTTGATGTTTCCCAATTCAACTAACGCAACATCGCAACATAGCATATTAAATTTCTCAGAAAAACTTCAAGTTTGGCCAATGTTTCTGGATCATTGAAGGCATTTCTGGATTGTCGAATTTGTATTGACGTTTTAGCTTTAAAAGAATTAGTTTACGCACTTAATTCGTCTGCCACACCTATTGTTTACGAGTTTTTCAAGTGATTGCTGAGATATGTTGAATGGTCAGTAACTACGGTATTATAATATTACGTAACCGTTACAAATGCAAAATAGTATGTGCTATTGTAGCATAACTAGATTATTTGTAAGATATTAGATTTTAGCTGGACCAAAAGGGAGCATAAGACTTACCGATCATTGATTGTATTGTCACAACGTTCCACTATGATTGTAACATAGAGGATTACATTTTGAAACTCTGAGTTACAATAAAAGCTAGATTTATTCTACCGTTAATGTAAGAGATGTGATTTACTCTGAAAGGAACTATTAAAAGGAAATATACATTCGTATGTGTTAATTTACTGTCATTACTTTATATCATTGTGTGTAGTTTGCACATGTTCCACCCAGTAACTCGTTTCATCTAACGGGCAATTAAAACAGTGTAAACGTAGTAAAAGTTTACAATTGCAACTTTGTAAGGCCTAGGTGCTAATGAAACTCTACTATTAACCTGGTATGAATTGTATTAGCTTTGGCACATGGCACTTTAAGAAAATGGTTGTATTTTGAAATCCTATTTTCAAAAAACAAAATTAGAATCGGAAAATAGAAATATCAAAAAAGAATATTACATTCCATATTGTATGAAGAACGTACTGTCATGTAGTTAAATACATTTCATGTCATAAATTGTAAAACACGACAGAGTATGTAATTTATTGATGAATAGTGAACTTGGAAATATTATAGCAAGTTATAACATTGTTGTCTTCGCTTCATATACTTTACGGTTATTATTCGTTTATTGTTTTGTTACCGTTGAATCCTTAGTTTGTTTACTCTATGTAATATAAAACAATCTATTTATTAGTTTCAGTTAAATATTTTTGTTGATATTAACTTCAGAAATCGGTTTTTATTAAAATTTGTTAAATTATACTTCAACTAGAACACTAGTTATTAATTTTTAACTTCAATTTACTTTTTCTTCAAATATTGTTCTCAAATTTCTGGTATATTTTTGCATGTTAGAACGACAATATTCTTGTACTTTGTTGATAAATTACTCAGTAATATTCAGTTTTACTAACTTCAATTAAAAACATTTAATTTCGTTAGTTACTGATTTTAAGAATTATAATGTAGTATTTTATAACGAAAAGTCATGTCTTGATAATTAATATTTTGAAGAAATGAAATTCCTTTTCAATAAGCAAAAGCTATATTTGATTAATAAAGCTGATAGAAATAGTTTTTTTTGGACTTTTGTGGCATCATAGTGGTTGTTCGTAACTTCACTTGTCAAATAGTGGATATTGTTTATTTATCAAAATAATTGACATAATACACATTGCATAAATGTTACAAAATTATTTTTATTAATCTGAAATGTGAAGCGTTTTTTTATTATTTTATTGCATAACTGGAAGTGAAACCATGAAGTAATCATTACAATTCCTATGTGGTATTTGAGTAACTCCCGAGTGTCCAGTTGACCGGATGTGCAGTTCCGTCACTCACTTCCCGTGCACCAGTCCAGACATATGAGGTCATTCGACGCGTCTCGGTCTTCTGATAGGGAAAAAAATTGTTTTCGGTTCCCACCAGAATATTCAAAGACATTTCCAAAAACGTGCTTTTGCGTGTTTTAGCGCTGCGATCTCAGCGGGTAGATGGAGAATTAAACCAATACCACCTACCAACCTACCACCTACCACCTACCAACCACCACCTACCAACCACCACCTACCAACATGGGAGTTTTTTGTATTTTTTTTCTCCCTTTCAAAAATTCAAAATTTACAAATTTAAGTAGTATATGACTTAGTGTAGGGATCACAGAATTTTGAAAATGTGCACACAATTCACTTTTCCCCATAGCACGTCATACGCAGTTTTTAACTGTTTTTTTTTGACGTAAAATAAAATAAATAAAATAAACCTATGTAAGAGGCGTTGATTAAATCCCAGTACCCCGTCGTTGTCTTCAGTCGACGGCATCATAATTAATAAACATATTTGAACAAAGCTAAGCATGAAAGAAATGAAGTATGAAAGAAATTTTCAACACATGAAAATACTTTTCAAACAGTTTACAGCGTGGCGACGCCACATTCAACTAGTAATATTATGAAGTAGTACATCAATGACATTTTTAGTTAAACACTTTTTGCAATTTTCGTAACCTCATTGTGAACCTATTAGTAATAAATAGTTGTATGATTGAAGAATAAGCCCCTACAAAGGACAATGTGTGACATGTAAACCTCGGTTTACGACCGAATTTTCACCTGGATTGCTTTGATGAATGCAAGAAACATCCTGAGAGTTCACTGAACAATTCACTAGTAGCGCAGAATGATAAAGCAAGGATGTATTACGCTACCTGGAACTTTCATCATAGAAAAAGCAATTGTATGAATTCAATACGATCTATGAGTTACAGGGCACGATCCGGGATCGAACCCTCTTCTTTCATTTTCTTTCCCCCCATTCCTCCCCCCTCTGCGAAAACCTACCACACCCGAAGGCATTCACTAAATGATACCACACAACCTAAAAAAACTTAATGAGGTGTGCCCACCTCCCTGTGTTGGGCAGCTTGACCAATTAGATCCTACAATGTGGCAGATAGCGGTAGAAAGAGAGAAAGTAGATGCCCCGAATCATGTCTATGTTCATCATAGTGTGTTGAATAGAAAAGTTACAGAATAAAACCTAACATATCTTATGTATATATCCAGGAATGTTTTTCTGGTTTATGTAAAGGAAGTATAAACATCATTTAGAATTTATTATTAATGCCGCAATACATTATCTGAAACAGAATTGTTTTTATATCCAAATATAGCCAAATTTACACTTAAGTTGTTTGTTCCAATTTTAACTTTACTTCAATATAAACTTATATTACTAGGTACATTTTACTTTAATATAAATAAATCGAAGAACATTTTTGTAAAATTGAGTGTATTCTATTAAATCGTGTAAGAGAAGAAATTGAGAGAACTGTGCAAGTCCATTTGAACTACAGGAAACTATCCTCGTTTCTACTAACCGCAGAGAAACAAAACCAAACACCTCCGGGCCGAGTTTGCCGAAAGACATTAGAAATGTTACTGGAGAAAAGTAACACTATCATGATTTAGTTAAAGACATTAGAACAAACTCCTCTTGTTCCTCATTTTTGTCAAAAAGAAAAATAATTTTACTGACGAAATTAAAAAAATATGCACAACAATAAAATACCCTAATGAAGTGTGTGATTTTGCTCAGATATGCACAACCTCTTGTTCACGTAAGTACACGGACGTACACGAAACTTCCTGTACACAAACCTCGTGGCCATTTTTTGTTTTTTAAGTTATAAGATGTAGTATCTTTTGAATGAACTCTGACACTATTGCATTTGCATACCCAAGAGACAAACGTTTGCTAACCTCTGCTTCAGTAAATTTACAAATGGGAAATAAATTATTGCTCGGGAGATGATGGCAAAACAAAATAATTTGTTTCAATAAATGTAATTTCATTAACTTACAAATATTTTTTTCTATTCCTATTAATAAACGTCATTTTCCTACACTTAATATCAAGCCTGATTACTCTTTGATTCTTTTATTTTTCGATTAAACAATTTTACAAAATAACTTTCCCCTCTTTGGTCTCAGATAATGTTAACTAGGCTTCTGGCCCTATAACTATCTCTCTCACAATACTCATTATCTACAGCAAATACTAGAGAAAATATTATTTCATGACGTAATAGTTATCTTTGCATTAAGCCGACAAAGAGGAAATCACTGACTCGGTTGAAGTTTGAAAATCGAGGAAATAGCCTAGGATTGAATCCAACCAAATCGGTTTTTGATGATATCGCCCATGCGACCTTTCATACTTTTCGGAACACCATTTTCTTAAACGTAAGAATACATATTAAAATAAGAAATTATGTTCCTTGGAATAGTAATCATTAGATGGTTTGTCCAATCGGTCAAACGCAGCTAAATCGAATATATAGCAATTTCAAGTTTTAAAAAAATTTTTTAAAAATTTATATTTCTTCTTAATTTTTAATTGGTAAAGCCTATTCTTTTCCTCACACAATTTCCAAATTTCCTAAACATGAATTTCATCTTCCATAATTTATTTGCTGTTCTCATTTCTTTCCTTATTTTTATAAAGTTTTCTAATTTTAAATTTTGGCTTCTTAAATCCTTTTAAAAGTTACTGTTAGTGTCCATAACTTATGTCCTTAAATTGTAAATTTCAATACTCTGAAAGACATTGTCGAACAGAAAGTAATAAATTAAAAAATAACAGAACTCATTTGTTTGGATTGTTGTTAACGAATAGCGGTCTAATAATAAGTCTAATAAATAGTCTGCTAATATAAATTTACAAAATAAAAATCGTTAGACATCTAATGAGTTGTAACAAAACGAGAATTGGAGAAGTATCAAACGAGGCCGTAACCAACAGAGTATTGTAAGAAGGTATACAAATATCGAACAACGTTTCATCTACTGTTTAAAAATGCCAGTAAACTATAATTTTCCATTAAATTTGAGTATTAATTCTGCCAAATATGACAGACTGATGTTGTTAGAGTACGTATTTATTTTACATATAATTTATACATTGTGTTGCTTTTTTTTAGCTTAAAATCTAGGGCTCCTTTCCTTGAAAGACATGATATATGACATTGATTATATGATCAAGTATGTCAATGGTGGCTGAAGAACAGGAATATCAAACAAAATGAATGTAAAAAAAAATTAAATTATTTCCTGATCTCCAGAAAAGTACAGAAAAATAGTCAGGCGTATATTAATTACTAATTGTATTGACTACACGTATGAATTATAAACAAAATTGTGCCTGAAGGTTGTATTTAAAACATCTCTGTCTTGGTAACAAGAAGCGGTATTAAAACAGAATTTTTGTCATTAGTTCATACTGCCAGATATATAATAAGTAGCCTAAGAAGTAACCTCAGTTGCCCAATGGTATTCTGTTAATACTTGACATTTTCATCACGCAATTGAAACTACTTGTTAACAGCGCACCATACTCACTTATTTTAGTAACACTTTTAACAAAACTGCTATCAAATTCGATTTTGATAAGAAAAGTGGACAAAATCCCCAACAAACGTCAGCCATCCGGCGTAGTTTTCCATTCGTCTATGCTGTCACATTCATGTAAATAAAAGATATTGTCTGGTATCAATACTACGTATATTTTTCGTTACGACGTTTTTCGATCACGTAACGATCATCATCATCAGAGCCATCTGAAAAAATACAGGAATAGATGAAACCTAACAATTAAAAATTACTGTAGATCTAAATTAATTAACAACCGTTCCATTGAGTCGACGTAACAGAGCAGCCAAACGACAAAGAGCAATGGGCGCGCGGGAGCTGCCAGAGTTGCAGGCCGTTGCCCGCGGCCGCGGCCGCCGAGGCCTCGCCGCCGCCCGCGCGCCCGCGCTGCGTTTTACGCCTAACCGGCCCCGGCCCCGGGGCGGCGGCGGCGCGGGCAGGCGGCGCAGGAGGGAGGGCTCCGTGCGCGCGGGCACGCCCACTGCTTTGGTTTCATTGATGGATTTTTTCGGGTTTCCAACTGCTTCGGTCATTAGTCCAGTTAGTGTAGTGCATGTTTTTCCTCGGAAGATGGCGGTGATCTTCCCCCGCTGGATGGTGAGATTCGGCGCCGACCTACCGTCGGCTTCGGGGTTTCCCAACCAGGACTCTCCCACCAGCGGGGCACCGCCCCAGCCGGGACAAGCTCTAAGCTCCGACCGGTCTCCCGGAATATGTGGTAGTGTAGTGCATGTTAGTGTAAGGGGTGTGTGTGTAAGGGAAGAGGCTAGGACTAGGAGGAGGAAGGACAGATCGCGCGCGGTCCGTGGCCCATTTGACAGGGTACTGCCCGGCAGTCGAAAGAGCTAAAACGCTAGTGTCGAAAATGCCAGAAACCACGGAAAACTACCGATCAGCAGCCGGCCGCTAGAATTCTCCTCCCAATAGCGACTGAATTCGACCTAGCTAAAACGCTAGTGTCGAAAATGCCACCGTCAGGACTCGAACCTAGGACCTCCCAGTCAGAGGCGTTGCAGTGGCATCACCTTTCACTGGAGAGCATATTACATCGCAGGAGGTGGGGGTGTTCCACCCCCACTGGAACGTGAAATCCGGTGCCAACTTACACGTCGGCTTGCGATGTTCATCTTCCAGATATCTCCGCCCTGCGGGACACCTCCCCAGCCGTGATTAGCTGAAAGTTTCCCACTGGGCTACCGGCATGGCTGGTATTGCACTGCATTTAAAAATGTATGTGTGTGTGTGTGTGTGTGTGTGTGTGTGTGTGTGTGTTAGCAGAGAGGATGGGAAGCAGCCCGTGGCCCGTGTGTTAGAGGATTGATTCGCCATTCGCCAGGTTGATGGGAGAAACCACGCAAAACTACTGATCAGAGCAGCCGACCGCTAGAATTGCCCTCGAGACAGCGGCTGAAGGTGAGCTAGCTGACAAGCCAGTGTCCAAAATTCTCCGCCGTCGGATCTCGAAGTCTAGGACCTTCCAGTACAAGCGCTGCCGCGACCACTGTTCCCACCGGCCCATCTTAGCTTGGACATTTGGGTGCGGGTGGGGTGGGCGGGACAAAACGTGGTCGGCGATCGCCGGGAAACCGGAAAACCTCGACGCGACCCACGCTGCCTGAACGAGCGGAGCCGGGAACATTGAGGAAATAAATCGCCCGTGACCGCAATGCACAGTGGCTCAGAGCGAAAAGAAAAAGGGGATATCGCAAAAACATGTAGCTTATCGAGTGGCGTTTAAATAATCTTCAACTCAAATACGACCTTTAAATTTCAGAATTCAAAATGGCACATATGTAATAAGGCGAATATAAATATTTATGGAATTATTAATTTGATACAACTAATTACGTTTTTTTAATGTAATTGAGTTGTCATTTGGTGTCCATAATACATTTAAGTCTACTCCTTACGTAGAGTAGAGGAAGTATTATAATACTGAAAAGAACACCAAATTTTGGGAGAAAAACTGTTGTTGCCGGGCTCCGGTAACGAAAACTGAATAAATCTTGTTCCTGTATGTAGTGAATTACTTCCTCTAATACGTCGTGTAGTTAGAATCCACGTTTGGTGGGTCCTTACCAAAAAAAATTGATTGACAGTAATATGTTTGTCCGTCCGTACAACACTAACGCCAAAACCGTTCAGCCGGTTTTCTCAAAACTTGATATTTCCTCGATCGAGCTGACCGATGTTGCGACTTCTTGAATTTGAAACAATAAGCCTCAACATTTTAAACATTTTCTCAAAAATAGCTTCATTTTTTTTCCTCCTTCCACTGGTAGAGCAAATGTCGCATAAATAAATGGTGTAGTTCGCATTTTCGGTGCACTCCCTTAATTTTCGAAAATTGTAAAAGTTGAACTTTTTCGGAGTCTTCATACTACTACAATACTGAAGATAAAAAGTATTTCTTAATGAAATCTGTTCATCACAAACGCCTTTTAAAATAAGGTCACGTTCAATTTTTCGAAAATTAGTAGTTGTTTGCGTAATATTGCGTTCAATATTGGATTTTTAAACAATAATTTCCTCAAAAACGGCTCTAATTTTTTTCTTTCATTTTTTCCTCGTATGTAGCAAAGAATGCTAAAGAAAATGCTGCTAATCTCATTTTCGCCGCACTGTCAATACTTTTGAAAATAGTAAAAAAAATATTTTAAAAAATAGAAATTGTAAAGTCGAATTTGTCGCGCTTCACTTGACGCGCTGTCAGTTCGTAAATTGGCAACATGGTGATTTCAAATTCTTCGAATTCTTCTCATTGTTTTCGATCGTAATGATCTTATAATACAGATATGAAATGAAATAGATTTAAGGACGACAATAGATTTAACATAGATCTAACAAATACACCTCTTTTGCTTTAAGAAAGTTTGATGGCCGATTATGGTATTAACAAATTGGAAGTTCACTTCAATGCAATCAACACAAAGTTGGGTGAAATTATACTTGCTTTTATGTATAATGTGCTGCAAATACTCTAATGGTTAAATCTATTCGTGTTCGTTTCATTTGTAGAAGGAAGAAATGACTAATGTTCCTTACTATCGAAATAATTGCAGATATGTGCTACAGACAATAAATTTAAGGAACTTTTTCAAGTTATAGCTGAGATTCTAGTAGGAAAGAAATTTTATTATTTCAATACTACATAACTGTTTCCAACAATGCGAGAAAGTATGAGGTATAGTACATCTAGTTTTTATTAATGAAAATAGTATAGGAACTGATTGAAAATAGAAATACTATTAGGAATATACGTCATACGAAACTTTTTCCCCTTTCAGTGTCACTAGTTATTACTCAACAACTATTATTGCTTAAGAAATGTTAATGTCGTCATTCTAATATCTAAAATTAAGGGCAAATTTCTTTCAGAAAGAAATCTATGCCTTTAATATTGAAGGTTTAGGAAAGGTTTGAAAATAAATTTAAATATCCAAAGTTTTTAAATTTTCAAGGTTTTTATTGAAAATCGGAACTATACCTTACTTATAAATGCACTTTTATTTGATCGAGCAGAAAATTTCAAGAAAAAATTTTAAACCACTTTCCAGAAAATTTTGAAAATGTCACAAGGACTTCACATACAGTACTCATCGCAATCTAATATTATTTATCATATCCTAATGATCGTTAATTGTTATGATAGAACCGCATTAGAGTAATGATAGGACACACGTTAACTATCCTGAGGATTGGTAAACGCAACTTAAACTAAAAAGTCACATGAGGTTTTCAAACTCCAGCATAGCTGAGAACGTCCAAGAGATAGCCGTTGCATTTAATGCACAGAGGGCCATGGAAATGGGAAGTTACTGGAAGAAGGAATACGAGAGAATTCCTAACATCCTCTAACCATAAGTAGGTACACCGCCAGTACCCGCACCTGCAGTGCTAAAAGTTAAAAGTGTAAAATAGTTATTTACGGTTTGAGTAGTGAATGTGTCCTTTTAGTTTGCGAGTAAGAAGTGTTCCAACACGAGGCCGGTAGGCGAGGGACACAATCCTACGAGTGAAATAAAAATCTTTCCACCCAAAATTACCAAGTGTCAAAAATACTTTTGAGACAGCCATACTTACTTTCATTTTATTTACATTCAAGTATATAAATAATTTAACGATACATTAAGATAAGTATAGTACCTGATGTAGACAATCCAAATTATTTTGTTTTCTTTGTTGCTTTCACAGATTTATCTGAGCACTTGAAAATTGTCTCACTTTTAGCACTAGACCTAAAAATTGAACTTTTAGCACGCTATGCATGTCTTGAAAGAACCGCTTTTACTATTAGCCGACTAAAAATATGTGTATCTCCGAAATAGCACAATTAGATCTTACTTTTGACGTATTTACCCAGTTTCAGTTTAAGAGTGTCTAATCTGGCAGAGTTGTGCGCGACACACATCTGTCCACCCATCTACACCTTTCTTAACCATCTTTGGAACAGAACTAATAAACCCTCATTTTGACGTGTGTGCGTAGAAACAGTTCGAAAAAAACAGGAAAATAGATTTTACGGCCGATAAATCGATAACGAATTGTTGAGGTGATTCCAATTCTTTTCCGTTATGATCTAAATTAATAGGGAAGAAAAGTAAAAATAACTGTAGGAATAGATTTTATGATACGAATTTATTTTACTCGCAGGTTTGCGCCGGTTGGCCTATTGGTCTGGACCCGCAATATTTCCTATTCGCGAACTAAAATGTCACTTTTACCACGTTTGGCATACCTATGTCTTAGTTTTGTTGACTCTCCTTTTATTTTAATTCAAGAACAAAAATCAGTTACTCGGGTGCCAAGTTGCTTTAAGATCAATGGAATCTGATAAGACAAAAGTATTTTGTTTTCTTTGTTGCATTCACAGTTTTATCTGAACATATGAGTATCATCTCACTTTTAAAAAGTTGAACATTTAGCAGTAAAACGATTTTTATAAAATTTAATAATATTTTTAAAACGATGTTTTAAAAATATTATTGAATAATATTATTTCTTCTTAGCTACATATTCCTAAAAATACCATCTTGGTAGTTATGAGTGAAATAAAACGGTGACATAATCGAAAAACGTATACTTTTCCCCGCTAGAAAAAATATTGATTCTTACGAATGGGCATTCTTCGAACATCATTTTAAAGCAATAAGCATTAAGATTTTTTTTTTTTTTGAAAACACGTGGCAGAATTTATTTTCGTTATCCATTCCGTAAAATAATTGAACATACAATTCTTTCATATTTAAAGTAATAGTTGTTTTTCCTTTGTTTTTTTCGCTGCATGCGTTAAGTACTATATTATTTGTATTTTCTATTCAGCGACTCTCAAAAGTATAAAACATGATCAGTAACTTGAATTCACATTAAATTTTTGTATAGGCCATGTTGAATTTTGCGATTGGGTTGAGAACGAGGAATAGGACATCACTAGTGTATTAAGAGGGTACAAAAGTATCGCCTGTTATCATTACCGACTGTAAATATGCTATTTGCCAGTTTCATTTATTTTTTCAGTAATATTAATTTTAATTAATAATTATTAATATTAATGAAATAATTCTAATTAAAAAAATTTTTTTTATTAAATATTTATTTATTTTGATAATTTATTTGTTTTTAATTATATTTTCAATTAAATATTATTTTAATTTTAGTATTGGTCAATCTGAACTTAACGAACGATAAGATATTCTGCTACCAAGTTACCACTCTTAATTGCAGAATTAATAATAAAACTAATCTAATTTTACTCCTAGGTACAATTATATTTATATTTGTTAAATTATTCCTCAGATAGAACACCAGTTTTAAAAATACCTCAGAAAACGTTTTCCTTCAAACATTTTCATTTTTTCATGTTTGAATGACAAAATTCTTGTATTTTTTTAAATATTCAAAGTTAGTAATACTCGCTTCTTCTGAATCGAGTTTTACTAGTAAATAATATTGAATGTAAGTAATGATCATAAATAATATATAAATATCAATAAGTTCAATAAACGAAACATTTTTAATTGCTTGAGTTTCTTATTTTTAGAAGCAGTGTTATATCAGTATAGTCAAACCTGTGGAAATGACCACCTCGATTACCGGCCAACTCTATTGACCAAGTGTTGTAAAGCACTTACTCCGGTGCCAACAGTTTGTGCTAACCCAGTGCTAACAGCTAACCGATGTTGCCTTTATTACTGCATTATGAATCAAACTCTTATGTTTCAATTTACTTCTTCCATTACATTTCTAAATTTAACATCATGTAGTAATCGCGTGTAATATTGCCTAATAGCGGTTCCTCCCAGCGCCGCCAAAATCACCCATGCATGTTGCATGAAACTGCCGGACGAATGTCGCGGTTCAATTTAAGAATCCCATTCTTAAAATTCAACTAAAAATTTAACTAATTGAAATTAATGTCAGAATATAGTTGATGGGATGAGTCAGCCCAATCAATACTACATTAAAATGTTGTATCTGGCAGAAATGGTAAGAAATATTGGTGACTGCAGAGCAGAATCTGATGAAATGGTAAATCTAGAAAGAAATTTCTATTGTTAAAAAATGTTCAGAAGAAACTGAAGAAATGTTCGATTATTTTCACCGAGATTAACGGTGTGTTAATCGCCGCATTTCGATGTAACTGGTTGATTTTCCCACAAGACACGTGTAAATATTCCCTCTTTTACGTGGGAGGAGCTATTAGATGCGGGCATTGATGGGGCAACGGGGGCGGTGGATGCGGGCGATTGGAACGAGGGGAGAGGGGGCTGGAAACGGAAGACAGGCCCAACATTCGGAGCCGGCCGCGGAGGGGAATTAAAATCCGCTGTAAGAAGGTGCGATCGGATACGAGTTTCATAGGTAATGACACGAGTGATTTCCAATTTTATGAGATTTTCCAAAACACGAGGAGTCCATATTAAGACTCATTCAAGAATAAAATCTATAATTAAAAAAAGTACATTAAAATTTAAGTATATTTATTCTAAGAAATGATAAATATGAGCTGTAATTTGTGATCGTATTAATAATCTTGGAAGAACAAAGAGATAACATACTAGTTTTATTACTATTTCGAATACTACTTACGTTGTGTAGAGAAAATACAGCGGCAAAAAATGGCGATTATCCGACAGAAAAACTATTGCAGGGCCCTACTAACAAAAAAGCGGCTAAATCTTGTTCCTGTAAGTCATTAATTACTTCTTCTAATACACTGTGAACTCAGAAACCGCGTTTCGTGGGTCCTTGATACTGAAAAATTGGTTTACAGTAAAATGTCCGTCCGTCTGTGAACAACGCTATCGGGTAAACCGTAGGTAGAATTTAAACTTTAATTGATACTTTCCCATCGACCGAGTTAATGTCGCGACCACTTCAATTTGAGACATATTTTGAATATGGAAAACAACTTGAAGCCCTATTAACAACGTTTACAAAGTTTGCACAAAAATTGCTCCAAGTTTTTAATTTTTTTTCTCGATTAACCCACAAAACGCTTATAAAAACTGCTTATGCTTCATTTTAGTTGAATTTACTAAATGTTTGAAAACTTAGAAAGTTAAACTTTTTCAGCGTCTTCCTAAAAATACAAAATTAAAGAGAGACATCCATTTTTCAAAAATCTGAGTACTTTTCACATTGTTTGATTTCATATATAGTCAATTTTAGAAAGATTACTTTTTTAAAAACGGCCCCAAATTTTCAATTATTTTTGGAAAATTGCAAAACTACAGTATTGATGATAGAGATATTTTACTTAATGAAATGTCTTTTTATAATTAGATCATTAAATGTTCTAGGCCATGTTAAATGTTCACGACCATTAAACGACATGCATTAAATCCCATGCTCATTTAAAAAAAAGTTGTTTCAGGTAATTTTTGCCACTTCCAAAATTGAAAATTCAAACTTCCAGCACTTCTTTTGCGATAATCATTTAGAAGTTACCGGGTTATAAAACGCCAATGATGCAACATGGCGAAATTCTCAGAATTACTTCTCATTGTACTGGTGTATTTTTGGGTGTAAGGAAGGAAGTTTTGGTTTCTAAAGTTTGAATTAATATATTAGCTTCCAATGAATTAAGTTTTCGCGTCTAATTCGCGTCTATTAAGATTGGAAATTACATTTGAGACTAAGACGTGTTAATATGTACACATAGTGCAGAATTATAATTTCACGTCGCCGTTCCTAATGCACGAACGTACGTTCTGTTGCACCAATAGTTTTACTTCCCTTTTTCTCACATTTTCTGCCGAAAAATCACCTGTTTTTGCTGCAACATTACTTAACGTTTATGTAGTATCCAGTCAACACAATAAGTAAGAAATAAACGAAATATTAATTGCTATCTTGCAAAGGTCACTGTTAGTTAAAGAATTAGGAGATATATCCATAAAGTTAATAATATTGTAACCAGTCCAACACTCTGTAATGCATGATCTATTGAACAGGAGGGAATAACTCTTTTTTTTTTTAAAAAAAAAAAAACACGCGAAAATAATATCAGACAAAAGAACGAATTCACTGCAACTAGACTTCCAAACTTGTAAACTAAAAAGGAGGTAAATAGCAAAAATGATCATCTCAAAGTAATTATCTTATGTTGAACGGCAGTTCCCTTTGGTTGAGGTTTGACAAATTTTCAAAAACACTATTGATCTATAATCCGTGAGTGGCAGAGTCGTGCAGCATATATTAAAAGAATGTGCCTCATCAATTCTGTTTAATTTCTGTTCGGTGTTTTTCGGTAATATTCAGTTATGATGAACACAGTTATAATTAGAAGAGAGTTTGGCTCTGAAGAAGTGGAATATTTTCGTGTAATATGTAGCATGACCATGTAGTATTTCGATAGGTTTAGAGAAAATCTTGAGAAAATCAATGATAAAAGAAGAGGCAGAAATAATATTCCACAATGTTAGAAATTACAAATTTAGATGTTCAATCAGATATGTTTGGGTAATTTGTTTCCTTGTCTTCAGAGGTTTCATACAGATCTAAAACAAATATCGGCTTCTATTAAAATAAGCGTAATTCACACTACAATGATTCTGAATTGAATGAAATTGAATTGTATGAAATGAATGTATGAATGAATTGAATTGTATGAAATTTAAAAAAATATAAAAAATTAAATTTAATAACTACAAAAATAATGCATTAAAAACTTTTTAACACTAGAAATATAGAAACTCTTTATAATAATTTACAGTTAAAATTTGTGGGCTAGATTGGAACATCCAAAATAGAAGATAGATGGTATTCCTTGAATATTTTCTGCTTGAAATTATGACCACAGTGTAATTAATTCCTTCAATTTTCCAACAGGAAGTTGGTAAATTACAAAATTACTAAAACTTGCCGACGTTGCAGAACATTGTTTTCTCTCATCAGTACTTGCTAAACTATTTTACATTAACAGTCGTAATACCAATACGTGTTTTACAGGAACATCTCAACCACATTCATTGCATCTATTTAACAGCATGACTTCAACTCTAGATTTCGTTTTGAAACATCTTTATACGATCGTGTGCATGTGTTGTTTTATCGATCATAGAATTAATTTTTATCACTACAATTCACTAACTTCCTCTTTTTCCATTACCACTTTTTTCAATAATAATAATAATAATAATAATAATAATAATAATAATAATAATAATAATAACCACCTCTGAATAAACAGCTTATCTCCGCTCTGACATTTTCTTTGTAATCATGTACGGCCTATTTCTGATCAGTCTTGTAGATTGAGATTAAAAGTTGTCATTCTCGTACTTTTGGTTCATCGCGATGAAACAAAGTTTGCACTTTCGCTGCTCTGCAGTTTGACGGACTCCATGTCCGCATCAAACTTAGCATCGAGGCGACCGCTTCTATTTCAGTTTCATTACTTCCAGTAAGTTGAAGGGAATGTTTCTGAGTCGCGGTTAGGCCCGAAAGTTTGGAGACGTAGTGAGTTTCGGGTATCGCTAACAAAACAGGGATTTTGCGAAAACAGAACTACATTTTTCCCCTGTAAATTAAACTAACTTGTTCAACTAGCTCAGAAGGAGTGTACTTCATAAACTCAACGTTGCGCAGCGAATGATACGAAGTAATAGTACGTAGCGTGGGAGCTTGCGTGTGTGAATGAATAGAATGTGTCATTATGAAGAGCATACAACGTACAGGAAAAATGCGTACCTGGCAAATTCTCGAAACTGCCCGTTAATGTCCACGTTTCCAAAATGGTCAGATGTAGGAATAACTTTGAAGCATCCTTCGGACTTAGTTGGATGACGTTGACATTAGCCAGTGTGAGGTGAGTTCGGTAGATGAAGCACGATACAGTGATGGGGAATGACATATGTAATAAACACGAATAACACTGCTAGTGGGAAGTTTCAAACGATAGAAAGAGAGAAGCTGTGTAATTTCGAGGTTCGTTGGGTCAGCTGAATATTTTAATTTACATGATACCATCAACTTGACTTCACAGCAGGCTAGTTGACGCTCGTTAAGCGACGAGGCTCCTACTAGTTTCGGTCTTCGCCGTTTAAGTAAAACCTTGCCTCTGTGCAATGTACATTTTTAAACGCATTTTTATGCCAAAATATTTTTTACACTCACAGAAGGCGCCTCGCACTTGGTCAATCGTCTTACTTCCATTCAACCTCCAATGGTCTGAGGTGGACTGGTTATTGACCGAGTATGGACGTTTAATAGTCAGTAGTTGAAGAAAGTAGATCATATGTTTTCGAATCAAATTTACTCAGCGTCTTTACTCGTTTATGTGGTTTTTGAGCCTATTGGTTGGTGTGTCAGTGTGATTGGTCAGTGGATTTCTGTTTGGGAGAATAAAACAATTTAATCACTTTAAACAGTTTTGAAATTAGTCGTGTTCTGTGAAACTATCTTTTCTTGTTCTATAAAGACAACAAAAAGTTGTACTGCCAAAGGAGAAGTAAATGAAAAAGCAAGATTTTCAGCAGAGAGAGCATTGTATAGAGAGCAGTAACATACTAGAACAGAACGTATGAACTTTAGAATTCATTAAAAAGATGTTTGTACATTTCAGTAAATGAAACTACTTTTTTATCTCTTTTCCGTTGTATTTGCATGCCAATCAACTAATTTTAAAAATTTTAAGTGAATACATGTGAATGCATTTATCAGACTACTTCTAGGTAAATCTCTCGAACGGAAAATGATTTGGCAGTATTAATTAATTTATACCACCTTGTTGGTTGTAAAGAAAAGGACACCGAGTAAGAAGAAATCTTTTATGAGATGCAAAGGTTTATTGTCGACAAGGCAGCATTCATTCTTCCCGTATTGCAAATCCCGTATTGCAAATCCCGTATTGTAAATCCCGTATTGTAAATCCCGTATTGTAAATCCCGTATTGTAAATCCCGTATTGTAAATCCCGTATTGTAAATCCCGTATTGTAAATCCCGTATTGTAAATCCTGTAATGGAGATCACTTTCATTCAATCCTGAAAGGGCTCGCGATTCAGATTAAGTAAATCATTTCTCAAATTTTAGAAAAATCAAAGTGCCATTGATATTACAAAGCACAAAGTCCTTTTCGACAGTTTGCCGGAATTGTTAGTTGTTATGATCATTGCTGCTAAGTTCATTACAATTGTGTACTTGCAATGCGTGAACGGAACGCCTCAGTCCTTTATGTGGCCATTTGGGACCCTCATTTTTCCCTTCCTCAATTATAAGTAACAAGAGAAAACACGTTTCCGGTTGACTTGCTACAATTACTGTATTACAAAGGTAATTACAACACCTGGCAGAACAACTGACCACCAAGGTGTACAGTAATAACAGATTATTTACTGTTAACTAACCATGAAACTTTTCGTAAAACACGAAGCCACTGTTATATAGTCATATAATGTAATTGCTTCTAACCCGGTCTTTCAACTTCATTGGTTTAACCGGTCACTTACCGTAATGAAAATAATATTTATTATGATGGAGTCTATTCAGGCTTATGAAGGATTTGCTAGAAGCCAACTTTGAAATAATTGATACGACATGAATTTATGCCGTGCGATTAATCTTTATGTTAAGTCATAATTTATGTTTCATTTAATCTAGGTGAATATAGCCTCGAAAAATATTTCAGTGAAAGGAATTAATAGTACATGGCAGAATAATATACTACATAAGGATATTTTGTTTCCAATATATTATGATTTATTAATCAAAATAGTTTGTAAAATGAAGGGTGTGCACACTCTAGAGTTAATTTTTCAATGTTTATTTTTAGTAATTTCGTAACATCAGAAGCAGTTCTGTTCGTTTATTTTCATATTTTCAGTTTATCACTTGTGTGTTTGTTTTGAAAGATTTAAATATTATATATCCTTAAAGCGGAAAAATGGATTTGAAAACAGTGCGAGGGTGCCTGTGGCATAAAATATCGCATGGCGCTAATGGCGCATAAAATATCAATTTTTAGACAGAAGACACGAAAAGTGAATTGCATTTAATGATTTTTTCCACGTGTTTCTCAGAAATAATTATGGAATTTATAATTTACGAAAGAAGTTTTCTGCATGGAGCGGATAATGACATATGAAAATGAAAAGAAAATATTGGACTACCTTAAAATTAGTCACAGTGCTAATCTCATTAGAAATTTTTGAACTGATTGGTTATTTGGTGTTCCCAGGCGTGTCAATTGCTATGGACAGTATTCCCGTGAGAGTAGTGCATGTTTTAATCGGAATGAGGGGGGCGTTCCTCCCATGCTGGACCGTGAGATCCTGCCCCGACGTGACGTCGGCTTGCGAGATTTTGTCCCTCACGACAGCTCCCACAGAGAGGCACCGCCTCTGATCGTTGATCGGAGCAGCCGGCAACTGCAATCCTCCTCCACATAGCAGCTGAACCTAGCTATCCGGTGGTGTTGTAGAACCGGCGTGTTCGAGACTCCTAGAACCTCCCTCTGCCCTGGCAACACTTGTTGGCGCCGAGCCATCTCAGCCGGTGCTCTCGGTGGCCGACGGGCGCTCTGCGGCAACGTTCGTCTTCGGATCTGGCTCAAGCGCGGGTCTGGCTCAGCGAGGGCCGCTTCTCGCCCCTGGGTCTCTCGCCCCTGGGTCTCTCGCCCCTGGGTCTCTCGCCCCTGGGTCTCTCGCCCCTAGGTCTCTCGCCCCTAGGTCTCTCGCCTCCTAGGTCTCTCGCCTCCTAGGTCTCTCGCCTCCTAGGTCTCTCGCCTCCTAGGTCTCTCCCCCTAGGTCTCTCGCCCCAGGTCTCTCGCCCTAGGTCTCTCGCCCCTAGGTCTCTCGCCTCTCGGCTCTGACCCCTGGGCTCGCCTTGTCCCGAACCCCGTCCCGCCCCGCCCCACCCCCACCCGTGCCGGCACGCCGCGCCGCGCCGCGCGCTGTCATTACGTCGCCGCACCTGTGCGCATACGAGCACCTAATTCAGCGCTGCGACGGGCCAGGACGGGACGGCGCGGCCGATAGCATCGCTGACCCACATACGCGCAGCCGGATGCAATTGCGCCGTACGCGGACGCCCCGCCCCGCCCCGCCCCGCCCCGCGCGGAAGCGCCCGCCACTCACCGCCCACAGCCCCTGCTTCCCAAATGCCCCCGGCGCCATCTTCTGTACCCTATTGCAGGTCGTCAGAGCGCTTCAGAAAATAACAGCATTTAAACATCGCTTTTAATACATATAATCCAGTGTGTTAACGAGTGTAATGCACAGTTTAACGCGTAATGGAAGTAGCATATTCACGATTTCATTAAATATTGCCGTCAATATGCCCTTCGATTCCGAAAGTAGAAGAAAACAAAGTGTATAATTGTAGTTTTAATGTACGGTAAAATATTTGTAACTTATTATTTATGATATTTGAACTAAAATTAATAGGATGTGGATCACGGGATCGTCAATTAATGAGATAACATTAGTTTGCCAACGTTTCGGAATATTTAATTCCTTCATCAGGGCTTACTAACACATTCACTGGTCAAACATCATGTTCGCCCCAGCTCAATTCCAAAATATAGTTGCTGAAGCATACGCGTCCATTTCCAGTCAGAACAGGGCCACGACACGAAAGAAAGTGTTCTGACTGGAAATGGACGTGAATGCTTCAGCAACTATATTTTGGAATTGGGCTGGAGGCGAACATGATGTTTGAACTAAAATTATTGAATTAAATACTGAATTAATGTACTTACGTATTCAGATTGAGAATTTCTGTGAAATGATGAAATGAATTAGATCGGATCTACAACTTCATGTGTTCTAAATTTTATGATTTAGTATTTTGCGTAGAAATAATTTAATTCAACTTAATAAAATGTAATGCAATTTTGACTCTTGGCATGTCCTATTGACCAGAAGAGTATAAGCCCAGTCCAAATGGAGAACACATTCTCATCATTACGCGATTTCATCCACGAGTTTGTCCCAAACTGAGGGCAGTGCCCCTTCACTGGAGTTGGCTTTTATGAGGGGGGAGGCTATGGCACATTGCGAGGTCTTCCTATTGCTTCGTGCAGAACACAGGAATCGTTTCCATCACACTGAAATCAAATAGAGGATGGAGAGAGAGCATCTTAATCAACTGCATCTCCAAACTTCCAATACATGCAATTTTAATCGAAAAAACATCATCATTTGCATCTTACCAAATCACTTTAGGACTGGATGATATCAACGGCTAAATTGATTTCAGAAATACGAGCAGTAGTCAAATAAAATTCCTTGCGCAAGTTGCTAAAGTGAAGGAAATCATTCATATTCAGTTATATTTTTATGTAAATCAATTTATTTACTTCAAACCTATCAATTATGTGATGTTTCTTTAAGTTGATCTAATTTACTTTATCCAAAGCACTACATATTTTGC
This sequence comes from Teleogryllus oceanicus, assembly GCA_964035755.1. Lineage (NCBI taxonomy): Eukaryota > Metazoa > Arthropoda > Insecta > Orthoptera > Gryllidae > Teleogryllus > Teleogryllus oceanicus. The sequence goes on from CAXIVR010000005.1 coordinate 6,089,065, forward strand.
AATAAGTATCTCGAACAGCTGTCTGGAATTCCATATTCAAAATGAAATAACAATAGATATTGTAAATGAGTATTTACGACAATAAATTTCATAAATGCCCCAATTCATGTCAAGTATTTTTAAATACGACTTATTTTATAATTATTTTCGTGTAATCATTTATTTGGTCCCTTATTCAATTTAAACAATTATTTGTAACTTAAACGATATTGTACATCCATCAATGTACAAGAATATGGCACACATACTTAGTAGAAGTACACTAAGTAACTTTCTAAGAACAAGTGATTGTGTAATTTATTGTTTCTGATATATGATACTAATATATCTTATAATTTTTTTAATAATATGATTTCAATGTTAATTGCAGATGGCTTAAATAAGGGGAGAAAAAAATCCCCGAAAAATTGTCTTAGTGTTCATATTTTAAATTCTTCTTCTTTACCTACCGTATACTGATTAGTGCGTAGGCTAGTCTCCAGAATCCCCTAACGCCTTCTTGTGAGACGTATCCTCAGCAAGTATACGTAGGGTAGTTTGCCATTGCTTTCCCTAGGGGCGCTAGTGCGCCCATTTTGACATTTCATTTTAATATCACATAGCGCAGGCAAAGATACAATATTCCCAATCTTATCCACTCATTCAAATCGATACTGTGTTTGGTGCTAAATTGCTAGAGGATTTAATTTTTCCAGGATAAGACAAGTGCCTTTCCTGGGATCTGTTTTACATGCGGACAAACGTCGGCATGCATGCCGTCAATTTTTGGCACCTCAAAAATCCCCTGACTTTGTCGGGATTTAAACACGCGAACTTGGGATCCGTAACCCGGCATGATAACAACTATACCACGAAAGCCGTTATTTTAAGTTATTAATTTAGCCATGTAATCAATTTGATGGTGTGAGAAAACCTTCAAGAAATTAGTGCATGAAATGAAACAAAAAATTAACCGTCATATATTGATGGACGGATACTAGAAGTTGCAAGTGACTAAGTAGAACAAGGAAGTGAGCAAATAAACACAAAGAAAAGAATAACGCAATAACTACAGCAATATGTTTCCTTGGGTGATAAATCTAATTGACGTTTCATTTGTTTGCTTCCAGTGATCAGCAGGACAAAATGGCGCTTCGGGTCGTCAGCAGCGTCTCTGAGCGAGAGGCAGCAGCTCTGACGAGGTTGGATCTCGTGGAGTCTCGGGAGGAGCGTTGGGGAGAATCGGTGAAGCGAGCCCTTCGGATCCACGCGGCAGAGTCTTGAGGATCCGTTGTGCACGGGGGGAAACGCCCCTCAACAGATCCTCCACCATCCGAGCGAGGAATCGTGGGCGCTGCGAGCACACCAGGGCGTGCGCCATTCACCAGCGCACACCAGGCGGCAGCTCGCCTCAGAAGTCGCCAACGACGCTTGTGCCGGGGCGGAGGGCGCTGGGCGACCCCAAGGGGGCGGGGCCGCGTCGGAGAAGGTGCTGCTGCGGCTGCTGCTGCTGCTGCTGGAAAGAGGCGAGCCACGGTCGCCCTTCTATAGAGCGATTTTCCTAAGGATGAGCCAAAGTGACAGCTAGTGCTGGAAACATAACTGAAAGTTCTGTGGTTGTCGTGCCCTTGAGCTCATTAGAATCCCTTCCCGCATTCGTTCGTTTGCAGTTGGCTAACTTGTAAATGGCTTCGACGCTTCCTTTTGTGACGTCCTCGTCCGACAAAAATAGAGTGCGCCACGAGAAATAATTGAAATTAGGAAGTGCAGTATTACGTGCTCTTATGTAAAAATTCTTTTTTTCTATTTACATTACATTGAATTTACTTTTTGTGTGATAAATATTGTGTTTATTTTAAAACCGAGACTTGAATGCGAGATGCGTACCGATGCAAGTGGTTCCAGCGTTCGTGCTGTTGTGTGGCGAGCTGTGATTGATAGGTTTTTATTTACATTCGTGCAGTTTTCTTTTACTGATTGTGAGAGAAGAGATTTTCCACATACGTTATTAAATTTAAATATTTCCCAGACTGGCGTACGTGCATATACCTCAGAAAAACTCTTGGACTCTCTGTATACTAATGTTTCCAAATACTTTACGAAGGGGCGTGGCTGAAGTGCTGTCGCGGCGGAGGAATACATCTCTGAATTAAATGTGATGTTCACTTGTTTTCGCGAACTGTCACTTTGGCTCATCCTTAGGAAAATCGTTCTATAAAGAGGAGTTACTCTAAAGGCGGCTCCATACATTCGTCATTCGGCGAACACCGAGCAACCGCTCGCCGAATCCCGATTAGTGTGGATGACATGCTTGCTATTTGCCGAGTGACGAACATTCTGGGTTCGCCCTGCCCATCGCGTGTCGGTCTTTTCGACACTGAAAGGAGCGAACATTTACCGAACACGTCAGCTGCTCGGGATTTGGCGAACAGTAGCTCGCTGCTCGGCGAATGCCAAATGTGTGGAGCCGTCTTAAGAAGGCACCACTTTGACAGGTCGGTAACAAATAAACGTCATGTAGGACGATGGCGTTGCAAAAATAGTGAAGCCATTTACAAATCAACTAAATGTAAACGAACGCACCGACAAAATGAGTGCATGGACGTAACTTGCAGTTATGTTGCCAGCAGTAGCCAACCAGTAGCTGAGAAAGCGGTCCATTCTTAGAGTAATCGCTCAATAGATGAACGCCAAGGACAACGGCAGCTGCCCGCCGGCTCGTGTAGCGGCACTCGGCTTCAAGGGGAAGAGAGTGCAACAATCGACACAGGATGAGGGCAGAGGTATCAGCAAACCAACGAGAACGTCCCTACCGACTGACCCTTATTTCTTTGACCGCGGTGAATACGCTGATAAGTCAAAAAAACTTAATTTCACAGGTGAGCAAAAAACACTTGAAACAAATGCAGTAAGTACTGTAATGATATTCAAACAAAACCTACCTACAGAAAGTTTCGTTTCAATATTACCTTCGTTTAAATGTCATTAATTCCTGATTTACTTCAGTTGACAGTTGCTTTTTGCTCTCCTGTAAAATTAAGTTTTTTTGACTTATCAGCTTATTCACCTAGGTCAAAGATTAACGTTTATAGAAAGCCTCGTGGAGACTTTAACTTGCGACTAATGTTGGTGAACGAGACGACGATAGGAGAGAAGTTCGACATTTGACTATCACTGTGACCTCAGTCCTCCAAACTCCTTAACTGGGCGCTATAACGTAACTCGCCGTACTGTAGCAGTCACAAGATGGTGACGAGTTCAGTTCCACGTGTTTAAAGTAATGACACTTGGTGTCCTGAAGACGGGATAAAATTCAAAAAACCTGTGTTGGTTGATTATTTATAATATTAAATTTATTTTTAAAAAAACATTATGGTTATATCTTCTGGATCTCTAATCAATATAAATTTCCACAATATCTCTGCTGCCACCTGCCTACATTCATAGGCAGATGATAGTTTGAGGGTCGTCTTGTGGAACGCTAAAGCTACGCTTAAGTATACGCTAAAGCTATAAAACCTTGACGAAAATGTAAACCTCGTCCCATCTGAAGGTCTTATCTGCAAAAATATATATACGGTGTATTTGGACAAATATTTCTTCACTAATTCGAAAAAAAGAGGCGAGTGGCAGAATTTCAAATTGATTAGTAGTCCAGTTTAACGGATTTTATTAATTCCCAATAAAACTTTTTCCCACAATGTATTCTGAAAAGGGCGTTTGTATTTTCTTATTCAGTGGAACTCTTTGAAAATGTTTTAAATGTTATACTGAGTTATTTTATTTATAAAATGAAAACTAATAAAAATGTCTTATTATTTATTACAACTGTATTTTATTTACACGTTTTACCCAAAGCTGTCTACCATTTATAGTTAAAATTAGGACAGGCATGTGGAGTCCTTACTTATTTACCTAAATAGTCTCAAGAAAGACCATCATTTTGTCACAATGTATTTTTAGGAATAATAGTTTTCTAATTTTTAAAGGGTTTCTTTGTTATACAAAATATCAGTAATTACCATCAATTTACTTTTTTAACAAATTTTACTTTCTCACATATAGCTTAAGCGATATAGGGAAAGTATGGCAATTATGTGGAGAAAATGTTATTTTCGACCTAAAAACTTTTATTACTGAGCTCTGGTAACGAAACAAATGGTATATATTGTTGTTTTATGTAATAAATTACTTCTAATCATCTTCAAAGTGATCTTCAAATTAGGTCATGTACATTTTTTTTGTAAATATAAATAGTTTTTGGGCAACTTTGCGTGAAATCTAAGCAATTTTTAAACAAATATTTTCTCAAAACAGTTTCAAATCTCATTCCCCTATTCTCTATAAAAAAATTCGTAGACGTACTGGCCTCATTTTCGACAAACTATGTATTTCCGAAAATGACAAAAAATAACATTGTAAAATTAATATATAATATTAAAGTTAGAGATATTTTGTTAAATAAAATCTGTTATAAAAATTAGATCTTAAAGAACAAATAATTTTTTTAAAACAATGCCGCGACAAAGTAGTTTGAAATTCTCAGAATAACTTCTCGTTTTTGGGCGGTGTTTCTGGATGAATGGAACGAATTTTTTTTTATTTTCTTGTTTTTTTGTTGTTGGTTATTTAAGGTCGTATCAACATATAGGTCATTAGCGACCTCTATTGAAGTTAACGTTGTGGTAACTGTGAAGATGAAATGGTATGGTGATGATGAAGGGTGAAAGGACAAATACAACTATACCCGAGGCGGGACTTGAACCCGCGATCCATCGGTTCTAGATCGCTACGACACTACACCCTTAGGGATTTTCGCCACCCGATCGGCTGGAACGGAGTTTTGGATTGTCGAATGTGTGTTGATGCATAGTTTCAATAAATTAATTAAATTTCTGCCTCTAATGAACTACGATTGGTAAAGAGTTTTCCAGGTGATGGCTGAGATGAATTAATATGTACTGAAATTGCGTTATTATAATTTTACGGCTAGAAAGTAGGTGCTATTGTAACACCACTAGTTTTGTTGTAATGTATTGATTTCATTATGTAATAATTAGATTATGTTTACTTCGCACGCTAGAAAACTGTATTCTATTAAGATAATTCTTAATGTTGTATACACTTCAAGAAACTCCTTTAAGACTTTTGGAATATGCCTCCACAGAAACAGTTTGATAAACTAATATTTTATTTATAGCATAAAATTTTAAATTTGGATTACCAAATAATTTCAAAAACCCCCATTAACCCAACGAATCTCTAAGGAAACTTGCAACATGTAAAATATGTGTTCTTGGTTGCTGGAATTCTATTTAGCATTTATAAATAATCCAGTTGCAATCAGTCCATTTGTTTTACGCTAGTAGAATTGTTTCTAGGTTAATTTTAACAAGGCAGAATTTCAATCAGTAATAATGCCATTTGCTGGATTGGATGATTCATACGGATTGTATTTGAGTCCTTGGGGATGAAGTAATTGCTTTATTTTCTCTTTTAGTTCTCAGACGAAATTAACCTTATACTCGAGAAAGTAGCAAGATTAGAAGATTATAGTGATTTCATTAAGGAGGAGATGGTAGTAAGTTCCTACAATATCTGTCCATCATTAAGGTAAGAGCCCTTGTTTTTTGATGCATTTCATGAACAAATTTAGACGTTCCAAGCAGCCATTGTTTTCTTTCATAATTCGCTAATAATGTAATGAGATGATAGTGGATGATGGCATTAATGGTTTTGATAGGGTGCATGAGAAGTGCGTGAATTATATTTAGTGAAAATGCAATTTGGGAGTTCGATATTTTGAATATTCTAACCAAATCTTCAATGAGTACAGATCGTTCATCATGATATTCACCTTAGAGGGGCTGATGAAAATAAAAGAATAGCAATAATCTCTAATGCCGAAAATTTAGGGAAAAAATGGGAGATTTATTTTTACTTTCTCGTTTTCTTCTCAGTATTCTAGAGAAACTATTGTAATGCTGCAGAGACATGTGCAGATGTTTTTACGAAAAAACTCGTTTTACAGGTTTCTCAAACAGAAAATTGCATTTTTCTTGGTCATATTAGTAAATTACTTTCTCTAATGCGTTGTGTAGTACGCATTTACGCTTTATAGATCCTTAATATGGAAACATCTTTTAAATCGTACAAGGATTTCTATCAGCATCTACATTTTCGAATCGGTGGCAGATGGGTGGCACCTGACTAAAGGGCTGGTCGAGTTAACCTCTTGCATTTTAAATGGATATTGTATATAATTTTAGAGTTGTTTATATGAAACCCCAACGACGTTTTCGCAGTTTTCTCGAAAATGGCTCCATTAAAAAAAATTCCTTCCGCGAATTCAGCAACGTTCTCCTATAAAAATGGATCAGGTATTGTTTTCCGCTTAAAACTTTTTCCAAAATGCAAAAGCAAGCCATTCATTTTACCGTTGATTCAGAGGTGTTAGCTCAGAGGGTTAAAAAATCGGCATGCGGAATTCAAGAACGTAGCGTCATAGATCTGCCAAATATTGTTGCGGATTGGAATGCTTTCGTGGGTTCGACTAGTATTTTTAATATCTCATGGTAGCGACAAACAATTCAAGAAAGTATGAGCTATTGTAGCACCACTCGTTTATCTTTGATTCGGTAACGTACAGATAATGCAAAATATGTGTCAGAATACACCAACTACACTATTGTTACCCATAGAATTCCGCACATTATGTATATACGACGTTATATCCTGTGAGAAGGGCAACTTCAACCAGATGTAACATAATCCGGAAACGCGAACTGTTCGTGAAAGGAATACCTCAGTCGTGAGCCACGGGCAACGCAGCAGCTCGTGTTCGAAGAGGCGAGCCAAGGTTGAACACAGAACGCGAAAGCAGAAGAGGCCCAATTACGTGGATAATACCGCTGCTGGGTAATTGAGGCGAAATTGTGCTACCGGGGGTGGGCGGTGGGCGGTGGGCGGTGGGCGGTGGGCGGTGGGCGGTGGGCGGTGGGCGGTGGGCGATGGGCGATGGGCGATGGGCGATGGGCGATGGGCGATGGGCGATGGGCGATGGGCGATGGGCGATGGGCGATGGGCGGTGGGCGGTGGGCGGTGGGCGTGGGCGATGGGCGGTGGGCGGTGGGCGGTGGGCGGTGGGCGGTGGGCGGTGGGCGGTGGGCGATGGGCGATGGGCGATGGGCGATGGGCGATGGGCGATGGCTGGCGATTGGCGATTGGCGATTGGCGATGGGCGATGGGCGATGGGCGATGGCGATGGGCGATGGGCGATGGACGATGGGCGATGGGCGATGGGCGATGGGCGATGGGCGATGGGCGATGGGCGTCCGCTGCACGGCACCGCCCGCGCTTCGCATCGCATCGCATCGCATCGCGCGGACTTTGATGTGGCAGCATCCCACGACCCCGCTCGACTCGATCCATCTCCGTCACCCGCCACACGTGCAAGGCTCACCCCGGGCGCAGGTCCTTCATTAGGCGAAGCCCAACTCCTGCGGGTTAATAGGCGATGTAAATAAACGCCGACGTGAGCAAAATTAATCTATATATGTTAAGGTTAATGTCCGACATAAGGATAATTTGCGAATTAGCCGATTAACTCTGATATTAGCTACACGGTTTGGATAAAGCCACATGAATGACGATAAACTGATCATTTCGGGCCACAGCAGGCTATTGTTCACATTATGCGTGGTGTAGACTCAAGGTGGTGTGAATAAACAGCAAAGGCCCGAGGCCGAAACCTTGTCGCTTCAACTCGAAAATGCGTTGCAAAGCGACAACTGAGATGTACAGGAAGGTGAAGATACGTTAGATAGTATCGCGTAAAAGGAAATTTAGACCTGGGACAATAGAGGTCGAACCGTCAAAGTTTGTCTTTTCCTACACCCTGCTCGCGCCTCGCTGGAGGGAGATACCTTGTTAGGGCAAAAACCGATAGCCAACGTGTGTAGTTTGGCGTCGAATCGCCCCATCCAGCTAGGGAAGATTACCGCCACCTCCCACGATAAAATATCCACTACACTTACAGAACTAATGACTGTGGCAGTTGACACAGCTGAAATCACTAACCAAGTCGCTTTGCCATCAGGGTGTGAAGAGTATTGTACAAATATTGTATTTCTATGTTGGACGATATCCGAATACTGGTGAATTCTATATTACACTTTAGGACTGTCAATTCCTTCTCTTCCTAAAAATGAGTTTCTCATGGAGATAGGCATATTTCAGTTTGGAAGGAAGCTCTTCAATTTTCTTATCATTTTAGTAGGTAAATGTGGAAATACTAATTTAAACATTCCTCTCTCATAAATGTACTTCCGAACTCCGAAAGCTAAACATTATTATTGACATCGAATATTATTAATTACTAGAATCTTAGTTACTTATTATAAAAATTTTTTCCTTAAATTATTGAATACGCTTGACTTCCTTTTTAAGGTATGCATTTATTTGTTACAGTAACATTTCAAATAAATACTTTACACTTCCCTTTATCATTGTACCCTCTAGTCTTATTGTTGTTTCCTCCTTATAACGGTCTAACAATTTGCACATTGAGTTCATTACAATATGCATGGCAAGGTAATTTATCGCAAGCTACATTATCGAATGTCAATTGCAGACGCAGCTGGGATGGGAGTGACCGAAAGGCGGTTAGGCCTATCTACCATCGTCATTACACGTGATGTACGCAGCCGTTTGGGCACAAGCGGTTGTCCGGTAGAGGAAGGCGCTTTCTTTACTTATCTAGCAACAAGCAGTATACAAAGTGCATTCTATGTATTTGCATTGCATTTCCTGTCAGCTGCCGTCTTGAAGTGACCGACTGACCGCGATACCGGCCGGGGACCTGCAATTCATTCACATCACCGAGCGCATATGTCGTGCACCTCGAAAACCAGTCGCACCCGCGATAAGCAGCAGATGTACTTGCAGCAAACGCCAAACTGCACATGGTGAACCCGTGTGCCCGAACAATATGCAGATGCACGCCCCCGGAAATTCTGTCGGGCGGTTGTTCAACACGGGGCGTTCGCCTAACGGCTGACGTCACGCAAGCTATGGACTGGGGCAGTCGAACGGTGATCGGGAAAAGTCAACTAAATGTAATTGCAGTCAGGAAATGTCTTTTCTTGTGATACACCGGATATTTTACCGGTTAATCCAGAAACAAACGATCTTTCAACATTCGTCCTCACACCTGCAAGAAGTAAGTTCTTTGACGTATATATTAGTACAACGTATCATGTACTGCGTAATTCAAACGTAATTACAGACACCTGCGTTTCGTTATAGAACTTCTTTTTGCTCACAATATTACAAGTGAATATTTTAATTCATTGGTGATACGTTTGACGAGTGATCATCACGAAATACACTTCTTTGCGGTTGACTGTGATGTTCGTTGATAGTTTGTTTATTAGAGACCCAGGATTTTGAAATAAATTCATATTTTCATGTTTCACATATTTCATCTTTTAACTATTTTAAACATGCTTCTGACACAAATTGTAATTCTAGAATTTTAATAATTATTTTTTTTTTTTTTTGCAAAATTGTCATATTTGTGACAAGTTTCAGTAAAGACATTTTATTGATTACGAGATTGAGGTATACTTAAGATAAAATATATTTCTAGAACATTCTAAAAATACCAATATTTCTTTGAAATCAATATGCCGTCATATTTTAAACAATGTAGAGTGTCACTTCACTTTTCTGAGTAGAAATGTGTATTGTTATGGGAAAAAGGTGTAGGGAAAAAGGTGATGGAATTGTTTTCAAATTAGTAGTTTGTTTTCAATATATTGAGTTTCAATTTCTAAGAACAAGTTTAGAAAAAAATGTCAGTGAAATCATTGGGTTTTAATGAATTTATAACACATCAATGCATTCATATTATTACATTTTTTGGTCATATAAAGCAGCCTCCCTTTGCAAATTACGTGTCAATTCCTAATTAGCACAATATCGCTAACAATGGGTAAAAATTGAGTTGCGACATGCAAATTATGATTCAAATCCGATGACAAAGAACACGGTTAGCAAGATCATTCAATCATCCAAGATCAATCACCTTTTGTGATGCTAGGTTTTAATACAAGTTCCAAATAGTTCGAGATTAGAACTTCTGAAATTATAGTTAAACATTGCACTACATGGTGAAAACAAATTAATTTTGTTGTCCTGAAATATATTTCAGAATCTCAACCGTTTATTTTGTTAATTTTTTTAAATTATTGAGTTAGTTCAAAGACAAATTGTACTTTTGTGAATTATGAAAGAAGAGAAAAGCAGTAATGATGAACAAATTGGGATTCATCCCGTTTGAATAACCATTACGAAAAAATTAGATAAATTTTAATGACTAGAAGCTTCATATCACCTCGCTCTCCGCAACCATCTCAATCCTCTACAATTCTATTACGAAAATCACGTTGGCTAGATAATCCTGCAGTAATCAGATTTTTAACACTCACTACTTGAACACTTTGCTTTCCGAATCCAAAACGTGTAACCACGTTGCTCATCTACGGAGGTCATATTTCAAACCCAATGCATACTTTTTGCTTGTAAACGCACAGCGTAAATATGCGTCATATCTCTCGCTCATAAAAGCATTTTTCTGTCCGGCAGCGCGCCGCGTTCGCGGTGGCTGGCAGAGATGAATGGCGGCCATTCATCGCCGCCCAGGCGCGCTTTCAGGCGCTCGGCCGCGCGTCGCCGCGCTGCCCAACTGCAGCAACAGGCGGACGCAGGCGGGAAAGCGGGAAGGTTGGGACGAAAGAAGGGAAGGCAGACAGAAAAGCAGGTGGGAAAACGGAAAGGCAGGCGCGAAAGGGGGAAGGCAGACAGGAAAATAAGCGGGAAAACGGAAAGGTAGGGACGAAAGAGGGAAAGCGGGAAGACAGGCGGGAAAGCGGGAAGACAGGCGGGAAAGCGGGAAGACAGGTGGGAAAGCGGGAAGACAGGCGGGAAAGCGGGAAGACAGGCGGGAAAGCGGAAAGACAAGCGGGAAAGCGGGAACACAGGCGGAAAGTGGAAGACAGGCGAGAAAGCGGGAAGAAAGGCGAGAAAGCGGGAAGACAGGCGAGAAAGCGGGAAGACAGGCGGGAAAGCGGAAAGACAGGCGGGAAAGCGGAAAGACAAGCGGGAAAGCGGGAAGACAGGCGGAAAGTCGGAAAGACAGGCGGAAAGCGGAAAGACAGGCGGAAAGCGGAAGACAGGCGGGAAAGCGAAAGACAGGCGGGAAAGCGAAGACAGGCGGGAAAGGGAAGACAGGCGGGAAAGCGGAAGACAGGCGGAAAGCGGAAGACAGGCGGGAAAGCGAAAGACAGGCGGAAAGGGAAGACAGGCGGAAAGGGAAGACAGGCGGAAAGCGGAAGACAGGCGGAAAGCGGAAAGACAGGCGGAAAGCGGAAGACAGGCGGGAAAGGGAAGACAGGCGGAAAGGGAAGACAGGCGGGAAAGCGGAAAGACAGGCGAGAAAGTGGGAAGACAGGCGGGAAAGCGGGAAGACAGGCGGGAAAGCGGGAAGACAGGCGAGAAAGCGGGAAGACAGGCGGGAAAGCGGAAAGACAGGCGGGAAAGCGGGAAGACAGGCGGGAAAGCGGGAAGACAGGCGGGAAAGCGGGAAGACAGGCGGGAAAGCGGGAAGACAGGCGGGAAAGGGAAGAAAGGCGGGAAAGCGGAAAGACAGGCGGGAAAGCGGGAAGACAGGCGGGGCGGGGAAGACAGGCGGGAAAGCGGGAAGACAGGCGGGAAAGCGGGAAGACAGGCGGGAAAGCGGGAAGACAGGCGGGAAAGCGGGAAGACAGGCGGGAAAGCGGGAAGACAGGCGGGAAAGGGAAGACAGGCGGGAAAGGGAAGATAAGGCGGAAAGCGGGAAGACAGGCGGGAAAGCGGAAGAAAGGCGGAAAGCGGAAGACAGGCGGAAAGGGAAGACAGGCGGAAAGCGGAAGACAGGCGGGAAAGCGGGAAGACAGGCGGGAAAGGGAAGACAGGCGGGAAAGGGAAGACAGGCGGAAAGGCGAAGACAGGCGGAAAGGGAAGAAAGGCGGGAAAGGGAAGACAGGCGGGAAAGGGAAGACAGGCGGGAAAGGGAAGACAGGCGGAAAGGGAAGACAGGCGGGAAAGGGAAGAAAGGCGGGAAAGGGAAGACAGGCGGGAAAGCGGAAGACAGGCGGGCGTGAAGACAGGCGGGAAAGGGACAGCAGGCGGGAAAGCGGAAAGACAGGCGGAAAGGAAGACAGGCGGGAAAGCGGAAGACAGGCGGGAAAGGGAAGAAAGGCGGGAAAGCGGAAAGACAGGCGGAAAGGGAAGACAGGCGGAAAGCGGAAGACAGGCGGGAAAGCGGAAAGACAGGCGGGAAAGCGGGAGCGGGAAGACAGGCGGGAAAGCGGAAAGACAGGCGGAAAGGGAAGACAGGGAAACGGAAGACAGAGGAAAGGAAGACAGGCGGGAAAGGGAAGACAGGCGGGAAAGGGAAGACAGGCGGAGCGGAAGACAGGGAAAGGAAGACAGGCGGGGGAAAGGGGGGAAAGCAAGACAGGCGGAAAGGGAAGACAGGCGGGAAAAGCAGGAAGACAGGCGGGAAAGCGGAAGACAGGCGGGAAAGCGGGAAGACAGGAAAGGAAGAAAGCGGAAAGGAAGACAGGCGGAAAGGAAGAAAGGCGGGAAGACAGGCGGAAAGCGGAAGATGGACGGAAAGACAGGCGGGAAAGCGGAAAGACAGGCGGGAAAGCGGGAAGACAGGGGGAAAGGGAAGACAGGCGGGAAAGGGAAGACAGGCGGAGAAGGCGGAAAGGAAGACAGGCGGAAAGCGGAAGACAGGCGGGAAAGCGGGAAGACAGGCGGGAAAGCGGGAAGACAGGCGAGAAAGCGGGAAGACAGGCGGGAAAGCGGGAAGACAGGCGGGAAAGGGGGAAGACAGGCGGGAAAGCGGGAAGACAGGCGGGAAAGCGGGAAGACAGGCGGGAAAGCGAAAGACAGGCGGGAAAGGAAGACAGGCGGAAAGCGGAAGACAGGCGAGAAAGCGGGAAGACAGGCGAGAAAGCGGGAAGACAGGCGGAAAAGCGGGAAGACAGGCGGGAAAGCGGGAAGACAGGCGGAAAGCGGGAAGACAGGCGGAAAGCGGGAAGACAGGCGGGAAAGCGGGAAGACAGGCGGAAAGTGGGAAGACAGGCGGGAAAGCGGAAGACAGGCGGGAAAGCGGAAGACAGGCGGGAAAGGGAAGACAGGCGGAAAGCGGAAGACAGGCGGGAAAGCGGAAGACAGGCGGAAAGCGGAAGACAGGCGGGAAAGCGGAAGACAGGCGGGAAAGCGTGGAAGACAGGCGGGAAAGCGGAAGACAGGCGGAAAGGGAAGACAGGCGGGAAAGGGAAGACAGGCGAGGAAGACAGGCGGAAAGGGAAGACAGGCGGGAAAGGGAAGACAGGCGGAAAGCGGAAGACAGGCGGAAAGCGGAAAGACAGGCGGAAAGCGGAAAGACAGGCGGAAAGCGGAAGACAGGCGGGAAAGCGGAAGACAGGCGGGAAAGGGAAGACAGGCGGGAAAGACAGCGGAAAGGAAGACAGGCGGGAGCGGGAAGACAGGCGGGAAAGCGGAAGAACAGGCGGAAAGGGAAGACAGGCGGAAAGCGGAAGACAGGCGAAAGCGGAGACAGGCGGAAAGCGGAAGACAGGCGGAAAGCGGGAAGACAGGCGGGAGGAAGACAGGCGGAGGGAAGACAGGCGGGAAAGCGGAAGACAGGCGGAAAGGGAAGACAGGGGAAAGCGGAAGACAGGCGGAAAGGGAAGACAGGCGGGAAAGGGAAGACAGGCGGAAAGGGAAGACAGGCGGGAAAGGGAAGACAGGCGGGAGGGAAAGCGGAAAGACAGGCGAGAAAGCGGGAAGACAGGCGGGAAAGCGGGAAGACAGGCGGGAAAGCGGGAAGACAGGCGAGAAAGCGGGAAGACAGGCGGGAAAGCGGGAAGACAGGCGAGAAAGCGGGAAGACAGGCGGAAAGCGGGAAGACAGGCGAGAAAGTGGGAAGACAGGCGGGAAAGCGGGAAGACAGGCGGGAAAGCGGGAAGACAGGCGGGAAAGCGGGAAGACAGGCGGGAAAGCGGAAAGACAGGCGGAAAGCGGAAAGACAGGCGGAAAGCGGGAAGACAGGCGGGAAAGCGGGAAGACAGGCGGAAAGCGGGAAGACAGGCGAGAAAGCGGGAAGACAGGCGGGAAAGCGGGAAGACAGGCGGAAAGCGGGAAGACAGGCGGGAAAGCGGGAAGACAGGCGGGAAAGCGGAAAGACAGGCGGAAAGCGAAGACAGGAAAGCGGAAAGACGGAAAGACAGGCGGAAAGCGGAAAGACAGGCGGAAAGCGGAAGACAGGCGGGAAAGGGAAGACAGGCGGGAAAGCGGAAAGACAGGCGGGAAAGCGGGAAGACAGGCGGGAAAGCGGGAAGACAGGCGGGAAAGCGGGAAGACAGGCGGGAAAGCGGGAAGACAGGCGGGAAAGCGGGAAGACAGGCGGGAAAGCGGAAAGACAGGCGGGAAAGCGGAAGACAGGCGGGAAAGCGGAAGACAGGCGGGAAAGCGGAAAGACAGGCGGGAAAGCGGAAGACAGGCGGAAAGCGGAACACCGGCGGAAAGCGGAAGACAGGCGGAAAGCGGAAGACAGGCGGAAAGCGAGAAGACAGGCGGAAAGCGGGTAGAGCAGGTGGGAAAGCGGAAGGCAGGCTGGCGGGAAGGTCAGCAGGCAGGGTACCAGGCAGGGAAATGGAAGGAAGGTTGTCCGTCGTCCCAATTTTCTAAGAACCGCCCGTACTTCTTGCCTGTCCAACAAATACTGGATGTCTAGAAGAGACGAGCGCAGAATCACGAACATCTCATAAAACACAAAATTATTGAAAACCCCGTTTATACACATCATTATTTCACACAAATATTATGAAAGTAAATATTTTAGTGTAATATGTTGTGAGCTTTGTACTAGTACTCTCCTTTGATTAAAATTTGTATTTTTAAAGCAATACTTCAGGTTTAAAGTGTTCCGCAATTTAACACAAGTGTAGCAATCCTAATTGTTAGATTCACATTGATTCATTCTCATACTAGATCTTGGTGTTGCAATAGCTGCAGCATTCTCATTGGCATCCACTTCTCATGTCTAAAGAACGTGTTTGTTCGAATAAATTCTTGTCTGGAAGACTTTTTTTAATGAGGGACCAAATACAATGTCAATACAAAGAAGATCAAATAAAACGTACAAAACAATGTAGAGAATTGTAAATATTATATTTTTATCATAAAATTAATACAGGAGGATAAAACAAATAAGTAAGCGGAAAGTGCAGATTGTAATTATAATCACAAATTCATTACACAACAAGGAGTTTAAGACATTGTCAAATAAGGAGGGAAATCGAAAGTATCCCTTGCAGTGAGCCTTTTAATCATGGTCGTATTTTTATGATTTTCTGTAGAATGTAATGGGAAAAAAAAGACATTTTTCAAAAAATTATGTATATGTATATATGATTTATTTCCTGAATCTAACAAGTTTCATTTTCTGATACAGTAATATCAAACGTAAATAAAATATCTAGAATTATGTAATATTGCAATTGTTATTAATGAATGAAAGGAAATAAAAACATAATGCCAGAATAAGTGAATAAGGTCAGAACGAATTACTTCTGCGTATTTTACAAATTTCCAAGCACCCAGAGGTCGGTATATTACAAATTAACAGGTTAGTGAATGCATACAAGCATACATTATCATTTAAATCTTGTTACATTGTCTTTCCTGACTTAATCGTAAGGTAGTACTAGCGTGAATCCGCATTTAAACAGAAGAATAAAAAAGTGTCTCATTTTAAATGAAGTTCCTTTTTTTCGAAAATTGTAAAAGTTAAAAAAATTGTGGTTTCCTTAAAATCTGTTCCTTGGTGATAGATCTTCAAATCAGTTCATGAGCCCTTTTGCGAAAATTTCGGTAGTTTTTGTGTAATTTTGCGTAAAATGCAGTTCTTAAGTACTTTTTCTCAAAAACAACCTACAAAATGTTTCCTTATATTTCATTCTCGTGTGTATCTAAGGACGGTAAAAAAGTGGTACTAGTCATTTCCGGCATTTCAAGCAAAACGTTAACATTGCAAAGTACAAAAATGATGATCGATATTTTTTTCTTAAATGAAAATCAGATCTCGAAAGAAGGTCATGTACATTTGAAGAAACGACTAGTTTTCGTGTAAATTCTGCCTCAAATTAAACAATTTATCAAACAATTTTTTTTCAAAAACCGCTCTAATTTTTAAAAAAATTTAAACTGGTAGAACATGGGAGACTTAAAATAATGACAGATTTTCGTTTACCGCTCTGAATTTTCGCCAATTGCAAATTTAGAAATAATTCTAAAAAGTATGTTCAGTCGGAGCCCTACTAGTTGTCTTCTAATTTGATTTGAATTTACGTTAGTGCCTATTAAAATTAATTTTCATCTGTGTTCTGATTTGCTTGAATATGGAAACTAACTGAAGGTCGCAAACCGGTCGCTCAGGAACGTGTATGTAAAACGTGAATGCCTCTTGCATATGTTTTGGGATCTTTCCTCTTGAATCTAGGAATATGTATTTTTTCATTATTGCTTGTTATTTTTAGTTGCTTCTTCCACACGCAAAATTTACATTTCCGAAGACACAAAAAATACTTGAATAAAAAATGGAAAATATACGTAGAGTTGCAACTATTTAAACTTAATACTAAAATTTTTTTTAAATATGACAGTGACAATATGTAATAAATATGTAAAATCGAATGTAATATGTAACATTAAAATACAATAATTATAAAACGAATATTTACATAATACAAAAATTACATTTATAAAAATATCCTAAACAAATTTAAAAAATAATACGAATGGCTTAAAAATCATTTGGAGAGCACACATTTATGCACACTTTGCATTATACAACTTTCCCGTCAGTAGCAAAACCTTCATGACTAACTGAAGAAGCTACTAACTGAAGCAGGCGCGCCGAACTGTGACAACATCCGACAGTGTGGCGACTTGATGTGGCGTACCTCGTGTAGGCAGCACGCAACAATTATGTAGGAAAAAGTGCGATATTTTAAAAAAGACTTCTTTTCATAAACAAAAGCCAAAAAATTGAAGAAAATTGATAGAATATAAAGACATTTTGTGAAAATAGCAAAATAACTAGCTTAAGTACCCGGCGTAGCTCGGACATTTATTACAGTAAATTATTATATAGGAAGAGAAATTCAATCTTTTCATGCCATGCGGCGGGACCTATCTCTATCTCTTCCATTGTATCCCTTCTCCGCCCTACTCCCTGCCATGCTCTGCCCGGCCACGCCACGATACCTGTCTTCTGTTGAACCCCATTCGGAAATTTCCGGATTACCTCGCTCTCGTTTCCACAATTAATTACATTTTTCCTATTTGAAGTTCTAGATTCTAAACATTCACTTTATAACTAAAAGCAATAAACAAATCTAAACTACAAAATAAAATACTTGTAGACTCACGTATAAAATTTTTGTGGAGTTTTAAATAATATTCCCACACTATCAATAAACTGCCACGTTGTAAAACTTATCCTATTTTTATATTTTGTTTTCTATTGTATTCATAAAGAAAGTTTTGAAATTGATTTGTCAACTAGTGACCTTAAAGGCACTTTCTGTTTTAAGCTGAGTATAATATGCGGAAGTTCATGCACGGATACGGTAGTAGGTAGATCCGGAGTAATAGTTATAGATGTCATATCGTAATTGATGAATCATACTCATAAAAATAAATCAAAATACTTGAATAAATAAAAATGAATAAAAAATCTATTCTGAAACATAATTACCAGTTTTTATTATTCTGAAGCTGACAAAAATATGTTTAATGTCCTGTGTGCTAGTAATATGTAGTGTAAAACTTATATGTTCAGGTAAATCAATTCATCATACGACTGATACAATAGAAAACTAACAACCAACTAACCAACATTACATTATGTGTAAATAATAAATTGATAATACACTGTGCCACATAACAAAAGAATATTAGCATCATTATTTTTTAATCTCAAGTGATAGAGATTATGGATCCTGAAATATGAATAATAGAAACCAAGGACTCCCAGATATTATTCGCTTAGACAAAAATATTTTAGACGAATTCGTTTTTGCTTATCGTTTTTAGAAAAATATGAATGAACTCATTCATTGGGAGCAATTGATGTGCAAAACAACTTTACGGATTAGTCTTAAAATGTAAATTATCATTCCTAAATTCCATACCACTGCACAAAAAATCATCACATATCTAAGAAAAAAATTTACTGGGTTTACAAAAACATAAATTACTTTCCATTTTTCCAATTTGTACAGGAGAGCTGAATATAAACCAAGAACTCCCAGATTTATTTATTTGCTCAGACAAAGTTTTTGTTCGACAAATCAATTTCTGCCTATTTTTTATAGAAAAGTGTGGATGAATTAAATTATTGGGAGCAATTGATATGCAAAACTACGGCACATAATAATAACTTAAGAAATAAATGATCATTCTTTAATTATCATCCACTGCACTAAACGTCTTCACATATAGAAGAAAAGAGTGCAACAGCAATTGATATAAAAACAACTTTACAGATTAGTCATAATCCGAACATCTTAACAAAAAAAGAATTCTTGGTTGTGCAAGAGGTCAATTTTAGCACCGAAAAATGACCATATATGTGCCGTTTGTAATAAGTGACGGCTACGTGTTGCTAAAAAGCGAAATCGAGGCAGTCCCCAGCCAGAAATCGGAGTATCCTTCATGTTACTTAGAAACGTAAACCAACTAACTACCGATCAGAGCAGGCGGCCGCAAGAATTCTCCTCCAGTGGCTGAATTCGATCTAGCTAAGAAGCTAGTATCGAAAATCCTGCCACCGTCGGAAGTGGAACTCTAGGACCTCCCGTTCAGAGGCACTGCAGTGATATCAGTTGATGCCCTGAGCCAGCATAGTCATGATTCATATGGATTCAGCTCCGCTCCTTTCCCCTTCACGAAGCCGATGATACTTATCCCCATAAATAAATTTTACCAATTTTCTGGAGCAATTAATGTTATTCAAATGATTGTTATAAGTAACTATAAATAAGAAAATAGCAACTTTGAGGGCAGCATGAATAAAAAAATCTTTATAAGAAAAAAAATTAAGTCGACTGAACACACAACGTTTTGACCCACATACAAATTCTGTTAGTGACACTGATTATGTCTGAACATGTCCCACCTTTCGTTCGAGAAAAAATGTAGATGTAAAAGTTGCACCTTTGAAAATGATGTCACAAAAAAGTAATATACGTACAAGCATAAACATTGAAAATCTATAATAATAACAATATATTTTTTCAGGCTCTTCAATATTGTCGCAGTGTCCTTGAAAAGTTTGGTAAAGATCAATGCCACATAAATGTGGAAAATAAATAATTTAAATAATATGTGGGTAGATGTACCACTCTTCTTTTCGTCTGTTGCTAAGAGCAGATTGGTTCCTAATATATTCCTTTAGAGACCAGCAGCGGTGCAGCAAATCTAGCCCTTAACAGATTCGCTGAAAACCAGTAACAGTGCGTAAGAAAAAATTAAATCTAACAGCAATGTACTGTAAAATGAAGAAAATTATAGTATTTTATTAAAATTTGAATCAATTACATTATCTAAAACTCCGTAGTTTTTATTTAACATTGATATTTTTCTTTTTTTCGCAAGAATTGGTAGTCGGCCCGGAGAGCCGAGGATGCCAAGGCTGAAGAGCCATAACTGTCTGATGCCTGAAGTTCGAATCCCGCCCAGGGCATGGAAGTTTGTGTGTATCCCTACATCGTTACCGTCACTGTCACCATCGTTAATGTTACTTACGGTGATCGCTATATTGCCTAGTAGTTGAAAATCAGCTTTAAAGAAGTAAAAAAAAAAAGAATTTATGAAGAAAGCCCGAGCAACGCCGGGTATTTTGCTAGTGAGAACTGCAATAAAAGTTCCACAATTTTGAACGTGATGATCGAAATTAAACAATTGAAATGGTATGGCCATATGAGAAGGTTAAACTTAGACAAAACCATTGGAAATGGACGTATAGATTGACCGAGGACATGAACCATGGTAATAACTGAAGCTACGAAAAGAAGAGAAATTGTAGGAAAAGATGTTCATGATAAAGAGACATGGCGATTGGGATGCCGAAAACAGCCAAGGCTACAGCAACAAGCAACAGCTACATAGGCAGATCTGTAAAATATAATTATATCGAAATATAAAAATCTATAATAATAACTAGATGAAGAGTAGATTTTTTGCGAAAACAATAACAAAACCTATAGAAAAATATTAAATTGCACTCAAATTCTTCAGATGATTTTTCAGCCAAACAGATTTGTAAATGGTAAATTCAGTTTTGACAATGATAAGTTGCAGAGGATGAATGATAAAGGCATAGAGTATATACATAAACGTTTCTAAATCACTACAAGTGGTATATAAATATATTTATATTCATTTTTTCCTCTTATTAAATGCAGACCATCCTTCTGTCTGTGAAAGCAGACAACCATCCTAAATGCAGTATAGAGAAAGTTATGTAATGCTGCAAAAAAGAAATTTCTAGATTGTGACAGAAATTTCCTTTTTGTGGACACCTGATAGCGAAAAAAGTATTTTTTTGAAAACATCTGTCCATCCTTCTGTCTGTGAAAGCAGACAACCATCCTAAAACTCCATTATTGAAGATAGAGAATTGTTTTATAAATGAAATACATTCTTCAAAAATAGATCTTTAATTACTGTAATTTTCAGTGAAATAATGACAATAAAAAACTATGGGAATGTGCGGTACACAAAATCAATGTCATTACCAACAACTACTTATAACAGGATATAACTTGAAGTTAAAAATTAAGGTATTCATTGTATTGAAGATGAAATCAGGCTCTAATATTGGAGGTGAGAAGAGATTCGAAAATTAATATGAAATCTTGCAATTTTCAAAATTTGAGTGATTAATGAAAATCGCAACTATGCGATATTTATAAATTCTCTTTATTCTATTTGAGGACACAGTTGAAAGGAAATACCTTGCAGCCGTTTTCTAGAACATGTTGAAAATGTCTCTGGGACTTCATGTAAAGTAAAAGTTAAATCTTCAAGATATCCAGATCGGCACAACTAGGTCTTATTTCCGATGCATTTACGACGTTTCAGCTCAAACGTTTCAAATCTGTCACAGATGTGTGATACAGACATCAACTAATCATCCATGCACACAGACAAACATCCATACGGACATCCCGATTTTCAGATGCAAATTTGTATCTCTTTGCCAGTTGCACCGATCAAAGGGACCCAGGAACAGAACTAATAGACCTTAATGCTGACGTGTGTGTGCTAAGTTATATCTCAAAAGACCTTTTATCCTCATGTCAACACTTTTTCATACACTAATCTCTGAAAGAGCTTCTTGGGCACACCGGACTTTGTCGGAGTTTGGAGTAAATATAAAGTATTGTCGCTTTCTTCTTGTACGTACATTCTTTAACTATAGAAAACTTAACGAATGAATATATCGGTGTGTATTACTTTCGCCGATTTGGGCGGTGTGTACCTGGTTTGAGCATGAGGCCGTGGAATATCGGACGAGATGCGATATAATGAATTATTATTCACGGTCCGATACATAAACTATTCACGTTCGATTCACTATTGATGAGCAAATTTTTCCGTATAGAGGTCGAATAAGATTTACTCAGCATATGCTATCAAATCCAGCTAAGTAGAAAGTGTGGTTGTGCTTGTGATTCTAAATTCCTATCCACTAAATGGTAAATTCTGAATTGGAAAGACAATCTGGACGAGAGAAGAAAGTTAAGGAGAAAGAGTTGCGAACAGTTTAATAGCAAAGACAAGGTGGCTGTACTTTAAATAGGTTTGCGACAATCTCTTCGCAAGTCTACCACGAGCTCAAATGCTGATGTCATGAAGAATGACACTTGTCGGATTGATTGATTGCGATTCCGGGCAAATCAACTACTGAGGTCATTAGTCCGGTAAGTGTAGTACATATTTTTGTCAACGGGCGTTGGCGGTGATCATCTCTCACTGGATGGCGAGATCGATCCGGCGGCGACCTATCGTCGACTAGCGAGGTTTTCCCAAACCAGATATCTCCACCCCAGCCGGGACAAGCATTAAGCCCCCAACCGGTCTCCCGGCATTTGTGGTAGTGTAGTGCATGTTAGTGTAAGTGTGTGTATGTGGAGTGTGTGTGTGTGTGTGTGTGTGTGTAAGGGGTGAGTATAGAAGAAGGAAGAGGAAGCAAAGATCGAGCTTGGTCCGTGGCCCGTTGTTAGGGTACTACTCCGGCATTCGCCTGGTGTTGATCAGAGCAACCAGTCGATAGAATTCTCCTCTAGACAGCGTCGAATTCGACCTAACGAATTCGATCTTACAAGCTAGAGTCGAAAATCCTTCCACAGTCGGGACTCGAACCTAGGAGTTCCCGGTCAGAGGCACTGCAGCGACATCAGCCGATGCACTGAGCCACCTCTCCCTTGGCGGAAGGAACACATACAATGTTGCATTAATCATGCATGAACCCACAAATCTTTTGTACTACAAAACTACATATTAAAAATAGAAACTGATTATGGAGAGCAACTTTTAAATAGTATAATTGATCTTCTTGTATTGTGTATGTTTTTTCTATTTCTGCATGCATTGAATTGAAAGTACGCGACATGATAGCGTATTTTGTTTCTTAATTTTCATGTTTGTTGAGTTGGTTCTCTTATATTATAAAATGTCCGTAGAGTTGTTGCAACTGAATAAATAATACGACCGTTTTGCATTTTGTTTCAAAGACGACCTCGCGATGAATCGCCGCAAATCCGCACGAGGGTATCACGCGACAAAACGTGCGGAACAGAAGAGAGATCAGACATTCGGTTCTACACGCTATGTTGCGTATATTATTTCGTATATATGTATATACACGACTAAGTAAAACTATTGTTGATACGCACAACGCATTTTTGGTACCAGGCCGTAAGTCAAAAGCGAAAATAACACACTTCTACAACAAGAAAAAAGACGTAGATAATATAGATAAAATGTGTCTGCATTACCCGTGAAGAGATGCACAAGAATATGACCTGTAATGTCATTTTCTAACATTTTAGATGTGACATGCCTAGCGGCGTACATCTCATGAGTATTTTTTTTTCTTTCAAAATTCAAGTAGTATATGACTTAGTGAAGGGATCACAGAATTTTGGAAATGTGCACACAATTCACTTTTCCCCATAGCACGTCATATGCAGTTTAACTGTTTTTTGACATTAAATAAATAAATAAGAATGCAACAATTTTCATTTACATAAAATGACTCATTAGCGGTGACTATTCCTTGAAGTTCTAGGAAAAGAAATGCCAATAGCATGTACACTTAACCGTTCGAAAACTGCTGCCTGCAATAGGGCGAGTATACTCCGGCGTCCATAAACCAGCTTCGAATGCGTGCTTGGAAGATCGCTGGTACCTGGAGTCAAAAAAAGTTTCTGAGAACAGATGCATATGAAAGAATTCCAAATGTTTTCGAAAGTTTTATCTGCCAGTCGCGAATTTAGGCACGCGGCGGCACGGTGTTGTGAAGAATGTAATAAACTAATATGCGAAGAACTTTCAATATCATTCTCATAATGAGTAAGGGGAATAATGCAGTTGTGAATAATGAATATATCCAAATTAATTGTAATGAATATAAACATCTTTCCTCACATGTCATTATTTGTATGTAATCAATAAAAACAGTTTTACATAACAGGTTAATTTAGTTCGCCAAGTGAATGTCTCATTTCGATATTTAGGGTGTTGGCTTGTTATCCCAATGGTTGGAGAGTAGCAATCAATATAAAACCGTAAGAAATGTTCTTTGAAGGTATGTTCATGATATAACATTTAACATCGTGCACTATAATGAATAGGTGAATGCTGAAAACTCTATAAACTATTAGGGGTTTTAAACGCACACACGCTCACATCAGTACCAACAATTGCTTGCCCAGCTCATGTTTCTTATCAATCTAACATACGTACACTGGAAGTGTATTATCACTTAGACCTGAGAATAGTTTATCCTATAGCGTTGTAGAAACCTTGAATCACGCCCTTCAAAGGCAGAAATGCTGAGCAAGAGAAAATAATCTTTATAAAAAGTCCAATAAAAGTGAGATGTCCTAGTAATCCACCATAGACTGCAGGGTCAAACAAACGGATCTTATGACAAAAAAATCGAGATTATCTTGTTCAGATCATTGCAATTCTTTCCTATAATATTTCTATAGTGGAAAACTATAAAATGAAGATAAGGTTTTCTTGCAGACGGCTCCAAAGTTTTTAAAAATATTTTTGCAAGAAAAGCAAATGTCGCTTAATACTATAGTAAAGGTTCGATTTTCATTGATAACTCTAGATTTTCGAAAACTGCAGATGTTCAAATATTTTTTAGAACCAGTTTCACATCTTCTTAATAAAATCAAATCTTTATTTTTTAACTCTATTTCTAATTATTAAGACTTTAAATCATTTCATTATGTTCTTTTTCGCAATACTAGTAGCGTGTATTTAATTTTAAAATGTGCAAATATCACCGCAAAATTACGAATTCATTAAATTTTGAACCTTCCACGGTGTCTGGATAGGATAAATGAGAAATTCTTTTCATTCGAAGCGCTAGGGTTCAAAGCTCGCGTAAATACTTTTTAAAAAATGTTGTCGAAGAATAGAGCACAGTACTCTAAAAACAATAACAGAATGGAATTTGATTTCAAATGATGAAACAAAAAAAACAACAAAACAATATTAACCTTTAGCGCTCCTTTCTGTTAGGAATATTTGAAATGATGACTGAGAATTTTTTCAGGCAGAAGTTGCAGTATTAAAATATTACGTAACTGGTGCCAATAATAAGAAAACGTATGTGATCATATGAGAGGTACCACTACTTTAATGCGATAATTAGCGCATTAATATTCCGTTACTCTGTATTGCACATCTGCCGAGTTTATCAAAGCGGATGAGTATAGAGTCTCGTATGTTTTGGTGTGAGACTTCTCATATTCTGTGATAAATAAGACAGTTCGT
Organism: Teleogryllus oceanicus; assembly: GCA_964035755.1. NCBI lineage: Eukaryota > Metazoa > Arthropoda > Insecta > Orthoptera > Gryllidae > Teleogryllus > Teleogryllus oceanicus. The sequence goes on from CAXIVR010000005.1 coordinate 6,114,247, forward strand.
TATTCGAAATAATATTTAAAGCATATCGATTTTAACATCAAGCAATGTTTAATGGATATTGGTTTGGTTCACTTCGAAATAAGTACACAAGAAAAAAAATGTTTAAAAATATTACTGTACTAGTTTCTAAGACCGTATTTGCAGAATGTAATTCAGTGTCACACTGATATCACCTAGCCTACGGACGTTATTGGAGAATGCAGGCTTCAGAGCAAGATTCGAACGTGAAGAATCGCAATCGGAGAGAAAGAAAATAATTGTTTAATTATTATTTTTAATGTATGCCTCTAGATAAGCAACATAGCCTCTTCTTATCTTTAATTTCCGTCTGCCACGAGAAGGAAAGCTTCTTTGAGTTGATTTTTATTTTTCATTGGAAATATACAAAGCCACTATTCTAAATTTAGGATAGATGATTGCTTAATTAAACAAATAATTTTCCAAAAAATAATTTAGTTTTTCCGAAACTACCATACAGAACGAAATTAAAATTTTCAGTCCAGACAAAACATTAACAAATGTTATGAATAGGGGACGGATTTTAATGACCTAAAACATCGCCAAAAATGATCAATACAATGCTCTTAAAATGCTTTAAAAATACACTATAACCAAAGAAAAATGACGTAAAAACTTCTTATCAACACCAGTTTGGATGAACAACTCAATCTATTGGATATGTTACTGATGTAATCGAGGCTTTTTCCATTCGTTCGAGTGAACTCAGCTTGAATATTCTAGTTTGGATCGTTACCAGGAAAAATCATCTTTAGAGCTATCCCGAAGTCGGCCGGACCGGCAATGGCGCTGATATACATCACAAGATTTACATCACAACGTCTGCCAAAACAATCTCTGAGCAAACAAATCGAAGAGGGTAGTGAGTAATTCTGTGAAGAACATTTGTTGCATTTCGTAAATATTATTTTGAGGAAGTATCATTCAAATGATAAAATCGATGAAATCCTCAAAAAATGCATTAAAAATGACGTGAAAAGGTAAAAAGTTACTTACTCGTCGAAATCAACAAAAAATGCAAAATAATGACCTATACAGATGGGTCAATTCTTTTAGTCATAACATAAAATGAATTTCTATATTAAACGGCATTGTTCTAAAGCGAAAAGGGAAACAATGACATTTCATTAAAATCCGTCCTCCAGTTATGAATGATATAGGAATAAACTAGTCCTTAAAAATGCAAAATTAAATTGCATTTTAAGAAATATTTAAAAACGGTAAGTAGAGGGAATCCTCTGTTTTCATCCATGGTTCGTAGTGAAGGGAGAGGAACAAGTGGAAATCGACTCGTGAGCAAACTACACCCTTCACCCCGTTTCACGGTTCAGTAGTTCACAATGAATAACTTCCACGCGTCAGCCTGTCCGCGTAAACCATAGTCTTGAAATATGTCTAGACCACGCCATAAACCACCTGTAATGAGATAGTATTACACCCAGAAAATATTCCTGAAGGGCCTTAAAGTATAACTGGACACGTTGTAACTCCCGGGGATTGCGATTCTCAGCGGAGATAGCGAAAGTAAAAACGCGCATTAAGACCCGCTTCTGTTGAGAAATTGCTGCAGCTGAGGTCGGACGAGCGCGGATGTGTGCGATCACTGAGCAGCGTCAGATACAGGGGGCCGCGCCAGGCCGGTTTCGCCACCGCCACCGCCGCCCCTGCCGCCGCTGCCGCCGCCGCCGCCGCCGCTGCCACCGCCGCTGCCACCGCCACCGCCGCCCCTGCCGCTGCCACCGCCGAGACAACGGGACTTCCCCGCAGGGGCAGAGCCTCCCGGCAAAGGTCATTTTTTTAAAAAAAATTATTTAACAGAGTGAGCTGATTATACAACGCTCAGCTATATGGCTTTTCAGTTGTTAGGAGCGAGCATTTTCAGACGAAAATAGAATGCTGGAGCAGTACCCTATAAAACGGGCCACGGACCGCGCGCGATCTATCCTTCCTATTCCTTGTTCTATCCTCTCCCCTTACATACACACTTACACTAACATGCACTACACTACCAGATATCCCGGGAGACCGGTCGGGAGCTTAGAGCTTGTCCCCGCTGGGGCGGTGCCCCGCTAGTGGGAGAGTCCTGATTAGGGAGAAACCCCACTAGCCGACGGTAGGTCGGCGCCGGATCTTGCCATTCAGCGGGGGAAGACCGCCATATCCCGAGAAAAAACATGCAATACACTAACGGGACTAATGACCAGAGCAGTTGACGCGCCCGGAAACATGAAAAAATCAATCAAACGAAAATATGCGAAGGGGGTGGCTACGGCCACCTCCCATTAAATATATATTGAAGTAGTGCGAATGATAAAGTGGAGGAATACATATTGTTGACTTTTTATGGGAGGACTATTTATTTCATTATCTTATATCAGCCAGTTTCCGGAGGAAGATGTGGAAGGGGAAAGGTCATTCTACTCACGCACGCGCATCTTCAGTATCACATGGTTTATTTGTTTCCGATAAGTACGTGAAATCGAGGCAGTCCAGTATCCAAAACTACTTTTAAGCCTTATTAATGCGAGTGAGCCTTACTGTAGAATACAGCTAGAAATCTGAGTACTCTTCATATTCTCTTTTGGTAGTGTGGTTTTCAAAATCAGATTGATAATATTACTACTTATCGAAGTGGCAGAAACAATAGTACCTCAGAAGCAATTTTTTGGGCTAGGGGAAATCGAACATAATGGTGTTTGGTAATTATTTTACCGACAACTCTTCGAGAAGTTTACGATAAACAATAATAAGAGATATACATCCGAACATCTTAATAGAAAAGAAGATTCTTGGTTGTGGAAAAGGTCAATTTTAGCACCTAGAAATGACCATATATGTGCAATTTGTAATAAGTGACGGCCACGTGTTGTTAAAATGTGAAATTAAGGCAGTCCACGATCCAAAAGAACTTTTAAGCGTTTTAGTGCAGTATAGGATACAGCCAGAAATCGAAGTACCCTTCATGTTAAATAGAAACGTAAACCAACTAAAATATTGTTTTATAATCCCGTTTGAGAGTCCCTGCATTACAACGAAATATATCTAAGCGAAGTTGTTATTCTTAGAGCTGTGCCAAAAAAAGTTTTTATTTTTATCCTGTCTTATGGTTACAAAATGGAATCCTACAATACTGAACTGGAAGAGAATTGCTCTGAGAACATGGTATGATCAACACTCCAAAGATAGTATTGGGCAATAAGAAATAGATATAAAAATAAGCGTCATAACAAGAAATATTAGGTAATGTGGCGACTAGAAGACATCTTTTCTCGCATTATTTGTAACGGCTATGCAATTTTACGAACATTGTAAAAGCGTTTCCGACCTGCAACAGTATTTTCTCCGGTTTGAGATTCGAACTTCGGTCCATGAAGTTGCCTCGCCATGGGCAGTACCGCTTTACCAGCCAGTTGCGCGGGCGTCCTCACGTTTGGAAATGCATAAGAAATTAATGGTCTGTTATATTATTTCTAACCAATGCAATTTTTCGAAAACAAAAGACTTGAACGAAATTGAGACCATTTAAAATGTTCTTACTATATCAGAAGAAACAATTAAAGAAAATATTTGAAGCCGTTTTTGAGAAAATGGTTTGTTACATAAATTGCATTCAATTCAAGCTGAAATTACACAACAATTACTCGTTTTCAAAGAAATTCAATATGATCGTGTATAAAAGTACAATGTTTTAGAACATTTTATTCAGGAAAAATATCTTATCTACAATATTGTACTTTTGCAATGTTAATTTTTTTCAATTTTCGAAAACTGCAGAGTTCGCCGAAAAAAAGACCAGCATTCATATTTTTACCAACATTTGATACATATGAGAAGAATTTTTAAAAAAATTGGAGACTTTTTGAGAAAATATTTGCTTATAAATTGCCTATATTTGAGGTGAACTTGCGCGAAAACTTCTCATATTTTCGAAAATTTGTAAGCGAACTGGATAAGTCTTTAAACAACAGATTTCATTAAAAAAATACCTATATCTCCAAATATTGAAGTAGTAGTAAGACGCTGACTAAATTTTGAAGTTTTGGAATTTCAAAAAACTCTGGTATATCAAGGACAACGAGATCCAAGATTTTTTAAGTGTCCTTTACGCTCCCCGACGACGAAGTTTAAGGAAATATTTGGAGTCAATTTTGAGAAAACCCTCAACAATTAAAATACTTGTTTTTAACTCTCAGATTCTCCAGTTTGTTTAGATCGATCTGGGAATATCAATTTTCGATAAAATAGCCTATACGGTTTAAGGGCTGGTGTTAACCACAGAGGGACAAAAGTTCAGACATGTTTTGGCGTCAATTGATGTTTCGTCATGAAGGATAAACTAAATATGGATTCTGACAACAAAAAGTTCGAGAGTAAGCAAATTACTGCAATGAAGGAACAAGACCGATCCACTATTTTGATACCAGGGCCCCACAATGAGTTTTTCGGTCGAAAACTGGACAATTCTTGCCGCAGCATTACAAGGCTTCTTTACTTCGTAAGCAGAAAGGCAAGAAAATAAAAACCGGCGAACGTAGCATAAAATATCCTGACGGGAAAATTTGATATTTATCATTGATAGGTGAGATTGTTTGCAGTTCGAATCAATCCTTTTTAACCTTTGGACACAGCATATAGGTGAAATAGTAATATATAAAATTTTATTTCAAACTTCAGAACTTTAAAATAAATAGAAATTCTCAATACAATGCTGTCCCTTGGCCCCTTCATTCCCGGGTGTAGAAATTTGCGTGAAAAAGTATAAATAGAAACAATAATAAAATAAATTTCTGAAAAGGGCAGAGTAATTTACAGCGTTTCACCACCATGCTTGGGTTTTTCTAACGTGGCAGCTGATAGTATTATCTTCAAGATGGAATATGGCACGGCTTTTCGCGTCTTTCTCGGTCGATCTGCAGCATTGCTTTATACGGTCGCGATGATGCGACATCTTGCGGCAGAACGGAGAAAGACGCAAAAAGTCGTGCCATATTCCATCTTGGAGATAATACCCTCAGCTGCCACGTTAGAAAAAACGAAGTATAGGTGTGCCTCGAAACTACCGAGAAACTTCAGATCTAGAGTTTTCTTTTCAGAGAAGGATTTGGCTAAAAATTGAGCCAGTCGTTTCGTAGAGAGGAACCGAATTAGCTCTTTAAGCGACTTAAAATCTCTGCAGGAGACTTAAAATCTCCAGGAACGTATCCTCCCTCCATAAATATTGTTCGTGAATTCTCTTCACACATTTTGAAAGGATTTGGTCCCCCCCACCAGTAGATTGAGGCGTGTTGAACATTTTCCCCGGATGGAGGTTCAGAAGGAGTGTTTAGCAAGGATAGACGAACACATGGTGTCTTTGAATACAAATACCGTAGTGGAATGTTACCGAAAGGATTTCTCGAAAGCGGACAAGCATAAAAATTAAGAAACAAAATAAGCTATCATGTCGCGTACTTTCAATTCAATGCATGCAGAAGTAGAAAAAACATACACAATACAATAAGCTCACTTATACTATTTAAAAGTTGCTCTCCATAATCAGTTTCTATTTTTAATATGTAGTATTGTAGTACGAAAAACTTGTAGATTCATAGATGATTAATGCAACATAGCATGTGTACCGGCAAGGGAGAGGTGGCTCAGTGCATCATCTGATGTCACTGCAGTGCCTCTGACCCGGAGGTCCTATTTTCGAGGCTCGACGGTGGCAGGATTTTCGACTCCTGCTTGTCAGCTACGTCGAATTCAGTCGCTGTCTGGAGGAGAATTCTAGCAACCGGCTGTTCTGATCGGTAGTTTTCCGTGGTTTCTCCGATCAACACCAGGCGCAGTACCCTAACAAACGGACCGCGCGCGATCTTTCCTTCCTCTCCTTGTCCTATCCTCTCCCTTACACACACTTACACTAACATGCACTACCACACATGCCGGGAGACTGGTCGGGGCTTAATGCTTGTCCCGGCTGGTGCGGTGTCCCGCTGGTGGGAGAATACCTGGTTGTGGAAAAGTCCGCTAGTCGACGATAGGTCGCCGCCGGATCTCGCCATCCAGCGAGGGAAGATTACCCCCACCTCCCAATGAAAATACACACACTACACTTACGGAGTAATGATATCGTAGTTCAAGCGCCCAGAGTCACTAACAATCAAAAGACGAAATTTTTCACAATTACATATTTACAATAAAAGCAGTATACTAGTTTGTTGTTTAGTGGCAGAACGCCTTTTACTCCGCCTAACCCTGCAGTAGTCGTGCGTAGACTCTGTCTGCATGAAATTATGTCTTTTCCTTCAGATATCTTTGCCCTTAGAATGACGTAACTTTAGTACCTTCGTACAAACGGTAGTTTTGAACAATTCTTTCGTTTCACCTCGATCATTGGTCAGTGCTATCGGAGTTCTCAGCAATTGCGGATTCTCAGTCCGATTCGACTACTGGTGTTACCGCGTTTGTTCAAAAATGTTTATAAAAGGGAAATAATTGAAATGCGTGTAAAGTAAAAGAAATATGTAAGCTGATAAGTGGGATGTGTCATTTTAGTTTACTTTCGAACCCCGTTCGATTTGTTAAAAATGTTAAAAAATCCAAAAAATATTATGAACACTTCTGCAGAAATCTAAGTGAAAAAAATGATTTTCCTTTGTTATTAATTTTTAATTAAAATAGGTTTAACATGCCAGCGCTCATTCTATACAGCTTGTTTTCATTTCAAGGTTTATTTGATTATCCATTTAGCTTTTATATGCGGACTCCCAGTCTCTTGTGACTACTGATGTTTCAAGACATTTTGGTACTGAAACTCCGACTGAATGACAGTAGCCCCCTTTCTTTTCAGCTCGTGACCTTAAAACCTTAAAAAGACATTGTTTTATTCGAAGTATAAAAGCTGGAACTTCATTTAAATTGCATATCGCATGTCAAAATAATGTATTTACATGTCGAATAAAAGATTCACTATCACTTCTCCCGGACTGGTGGGAATGACACACTGATAGGATTCGTCGATGTCTGGGATGTTCTAGAGTCCGAGAGCTTATCAATACTTGTCACATAGTTAGGTCGAAATCTGCCGCTGTCTCAAGACAGCGAGTGGTTGTTCCGGTGGCTAGTTTTCTGAGAGGAAGTGAGCATTTCGTGTATCTGGGCTTGTCAATTAATTAAATCATAAGTCCCGTTAGTGTAGTGAATGTTACAAGCAGGCAGGTTGTGGTGGTTCTCCCTGTTGGCACATGAACTGCGCGGTCCAACACTTCGACAAGCAGGGATTTTCCCTGACGTTAGCCCCCTCTGAGCGGCACAGCCCCAGTCCGGATAAGCTCAGAGCTCCTGGCTATTCTCCCGAGCGTCTGCGCCCAAATCCACGAGCTCCGGCGCTCCGCTCGCAGCGCTGGCAACACTGCCCTCCGCCCCCGCCCCCCTGCCGCGCGCCTTTTTGTGGCTGCTCCTCGAAAAAAGTCCAACACACGTCGGTTTTATTCTATATAAGGCGTTCCATATAGAATCATTAATCTCTATTCTTCCGCCGCTTGCACCCGGCCCCATTCACTCCTCTCCGCCCTGGCTTCAGCCGCAGCGATCTCACCACAGCCGCTGCCGCTCCCACCGCCCCCCCAACCACCGCCACTCCCCCCCCAGCCTCCGAATCGGCCTTCAAAACAGCTCCCACCTTTTTACCACCCCACCCCCCCCCCAACCCCCTCCGCCTCCGCCTGCAAACCGACGCGCCACTGCTTCCTACCAGCAAATAGCCCTCAACAACCGCTTCCACCTCACCCCCTTCCTACGACCACCTCCGCCTCCGCCTCCGCCTCCAACTCTGCCTCCTGCACAACCACCACTTCCGCTTCCTATGATCATATCCGCATCCACATCCGCCCCGCCTCCACCTCGCCCCCGCCTTCAAAACGCCCCGCCCTGCCTTACCCCCCAATTCCCCCACGGCACCGCCTCCACCGCCCCCCCTACAAGTACGTGCGCCACCGCCACCCCCGCCAGACACCACGCCGGGCACAGCATCCACTTCCTAATCTGCATCCGCCTTCTTACCCCCGCCCTACTTCTTACATCGCTGCCCCCCACTTTCCCTCCACCCCCCCCCACCCCCAACCCCCATCCCCCCCCGCATCCGCGATCGCCAACGAAAAGCGCTCTCGCCTCCACTTTGTACAGCACGTCGGCCTCCATCACTCCCACCATACAGCCTTTGCAAACGCCTTCGACCCAGCTTCCTTCCCGTCTTCAACCACCCCCCCCACCACCGACCAATCGCCGTCCAGTAACGCCTTCACAACCGCGAACGTCATCGACAACGCCCTTGCCTCCATCTCCACCTACCACATGCTTCTCCTGCTCTAGGCAATGATTTTCACAACAGCGTCGTCACCATCTCTCACTCTACCACCACATTCCACATCGTCATCCACCTCCATAACTGCAAACACCTCCGGCACCCTCAACGCATTATTCAGGAAGATCGAATTCAGTCGCTGTCTGGAGGAGAATTCTAGAGGCCGGCTGCTCTGATCGGTAGTTTTCAGAGGTTTCTCCGATCAACACCAGGCGAATGCTGGAGCAGTACCCTACCAAACGGCCCACGGACCGCGCGCGATCTTTCCTTCCTCTTGCTTGTCCTATCCTCTCCCCTTACACACACACACTTACACTAACATGCACTACACTACCACATATTCCGGGAGGTCGGTCGGGAGCTTAGAGCTTGTCCCGGCTGGCGGTGCCCGCTGGTGGGAGAGTCCTGGTTAGGGGGAAACCCCACTAGCCGACGGTAGGTCGGCGCCGGATCTCACCATCCAGCGGGGAAAGATCACCGCGCATATCCCGAGAAAAACATGCACTACACTAACGGGACTAATGAACAACGCAGTTGACGTTCCCGGAAACACGAAAAAATCAAATCAAATGAAATTTCAACGCATCATACTAAGCATTTTCCAATTCCTTAAACTCCACTTCTAGCCACGCTCAACGCCTAATACTACGACTATTCCACCGCTTCAACATACTACATGCATATCCTCCACAATCTCTTCCAATGTTTTCACCACTGCGTCCTCCTGTACCTCCGTGCTTGCATCCATCCCGTTTCCATCCCGGCATCCATCTTTCATATCGTCCACCGTTCCATAACTGCAACCAGCTCCAGATCCCTGAACGGCTTCTACTACGCCTTTTCCACCGACTCCAACTACATGCTCTTCCACCACCCTCACATCCAATATATTCACCTTTCCGTGGCCTTCCCCTTTCCCCCCCCCCGTCCACCACCTCCATAAAGCAACCACCAACCCAATACCGCTTCCGTCACCGCTACACGCTCTTCCTCCCCCGTCACTTCCAATTTTTCACCTTTGCGTCCGCCAGTGCCTCCGTCGCTGCCTCCATTTCCGTCCCAGCTTCCACCTTCCACACTGTCCACCACCTCCATAACTGCAGCTCCCTCACTTCCAGTTCCCTCATCGCTTGCCAGTACGGCTTTTCTTCTGCTTCCGTAACTGCCTCCACCTACTACATGTCCTCGATCCAAACGTTTAATATATTCACCATCGTGTCAACCTGTCGGCCATTGCCTCTATTTCTGTCCCAGCCTCCTCCATCTGCTTCGTCCACCACCTCCATAACAGCAACCACCTCCAGCTCCTTCAATGCATTATATTTCGCCTTTCTTCACCTCTGTCACCGCCTCCATCTATTACATGTTCTTCCCTCACCGCCACTATCAATTTTTCCCCACCGAGTCCATCTGTTTCTCCGTCTCTGCGTCCATTTTCGTTCCAGCCTTCACTATCCACACCGTGCACCACCTATGTAACCATCTTCGACTCCCTCAACGCCTTTTACTACGCCTTTTCCACCGTCCGTCGTGTCACGCCTCCACCTACTACATGCTCTTCCACCACCCTCACGTCCAATATATTGAACATCGCGTCCACCTTCGTCTCGGCCATTGCCTCTATTTCTGTCCCAGCCTCCTCCATCTACATCGTCCACCCCCTCCATATCTGCAACCACCTCTACACCCTCAACACCTATTACTATGCCTTTTCCGCCGCCTCTGAAAACTTTCGTTATATAATTTGTTTTATTTTCAACACAAAATTACGTGAAAACCACTGGTTTTTTAAAAAAAATTGTACATGGTAATTTTTAAGGAACTGACTTTTCGAACTGATTTTGTTTAAGATATAAATCTCCATATTCTATTTTATAGTTTTTGTGTGTCACCTCTCCATTTTTTCGAAAATAGGAGAGTCCGTTTAAGATGGGACTAGCACAATAGTTTTTACTGTCGTCTAACACATACGGGGAGATAATGTGAAGAAAAAAGTGTGTAGCGAATTTTGAAAAAATATACTTTTCTAAAAATTGCAATTATATATCAATCACAAATTACCCTCAACTAACCGGTTATTAAAAAAAAGTACGTTACTTTCCTAAAGTGCTGAGTTTTTAAAATATGTTGTTTAAAGTAAAATTCTCTACCAATAATTTTGTAGTTTTGAAATATAAACATTTTGCAATTTGCTAAGATGTAGATAGTTTCTCGCCAATAGGACTAGTAAGATGTTTTTACCGTTCTTTGATACATGCGAGGAGAAAATTTAAAAGAAACTAGATGTGCTACAGAATGGCACAGACTTTCTCTTAGTAAAGTTTTCGAAGATCCTTAGTGTGAACTGGTTCAACGGTCGTACCCCAACCTCTTGCCAGCTGTCATCTATCGTCGCCCAAAGAACATTTTCTTGACATTTTCACAACTTTTCGGTTTCCTAATAAGAAAACCGAAATATTACTTCAAGAATATTAAAGAAAAGTGAAACCACACACATTAGACATTTCCATTGAAAATTTTCAAGCCGTTTTTAAGAAAATGGCGATTAAGCATTACTGTAAATGCGAAAGTTGAAGCTCTTTCTTACTTACTCTCTTACGGAAACTCAGGAATCTATCGAGTTTTCGAAAAACTTAATTTGAAGTCATTTGATGCTCGGCCAATCACAAATGTAACAATGCATACAATTTGAATTTGTATTTTTTGAAAAAAAACAAAAAACAATAGAGCAATATGGCGGTTATGTCATCGTGTAGGGTACATATGGCACTAAACCTACCAAAAATTTTAAAAGAAAAAAGTTGGAGCGGATTTTGTAAAAGCTTGTTTTTATTATTTTTAAAATTGCAAACTCACTATTGCACGAAAACTACTAACATTTTGAAAAAGTCTACATGATCTTAATTAAAGAACTATTTATGCACAGCAACTTTCATTTGATGCAAAAAGCTGTCTTAAATTTTATAGTAGTAGGAAGACGGTGAAAAAACGTCAAACTATTGCAATTTTCGAAAATTCAGAGTTAACGGTGAAAATCGGACCAATGCCACCTTCGTAAGTGTATTTTACTCCATTCTTACAAGAAATTTAAAGAAAACATTTGGAGCAGTTTTCGAGAAAATTTTGAAAATGTTCGTGGGGTTTCGTGTGAAGTATCCCCAAATTTTAAAGAATGTGTTTCAAAATCTCAAAGCTTCAACTAGAGCCAGATAAAGAGGGAATTCTTCAATTTGAAAAAGATGGTACGAATGGTTTAGGTGGTAGGAGTGTTCACAGGCGGACTCACAGACGCACAGGTATACGGACAGACGTTTTGCTTCCAATTAGTTTTTCGACATCAAAGACCCACAAATCAGCAATTCTGGCTATACCACGTGTTAGAGGATTTTTTCTCTTATTTTGCAACCAGTTTTATGCAAGATTTCGTCACCAGAGCTCGGCAATGAATTTTTTCGCGCAACATTACATAACTTTCTCTATACTACGTATATATGTAAGTATACCGGAAAGTAAAAATTGGTGCAGTTTTTGTGAAAGTGTTTGTTCATAATAATTAAAAATTCCCTGCATTCCATGCCATTCTTTTACAATTAAGAATTTAAACGAAAATGAATCCCCCACTATTCTCTTAAGTGTCCCTTACATTATCCAAGGACAAAGGTTAGTCAGAAAATATAGTGTGATTTTTGAGAAAATTTTGAACATGTTGAGGCGTCATGTAAAGTACCCTCAAAAATAAAAATAGCTGTTTCCATTTCTCACAACCTCCAGCTCGTTCAGATCGATCGAGGAATATCAATAATTTGGACAAAATCAACTGAACGGTTTAGGCACTAGCGTTCATCATCGACGGACATACAGACGTCGCGCCGACAATCGATTGTTGGGTGTGAAGGAAACAAAAAGGATTTTGACTACACAACGTGTGAGAAAGTAATTTACTATGTATAAAAACGTGATTATTCCACTTTTTTTGTTACTGGGGTCCAACAACAAGAGTTTTTATGTCGAAAATTCGCCGTTTCCCGACACGTTTACCATATTTGCTCTTCTTGCGAAGTAAGGGCTATAAAGTAAAAACATTAGCTTTTAAATTCCTTTAAATAAAACTAACATCCAGAGTGATCATCGAACATGACAAATGATATTTAGAATGATACAATTCAAATATACTTTCGAAGCAACGTTGAGAAATTTACGCATTTGAAATGACATTTGCATCGTTTGGCCCTAGCTAATCGAGTTTGCGTTCATTTCATACTTTGCTGTAAGCTGACCTCGGTCGCGAGCAGTTAATTCCCTTCCGAAATAACGGATTGGTGTTACTACCTTGAATTCAATGTACCATTCCGTAGCTATATAACCGTCTACTAGAAACTGGAATGATTATTGAGAAACGATATGTAGTTCACTAAACTCACCACACTCCATCCCTCGCAGTCATCGCCTTCCAGCTGAGTAAGAGTCGGCTTTGCTTCTCGAGCACTCCCGTTTCTCGGCGAGGTCGTGGTGTCGCCAACGCACCTGTATTTTCAGGTTGAATCCCTATGCAACTCTCCCATAAAGTATTTGCAGTCTCTCAGCAGTGACCAAAAACGAGTTCGAGTCTTTACTCACTCAATGCATCAAGCATCAAGACGGAATAGGAACAAGAGGATGCGAAAATAAAAAAGAAGCTGTCGGAAACATAATTTGAATTAATTTCCATCCATTATGAGATGAAGTTCTCAGTATTAATTTAATGACATGAGTAATATACTTGGCCTATCCTAATTAATTTTGATCTTCCTCTGGAGATATCTACAGAGTAGCAAAATTAGTAAATTTCAAACATAACTTACCTTCTGACAAGCTTTTAAAGAATGATTTTCTTCGTTTCCCTCTTAACTGATTGACTGAACATACAACGAACTTTCCTTCATCACGTTTGATGGTACAATGGACAGTTTTTCTCTTTGTTCCAGCGAATTTCCATTAACACAATACGAAAATTTGTGATTGTGTAAACTCACTGGTGCGTAGAGATTCTGCATTGGTAGCCCGAGAAGTGCCCTCTATCCGAATTACGCTGAAGCAAAGCCAGTAGTTTGCGGCGCAAATTCAAATTCTTGCGGTGTCGTGTTGCATTGACGAGCGGTTTCAATGTAAAGTGCCGCCAAAAATCAAAATATCGGTTTCAAATTCAAGGGACCGCGACATCAGATAGATCGTTTGGGGAAAATTAATTTTGGTGAAAATCCTACTTATGGTTCAGCTGCAAGCTTTGTTCACAAGCAGACACACGTACGGACAGACGTTTTGACGTCAGTAGATTTTCGGTATCAAGGAACCATCAAACGTGAATTCTGACTGTCCAAACCTGGAGCGGTAGCTCAGTGCATCAACTGATGTCACTGCAGCGCCTTTGACCGGGAGCTCGTAGGTTCGAGTCCTGATGGTGGCAGGATTTTCGACACTAGCTTTTCAGCTAGGTCGAATTCAGTCGTTGTCTGGAAGAGAAATTTAGGGGCAGGCGGCTCAGATCGGTAATTTTCCGTGGTTTCTCCGATCAAAACTAGGCGAATGCCGGAGCAGTACCCTAACAAACGGACCACGCGCGATCTGTCCTTCCTCTTCCTTGTCCTATCCTCTCCCCTTACACACACACTTACACTAACATGCACTATACTACTACATATTCCGGGAGCCCGGTCGGGAACTTAGAGCTTGTCCCAGCTGGGGCAGTGCCCCGCTGATGGGAGAGCCCTGGTTAAGGGGAGACCTCGCTAGCCGAAGGTAGGTCGGCGCCGGATCTCGCCATCCAGCGGCGGAAGATCACCGCCATATCCCGAGAGCAAAACATGCACTAAACTTACAGGACTAATGACCAAAGCATTTGACGCGCGCGGAAACACGAAAGAATCAATCAACTAACTGCACAACGTTTTAGAGGAAGTTATTTACTACATATAGGAACAAGATGTGGGGGAGACCAGGGCTAGTTTGTGAAAAGCATTTACAGACCGGTCCGATATGGTCCGAACGCAACTCATAATAGTTCTCTTACATGTTTCAATCACTTGTTTCAGAGTGTTCTGCGCGTTGCTGCTGGAACCGTCACTTGTTTTGCTTGTTTTCGGACGTTTTGTGTTTTCCATGTTGTGAAGTACAAATATATCGTGTGGTTGAACTCAACCTTAGGAATAGTAAATCTGAGGTTAGTTGAATCACTTAGCTTCATTGAAAAACTTCCTTTTTAAGCTTCAATTCTATGAATACTAAATTATTTGGTTTACATGTATAACAACATAAACGGAAATAAAGAAAGTAACTTATATTAATGACTCTCGAGGCTAGTGGAGACAGGTTCTAAAGATCACCACAATACTTTTAATTGTAGTTATAACTCCACTATACACCACTCTAAAAATTTATCTTCGTGTTTCTAAAGATATTAGTTGGAGTCGAAACACAAGTTTCAATTTACACATTGTAGATACGCTTTTTAACAATTTAGCCATTATTTTCGAATAATATGGTTTCAGTGTAAATTGTATTTGGACTCTACATTCCAAATCATGAGTAAAATTGTTAAAGATCACTTAATTCACAATGGTGCAATAGGCTGTTTTGGGGGCTGCAAATCCTAGTGGATGGATTGAAGTGTCCGTCTTTTTATTATTTACGAAAGATTTTCTAAAGAATATGAGATGCTCAAAATAAACTCCAGTTTTAGGACTGATGGATAAACTGCTGGAATATTTGTAGATCTTTCGAATTCCTTTGACATCAATGAACATAACATTTTGCTTTCAAAATTTCCTTCATAGAGTTTCGTGGTATTACCCCACCTTGGTAACTTAAACATTGAGTAAAAATAAAGTGCTGGTTCAAAAGAATATTATTTACTCATCTTTCCAATTTTCTGCCAATTGAAAATTGGGTTTCGCAGGAATCGGCCTTCGAGTCTAGCCTCTTCCTTTTATACGTAAATGAGATGCCCTCTTCTATGAGAAACGGAATAAGTTCTATTTGCTGATGACACGAATGTTCTTTGCAAAAAATAAACAATAAGTAGTTCGATTTCACATTAATTTCGTAATATCAAATCAATCCTAAACTAAGAAAAACTGTTTCAATGCAGTTTTGCTTTTCGGCAATCGTATTACCCAATGAAAATGAATTAGCATTTGGCTGATGTTAAGGTAACAAAATGCCGGTGTCTCTCAATTCTGTCAAATCTCAATTGAGATGAGAATCTCAAAAGATTGTCAAATCTCAATTGAAATGTCAATCTAAATTAATTGAAAGCTAAATTAAATTTTGTTGGTTTGTTTAAAATAGTAAAATAGTAAAATTTAAATTGTAAGTGTTTTGTCACATAACCTATATGCTCATATTCACCTTCATCCTCATCATCTTAACGTTAATTAAAAGTGATAAGCTTAAGATTTAATTGTTTCATTGAACACGCAATCCCGAATCCACCCGCTCCCAGTGGTCGCGGAAGATAGCAATCGCAAGCAACTACGTCTGTACTACATCGCAGGATATACTACAAACCAAATGCATCCATGTGGTTGCTAAAAGTCTGTCTTCATTCAGCTTCGAATCTTAGCTATTTATTTACGAATATTTACCTATTTATTTACGAAACTGTAATTTTTGTTAAAACAGACTTACATGAGGGTAGGAATATGTTTTCATAGATGACATTTGTAAATACAACACACGTCGTATAAACCATAGTTATTAGAATGGAATATCAACAGCTCACAACAAGAAATCACATGTACGTTCCTGATAACACATTGCCAGATGACACTCAAGAATAAGATCGATACACACAAGTTTAATTGCCTGGTAAAATATTTTATGCTGCATAACGGTTTTATATAATTGGACTACTGACAATGAAAAAGAAAAATAATATTTTTTAACAATGATGTAATGCCGTATTATAACATTTGTTCTGTATAATTTTAAAAATGACTAAATACTTGTATGCCTGTCACAAATAATGTAGTTCGTCTACTGGGTTAATGACCTCCATTTCGATTAGGTTTTCGTCCGGTTTCTCATATCCATTGAGTAAATTCTGGGATGCTCCTTGTTTTTCTTCTGGACATAAATGAAAGTTCTTGCAAGACTGTCCAACAAGCAACTAAAGCATGAACATTTCGTGTTCCCTGTAGTTGGTCTAAAATATAGTTAGTATTTTGAAATATACACATATCAACCCGTTGTGTTATTCATATTTAAACGTCTGCTAAATTAAATCTTCTAATTTTATTTGTAATTGTAACTTTACACCCTTTTGGAAATATAGCAAACTCAATTACATTATGAAGTAAGATTGCATTGAGACTTATCTTGAAAAGTCACTCTTGAGATTAAACACACTCCAACTAGCCAACAATACAAAAAAATATAACTTGTTGGTATTTTAATCAATTATGTAGTACGTTTCTTCAACTCCAAGATTATTCAACAGAATCAATTTCCACAAAATAATTGGATATCGGGGGTCCAAAAGAAGAATGTTAATCAAGCAAGCACACGTATTCGTATCACGAAAAACATGGCCCGCGGTGTTGGAGTTCTAGTTTCCTTGTTCACTGGGGCTAATTTCACATTTTCGTAATGGGGATCGCGGCAGCAGCGTCATGTTCTCTCTCGTTATCACATTTCCCCTGCGTTAAGTCCAATTAAAACCAGTTCGCTCTCGTGGCGCTGGTGAGCAGGGCATTCGGGCGGGGGGGGGCTGTGGGGGGGGCTGTGGGGGGGGCTGTGGGGGGGGGCACTTATCGATGCCGCCTCGAGCGCACTCACGTCCACTTCCCTAAGCAGCCTGCCCTCCGATCAGCCCAGTGGGCGATTGCCCTGGCAGGTTGTAAACTCGTCGAGTATCGCAGAGATCGAATCGATCCGCAATTCGTATACATCGCCAGCCAGATGCAGATAAGGCCTCGGAATTGTCACTTCAGGGAGTGCAGTTGGTGGTTATGGATAGTTTTCACGAGAGATTTACATCGTTCCGATATCGTCACTAAAAGAAATTTGTACAAATTGATACAAATCTTTTCAAAAAGCGTGTAAGAAAATTAATATCAATTATTTCATAGAGAAATTCAAAGTGAGGCTGATTGAAAGTAAACGGACCACCCTCAATCTCCGAATAGAAGAGAGCCTGCGTTCTTTCAACTACATTCACAATGTACTGACTCTAACCCGGCAGTGGGAACGTTGAATCTATCAAACCAGTGATTGATCGATTGATTGATTTTTTCGTGTTTCCGGGCGCGTCAACTGCTTCGGTCATTTGTCCCGTTAGTGTAGTGCATGTTTTTATTGGGAGATGGCGGTGATTTTCCCCTTGCTGGATGGCGAGATCCGGCAACGACCTACCATCGGCTAGTGGGGTTTCCCCCTAACCAGGACTCTCCCACCAGCGGGGCACCGTCCCAGCCGGGACAAGCTCTAAGCTCCCGACCGGTCTCCCGGAATATGTGGTAGTATAGTGTATGTTAATGTAAGTGTGTGTGTAAGGGGAGAGGATAGGACAAGGAAGGGGAAGGACAGATCGCGCGCGGTCCGTGGCCCGTTTGGTAGGGTACTGCTCCGGCACTCGCCTGGTGTTGATCGGAGAAACCACGGAAAATCAAACCCAGTGACATCTTTGAAGCGGTATATTAAGTAAATTAGTTCTTAACATATTCGTCAGTCTACCTTCAAATTTAATCTTCCTGAACAGATGAGGACCGTTAGTTTGAGTTTATTACAAAAACGTGGTGTGCTTTTCCCGCTCAAAATTGTTGAAGGGTCCATCTGATCCAAGGTTCTTGTTTACGTGACTTTTTTACAACATGGCCGACTCATCTAAGAGTTATTGTAATGCATTAAATCAAAAAGTTGTATAATCACTGAACAAGTTTAAGGAAATGATTATTGTTTACTACATGATGATGAAGTTATTGATCCATCATTTGAACTCGACAGTTTGCACTGTTTTGATTCTGAACTACAAATTAAAGAACCGGAGAATCAGGAAATGAAACCTAAATCTTTTGTAAGTAATATATTTATTTATTTTCAGTCTAATTTTCGTAAACAAAGTCGATATATTAGGGTTAAAAAAATTCAATTATTTTAAATTTGTGTAGGCCACAAAACACTTCCGGAAAGGTTAAAAAAAGACGAAAAAGTTATGGTAAAATATGCTTCCACAAAACATATTATAAAACATTATTTGAAACATCACTGTAAAATATGCTACCATTACGTTTAAGGCATGAAGACATATTTTAATATTGCACTTATTAACTTAATGTTACATTTTTCTTTTCTTTGTTTGATCTTCTTTCATTTTCAATTTTACTTTTTGTTCACTAGTCTGAGATATGTTTAAAAATTTGAGATTCGTTTTGAGGTTTATATTGAATCTATAATTTATTTGCATCTTGTACTTCATAATAAAATATTTGTGTAATGAATTAGTGCTTTATATAGCCTCTAATAACTAGCGGATCTATTTGACCCAACGTTCCCACTGACGTAAGGATTTTTCACGTTCCCACTGGCGGGTTAAAGAATAATTCACGTAAGTAATATTAGTTTGGAGGTGCTCGATTCCATCATTGATATTAAGCTGTGCTAATGTCTTTGTGTTTTCCAACAAACGTCTGAAAGACACGAAGGCTGAACAATGAAAAATTAAACATTTAATATAGTGGTTGTGTGAAAGTAGTGGAGCTACAAGGGCACGTATGTTCTGGCATTAGTAGGGTTAACGTAAAATTGTAATACCGCAATTTCTGCCCATATTAATACATCTGAACCGTCACTTGTAAAACTCATTATCAATTGTAGCGCATTAGTTCGGAAAATTTAATTAATGTAAAAGTAAGTTCATCAACACAAATTGGTAAATCCAAAACTCCGTTCCATACATCCAGAATGAGAAGTTATTCTTAGAATTTCTGTTTCGTTTCGTATTCTTAGAATTTCGAATTCGTAGAATTTCTGTTTCGTATTCTTAGAATTTCGTTTCGCGCATTAGTTCGGAAAATTTAATTAATGTAAAAGTAAGTTCATCAACACAAATTGGTAAATCCAAAACTCCGTTCCATACATCCAGAATGAGAAGTTATTCTTAGAATTTCGTTTCTGCTGCATAACTGTTTCTATACAATTAGAGACTATACTGAGCATAACAAGAAAAGTAACATTAATTTTAACAATGATACATAATGCATTATTTACCATTTGGACTGTATAAATGAGTATAAACAACCTGTAACAACTATTGTACTACAGCTTCCGGGTCAATGACCCCCATCTCGATCAGGTTTTTCGTCCAGTTTCCTGATCCATTGAGCAAATGCTGAGATGGCCCTTGTTTTGCTTCTGGACATAAATGTAACTTCATTTTCTGTGCACGTCTTCTAGAATTCAGTGGGAAATACAATTATTCAAATTATCGTTTCCATGTTGTCGCGGCAGGAAGTAATAAGAGCCAAAATTTATTGCTTATTTATCTTTGACAATAGATTTTATTACATGGGAGTTTTTGTTTTTTCTCCTTTCAAAATTCAAAATTTATTGCTTATTTATCTTTGAAAATAGATTTTATTACATGGGAGTTTTTGTTTTTTTCTCCTTTCAAAATTTCAAAATTCAAAATTTATTGCTTGTTTATCCTTGAACATAGATTTTATTGCATGGGAGTTTTTTTTTTTTTTCTCCCTTTCAAAAATTCAAAATTTAAGTAGTATATGAGTAAGTGTAGGGATCACAGAATTTTGAAAATGTGCACACAATTCACTTTTCCCCATAGCACGTCATACGCAGTTTTTAACTGTTTTTCTGACGTAAAATAAATAAATAAATAAATGAATTACAAACTGCCGATGCGGCGTTCCCATTATTCCAACGTTATAACCGCTAAAAGATTCTGGCAAAAGAAGTGCGGGAAATTGAAATTTGCCAGTTCGAAAATTTGCAAATTACTGAACTACTCATACGCGTGTTTTGTTCTATCCGTGAAAAGAAATTTTCAAAAAATGGAGCAATTATAGAGAAAATTTTAACTTTCTTGTTGAAACTTAATGCCAAGTACCTTTCGAAAATTATAACACCCATTTCAAATTCAAGGGCTGCGACATCAGCCAGATCGATTGGGGAATGTACATTTTGATGAAAGTTATGCCTACGGTTTAGCTGCTAGCTTTATGCTTAAACGGATGCATGGCCTGCCAGAAGGACAGATGTTTTGCCGCAAATCAATTTTTCCCTATCAAAAATCCACATATTGTAGATGCTGACTATACAACATTTTGAAGGAAGTAATTTACAACTTCAAAGTTTCACAAGATTTTTATATTATTTGTACTTCACAATTCCAGTTTTTCCTGTAGAAAAATCGCCGTTATTTGCTGCAGTATTACAATAATTCCTCTACATTGCGTAAGCAGCATATCAGAAAGTAAAAAAAGAATATTCCGCTCCATTTCCTGATAGGTCATCCCGCTTACGTATACGTTCATTGTTTGGAAATGACCCTCATACGTCCATCTTCCATCTTTGTTCATTGACATGTTCCTAACCGTTCAGAAGCCGTGAAGTATCCAACACAAATTGGTCGTTGGGTAACTTTGCCTTGCGAATTGACTTCTTGTGAGTGAGTGTGGTTTGTCCACAGGGTTCTGACGAAGTGTTTTTGTGTGTTGCAGGTGCACGGGGCAGCCGTCTTCTCTTCTGGTGGAAACGGGGCTCAATAAAAATTTTTCCCCAATCCTGTCACAAACACCGATGTCTTCCTGTCTTTTCCTTCTGGTCTCTCCACATGTGTGGCAGCTTGTCGCTCAAAAACGCCGTAGTCGCAACATTTGTTGACCTGAGCTATTTCGGACTGTTTAAACACCGAAATTCCCACTGCCATTAGCATCGTTTATTCACTGAACATGTCTCTACCGTTAGCACTCTGCCTCACCCGCCCCCCGCCCCCGCCTTTTCCCGCGGGTAATCCGCACCGCCCCCACACCCGCCCCGCTCGCTAGCTCTGCCCGCGGCCATCAAAAAACTGTAAATTCATGTGTTGAACGTGTCGAATTGATTTTCGAAGATGAGCGGGGAAACCGTGCAGACCGCAGGGCCAGCGGCCGCGTAAATTACCCTCCCTGCGCGAGCCACACCGCCACGTCCCTCCATGTCCCTCCACGCCCCGCCACGCCCTCCATGCCCTGCGCCGCCAAGCCACGACCCGCCACGCCACGCCCCTCCTCCAACACGTACCACCATACACCACCCCGCCCCGGCAGGATGTGCTCCCATCACAGCCCACTATGCCCCTCACCCGCTACGCCCCGCCATGCCACACCCCTAAACGACCTGCCCCGCCACGCTATGCCACTCTTGCCACGCCACGTCCCGCCCGTCACTCCCGCCACGCCGCCACTCCCGCCCCGCCACGTCACGTCCCGCCACGCCACGTCCCGCCACGTCACGCCCGCCCGCAACGTGTCCCGCCCCGCACGTCCCGCCACGTCACGTCCCGCCACGTCACGTCACATTCCGCCACGTCACATCACGTCCCGCCACGTCACTGGCCGGCACACCCCGCCACGCCACACGCCGCCCCGTTTCGCCCCGCGTGGACTTGCGCTCTTCCGCGGCCGGAGCCACTGCCAATGGAATCCACGGTGCACTTCCTAGCTTTGCCGCGGGCGACGTGGCTACAGCGGATTTGGCCACTGTCTGCTGCAGGAGAGTTTTTGCGGCTGGCCATGCCGATCGCTTTTTCTCGGAGGTTTATCCGATCAACACCAGGTGAACATCGAAGCAGTACCCTAACAAACGGATTGCGCACGATCTTCCCTTTCTCCCAGACACTTGCACATACACGCGCCGCATTTCCACACAAGACGGAAGCTGCCAAGCAAATTCGTGAGCTCAGAGTTTTATCCCGGCTGAGGCGGTGACCCCTAAGCGATGTGTCTCTGAAGGGGAAATTCTCCGCAAACCGTCTTATAGGTTGGCGCCGGATCTCACGTTTCAACGAGAAAGAGAGAGAGATAGAGCGAGCGAGAGAGAGCAAGGGAGTGCGAGAGCGACGGAGAGCGAGAGCGAGGGAGAGCGAGAGCGACGGAGAGCGAGAGCGCGAGAGGAGAGCGAGAGCGACGGAGAGCGAGAGCGACGGAGAGCGAGAGCGACGGAGAGCGAAAGATAATGAGGGAGAGCAAACGAGAGACCGAGCGAGAAAACGAGAGCGAAAGCGAGCGAGAGAGAGCAAGAGAGACAGCGAGCGAGAAACAGAGCGAAAGAGCGAGACCGAAAGAGGGGGAGAGAGAGAGAGAGAGAGAGAGAGAGAGAGAGAGAGAGAGAGAGAGAGAGCACAAGAAAGAGAGAGGAATTAAAAAATTATTGTTTTATGGAACAGTATTAGTATAGGCCAAGAAATGATCGGACGGCATAATCTCATGTTTCACTATCCAATATTTTCTGTTTATTTTCGTGTTCAAAACATTTTTAAATTCACACAATATATTGGACAACCCAGAGTAAATTTCAATATACATCGTGCATTTTCAATAATATTGCACAATATAAGAAGCATTATTCAACATTAGTGTGTGTGTGCCGCTTTACAAAGAATCAATGTTGGAGTTAATGTTTCCCTAATTTGCAATACGGCTAAAGGTAAAATATTCATTCCCAAGTCATTTGATCTGACCCCGAAGTGGTCGCATAATCCACACATATCTTTAAACACATTTTTTAAAATTTATTATATGAAGGGTTTCTTTTATTTCCTGAAATCAACCAAATATTAACAATCGTATACTCAAAGCGTCCAAGCTCTGTACTAGGTTGCAGGGTTACAACAGCAATTCCATTTTAAACACGTAGTATCTCATATTCAACTAATAACTTTAAGATAACAGGACTATACTAATACTTTCCAATTGAGTGTCTTTCCTGATCCATAAATTGTGTACGTAGAGTGATTAATCAATCTGAACTAAGGGTTCTCACGCTGCAACAGATTAAAGGGTATTTCTCCTTAAACTGACTAAATGAATTGCTTAAATTGTGATTAATGCTCCATATTCTTACACCACTAATATATTACACTGGAATAAGCAGTTTGCACATATTTCATCACGTAATTTGTAGGAACATTTGTAACGTTCATACGAATATTGAACATCACTTCTTGTACCTTCTTAGCTACTACTTGGTTTCCTGATCCATAAATCAACAGTAGTAATGTTGCAATACTTTATTTAGGGCAAGATATCAATTTCAAGGTGCTTAAAGGGTTCAGCATGAAACAAGGATGGTACAATTGATTATTTTCTAGATTCTGATACATATTTTAATCATCCATGTATATAAATAAAAATTAAAGATACGATGTTTTACGTTGATGATTCAACTGATATTAGTAATTTTAAAGGTAAGTGAAACAAAACTTAGGCGAGAGTACACTAACAAATCATCCGATTACATTTATGTTATGAAAAACATTCGAAAACCGGTGGATGTCGGTTGTTGCAAGAAGAGTCTCGAAAAAAATGAGTCCAAGGAATTCACAATGATGAGTGATTATCAACACTTTTCTAGTTGTAGTCCGTAGAAGAAAGTGCGGATTCCGACAACATAATCTATTAGTAATTTCCTACATAATGGATGAAGATTTATGCCTTTCTTATTATCATTGAAATAATGACTTTTTACATGAACGATAATACATATTTACTTCACAACGCACTCTATCCGATATTAAATCATTATTTTGAGAAGGATCTCTACATAAAATAATGAGGTAAAATGTCTGTAAATATATTGATAGCTTTACAAAAGTTGATTATGTTATCTTTATCTTTTGATGAATGGAGAATAGCATATTGTTTGAATGCAAATAACTCTCTTCGATTATCTGCATCTGGGGCATACTTTGAAGTATCGAGGTCAAGTTTGGTATTTCAAAGTATATATGTCGGGGAAATTATTCTTGTGATAAATTTGAAAAATAATTCAAAGGTTTAAAAATAATTTTGAGAACACAAATTGATGCAATTTGCACCGTACAACTTTCCCGTCTGCAGTAAAAGCTTCATCTGTTGCTATTCAGGACCCAAGTTTAGCACCCAGACTAGACACATATGTACTAAAAGAAGACATATATGCATTGAAGGAAATTAAAGGAATCTTTTTTAAATAGCAAAATATGTAAAATATGTAATGTAATACTGAATAAATTAAAATATGTAACGAAAACATTTGATCTTCTGTTAGGACGGCAATAATTCGCAAAGATTACAATGTTAAGAACGGTAAGTAGAACGACAAAAAATAAGTAGTTACATAAAAATCCTGTCTCTAGTAATAGGTAAAGATGACTCAATTTGAAATGCCTAATTATTATTTTGGAAAAGTTACATGTACCTTGCGTTCGATTTTCTCCTTAATATTTTATGCGTAAAATGTTATTTTGTTTCATCTTTAAAACGAATTTTCCTGAATTTGAACCTTTGAAACTACATTCCATCAAAATAGTTTTAGTCAAAAATATTTGCACATTATACTCATAATATGCAAGATGCATGAATGAATGTCATGTCAGATATGTGTGGGTACGAAGTAACTTGCTCTCAGAAAATGTTTGCAACGCCAACTTAGAACACACCTGCAGATTTTATCACCATATGGTCTTTAAAATACGGCAGCACAGAAATATATATCTCTTGAAATGCATCTCCAAATACAAAGAGCCCTAGAAGCATTGACCTTTGTATAACGCGAGACCTGTCACTTAGTTATGTACAGTGGATTTGTTCCCAACAAACGCAGAACCTTCTCCGACCGCAGTCACTTGTTAAATGTATCTCACGAGTGCGTTGAACATCACCTGACCTTTCAGAGCGCTCATTGTAATGTTTACAGCTCTTCGCAGGCGAGTGAGAATAAAAAAATAAATAGACGTTTATGATAAACTTTGAGCGACAACCTTTTTTTAATTTTAAATGAACTTTGTTCACGTTCAAACAGGGAAGACTACTTAGAAGAAATTAAAGATACTGTTTAAAGTATGTTGAAACAACAGATAAAGGTAAAATGTCACTACCATGTTCTAACTGCCGTCTATTTGTGGTTTAGGTAGCGATTTTAGGGAGATTATCAAGAGGTCAGGGTGAAATGTTTTGCTATTTTTGGTTGTTGGCACTGATTGTCACATCCTTTGTCACAAGGAATCTAATTGAGTCGTCCTCTGGTATTTGTTATACGACTGTAAACCCTCTGTGTTCTAGGAATCCCAGAGCGTGTGTACCCAAGATGAGGTCTACCGTGTTCCCAGAATCGCAGGTCCGTGCGTGCAGAACCAGTCCGTTCCTTCCCTTCCTCTTTCATGGGAACAAGGACCTCGGTCTTACCTCTTCAGAATTCTCCTGCCTGCTCGGTCGTTTTTCCTTTTACTACATATTTTTCACAGTTATTTGTTTCACAATACACAATAATAATATACTACGACAGAAGTACTTCGTAATTCATCAGTATTTTTGGATTATTTTGCTGATTCATTGTTGATTTTGTTGAGCCTGATAGTTCCTTTACAAATGAGCCCCTGTAGATTTTTCCAAACCAATAACGTTGTATCCCTCTGCCTCCGCAGTTTCGAAGCGTGCGGTTACCCGGGGATGTATGCGGGGTACACTTTCTGTGTAAACGTGCAGGAGCAATTGCTGCTGATGTACCAGTAAAGCGCCAAGGGCATCAAATGATGTCACTGCAGTGCCTCTGACCGGGAGGTCCTAGGGTACGAGTCCCGATGGGGGCAGGTCGACACTAGCTACAAAGTTAGGTGCAATTTAGCTGCCGTATGCAGGAGAATTGTAGTGGCTGGCTGGTCTGATCGGCACTCTGACAAAAGGGACACGGAAATCGCCCGATATTTCTTCCTCTTCCTTGTTCTATACTCAACTCCTCACCCACTTACACTCACACACACTACCCTATCACACATGTCAGATGGCCAGTCGGGCGCTAAGAGCGTGTCCTGGCTGGGGCGGTTCCCTGCTAGTGGGAGATACCTGGCTGTGGAAAACCGTGCCAACTGACGAGTAGGTCGGCGCCGGATCTCACCATCAGCCCGCACCTCCAGTGATCAACCATGTACTACACATACGGGATTAATGGACTTGGCAATTGCCGCTTCTAGATACCTAAACAATGTTATAAAATTCCGTTTTGTAACAATGTTACAACTTCGCAAATTTTGAAAAACTTGCCCTGTAAAGTGTCAAAATTTCCCTTAAACATTTATTCACTACACGGATTTATTACTGGAATCGTCTTTCTGTGAAACCAAGCAATATATAGAAGTGCATCTGTGACCTCCAGATCTTCGTTACCAATTACCAACCAGCCCCCCCTTCGTGGAAGCCGTGAATGGAAATTAAAAGTTGAGCGCTTGTTTGCATTGCAGAAGCAATTGCACCTTATAAGCTCCCTTGTGCATAACTCCTTACGGTCCTCACGCAACTTAATCGAAATCGGACGAACTTTACATAGACCTTTGTGTCATTGTGCTTTATAATCTCTGCCGAGAGGCATACGCCCCTGTGTGAGGACGTAAAATTCGGAAATTATTCAGACATTCTCAATACTTATGGCTTAACTGATGTACACGTTTGGGATGAATAACGATCAATATAGGTAATTCTTTTCAATCGACTGATTGATTGGAGTTTCCGTACGCGCCAACTCACAAGGTGATTATTCCCGTAAGTGTAGTGAATATTTTTCTTCTGGAGGTGGCAGTGTTCCTCTCCCGCTGGATGGCGAGATCCAGCGCCGATCTACTGTCGACCTGCGAGGTTTTTCCTAAGCAGTCATCTTTCACTAGCGGGGCACCGCCTCAGCCGGGACAAACACTAAGCCCCCGACCGGTGTCGTAGTGTAGTGCATGTTAGTATAAGTGTGTGTAATTAAGGGATGAGAATAGGACAAAAAAGAGGAAAGAAATATCGCGTGTAGTTCGTGGCCTGTTTGTTAAGGTCCTGCTGTGGTACGTATTTGCCTGGTGTTGATGGGAGAAACCACGCAAACTGCGGATCAGAGCAGCTGCCGCTACAATTCTCCTCCAGACAGGGGATAAACTCAACCATGTATGTGGCTAGTGTCAAAATTCTGCCACGGTCGGAACTCGAACCCTAGGACCTGCCAGTAAGAGGCTCTGCAGTGATCTAAGGAGGTTTTTTAAACGATTTCAATAAAAAAAAGTGTGTTCGGTTTGCGGATGGAGGTGAATGATCGTCTTCTCTTCCTCTCTCCGGTCGCTCAGTTGCTCCGCAGTTAGACCTTGGACTAAAGGAAGATATAGAAATAATAGAGACAAAGATAATAATAGAGACATGTAGATAAAGAGAGACATAGAGATAGTAATTGAGACATAAAGATAAAGAGAGATATAGAGATAATAATAGAGACATATAGATAAACAGAGACATAGAGATAATAATTGAGACATAGAGATAAAGAGAGACATAGAGATAATTCTTTTCTCTATGGTTAGACTGTTGACGTGCCCACTAACCTCTCGTTAAGCAACATTTAATGTTTACTGACATTTTGTGGCCATGACTAGGAATAGAACGTTCGTTTAGTCGTTTTGAATCCATTTTAAACGCAAATGTGGAAATAATTTATGGGACAATTTTAAACCCAGCATGATATTTATTTTATATATTGTATATTTTCTAATACATTTGGAAAAAATAAATACATATGTATGAACATAATTCTTCTTCTTTTATTAAAGAAAATCCGTTCCCTACGAGTCTCGAACGAGGAGGTTGGTAGCTCGGTGGCGGGATGCAGGGGGTGCGATACGCACACCTGTCTGCATGTGGATGAGTCGGTCGCAGTCACCCAGTCCCTCACCTTACCTCCCAGCGCTTCCCCAGCTCAGACTACAATTGGAAACATTTCCTGTTCCTCTCTCACTAATGTGGCTCAGGGAATCAAAAAAAGTCACTGCATTGCCATTAACCAGGAGATCCTATGGTTCGAGTACTGACAGGGACAGGATTTAGACATTAACTACATAGCTAGGTGGAATTCAGCCACTGATTTCAGTAAATTCTACTGTCCGGGCTCTCTTATCGATAGTTCTTGGTGGTTTCTACGATTAACAACGGGCGAATACCGGGGCAGGACCGTAACAATCAGGCAATGGACTGGGTGCGACCTTACCTTCCCCTTCGTTATCCTACCCTCACCTCTTACTTACACAGAGTTACACTTGCATGCACTAGACTACCACACCTGCCGGAAGATCAGTAGTGAGTCTAAGATTGTGCCGGCTTGGGCGGTACCACGCTAGAGAACCCTTCAAGTCGACGCCGGATTTCATCACCCAGCGGGGAAGACCATCATTATCCAGATTAAAACAACATGCACTACAGTAACCGGACTAATGACCGTAGCAGTTGACGCGCTCGGATCGAAGCGTATGACACGCCTGAAATCACGAAATACTCACTCTGGAGTCATACTGTCTCCTCCGGCATCACGAAATATCCACTCACTGCTCGGATCAAGAGGAGATTCATTCACCATACAAGATCGGATCAAGAGGAGATTCATTCACCATAGATGATTGGATCAAGAGGAGATACATTCTACATAAAAGATCGGATCAAGAGGATGGTTTGGTTTGTTTTTTTCGTGTTTCCGGGCGCGTCAATTGCTTAGGTCATTAGTCCCGTTAGTGTAGTGCATGTTTTTTCCTGGGAGATGGCGGCGGTCTTCCCCCGCTGGATGGTAAGATCCGGCGCCGACCTACCGTCGGCTAGTGGGGTTTCCTACTAACCAGGACTCTCCCACCAGCGGGGCATCGCCACAACCGGGACAAGCTCTAAGCTTCCGACCGGTGTCCCGGAATATGTGGTAGTGTAGTGCATGTTCGTGTAAATGTGTGTGTAAGGGGGAGAGGATAGGACAAGGAAGAGGATGGACAGATCGCGCTCGGTCCGTGGCCCGGTTGATAGGGTACTGCTCCGGCATTCGCCTGGTGTTGATCGGAGAAACCACGGAAAACTACCGATCAGAGCAGCAGGCCGCTAGAATTCTCCTGGATGCAGCGACTGAATTCGACCTAGCTGAAAAGCTAGAGTTGAAAATCCGGCCGCCGTGGGGAGTGGGAACCTAGGGCCTCCCGGTCAGAGGCGCTGCAGTGACATCAGTTGATGCACTGAGCTACCGCTTCCGGTCGGATCAAGAGGAGTGAGTGAATATGTGAGTGAGTGAGTGAGGGGAGTGAGTATGTCACGCCCGGAATCACTGATTCTAGAGTAATCCGTCGCCGGCGGATTGTTAACGATGTTCCTGGCGTCCAGAGGTTGTCCTTCATTGCAACGCGGAGGTTTTTGGACGGTGCAAGGTGCAGCGACCCCACTGCGCGCCGCCGCGACGCCTTGGCGCCTCCTCAGCGGAGGCGGCGAAGCGCGTCGGGCGTCGCTGGCGTCGCGGCGCCGACGCCCTCCCCATCATCAAACGCAGCGCCGGCCACCTGCGCCCCGCCCCCGCGACCGCCAACGACGACGAGGTGGCGCAGCAGGTGCTGTTGCACTGAGAGCGACGCAGTGACACTTCGGTAAGATCGGATCAAGTGGAGATAGATTCACCATACCAGATCGGATCAAGTGGAGATAGATTCACCATACCAGATCGGATCAAGTGGAGATACATTCACCATAGAAAATCGGATCAAGTGGAGATGCATTCACCATAGAAGATCGAATAAAATGGAGATACATTCACCATACAAGATCGGATCAAGAGGTGGTACATTCACCATAGAAGATCGGATCAACAGGAGATACATTCACCATAGAAGATTGGATCAAGAGAAGATACAGTCACCATAGAAAATCGGATCAAGTGGAGGTACATTCACCATACAAGGTCGGATCAAGGGGAAATACCTTCACTATACAAAACAAGATAATTTCTGTTGTTTTTCTTAACAGTCGCAATCTGGGTACTCTAATAACCGAAATTCCGAAACATTGGAAAGGAGAGAGGAGATTAATGGTGAACCTTTGAAACCAATCCAAAATGGTAATTGAAGGGAAAAATGATATATTTAAGAACTAATTCTACATATATTGAACAATATAAAACATACATTTAAAGTTTACTTTGTGTAAAAAAGTTGAAACTTTTTTTTAAAAGGACTTTTCAATTTCTTCAAAATTCAGAGATTTCAACGAAAATGACGTCCACACCTTCTTTGCTCTATCCCAGGAAAAAATTTAATCAAAAAATTTCATACTACATTTCCGAAAATTGTGAAAATGTCAGTCTTCGTCAGTTAGATGCCGATGAGATCAACCGGTCACTAGAATTCTTATCCAGATAGCATCTGAATATGCCCTAGCTGTGTTGCAAGTGTGGACCTGAATTCCAGAAGCTGATAATTGGTGTTCCACAACGGAGGGGAGGGGGAGATAAACCGGACAGTGAGTGCGCAGCTGCTCCGAACGGAGGAGGCTACTCGGGTCCGCGGGGGCGGGGTTCCCAGGCTCCGTCGAGAGCGAGAGGGCTGCGGCGGCCGAGACAAAGGCCTGGCCGGAAGCTGCGCGTGGGAGCCACGAAACGGGAAGGGGTTGCTTGCCCACCGCGTCCTTGGGCGTCGCGGCGGGGGTGGCGGCGGGGCAGCGCCGCGGCGGCGGCGGCGGTGGGGGCGGCGGCGGGGGGACGGCGGGGCGGCGGCGGCGGCGGCGGGGGGGGGGGCGGCGGGTTGGGCGGGGGCGGCGGCGAGGGCGCGGACGCTAGGAAGCTCGTGAGGGTGGCCAGGAAAGTGAAGGTGATGGGCCCTGGGGAAGCTGGGGCTGCATAACTTCCTCACTACTCTCGTTCATCCAGACATCGCCGGCTGAGATGACTCGGGCAAACAGCTGTTGACCGCTGCAGCGTCTCGGACCGCGAAGTCCTAGGGCTCGAGTCTCGTCGGTTCCGGGAGAAAAAGAAAGATTCATGGAAATAAGAAGCACCACTCATGGAATGCACATTCACTTACGGAACTATGTTCAATGTAGTGGAAGCGCTCGAAAAATGAAAATAATAAGTAAATAAATTCTCGCAAGAATCGAAGGTTTCCGGGTAAAGCAGAAGCAATTGTTTCATTGTTGACATCAATTGTTTTCGTCAGAAATATGAACTGTAAGGCAACAAATAAATATACATCTTTTATAGCACAAATAAAACATTCTTTATAAATTCCATCAAGTCTGTGGGACAGTAGCTTCCTTCGCACCCACGTATTACACAAAAAATCTCTCGGTGCATCTCTATATATGCGGTGTTTGCTATCAAAGCGACTTCAATCAATTTCTGAGAAAAATGAGTTTTTCTTCTTGGTAAATTTCGGGTGACTAGGTTACCACACGACGAGCAATGTCGTTCAAAACGTGTCCGGGCGAAGGATTTTTGTTTCTCTGGCAAAGTGGAACGAGCTGTTTGAGTGACAGATTTATTATAATTGACTCCGGGCGCGTCCGCAGCTAAGGTCATTAGTTCCCTAAACGCAATGAATGTTTTTAACCGCAGGAGGTGGCAGTGATCTTATGAAGAATATACTTGTACATACAAATAGATTTTCGGGTACAAATTTGTTCTCCACCTGCACTAGTCCAAACCATCTTTTGTTCAGTACACACAGACCATAATTCTGACGTAAGCGCGAAGTGACAGCCTAAAAAGCACCGTAAACCCCGATATTACGAGCAATATTCGAGATCATATTGTTGAGCAGATTACAATACTTTTTCTCCCAAAACTAAATTATAAATAAACGGAAGAAAAAAATTATTTGCATAAAGTACAAATTCAGAACCCCCCCCCCCCAGGATATAAACTATTCATCAGAGAATATGGAATAACACGACATAAATAACTTGTTCGTCAAGATTGTTAATGAATGATTCATGACGTTCCTCATTCGATCTCGCGTTTCATCCGAGATGGCACGAGAATAATTGGTTTGTTTTCATGTGCCATGTTTCCGCGTGAATGAGACGTGTATATTTCCAAATAATGCCTCTGAAGAAAGTGAAAAAAGCGAGCGTGGGCTGATGATCTCGGAGGCGAGTGCGCTGCTGCAGCGAGGACGCGCTAAGTGGCAGAAGCGGGGGCGGGGGTGGGCGGGGGGCCTCCAGGAAGGGTTGTTGCTCGCCCGGGGCCCCTTCGCGCGTCGCGCTGCTTCTTTTGGGCCGGAGGGGGAGCTGTTTTTATCCGCGCCCTCGGGGCGAAAGCGAGAGTGGAGCTCCGGCCATTTCCGGATGCGCAGCCTCCAACCCCGTGTGAACGTCGGTCGCCTCTGGACGGCCGCTCTGACCTCGCTCAAGGCTGGTTTTTACTTTTCCTCCCCACAGAGGGAAAAAGGACTGCAATTACTTCAGCAATGCGATCCCCAATTTTTGGTCGTTAAGGTACTTTTGGGATCACACGTCAGAATTGAGCTGTATGAACGTGCATCAGCGTTGTATTTGAAACCAGAATGTTGGTTTTTACTTTTCTCCCCACAGAGAGAAAAGGACTGGAATATTCAACATCGACACCCAATTTTGGTCGTTAAGGTATTTTGTATCACACCATTGAGCTGTATTAACTGGAATCAGCATTGTATTTGAAACCAGAATGTTGGTTTTTACTTTTCCTCCCCACAGAGAGAAAACGGACTGGAATAACTTCAACAATTCGACACCCAATTGTTGGTCGTTAAGGTAGTTTTGAGCTTTATCTTTCGCACACACATCAGGATTGAGCTATATTAACATGCACCAGCATTGTATTTGACATCCAAAATATTTTTTTTTACTTTTCCTCCTCATAAAAAGAAAAAGGACTGGAATTACTTCAATAGCACGATCCACAATTTCCGGTCGCTCTCTCTGTGTTTAAGGTACTTATGAGTTCTAACACGCCAGGATTATGGTGTATTACTTCTGTTCCAAAGGTTATGAATATTGGTACAGGAAGCGAAAAGATACAAGCAATTTTGTACCCAAAATTGTGATGTCTAAGGATTGAAGTATGTGTCAGGTTTAAATCTATCAGATTAGTAGCTTTTGAGTTAAAACTTGGTAAACACGTTCGAAGTAAGATCTACTACTACATTAACGGTTCATTTGGATTTTGCACTTAAATTGGGAACTTTCCATTAAATCCGTATGCCATTTTCAAAATGTTTTGAAAAATGGCTGCACACTCTTTACATTCTTTTGCTCCAAAAGAACAAAATGCTTTTATAAATACGGTATAGTTTCAGTTGTCATTAAAATGTCTAAAAATGTTAAAATTACAAAAGTTCAAATATATTTTATTATACTTCACACTTCCAGTATTAAAACCAGAGATTTGTTTCTCAATGCAATTTATCCCTCAATTTTAGATTTTTAAACGAGATCATATAAAACATTTTAAAGAATATGAGTCGTTATTGAGTAATTTAGAATTGTGACTTTTTAAGTGAAATAACAGGAAGCAAATGGTACGCCGCGCTTTTCCACTAATTTTTACTTTTTGCATACGTACGTAATATACAACTAATATACAATAATAATATATAATACTATACAAGTAAATATATAACTACTTACGTAATATGGAGAAAGCATTGTAATGCTAAGGAAAATGTTTTTACAGAGAATCTCGTATTGTGTATCCTTGACACCGAAAAATACATAATTCTTGCTCCTGAAAGTATAAAATTATTTCCTTTAATACACTGCGTAGTCAGAATTCACTTTTGTGTGTCCATGATTCTGAAAGTTTGGCAAAACGTCTGACCATCCGTCCGGCTGTGTCCGTAAACAACGCCATGATGATCCTAAAAACTTGTGTTACATTCGATTTACATAACTTCTTCAAATATCTTATTTTAGTTGCTAATGTATTAAAAAAAACATGATAATCTGAAATTTCAAGGAATTAATTTTTGTAAAATAGCTCCTCGCATTTTAATCCAATAACGGTTGCAAAATTTCCTTAAAAGGTTCTGAAAGTAGGAAGATCAAAACCTACAAAGTAGTAAATGTTTCGTTTTATAACAATTTATAAAATACGTAAATTCAAAATGTAGTGTCCCGCCGATTTGGTAAGTGTATCGCAAAATCAATATTTCTACAAAGTGATATATAACATGCAGTTCAGTATCTTTCTTCAATAACGTATTGATAGTAGAAATAACATTTTCTACTGTGTAAACAAGACCAACGTCATACTTCCGATTGGCATAAACCAAAGTACGACGTTATTGTAATTACCAGTTTTCCGCTACATTCATTCCGTATCAACACTAGAAAATATCGGAGTAATTTAAGCAATTTTCCTTTCCTAGTGGAAGCCAAAGGACTCATTGATCAGGGACAAACTACGGAGGTGACTGTGTTCCTGAGGCTCAGGCATTATAAATCATTTCTCGCAAACCATCTGAAACGTGATTAAGCTACTCTGCTCTACGCGAAACACAATGGCTGCTCGTGCAAGTGGAGTACTGCGGTAACTATCGGGCGAGGCGCGTTCATGAATCATGGCTGTTTTCTCTTTGAGCGGAAAATACAATGGAACGCAAATTCCGGAGACGCTAAGCCTTAAACAAATAAGTCTGGAAGACCGATGGGAGCGTGCAGGTTGCACAGAACGCCGCGCTGCAGTCAGAATCTACCTCATGAATCTTCGCGTGTGCTTTATTTAATACCAATAATTTAAGATCTGATTTCATAGAGTAACAATGGCAGAAAATATTTTTAGATATTCTTATGGAGGATTAAAACAAAATTTCATTAAGTAATTAGCTGTAGGGTGTTGAACTATTTGTTAGGACTTTCAATGCAATGGCTGTCAATAAGATTTGCTTTTAGTAGTAAGAACAAAGGGAAATTAAATGAAATCTGTACGCATTACGCTTTACGCGGGCTGACTTCGTTCTTTCAATATTGAAACTATTCATCTAAAATCTTGGTGAGATTGCCTGCTCCACACATCGGAGTTATTAACTTAATCACATACTATCATGGAATGAAATGTGTCTCGAATAGGAGTTACACCCCTATCGATACGCCAATCACTACTTGATGTAGATCGATTAACTGTAAGCTAAAACGGAATTTCCGTTTAAGAGAGAATACATTTCTGAAAAATTACAGATATTGCCATATAATACAGCAGAGTAGTGAAATATTTGATATTTTTCGTATTATCAATAGTAGTATCAGAACGATAACTAAGATCGTAAAATTAACTAGTGTAAAACGTGCCCCACAACAGTGTTTATTGCAAAGTGTTGGAGTGCTACCACCGTATTCTCGAAACCTAGTGCCTTTTTGTTTCGTATGAATTTTATTACCGGCAATTGTCTCAACGTAGTACTAATACAAAAACTTGAGTGTTCACTGGAAAACAAAGCCAGATTCATCTGCGTGAGAGGTGAGGTATTTGACACAGGCACTTCACACAAAATTATGTAAGTAATGTATTAATGTAGACTCTTATTAAACATGGTTTTAATTGATTTACGTACCTTGGTTATGTTTTATTATAGGGTGTTAGATTATATCGACTGTTAGGTCAGGAGAGCATAAATGGAAAAAAATGTTCAAAATGAGACTCGCTTATTCGCCAGTTGATTGCAAAATAAAAGGTTTCTTTAGATCTAACAATGGTAGACGGGAAAAAGTAAATATCCCGAATTATTTAGAGGTTACGTATACTTGTTTAGCAATTTTTTTGATGTCATGATTTTGTCTATTTTTGACTTATACTGTTTTAACTTGACATTGTAGGTTATACTATAAGTATTCTGAACTTTGGTAATTACATTCGCATCACTCGATGAAGCTGCAACCCACGTTTGTTGGGACACCATCACTGCTGCTAAAAAGTACAGTTTGTGTGTGTGTGTTACGTTACTGTTGCAGAAAAAATGTTAAGTGGCGCCAAATGCAGATACACGCGCTACATTTTGAAAATTTTCGTTTGATATTCTGGGCTGTCTAGATAAGATTCGAATTTATGTAGATAAATGGCTTAATCCACCAGACTGTAATCATAAAGGTGTGCAGAAAAATATAATTACTTATAACTATTAATAGATACACTACACATCAACAGTACCTTCCATATTTTTATGGTACTGACTTTTAAGATCATATTGAACCGTCCAGTACTGGACGATTCTTTACATGACACTAGTTGCGCTGATAACCTCATGGCGTGCCCTTGGGGTGAGAGGCGCGCTATAGACAACAATAGCTAACGCTGACATTACTAAGATACGCGCATCTGGAAGCTGGAGATGACCGAGCAATTGATTTTCAATTGCGTCAACTCTATTGGACTTCAGTGTTTGTTATAGCCTATATGTGACGGTCTATAGAACTACTCTATGGAACCTGATATCCGGCAGGGATCTTCACGTCGACTTGCTAGGTTTCCCCTCCACGTATCTCCCACTGTAGTATACTAGTGGTCTGGGAGTGTAGTACTAGTGGTCGTAACTCTGTGTGTAAGGAGAGAGGACGGGACAAGGATGAGGAAGAAAACTTCACGCGCGGTCTGCGGCCAATTTGTTCGGGTTCTACAGCGGCATTTCTCTGGTACTGATCGAAGATATCAGGGAAATAGAGATCCAGTTGATAGAATTATTTTCCTCACAGCGGCAGAATTTCATCCAGCTGTGTGTGGTTAGTGTCGAAAGGGCTTTCACCGTCCGAGCACAGCGACTCCGGGTCACAGACGATGTGTGACCCGGTTGACGCTGTTGTTGATGAATCTTCTCAGCCGGTGACCCCGCAGGTCCACAAAGGTCCAGTCGGATAGCTCCTATGCTGAAATCGCGCTGTTGTTCTCAGCAGCCGGTCTCAGCTTGCGTCGTGGGGGCCCCATCGCTGCTGTAAGGATATTTTAGGGAATGGATGTCCATGTGATTACATGTTTTTACAGGAACTAGATATCTACATTCAATAATATTTTTGTGAGTTTTCAAGACATCCTAAATGAATTGGAACTATTTTTATTTTGCATATCTTTACATTTTTTGGTATAATATATTTTTACATATTTTACCTACTACTACATATTTCGTTATATTTTAATATATTTATACGTCGAAACGGAATATTTCAGATGCGCGTTTGAATTATGTTACGGAATGATCTTTCTAAAAATCAAATGTAATGCTGCTGAGCTTCTACGACCACCATATCTTCGCCATAACTGTCACCCCGCATACTGAATACTCGGAGTCAAGAATGAGAGGATTTTTCTGTATACAAAAGTAATTTCAACTACGATTTTACTCATGTTCTAAACAGCACATTCGTTCAGTGAATTCAACATACTCGATCGAAAACTAACAAATATTTTTTACAGAAAATTGTCTTATGCATTGTTGGATTGGGCGGGAGTAATCTGCGATCAATCACTGGCTACACGGTACTATTCATTGGAACTCTGGCTTCTCGTAAACATTGTATTATATACTAAAAACGTATTTTGTATTTCGAATAAAATTCTTATGTGTGGTAAAATGTAGTGTAGAATTACTTCTGTAGGGGGTAGAACCTACTTTCAGCCACTCCGAATGCTTGTTAAGAAATGATTGGCGACGTTCTATGCTCGGAAAATGCTAGTCGAGAACAATTTTAAACACAATAATGAATTTTTATTTTATTAGCTGTGTGAATTAATTTTGAGGGGTTTTTCTGTAAATTTAAGGCTTTATTATGAACACCTGAATACATCATTATGTTTCAATATTGTCCATTGCTAGCCACTACTTTCTCTCATCTTTCTGGTAGCATACGGATTCAGCGTCGAAAGAACAACTCATCTTTTGATGCAATCCACGAATCAGTCCAATCTTTCGTATCTTCGTAAGATTGGAAGCGCTGCGCAGCCAGGCTGTGTTCCATGGATCTGAACAGGTAGTAATCAAATAGAGCAATATCTGGTGAATATGGCGGGTGGGGTAAAACATCCCATTTCAACGTTTCCAAATATTTTTTTCACTCCACAAACATGTGGTCGAGCGTTGTCATGATGAAGAATCACTTTATCGCGTCTTTGCTCGAATTGCGGACGTTTTTCTTTTAATCCACGGCTCAAACGCATCAGTTGTGTTCGGTAGCGTTCACCAGTGATTGTTGCAATCGGTTGAAGCAGTTCGTATTACACAACACCGAGCTGGTCCCACCAAATACAGAGCATAAGTTTTGCACCATGAATATTCGGTTTTGCCGTCGATGTCGTGTGCATGATCAGGCAAACCCAATGATTTTCTCCGGTTAGGATTATCGTACCGAATCCATTTCTCATTGCCAGTGATGATCCGATGCAAAAATTCCTTCCTGGTTTGGCGTTGAAACAATTGTTCACAGGTAAATAATCGGCGTTCAATGTCTCTCGGCTCCAGTTCGTATGGCACCCAATTTCCTTGCTTTTGAATCACACCGAGAGCCTTTCAACATTTAGAAACGGTTGTGCGATCAACATTCAACGATTCAGCAAGTTCATCTTGGGTTTGACATGAATCTTGGTCGAGTAATTCTTCCAATTTCGCATCTTTGAACTTTTTCGGTCGACCTGGACGTTCTCTGTTAACTGTATCGAAAACACCACTTTTAAAACGTCGAAACCAATACTCACACGTTTTTATCGACGGAGAATGTTTGCCATGTTTTTAATAGCACTCGATGACTTTCAGCAGCACTTGTCTTCGAATTAAACAGAAAA
Source organism: Teleogryllus oceanicus (assembly GCA_964035755.1). Lineage (NCBI taxonomy): Eukaryota > Metazoa > Arthropoda > Insecta > Orthoptera > Gryllidae > Teleogryllus > Teleogryllus oceanicus. The sequence continues at coordinate 6,153,389 of CAXIVR010000005.1, forward strand.
AGTAACACGTCCCGCAAATGGTGTTTTGTTGGCTCGTACTTCGACATTTTCACACTTCCAAACAAGCGTGTTGTTTGCACATCAGCCCAAAGTCACATACTAAACAGTAAAGCCTATTCATAGAGCTTACACGAGAATATAGTTAGAGAAGAGTCTGATGCGATATAGGACAAGTTTCGCCATCTATTGTAAATCCCTCAAAACTAATTCACACACGTTGTACATATTTCCTATTTTTTCTTACATATTTTGGAAACAATAAGTACATATGTATGTACATATTTTGCATTTTTATTACAATAAAATCCGTTCCCTAGAAATTACTGTAATAAGGGAAGGGGGCTTTAACTCCTACTCCCTGACCATTGGTGGCAACATAACAACAGGTTATATCGATGCACCACTCATTTTGTCAGTGCGTGCGTTTACAGTTAACTTATTCGTGAATGGCTTCGTCACTGTCTCTTGCACTGTCATCGCCCTGCATCACATTCATTTGTTTCCCGACCTGTGACAGTGGTCCCTTCTTAGAGTAATTCCTCCATAACCGTGGAAGTGAGCGGCCGGCGCGGCGGTGGCCGGGGCGACAGGTGGCAAGTAGAGGGGCGCGCCTCGGCCGCTCGGACGAAATTAGTCGCAGGCTGAGGCGGAGGCACGCCGCTGAGCCATAATCTGCTCTCATCTTCTGCTCCCCGCTCGCGTGTTTAGAGAGGTAACGAAGAAACTGTATACCAATATTTAGGGTAATTTTTGAAAAATTGGGTCAAAGTATTTGGCTAGAGTGTGTGAGTGAGTATGTAGTGGGTCCAGGCGCGTCAACAATTTTGCTCATTATTCCCGTGAATGTAGTGCGCGAAGTTCTAACCTACTAGAACGTGAGATCTTTCACAGTTCTAAATGTAGGCCTATGGGATTCTCCCATCCGATGGATGTTCGGGCCTTGTCGGGATAAGCTTCCAAAATATATTTTTATTTTATTTATTTTACGTCAAAAAAACAGTTAAAAACTGCGTATGACGTGCTATGGGGAAAAGTGAATTGTGTGCACATTTTCAAAATTCTGTGATCCCTACACTAAGTCATATACTACTTAAATTTTGAATTTTGAAAGGGAGAAAAAAGATAAATAAGCAATAAATTTTGGCTCTTATTACTTCCTGCCGCGACAACATGGAAATGATAATTTGAATAATTGTATTTCCCACTGAATTCTAGAAGACGTGCACAGAAAATGAAGTTACATTTATGTCCAGAAGCAAAACAAGGGGCCATCTCAGCATTTGCTCAATGGATCAGGGAAACTGGACGAAAAACCTGATCGAGATGGGGTCATTGACCCGGAAGCTGTAGAACAATAGTTGTTACAGGTTGTTTATACTTATTTATACAGTCCAAATGGTAAATAATGCATTATGTATCATTGTTAAAATTAATGTTCCTTTTCTTGTGATGCTCAGTATGGTCTCTAATTGTATAGAAACAGTTATGCAGCAGAAACGATTTCACTTGGGATTTAAACTTTTCTATTGAATTTAATCGTTTAATGTCATCTGGCAAAGTGTTGTAAAATAATGTACATGTATTGTATGTGAATTTTTTGTAATGAGCTGTTGATACTGTCACCTGATGAATATGATTTCTACGTCGAGTGTTATAGTAATAGACTTCGGCATTTTCTGAAAATATATTTCCCGCCCTTGAGCAAGTCATTTTTTACAAAAACCACTGATTCGTAAATAAAAAGACACGGTAATGGTAGAATTCCTAGATATCGTAGTGTACTGAATGTAAGTGTGTGTGTGTGTGTGTGTGTGTGTGTGTGTGTGTGTGTGTGTGTGTGAGGGAAGAGGATAAGAAAATAATATAGATAGATAGATAGAAATTTATTCTACAATTGGGCAGATGATGCCCGGTGATAGAATGCAGAAATACGAAAGTACAGATACCATTACAAATATACATGCATACGTACCAACATACACGCGTAGATACATAGACAGACCAAGGAACTCTCGCATCCACACTAACCTGCACCTATTCATTCACATTCAGACAAACGTGGGTACACATTTTTACCTATGCAAGGGAAGACGGCTCATTTGTTGGAGCACAGCCGTGACCTTGGCGTGGTTGCTGAGACGTGTGGGAGGGGCAGGGGATCTCCGCCCACCGCCGCCCCAGACGGAGGCTCCATCAGGAGCAGCCCGTGCACCGCCCTCAAGGTCAAGGAAGGGCCTTCCCACGAAAGGGAGAGTGAGGCTGCGAGGGGCAGGGGGAGCCCTCTGCAACGCACCTGTTCAAAGGGTTAGGGGCGAGGGGCGCCAAAGAAATCTGATCAACGTCTCGGAGGAAGCGGCTGAGTGTAGCTCAGCACCAGCATTGCCGAAGACTGCAGCGGCTCTGACCGGGAGGTACCTGGGCTCGATTCCGGAAATGTCGCCATTAGCAATGCTAGATAGATACCTGGGTCACCCTCAGCCGCTGACTGGAGGAACATTCTAGCGAATAGCAGCTCTGATTGAAATTGTCCATGATTTCTCGTATCAATATCAGACGAATGCTCGGGTAGTGTCATAACAAACTGGCCACAGACCCAGTGGGATCTTTCCTTTATCTGCCTTGTCCTATCCTCCCCCCTTACACTCCATTACACTTGTACTCCGATTGATTTAACGTGGCGCCTCAAGGCCACGAGCTGGACGAAGGGGACACTGTCTTCCAATCGGGAGCTTCATTACGATTTAAAGTTTTGGTTTGGATCTATCGATTGGATGCACCTCTCCCTCCAGCTCCTGACCTTGAGACGCCACGTTAAATAAACCAAAGTATACATGCACATCTTCTGGAGACCAGCCGGGAGCTTACAGCTTTTCCCAGTTGTGCCGGTGACCCATTAGGGGTACATACCTGGAAATTCCTACAAGCAGACATGTAGATCGGCGCAGAATCTCACCATTCAGCGGGAGGGGGAATCACCACCATTATCAGGATAAAACATACACTACACTAACGGGATTAATGACCACAGCAGTTGACGTGCTCAGAAACACGAAAAAATCAATCAATCAATCTCAGTGATTCGTGTCAGACGTTTGATATATTAACTCTCGCAAATAACCATGCTCTTAATTGCGAAATTAAATAAAAAATTAGTAAATATAAAAAAGTGCGAATCTTACTGAACTCGTAAAACAATCGTTACTAAAGAATTAAGCTTGCCACACATATTCCTTAAAATCGATGTTTTGAAGAGTAGAGGAAAATACTCAAACCCGAGCCTGGTTTCTAATGTTAACCCCTTGATTAAGAGCTCTGTAGAGTGCTGTTGCCTATTGGAAAGGTACTAAGTTGCAAAACTGCAGGCCAGGCAAGTGGAAGTGTCTTGATCTTCACTTGTTGCCGAACAGTCGGCCATTAGTACGAACAGTGAAAACCAACTTTTTTCAAGTGCTTATTCTCAGCTGCCTGGTTTCGGTAATTCATCAGTAAGTCTTCAAACCATTACGTTATTTTAAAGAGGACGTTGCAAGCTATTCATGAAGGTATGGTACTGTAATTTATTTTACTTACCTTTTAAAAATGTTATTGGCATTTGGAATATAAACAAGTTGGTGCCTAACCCGAGTCCCCAAAGATTCCTAGAGCGAGCTCCCAATATTTCGTCCTGTAAAATAAAAACAATTATAGTTATTAACGAAACGAGTGTATAAAGAGGGGGATAATTGCAAAGAATGGTTTGTTTAAGAAAACGAGCGACAATAGGTGCGAGTTTTCGTATATATCATGAGTGCAATTATCCCTCTTTATACACATGTTACGTCCAATATTTTTTCGTTTTCATTTACGAATTAGTCAGATTTTAAAAAATTCAACACATCTCCTCACCTGGCGTGCATTTCATGACGTAGTATTGCTTCAGAATAAGATATATTTTAGTGGGCCTTGCATTGTTTATGTTTCCACGAAATATTTGCAAACGGAAAAAACTGAACATATTGCTGATAAAATGTTAGAGACAAACTCATGAAAACATTACTTCCCACGAAAAGTAAAGACAGGTAAGAAAGAAAATACATGTATAAATATTGGGTGGAAAAAACTAGTCACTTCTGACACAGTTTTGGTGTAGCATACTGTTTAGAACTGGTAAACACAACTGACGTTTATATTTTTGAAATTCGACTTACTAGGAAAAAACGTTTTATAAGTAAAACATTTTATACATTCAAGTTAAATATATTATGTTCAAAAAAGTCAGCTAGCTTAACGTTTACTTACTCAATTTAGTATTATTCATTCGTTGATAATACGCAGTTGTAGGTACGTAATATGTGATGTACTTTTTTGTTCACGTTTCATGGCCGGCTGCAGATACCTTTGCTTCGCGTGTGTTATAGTTTCTTAATTACACGATTTCTCTCCTTTTCTGAATCCTGATTGGTGGGTGTGAGTTTTTAATTGCACGGTGGAATTTCAATTACACGCATGCTATTAACATACATATAGTTAACGATTTTTCAAGGAATTAATGAGCATATTTAGTTAACTAAACGAAAACGGTATTTAATAAAACAATGTAGACTTTCACGGTTGGATATACTATTAAAAATATCTTGTGCGCTGGATAGCCGTGGTGCAGCGGACATTTTTTGTGTCCAAACGTTTCGTCTGGTACAGCGGTAGACATGTTTAGAGTATAGATTATGTGCAACACATACGAGACAATTTCTTGTGTATAAGATGTCAAACTACTGTTTTTGTAAAAATATACAGAGTTCAATCTATTTTAAGTTTCTTTCATTTATTTTTACCCACTTCTTAAAATGTTTGCGGCGGGGGGGGCATTAGAAAACCTTAGAAATCCACAAAATGTAAAGTTTACGAAAACATTAATTTATTCTTAAACTACTTGGCCAATAATTTTAAGTCGAATATAACATTTGTATAACTAAGTAAGGTATGCATTGCAAATATTTTGATTTAATTGTGCAGAAAAATGGATTTAAAAATAGTCGAAGACAAAATGGGAGTTTGGGTACTTTCCTCTACTTTTCATGAATTCCAGCTACAAAAATAACCGGATTGCAAGCGAACGTTCTCCAATTAGCGGAATGACAACAATACCTAGTGGTGCTACAGAATGGGACACAATTTGTCGTACTAGTTAAGTCTCAATTTCTTCTACGCTAGCTTTTCGTTCTTGCCCCAACCTCTTGCCAGCTGCCATCGATCGCCGCCCAAAATGCATTTTTAAAAAATGTTCTCAATTTTTGTTTCCCAACGGCAGTTTCGTAATATTACTTTAAGAATACTATAGAAAAGTTAATCCTTGTCATACATGGAACTTTTCGTTGAGAAATTTGGAGACGTTTTAAGAAAAGTCTGTTTAAGCGTTATTGTATATGCGAAATTCGAAGCTCTTTTTCACAATAATCTTTTGAGTTTTCGCAAGATGCCGAAAAACTGCATAATTTTGCAATTTAAAAAAAATTAGAGTTAACAGTGAAAATCGGACCCTTTATAACTGCATTTCAGTTTATTTTTACAAGGTATTTAAAGAAAAAATTTGAAGCTGTTTTTTAGCAAATTTTGAAAATTTCCAAGGATTTAATGTAAAGTACCCCCAGAAATTAATGAATGTTTTTCAAAATCGCAAACTACGAGTGAGTCCAGATCAACGGGGGTTTATTCGGTATAGAAAATCTCCTACGTATAGTTTAGGCGCTCGTTCAGACACCAGACGGACGGGCTGACGGACGTTTTGAAATAAACCTTTTTCTCGTTTCAAGGACGAACAATTTTAGAAATCTAACTGCATGACGTGTTACAGGGAGTAATTTACTACATTTTAAAAGAGGTTTTATCTACTTTTTCTGTGTAAGGGCCCCACAATACGAGTTTTTTCGTCGAAAAATCGCAGTTTTTGCCGCAGCATTGCATAACTTTCTCTGTACCACGTATATTACTCTGAATATACGTACGTATACGAGAAAGTAAAAGGAAGAATATCAGCCCCGGCGCAATGGTCGTGGAATAAATATGAATCATTTCCACATGTTACTCTCTGGCCACATCTCTCAATCGTAATCCGGTAAGAACGAATATCAAAATAACACGGAACCACTAAATAGAGAATATCAGATATGTTCATGTCATCGCTCACGGAATGGAGACTCCCGGCGAACGAATCACCCACCTGCGCTGCCTCCGTTGATTGATTGATTGATCGATAGTGATTCCGGGCACGTCAACTTCTAGAGTCATTATCCCGTAAAGTTAGTGCACGATTTTTTCTCGGGAGGTGGCAGTGTCGTCCCCCCGCTAGATGGCGAGATCCAGCGTCGACCTACAGTCGACTAGTGGGTTATCCCCTAACCAGGTATCTCCCACCAGCGGGCACCACCCAATTCGGAAAAAGCTCTAAGCTCCCGACTCGTCGCCTGGTATGTGCGGTAGTGCAGTGCATGGTAGTGTATGTGTGAGTAAGCGGTGAGAATAGGACAAGGAGCGGCCGTCTGTTCAGATCGGTAGTTTTCCATGATTTCTCCGATCAGCACCAGGCGAATGCCGGAGCAGTATCCTACCAAACGGGCCACGGACCGCGCGCGATCTGTCCTTCCTCTTCCTTGTCCTCTCCTCTCCCTTACACACTCACTTACACTAACATGCACTACTACCACATATTCAGGAGACCGGTCGGAGCTTAGAGCTTGTCCGGCTGGGCGTGCCCGCTGGTGGGAGAGTCAGTTAACCGATCAGAGCAGCCGGCCGCTGGAATTCTCCTCCTATAGGACAAGGAAGAGGAAGGAAAGATCGCGCGCGGTCCGTGGCCCGTGTGTTAGGTACTTCTCCGGCATTCGACAGGAGTTGATCGGAGAAACCTCGCAAAACTACCGATCAGAGCAGCCGGCCGCTGGAATTCTCCTCCTTACAGCGACTGAATTCGATCTAGCTGAAAAGCTAAGTGTCGAAAATCCTGCCACCGTCGGGACTCGAAACCTAGGACCTCTCGGTCAGAGGCACTGCAGTGGCATCAGTTGATGCACTGAGCCACCTGAGCTGGTGCCCCAGCCGAAATTCCATTCGCCTTGCGCAGAACCCGGCCCGTCGACCATCGTCGATCGAGACATGGATGGGCCCGCCTGCGGAAAAACTTGATCTATTACCGTCGCCCTAGTGGCAATTTCGGGTCTTAAAACGGCTCGATGGTCCGTCGCATGAAAAAGGGTTTTTCGTCGCTCGTGGAAACTTTTTTTTTTTCATCGAAAATCAATTGCTTCCAGTCCACAATGCCGCATAAATCATGCGTTTTAATTCGCCCACCCTGCGGTTTATAATTTATACTAAATGACGGGCGGGCGGGTGGGCGTGGTCCCGTGCCTGCATTCCGCTCCGTTCCGTTCCGTTCCGTTGCGGAGGCCGGGCAGCCAACGACAGTGGCGCTGTCAAGGCGGCCTTCAACCCAGACCGGTAGAGGATTAGTTGCACAGGAATGTAGAAATAAAATATATTTCACTGATCGGATTTGGTGGCTCAGGGTAACACAGGATCCCTTGACTAGAAATAAAAGCTCTGTCAATGCACTGCCCTTTTTTTATACCTTTTGTACGCGATACTATTGCCATCTCTACAATTGAATACTGCAATCCCGTGACTTTTGTTACCCCAGAGTACATGCTAAATTTGGGTTGAAGGTTTTTGCTCCTGATGGCACAAAAAATGTCTATAAGTGTCTATCAGTGTTCTAGAAGTGCACGTCGGTCAGCAGTAGGACGGTTCTTTCAGGGTATCATATAGCCCTTGGGATGCTGTCAAGGGGACTTTTTGTGCCCACAGCATGAACGAACTGGAACGTGAGAATAGACAACAGGTTTATCGGGGTTTCAGACTTGCTTCAGATTTGCTGAAAAACAAGCGGACTATGATGAGTACAATTTGTAAAAACAAAACAGAAACTCCTCTCGATTTAAACGTTGGAAACAGAGCAGTTCCAAGCAATGTATTTAGATTTATGAGTGATGGTTCGTGAAGGTAATGGGGCGGAGACGAAGTCAGTGACGGATGTGAAACTGGAGGCGGATGCAAAGTCGCAGGTAGCTGCGAAGACGGCAGTGCTCAAGGGACAGGAGGCAGAGGCGGAGTCTACGATCTATGGTTTTGGTATGGTCAATTAATACATTGGTGATTCCAGGCGCGCCAACGGCCAAGATCATTGATCCTTGAAGTGTAGTGTATGCTTTTCCTTTGGTGGTGGCGGTGATCTTTCTCGCTGGGCGATGAGATTTAATGCCGATTTTTTAGTCGACTTCCGCAGATTTCGTTATTCAGGTATCTCCCAACACCGTCCAAGGCGGAACAACCTCTAAGCTCCCAACCAGCCTCTCGACGTTTGTGGTAGTGTAGTGCATGTTAGTGTGAGTGTAAGGCGTGAGGATGGGAAGGATCGTAAGGCAAGGAATGGGAAGGAAAGATCGCGCGCGGTTCATGGCCAGTTTGTTTGGATACTGCTCCGATTTTCGGCTTGGTATTGATCGGAGAAATCACGGAAAACTACCGATTAGAACAACCGACTGCTATAATCCTCCCCCCCACACCACCTGAGTTCCACCTACTTATCCAGCTAGTGAAGAAAATTCTGCCACCGTCGGAATCGGAAGTGGAACCCTAAGAACGCCTGGTCCGAGACGTTGCAGGCACATCAATTGATGCCCTGAGCTCCCACTTTCGGTATGGTATGGTAACGCTGGAGGCGGAGGCGGCGTTGGTGGAGGAAACGGCGTCGGTTGCGAAGTCAGTGGTGGTCGTGAGGCTGGAGGCGGAGCCGAGGCCCGGCTAATGGGGGCGTTCCGCAGTGGCCCTCGAAAATCGAGTTATAGAATGCGAATGAAGGCATCTAATTGGCCTCCGGAGGCCCTCCATTGTGCTCCACCTCCCACAGCGGGTCGTCTTATTCCCCCACCCCCTCCCCCTCCCCTTCTCCGTCTCACCGCGCTCGCCTCGCGGGGCCTTAATTACTGCGATGGCACAATTAGTGGGGCGAATATTTTGCGCTGAGGAGCATTTTCCGAGCGCACTTGCCTTTCCCGTAGAAGCGTTCTCCTTCACGATGAAATATTAAAATGTCGACTTTTGTGTTCCAACCCATTTTATTATTTTGAATTGCAAGGGTTTAGCAGCAGTATTTCTAGCTATCATGCTTCTATTTAAAGTACAAGTATGTACTTCTATATTTATGATTTTGTATTTCGGTGCTCGTGGCTCTTACAAAGGTTCGACGATGAGTTCAAAAGGTCATAATCCGAGCGGCTGCGCCGTACTGCGGAAAGATATTGCAACTTCTGTTGTTTTCGTGGCCGAGATGCAAGAAAATGGGGTAAGGAGGGTCCGGGTAATGCAACTTCAATTGTCAATTGAGAGTAAAAGTAAACATTTTGAATCGAAAAGATATTGGTTTCGTAATCGCGGGTGCTTAAGAGAGCAATAATTGCATCAATTTCCTACGGTCAGAGCAGGTTTAATTGATTTTTGTCTATTGAAAGAGCTACTCATCCGTAAGAGACAGTTGTTATTTTTGTACATTATTGGTGAAGATAAATAGCATTACATTTTAAATAAATATAACACAAAAAGAAAGTAAGCAAATTTTTGGTCATTGACGTACATTTGGTAAATTTGGAAATTTTAAAGAAGAATTTAAAAAATAAAACCTGAAATAAAGTAAAAAGCAATGGAAATATAACATGAAAGAAAGTGGAAATAAAAATAATGAATAAAATAACAACGAATATTGAAATCTTGGTTGTTTGATAGAAAACATGAGGCAAGCATATTTTTGAATCTGGGACCATTCTCTATTATACTCCGCATAGGCTCTGCGCTAACATTCCCCGCTTCAACGTGTGCAGCCCTTTCTGTTTTTGGAGGGGAAATGAGAGCGCAGTCAGGGGATGGTGCCTGTGCTTGTCGAAGCACCAGGCAACATTCCAGGCAGGCAAGTACTACATAGATCCTGCGGCCGGAGTTTGATAAGCCTGAACTCTGAGAATGAAATTTTATGTTGCTGCCTAACTAAATCTATCTAAATATCTGGTACAAAAGAAGTTAATATACAGAAAAAGTCTACATTCTTTGTTTCAAACGGTTATGTTTTAAAGAATTCCCGAGGTTGAGTTTCTCTCCAAATCTACAGAAATTATTTTGTTGCAAGTGCTTGGTTTTTAACAATAAAAGTAAGTTTGAAATAGAGAAGAATTTGCCGCTCTATTGAATATAACAAGATCATTTTCCAAACAAACTTATTTGGGAGAGCATTTGAAATGCCAGGCTAATTTGAAAACTTTTGAATTAAACCGAAATACAATTTCTGATGCCCTGAAAGAAAATGCTAGACTGTATAGTGTGCAGTAGATGAAAATATACATTTGAACAGACTTTCGTACAATTAGTCATCGATACTGTACTCTACTTAGCATACAGGGAAGAACTATTATTTCGCGGTCATGCTGAAAATATACTCCAAATCGTGGAACTGTTCACGTAGATAAGACAGGTGCCTGTGAGTAGTGAATTTTTTAATGCTGACACAGCTGTGGTGGAGGGCTTCTTTGGTTTCCTTGATGTATGTGATGATAAGTCATCAAATATTTGTATGATTTTTTGAGCATACACTTGGGACAATTTTAATATTAGAAAAATTAGTTGGTCTGTGTTATGTTCGTGCAAGTGTGATGTCAAGCCATTTAAACCTACTCCAGAAAAAATAGGAAAGCCTCTCTTGCAGTATTTTGTATACTATTGGAAACGCTGCGTAAATATTGTGTTGCAACCTAGTTGGAGAGCTATTATCATATATTTATTTCACCCATTATTGAAATTTTTGCCTGTTTTCCATCCATCAGTGAAGAGAACATATGCTTTTATTTCTGCATCGGGACCACACATTTCAGTTATAACACCTGTTTACTGAAGCGCCAACTCGAAATCTCTAAGTGTAATTGGGGAAGAGTAGAAACTAAGTTTCCTCTGCACAGTCGATAGTCAATTTTTTTGGCTTGTCACACTCTTTCATTACATGCACACAAATTGATTTCAGATTTCTGGCAGTAATATTTCAAGACATGTTTTGTTTGGCAGATATCATGCTTGATGTTTTGCAAAAGATATCATTCAATATTAAAAACTATGTATCATAAGTAAGGACTATTTGTGATATATTAAGAACCAAAAGTAAGGAACAATATTTATCTACCAACTTTGAAAAGGTCAGTAAAACACACGATTGGCGCCTAATGGGAGTTCAGTTTCCTGTCTGAGGATGAATGTGTTCAGGTTTATCAAGTGCTGAATTATGACATTTTGGATCACATTTGGATACAAATAGATGAGAAATTGTGCTGTTTTTAAAAAAAATTAATTTCCCTCTCTGAGAGCACTACGTTTTTAAGGGTATACTAGGTGATTTCGTTCTGGTGCGCTTGAAAATCTGCAAACTTTCTTAGCATCTGTCTTCCCCAAAACATGTTTAAGAAACGAATAGTATTTTATATGCCAGTGAAACATATAGACAGATCCATACTGAAAAGATGTTTGAAATGCTTAATGAGGGTAAGGACATTTTAGATTGTTCACCCTCATTCTGTCCAGTACCTCTACTACAATATCGATAACTTTTCTTCACTGAAACGCAAAGAAACATACTTCAGGAATACAATTTCAGATGGAAGACTTTCTTATTTGATGAATGTGTAACTAAAAATCTTTTTTTGCTTCTTCCTGAGAAAAAAGATGGATGAAGTGATTACAGAGAAGTATCTAACCTCGAAGGACCGAAGGATCGATTTGGAATGCAAGAAATAAGCGAGTTCAATTATTAAAATAGTCATGTGTGAATATAGATTTTCTTCCTCGCTCTTCACCTCAATATCAGCCACGAGCAGCCACTGAGTTAACTATGAGTCATGTCTTTGTTGTCAAGTTATGTTTTTGTTGTCAAGTCATGTCTTCGTTGTCAAGTCATGTACTTGTTTCCTATAAGGAATATGCATTCGCATTCATTATCTATCTGTACATTGACTGAATCATCACTGTATGAAATGTGAACATGATAATTAGATATGAATTTTCATACTTACATTTTTCCCTCTTAAACGTTGTGAAATGCATACACAACACAAATTCCTTTGCCCAAGATAAATTTTGGGAAACTAAATTGTAATTTGTTGCTTTACCAATGTATAGATTGGTACATTGTGTAGATATGTGTAGAAAATGCATTATTTAAGTTACGCAATTTCATTTCTTCTTCTTGTAAAGCAGTATAACAATATACCATCTTCAATGTTCAACACAAAAATACTACATTAGAAAACCATTTTGCAGACGCACGGTTTTCTCGTGACTGAACCCCTTTCCAATCAAGTGATTTACTCTGTAACTCGGTTGTCTGGTGAAATGTTTTTACAATTGGGTAAAATTTGACTGTTTTCTAAATATATTTCTTCACTTCATAAAAAATATCGGTTTTCATGTGCACCGACGATATACTATGCTAATCTGTTGACCATTTCAATAAAATAGAATTCTTTGACAACCTCTTTCAACAATTTACTAGGACCAGAGGGAAAATTTGTAGCAGAAAAAAAACCTAGAAAATCGACGAACGCAATTCAGGTCTGAGAACTATACAAAAATAAGTTACTGGGTGCTCGGCTTACTATTACACAGCAAATCAAATCACAGCTTCAGTGTCGTACCCTAAATTAATATGAAACCGAAATAACATTTTCCGTGCATGAGAACAAGCTTTCAAATTACAGAAAAATAATTACATAATAAATTTTATAAAACTATAAGGCAATTTGTTGTTTTAAGAATTAAGAATTGTTTATATATGAAGATGTAAACGGAACATATTGGTGGAAAATCAAAGATGCAACTTTGTCTACCCATATAATTCGTTTCAAGCACATATTTTTCTCATTCTTTGTGCATAAGTGCATGCACTGTTCTTAATTTTTAGTTTATGTAAATCCGCACCCTAATGATATTATAGACAAATAATATCTTCATTTTGAAGCAATAAAGGCGTCAAAAACAGATTGGAGAATTTATACATATGATCAACTATGTTATCCGTATAATAAATCTGCAGTCTGAGGTCAAATGCATATTGTGCATATGAGTTTCAACATTTCTGCTAATAAAGTTGTCGATACTTTCATTCTTCCACGGATTCAATGTGCTACACATGAAGCAATAAATAGTAATCACGCTTGAGATGCCTTGTTCGCTGGTTTCAAATCACGTTCACCGAACAATACATGATCAGCGATTCGCGATGTGTCGCGGGGCACAGGAAAGGCGGCAACCACATTCCATACGCATAAAGTATGAATAAACACGACGGGCACCCGCGGTGCAGTTGTGCAAGGAGCGCACGCGCATATGAATGCACGCTGAGTGGCCTTGGAGCGGATTTGGCGGCGGACGGCCCGATCGTGCACTCTGAAGGATGAACATGGCGTAGGTCGAATTCCCTTGCGGTGAGCTTCTAGGACTGTGCTATGTAGGGCGGAGGCATATTCTGTAACGAGTAAGGTAGTGCATTATCGTATGTGAGTGAGGGCGGTCAAGGGAATGGGCATGCGATTGGACGTAAAGGCTGGTATGTGGATGGACCTCAGAACGATCGAAAGAGAGGGACGTGCGGACGGGCGTGAGGACTTGTAGACGAGCATGAAGACGGTCGTCAAGACGGGCGTGAAGACGGGCATGAAGACGGACATGAAGACGGACATGAAGACGGTCGTCAAGACGGGCATGAAGACGGGCGTGAAGACGGGCATGAAGACGGGCATGAAGACGGGCATGAAGACGGGCATGAAGACGGGCGTGAGGACGGGCGTGAGGACGGGCGATGTAATTAACACCCTTTTTAAGCTAGTTTTTTTTAACATCAATGTTGATATTCGATGTTTTTACGTGGTCTACAGCTTTAAGAAATGAAAAAGTAAACTAAGAAAACCCTATTATATTTTTCAGATACTTATGACTTGAATTTTCTTCAAACCAATGTGACCGAGGGCGAAAACTAAATAAAATCAAGTTTTCGTCATTGAAGAAGCCTGTGTTTTTGAATTATCGAATCAGACAATCCAAGTTTCGTTTAACATCTTCACGATTTTTTGACTTTGTTTTGTGAGTTAATTCTGAACTAAAATTCGACAAAAAACTAAGAATTTAAAAACGATATCACTTTCAAATTAAATCCCCCCCCCCCCGCGTGTACATCAATGATTACTAATATAGTATTAAAAACTTGGATATTTTTAACATGAATATTTTCATTTTGAACATGGATGTTTAGAAAAAACGATGTGTTGTTGGCATTGTCCCATTCCTCCTAGTCGGTAGGAGGAATCTGTCGAGATGGCGACGGGCGGGCGGCGGATGGCGGGCGGGGGCCGCAAAAACCTCGCCTCGGCGGCGCCAACCGCCCCGCCGCCGCCCGCCGCCCGCCGCCCGCCGCCCCCGCTAAGTCGCCGTGTGCTTAGACGCGCCCATTAAAAAGCCATCACGTCGGGCGGCCGGCGCCTCTGGCCGCAAATGGCCCCGCGGTGCCAAAGAGGACTCCGCGCCGCCCATCAACGCCAATCAACGGGAGGGCCTCTGACCTACAGGTCCTAGAGCTCGAGTCCCGATGGCGGATGCATTTTTGATGGTAGCGACATAGCAGCTTTCGCTTCCAACATAGCTTCAGCCCCTGTCTGGAGGAACATTCGAGCGACGGCCTGTTCTCCTCCGTAGGTTTTGTGGTTTCTCCGCTCAACACCAGGCGAATATCGGGGTATTACTGTAAAAAAACGGGCTCTTCCTTCCTCTTCCTCGTCTTATCCTCACTCCTTACACACGCACTAACATGTACTACACTATAGAGCAATTTTCCTACGAATTAGCCAAAGTGACAGCTAGTGCTGGCAACATAACTGAAGGTTCTGTGGTCGTCGTGCCCTCGAGCACATTAGACTCCCTTCCCGCATTCGTTCGTTTGCAGTTGGCTAACTTGTAAATGGCTTCGACACTTCCTTTTGTCATGCCCTTATCTGACAAAAATATAGTGCGCCACGAGAAATAATTGAAAGTAGGTAGTGCAGTGTCATGTGCTATTCTGTACATTTTTTTGCTTTATGTATTACATTGAATTTACTTTTTGTGTGATAAATATTATGTTTATTTTAAACCCGAGACTTGAATGCGAGATGCGTACGTGGTTTCGGCCTTTGTGCTGTTGTGTGGTGAGCTGTGATTGAGTTTTCTATTGACATTGGTGGCAGTTTTCTTTTACTGATGTGAGAGCATGTCAAGAGATTTTCTACATACGTAATTAAATTTAAATATTTCCTGGCCTCGCGTACGTGCATATACCTCAGCGTAACTCTTAGACTTCTGGATAGTGATGTCTCCTCAGGAGCCATAACCAGACACTTTACGAAGGGCTGAACTGCTGTCGCGGCAGAGGGATACTTCTCTGAAACACACGTGATGTTCACGTGTTTTCGCGAACTGTCACTTTGGCTCATCGTTAGGAAAATCCTTCTATACCACACGTGCCGGGAGACCACACTTGTCGGGAGCTTACATCATGTTTCGGCTCGGGCGGTGCCACGCTGCTGGGTGATAAGTGGATGGGGATTTCCCCCTGAGAGCCGATATGTAGGTCGGCTCCAGATATCACCATCCAGAGGGGTAAGAACAATCACCTCTCATGATAAAAACACTAATGATCATATCAATTGGCGCCCCCAGAGAGTCAAAATAATCATTAAATCAATCAAATATTACGAAAAATAAATGTCCAAATTCTAATTAAAAACTGTGACATACCATATCACATTTTTTAAATTCTCTTGAAGCACATAGTCCGCCTCTAGAGTGTAATCAGGGAAGACGTCATTCAAACACCATGCGAATAGAATTCTTGAACTAGTAGTGATACAACAACATACACTTTCTCGCATTAGTAAGTTAGCAACGTTAATATAATACTGCAAATTTCTGTACATCTCAGCCATCATTCGCAAAAGTTATGAACAGTCGTAACGCATTATGTACGCAAATTAATTCTTTTTGACGACTTGATCTCTCGCGGAATTCAAATTAATTCTTTTGGCGACCTGATTTCTCGTGGAAAAGAAGCCCGGGAAATTGGAATTTGTATTCTGGAATTGCGATAAAATGAATTAATTAAAATTCTTCGGATCTGATTTTGAGAATTTTTTGCGTAAATTTTACCCCAAATTAGGTAAATACTATTATATTTTCGAAAAATAGAACGCGATCTTATTTAAAGACCTGTCTTTCAAGAACAGATTTTCATCATGAAAATTTCTATCTTCAGTATCGTAGTTGTAGGAAGGTGAAAAAAAAATTATGAACTTTTTCATTTTTCGAAACTTTAGAGATTTCAACGAAAATACATCCTGCGTCATTTTTCTGAAGTCTTTTGATCTAATGTCTTTGCCAAATTAAAAAAAATTTCGGGTCATTTTTTTAGAAAAGTTTGGAAATGTTAAAGTTTCACGTAACGTACCCAAAAAAATTGTTTGAAATTGGCAGTGCCACGAGATTAATCAAATCAATGGGGTAGTATTAGTTATAGAGAAAAGTGTCTAATCGATCTGGATCCTAGCGTTGCACGTACACGGACGGACAAACAGACTGACAGATCAACACCGACACGCGAAGACACAGGTCAGATGGGCAGATAAAGAGACGTACAGACAAACGTTTTGCCATCAGCTAATTTTTCGGTATCAAGGAGGCACAAAACGTGAAAAACAAGTACACAATGTCTTGGAGGAAGTAATTTACTATATACCAAACTCGATTTATCCCGATTTTCTGGGGATGAGAGTTACGAAATACGAGTTTTTCTGTCGAAAAATCGTGGTTTTTGTCGCAGCATTTCAATGTTTTCTCTTTAATTCCTAAGTACGGTAAGTGAGAAAGGAAAAAGTCATCAGCAACATGAGATCGCCGTTCATCACGACCAAAACTGATTAGACGAAAGAAAAAAGCATTAACTAGTGATGCTACTGAATGGAACAAACTTTCTCATACTAGTAAGTTTCGACTGTAGTATTCACCCCCTTTTCTCAGCTACCTATCAATCCCGTTGACACACTTTTTTTCATTTCCTCAAATGTTCTACTAAACTTGCAGTGTGCAGAAAAAATACAGTGTTTTATAGCAGGCTTTGACTTGTACACATTTTAGCGGACATAGAAAACAAACTGATGACAATTTGTTTGCCAGAAACTGTCTTGTCTTCTTATGATCGTCCATCGATCGTCTTTTGTTGCCATGTGATTCAGAAGCGAGGAGGTGAGCAGGTGGCCCTAGTGTTTCGGCCCACTGCCGGGCCGTGTTCTCGGCGCCGCCCCCCAAGAGGATCTCAGGGCCGCGAAGATGCGAGCACAGCTACGCCCTCTTCGGGAGCAGCTGAATATGTAAAGCGGCGGCAGCCGCCGAGGATGTGTGAATGCCGAGAGGAAAAACGAAAAAGGCTCAGGTGGAATGAAATTATAATATAAATGAAATGTTGAGAGGATCTCACAGAAAAAATCGTGAATCTTAACGTTCGTGGGAACATACAGCGTTATTAATTGTTACCGCAATTACGTTTTATATCATAAATCGGAAAATCAAATAGCGTAAAAAATTGATGCTAAGATGAGATGATGATTATGATTATGATGATGATGATGACGGCGATGGTTGGTGAAATGATGATGATGATGATGATGATGATGATGATGATGAGGATGATGATGAGAGAACCGATTTATTAATATGAGGATATCGTGAAGCCACTGTAACGTAAGTTCCCGCTTCCCATCACCTCTGTAAGTATTCGTTACTGCGAACAGTGCGTGTAGAGAGGTCGCTTACAACAATTCTGTTGTGTCTAGCACTTTTTTTTTTCACGGGAAGGCCACGTTTATAAATCGGTAATTCACCTGTAGAGTTTGTGGAGTCTGCATCTCAGATCTCTGTCACAGTCTCAGCTATGCAACTGTCCCTTCCCCATCTACCAGCATCCCCGTGGCCCATCACCTTCACCATAGTTAATACCATGAGACGCAAAACCAAGGCAAGAAACGGAGAAGAAAAGATCGCGCGCATTCTTGGCCTGTTTATTAGGGTACTCGCTCCGGCATTTGCCATGGTCGTTCGTTCAGAAACCACAAAAAAACTACCGATTAGAGCAGCCGGCCGCTAGAATTCTCCTTCTGACTGCGGAATTCGGCGTAGCTCTCTAGCCAGTGAAAGTCTGCCAACATGGTGACTCGAACTTTAGTACCGTAGGTCGGACGCCCTGCAGGGGCATCAGTTGGTGCTCTTAGCCACCTCAGTCACTTTCAAAACTGTCTCCAATTCGTCCCCGCTATGTGTTAGCGCGTCAGTTGACCGATTCGTTATGTAGTGTTTCCAACCGGTAAATCTATTGTGTTGTGCCTGCTATATTCCTGGAGGAGGCGGTGTTCCTCCGCAATGGCAAGTGATCCGGTGTGCACAGGACGGCTTGCAGCGGTTTCCCATGGGTATTTCCACCAGTCGCGCACCGCCCCAGCCAGCACAAATTCTAACACCGTCCCAAACCTTCACAATGGCATAAGACATTACCAACAATCCAACGCGCTCACCTTTATTTTCCTTTTCCGCCAGCCAGAACTTCGTGTTACCATCTGGGTAGCATTACCATCTTGAAGTTCTGATCGCCGCCAGCACGCGACCGTTGCCCCCCCATTCATCTAGCAGATGTCGCTGGGGCGCGGAGCAGGCTGGACCGGGGCGCCGACGGCCACCGCCTCTCCAGGGAGCGCTGCAGAAGAAAGGAGGGGAAAGGGGAATTGCTGGAGATTTCACCGGAGGAATGAGGCAGATGAATAAGATTAAGCAATTTTATGAAGTATGTTTGCGCTAATTAAACAAAAACATCAGTAGATATACAAAATGGTACATATTTGTAAAAAAATTGAAATCAAATTTTCCTATGTTTCTATCTAATAGTTGAAGGATTAAATACCAGAGTAAATTAGTAATACAAAAAAGTAATATTGTAGAGTTGTTAAGAACATTCGGTTTATGCGACTATAATAAATAAATAAAAAAGTAATATTTTAAGAAGAAGAAGAAGAAGAAGAAGAAGAGTCAGAACGCTGAGGAGGAGGAGGTGGAGTAAGAAAGAAAAAGTTCTAAAGGGGAAGAAAAGTGATGAGACAACCAAAAAAAGAAGGGAGAATGAGTGTGAAAAATAGGAGAAGGAGAATGGTGGTCGAAGCGGACAGAGAAAAGATCACAGAGGAGCAAGAGGATAGAATAAGATTCCAAGAAGAAATTGTTAGAAAGTTATGAATAATATAAGAGTTCGAAAAAATTATTTGCAGGGTAAAGCTAATAGCATTTCTTGTTGGATTCTGGCGTAACAGGAAGTCGCCATAATATTACTAAGGTATAATTTCACATAGAGTTAAGATATTTTAACAGTGCAAGTAGTAAAAATGACAATATGTTAATTGTATATGATCGTAATGAAAGGGATAAAAAGTGGTCTACATTAAATTAGGTATTTACCAAATTTGAGTTCATGATTTACATGCTTCATCTCCGTAGGTAATACTAATAACTGCCGGAAAACCTAACAAAATAGTAGTAATCTTAAACGCAGCTCGGATCTAACATCTAATAGAGATATTATTCTCTTTATGTTAATCCTTCTAGGTATGTCTTCTTTCTTCCTCCAAGTTATTTTGTATCCGGTATCTGCAACCAATTTATGCTAATCCTTCTAGGTATATTTTCTATCTTCCTCCAAGTGAATTTGAATATTTCATCTACGGTCATGGTACCTTGTCCCCACGAATATTTAATGAACAAAAGGAGGATGTAATAGTGCTTGCATACTGGATCCTTTCTGAATTGGAACTATTTCCTTTTTACTTCCTCGATACTACATAGTAGTTATGAGATACTTGTATAATGCAGAGGCGAAAAACAGCAATTATTCAGCAGAAAAAGACATATTGTACGGCCCGATATCCAAAAATGAAAAATGTCTTTACCTCTATTTAGTAAATGTACTTCCAATAGCGTTGTGTGGACAGAATGCTCGTTTTGTATGATATCGAAATATTGGTTTACAGCAAAACGTGTCCGTCTGTCCAATCGGTTCGTCCATCTGTGAAGAACGCCAGCGGTGTAGATGCATTTAAGAATACAAGTGCTTCAAATGGATTTTCATGAAGTTTCTCAGAAACTCTAAAGTTTTCTGTGAAAATAATCTCAAGCATTTTGAAAAACGCTCGAACCCCTTTTTCTCAAAAACGGCTCCAATTTTTTCCTTGAAACATTTTGTGAGGAAAGTGCTAAAACACGTAATTACACGACACACACGTACACGCCATTTTAACGTTTGTGACCACAATTGTTTAAATTCGTTTCTTATAAAGATTCGCTTTTTGTGAAAATGTTCTCAAAATTGTGCATTTTCAGGAACGCTCAAATGACATTTACTCAAGACTGGCTCCAATTTCTTTAATGAAAATTTGCATTTAGAACCCTGTTTTACTCCTGTCATATTTTTACTTACTGTTAATATCCTTACTCCTGTTCAATTCTACTATTAGTGGACCGAAATACCGAAAAATTGAAAAAATAAATGTATTTTAAGTGCAGCTAGGAGGCAGCCGGGAATAGGTTGGGGCAATACTGAAAAACAAGCGTAGACTAAAGAGTTAAGAAAAACTAGTGAGAGAAAACGCGTGCCATTCTGTAGCACCACCAGTTGAGTTTTTTTATATGGCCTTACTTGGGAGTGTATGTTACTAACTACACTGTAATGGGGCTGTACGATGTCCATTGTTAGGAATTTCGGCTTCGTCACGGCGACTGAAGTCTTCCCGCCCCGGCAGGGCGGGAGGGGGGGGAGAGCAGCTGCCGCGTTCCAAAAAGGAACCAAACGCCTCTTTGAAGGGTTCGCGCCGCCAAGTCTCTCGCTTACGGACGCGCCCAAGCTGAGTTTTGATCGATACGAGGCAATTTCAGATTTGATGAGCAGCTTCAAAAGATCCCCTGCAGGGAAATCTTCACATGAACTCATACGTCATGTCGTCTCTATTACATAATATAACTACTGAAATTAATTAGTCATTTTGTTTTGTGATATATCACTTACTTTGTAAGATACGTTGCAATCGTACATTTTTTGTTATCTCTCTTTATCAATGCTTCGTATATGTCAATGTATCGTTAAAATTATTGGATGAATAACTTGCCATTATTCTGGAAACTATCGCCCGAGATTGCTTAAGAATGTTGTTTATTTAGTAAGTAAATGGTCATTAATGAAATAAATTTGTTAATAAAACAGATATGGTAAATTTGAACGTATTTGAATATATTAAAATAAATTATTTGGAAACATTTAGTCGAAAATAGATTGTGGATACTTAACTAAAGGCTCAATAAGTTGATTTTGCAGTAACCAATGTTTCGTGCAATTTTAAGCGTTATTGTATACTTGATCTGTCCACTGAAGTAATAAAGCCAATAGTCATAAGGCCGGTGTTTTTTCAAAACGTCCGTTCGTGTGTCTGTCAGTCCGTCTGTGAGCAACACTAGCGTTGAAACTATTCGTATGTTTTTTTACCAAATGAATATTCCCAGGTCGATTTGGCCCAACTAAAAGCTCTGCAAGTTCATTCATTAAATTCTTTACATGACAATTTCAAATTTTTCTCAAAAATGGTTTTAAAATTTTCTTTAAATTTCTTTTAAAAACAAAGTGAAACATACTTATGAAGATGATATATGTCGAATTTTCAGTATCAACATTGAATTTTCGAAAATTACAAAAGTTTTCATTTTTTCCGACGTCTTCCTAAAAGTTCAATATACAACACAGCGGTTTTTTCTTGAAATGAAATTTCTTCTCCACAATTAGTTCTGTAATTAATGTCACGTTCTTTTTCTAATTATTCTGATAGTTTTGACGCCATTTTGAGTGAAATATGGTTAACATATTGAAATAAACTGCAATATGTCATAAATTGTGACGAAATCGAGCACCACGTTGGTGCGCCATTTTGAAATAAACTGCAATTTATTTAGAACAAACTACTTGAGTCGAGGAACCTGAAAAGCAAATATCTTTCTATTTTGCAGTTCATTGCTAGAATTGGCTCAATGAAAAATCATATATTCATTTCACAAAAACATGGAAATTTATTAAACAATTTAAAACAATTTTGGTATTGTATAACTTTACCTAATATAAAATTAAATCTTTGTCATGACAATTCCAACCTTATGTCTTCGCGCGCTTTTGGACCATCTTTATCCATCTCCGACGCCGCCGTCCTCAGGTCCAGACACCATTTTCTCTCTTCTTTCTCGGAATCACACTTCGATCACCGTTCGTCAGATCAATATACTATTCGCTGCTAACATTCCAGTCCAATCACTGACAACTTCGCTCAAGAATGAATGTCTCTATGAAATATTTTAAACTCCACTGTCACACTTAGTATTCAAATTTTGATGTTCTCTCAATATCCATTCCCTAGTAGATGCTTACAAGTCCCCAAAGAAAAAACTCCTAACATTAATTGGAGCACGATCCGTTCATGAGCACGACATCAGTCAGAATGAATGTCTCTCGTATTCTTTCAGCCCTGCAAAGCTCGGTCCATTTTTCGATTGTTTATTTGCAGATAACACTTCGTACCTAACCAATCTCTAAATTTCTTGCAGAACCAACTAGCCGTCTTCACGACAGTCACTGCTTTTCGGCCAATCCTGAATTCTATACAGAATTAACTAGCCGTCTCCGCGATTGTCACTCATGAATATGTTGACCTTGACGACGGCCCGCTTACCGTTGCTATGCTAGCATATTCACATGATTTATCCCTTTAATTCACGCCATTTATAGTAAATATTCTACACTATTCAGTGTCATATTGGTATGTTACAATATATAAAAACAAGATTTTCCCAAACGCGGCTACAAAATTATTCTTTAAATTTTTATAGAGATAGTGCAAAATGCACTGCATGCATATATACACCATTTTGCTGTATTCTTTTGTTTCTTTCAAAAATTACACAAATGTAATTTTCTTGACATCTTTCTGACGTAATTAATATTTACTTATTAATTATAGAAAATGTAAAATGATGTCCTTTGGGCGGCAATAGGTGATAGCATGGATGTGCGTAGGGCAAATCCGGAAAGCTATCCTAGACTAAAGAAAATAGAAAACTAACTAAACTAACTTTGCCTATCTGTAGCTCCTCTAGTTTCCCGTAGTATTACAATACATCAATTCTGCGTAAGTAGTATGAGAGAAAGTAAAAGTGATAGAAAACGAGGTGGAAATTATAGAGGCATATATATCTGTGGCCTGTTTATTTGCCGGGTGAAAGGAAAAACGTTGAAATTTCGTCTTGAGAGATTTTATAGATGTAGAAGAGCACAGCTGCTTTAGAGCTGGGCGCCCATATACTGATAATACTTTTAGTGCAATTCAAGTGACCGACAAACGACTTGTTCACAATTTAGAAAGTCAGCTGGTATTCACATCTTTAAAAATAATTATAAGACATAATTTAAACTCTTGTTGGCTACGGAGAAGGAAGAAGAGATGTACTTACTGAAAGCTGTAAAGCCCAAAGCAGACATGATGTACAACAGTACAGCAAGAATCTTACTCAAATCAAAATTTGAAGAAAAGTTTCCGAACTAGTTCCTGTAAACAATGGCTTATAGCAATGCTGCCATACTCCGTTTAAGTTACATTTAAAATAAGCTTTGAAAATTTGTATGAGAAAAACGGAAAAATTGGCGATTCTAATCTCATAATTGTGCAGACACCAAAGATGAGAAGGAAGCCTTTTTGTAATTTCTGCGAAAACTTCACAAAGAGCATTTGAATTGGTGGCTTCAAATAAATTTTAATAAAACAATATATGGTTGTTGGATGAAAAGCCAAGCCTGCGTATAAATGACGGACCAGAAGTGAAATGCTGCCAGAATGCAATATATATTAGAGGAACGCAAATTCTAGCTAATGGTAGTAATAGACAAACTATTCTGAGTCGATTATCAAAGGGGAATGTTAGGCGATTCCATCTCCTAATATGGACCCAGACTTCGAGAATGTGTGATAACACTACTAGACATGTGTGTAAGATTATCGTAGCCAGTACTGCCTGAAATCGATTTGAAGTTCGGTAAATATTCACAGGCAATGAGAATGAACTTGGAGTAATGGAAATGAACTAGTGACGAAAAAACTGTGGATTCACATCGTTTGATAAAGTAAAATAGCGATGAAGTTAAAGAAAAGCAGAAATGAGTGTCATCATTACCAATGTCATTGAAATTAAAAGGCTCCAATGATACGATAATTCTAAGAGAATGGGTTAAGAACAATGCTCCTTAAAGCTCTGGAATCGGCAACGAGATTGGCATGGGAGACGGAGAATACCTACAACTAGATGGAAGAGAGGAGGGGAGAAAGCGATGGCTAGAAGAGGATTAAGTGCACAAGAGTTAAGTGCAGAGACTAAAACGGCAACTGGGATGTGAGAGGCGCATAATGATGAAAAATACTGACAGAACTGCTTTTCGAAGTTCCTGACTTGACTAGCGAAATGTAGCTCAGTGCATCAACTGATGCCACTGCAGCGCCTCTGACCGGGAGGTCCTAGGTTCGAGTCCTGACGGTGGCAGGATTTTCGACATTAACTTTCCAGCTAGGTCGAATTCAGTCGCTTCCTGGAGGAGCATTCTAGCGGCCGGCTGCTCTGATCGGTTGTTTTCCGTGGTTTCTCCGATCAACACCAGGCGAATACCGGAGCAGTACCCTACTAAACGGGCCACGGACCGCACGCGATCTTTCCTTCCTCTTCCTTGTCCTATCCTCTCCTTCACACACACACACACAACACACACACTTACACTAACATGCACTACACTACCACATATTCCGGGAGACCGGTCGGGAGTTTAGAGCTTGTCCCGACTGAAGCGGTGCCCCGTTGGTGGGAGAGTCCTGGTTAGGGGGAAACCCCACTAGCCGACGGTAGGTCGGCGCCGGATCTCGCCATCCAGCAGGGGAAGATCACCGCCATCTCCCGAGAAACAACATGCACTATCCTAACGGGACTATTTACCAAAGCCGTTCACGCGCCCGAAAACACGAAAAAAACAAACCAAACTAGCGAAATGAACGAGACCGTTTAACTGGAACAAATGAATGGATGGATCGGGATGGCGGAGGTTATGACGAAATCCACGCCGGGGGCAGGGCGGGGGGCGGGGCAGGGGGGCGATGGCAGATGCTTCAGCGGCGGCGGCGGCGTCGAAAGCGGCCGGTCCACACAGAAAGGATTCGGGCAGGGGGGCGGGGGGTCCGTTCCCACGCAGCAGGGGTCAACGGTCAGTCGCCCCCCCCCGCCACGCCCCGCACTTCCAGCGACCGCAAGTCAAGAGCCCCTGCGTGGCGGGTGGGGTGGGGTGGGGGTAGCCGGCAGCTGGACGCGGCTGCGTGAATAGAGGGGATTCTTGAAATGCATCTGGTCTGGTCCTCACGCGCTCTCCCGGAGGGGCCGTGCGGACGCTTGGATTCGGTCAGGTGGCCATTTGTCTTGGCTCCTCTGCACGAACCACGCCCATACGCACACATTATGACATCATATTACGCGCTTTCTCCCTTCCCCCTTCCTACTACACTCACGTTTTATATTCTGCGGCTTCGGGATGTCGAAGGTCATTCCACTTTGAGGAAATTTGACAGAAGAGCACTTTTGAAAGGCTTGGGGATGGGGCAATTTCTTTACTCACAAACAATACTCTTTTATTCACATAATGTTTTTTTGCGTCTGTTTGGAAAACGGTTTTAAAAATGTCATATGGAAAGTTTTTTCCCCAAGAGTCGACAACAGGCTTTGACAGAACAGACATTTTTACAAAAGGCTTTGACTGAAGCAAAAATGTCTATCTTCAATTTTGTAGTTTTGAAATGTTCACGTTTTGCAGTTTTGGTAAAAAACGCAGATAGCCGAAAATGGGACTAGAACCATTCTTGTCCCATCCTTTAGTACATATGAGGAGAAATTTCAAAGAAAAAAATTTGGAGCGGTTTTCGAGAAAAAATTGTTTGAAAAATTAATTGCCAATATTTGGCGAAAAATTACGTGAAAACTACTCACATTTTCCAAAATATTGAATATGTTCTTATCTTAGGATCTGTCTTTAAAGAGCAGATTTCGTTAAAAAAAATCTCTATTTTTTATATTATAGATGAAGGAAGGCGCCCACAACATTGTACTTTTGCAATTGTAGAAATATCTGAGATTATCACAAACATGAGAGCTGTATCCTTCTCTTAAATGTCCTTAACGCTAAATGATATCGTAGGCTTCCGCGGCCAGTCATGATCTGGGCTGCCCCCACCTTTTACTTCCTTACTACCTTCAGGGCTGTACTGGGCAGTACAGCCCTGAAGAGGATCGCGATATGTCGGTCGAAACGTCGGCACCTCAGCCTTCGACGCGGCGTCTCCCGGACAGCCCAGATCACGTCCTTAACGCTGTCCCAAGACAATATTTAATCAAAATTGGGAATCATTTTTGAAAAAATGTTTTGAGATTTCGTGTAAAGTACCCTGAAATATGTAAAATATCCTATTGAAACTCCTTAAGCCACGAGTTCGTTCAGATTGGTCGGGGAATATCAATTTGGAGAAAATTGGCTGAACGGTTTAGGTGCTAGCATTGGTCACAGACGGTCAGATAGACGTTTGGCCGTCAATTGCTTTTCGGTATCAAGGACCCACAAAACATGGATTCAGGCTACACCACGTATTAGTAAAGTAATTTACTACATACAGCAACAGGATTTATTCACTTGTTTGTTACCAGGGCCCGGAAAGAAGAGTTTTCCTGCCGGAAATTCGCCGTTTTCCGGCGCACGATTTCATAACTTTCTCTTCTTACGAAGTACGTGCGAGAACGTAATAATTGAGAAACACTTGACAAAGCTGCTCACCTGTACAATGGGCTTGATATGCACAGACATATTCTAAAAGATTTAAATTTCTAAACAAATAAATATATGTCATTTTTCTTTTAAAATAATGCGTGACGTTTAGAAGCTGTATTGACTTCATGATTTATGAAGATGAACATACGTCAGTACTTGTAATCACCCTGCCTTACTAAATACAAGTATGTAGAGACTCAACTCGTCCTTTTGTAACAAATTTTTGAATGACGTTCATGAAATCACGAGTATTTCTTATGGATTTCAAGAGTTCTTTCTGAACTGACACAAGAAACAACCTGCAAATTCGCTCTTTTCCCTCATGTTTATCTTTTATAATTGTGTATTACGATTGGCCCTCCTAGGACCACGGAAACAGTCCTTTATCCCTTTCGAGGCTCCAGGCATATTCTCCCGAGGGAAAGTACAAGTGCCCTTTTTTGGGGGGGGGGGGATCAACCCTTTCTGTGAAAACCATCTTTACATCACAGGGTTGTTAGTCCTGGGGGGGGGGGTGAAGTATGAGATGATGAAGGGAGAATGGACAATCACAAACACACACCACCATGCCCGAGACGGTTGCATTCGAACCCACGATCCTTCACTCCAAGACCAGTACGGTGCTACTGCCTTAGCGATTTAGGCTACTCGGATCGATCGGACGACGATTATTGTTATTATTATTATTATTATTATTAATTTATTTTTTCTTGCGAATAGGTCATCTTGGTCCACGCAGGACATGCACTTGCTCGGGCTCAGTATCATTTTATCACGTAGCAAGTCTTGCTTGTAACTAATTAGGGGAACCAGCATTGGGCTAAATCAGATTTTTATGCCCCAGGGTTGTTAGTCCTGGGGGATTGGAAGATGGAATGATGATGATAATGAAGGATGAATGAACGAGACACAAAAAAACAGGCATACCAAACACACCCATGCTCGAGGCGGGACTCGAATCCGCAAACCTTCCGTGCGAGATCACCACGGCACTACTGCCTTAGCGGTCTCTGCCTTAGAAAAAATTCGAGTCGTTTTGAGAATTCATTTTTACAAATTTCATGAACATCAAGCAGGAATTATGCGTAAACTACTCGGTTAAAAACATATCCATGACCTTTTTAAAGGTATATTATTTTGAACAAATTTTACTGAAAAATATCATTAATCATTAATATCATTAATATAGTACTTTTGCGATGATTTTATTTAGTAATTTCCGAAAATACAGAGTTCATCGAAAATAGAACAATACCATTTTTACTGCCCTTTGCTACAAACGAGAAAGAAAATATGGAAAAAGTGGGTGATAAAACAGTTTTAAAATTGCTTTTATTTAACGTATTATGCGAAAACTAATCAAATTTTTGAAAAATTGTTCATGATCTTATTTCAAAATTTATTGTGTTTAAAATGTTTAAACTAAATGTTAAATTTTAAACAACATATGTAAAATAAACTTCACTCGCAGGACTAATCGCCAAAATGTTTGACGCCCCCCGAAGCACCATACTACTCCCAAAGTCTCACTAGTCCCTCCTCACTACTGTTCGCCTTCCATCCTGCCCAGCTTGTAGATTGATTGATTTTTTCGTGTTTCCGGGCGCGTCAACAGCTTTGGTCATTAGTCCCGTTAGTGTAGTGCATGTTTTTCTCGGGAGATGGTGATGATCTTCCCCGCTGGATGGCAAGATCCGGCGCCGACCTACCGTCGTCTGGTTGGGTTTCCCTAACCAGGACTCTCCCACCAGCGGGGCACCGCCCCAGCCGGGACAAGCTCCCGACCGGTCTCCCGGAATATGTGGGAGTGTAGTGCATGTTAGTGTAAGTGTGTGTGTGTGTGTGTGTGTGTGTGTGTGTGTAAGGGAGAGGATAGGACAAGGAAGAGGAAGGAAAGATCGCGCGCGGTTCATGGCCCGTTTGGTAGGGTTCGGCAATCGCCTGGTGTTGATCGGAGAAACCACGGAAAACTACCGATCAGAGCAGCCGGCCGCTAGAATTCTCCTCCAGACAGCGACTGAATTCGACCTGCTGAAAAGCTGTGTCAAAATCCTGCCGCCGTAGGACTCGAACCTAGGACCTCCCGTCAGAGGCGCTGCAGTGGCATCCGTTGATGCACTGAGCTACCGCTCCCGGTACCAGCTTGTAGAGTCCCTGGATACGGAGAGTAGTGCATTCCTTTGCGTCACCGGTGCTGCCATTTTATATCCAGTTGAACTCAACGGTATTGTGGGTAAGTTAGGAACCAGCAATCCGCCAAAAACTAGTGATAATATACTCGAAATTCTTCATAATGCCCTCGATTGTTATCATTAGTCTTAAACTCCTGAACGCTGCCTGTTGGGGCTTTCGGGTGGAAGGATATTAAATGGCGGCGGCCGTTGGGGTTGCACTGCTCTCTGAATCCAGGGACTCAACCAGCTTGCGCCTTCCTGCCGTGCGGTCACATCGAGCGGGGAAGGAAACGCCTCTAAGTGGACCCAATTTCCGACACATAATTTCTCGAAAGCCGAGCTATTTATGGAAAAGTGGGTTCTTTTAGCGTTAACGGCAGTTCAAACTGTATTTTGTGCTCCAGGTGTGTTTTGTCTGCAAAAGCCGTTGTGAAGCCATTACTTTCCGGCCTTCCGTGTAGTAAAATTATCTGAGGATATTTATAAGTGCCCTACCTAGGGAGTGCATACACGACCTTGAGTTTGGTGATTGGAGTATGTGTATCCCAACGACCCTGAGAGCCCTGCCTGCGTTTGCGTAAGTACTGGTTGCCCCCCCCCCCCTGCCGGACAAGTTGCAGTGGTGGGGTCAGACGACGTACTCCAGAAGATGACCTCAATGCCAAGAAGACTTCAGGGAGGAAACTCAGAAGAGAATAATGCGAAGATCATTAACAACCCAGGGATGCCGAGGTTCTGCATTCTCATCCTGGGAAGACGGACCTCATAAGTGACGTGAAAGCTCTCTGTCTAGGAGAGAAAACCTTAAGCAAATCCTGTCGGTCTGGAGGCGGTAAAATGGTCGCCCTATCCCGAGGTTTCCCTGGACTGCGTTCGTAGCGCGTCCAGGGGAGATTGTTGTTGCTAGCTCGCTCGCGGACAGCAAACGGAATCCGTTAGTGACTACCTATGCAAGGACAAAAGATAGACGACTTGCAATATCGGAATATTTGAATACAAAAACTTGGAATGTGTGTTGTCTACCACGGAAAGAACTTGAATTATAGAGGGAAGCCATGGATGCACAATTGGGTCTAGTATTGGGTCTATTAACAAGAATGAAACAGAAAAGAAGAAGCATCTTCGGTCATTATCCAGTGATATGTAGTCAGGTACATGTAGAAAGTAGAGTAATGCGGGACTGGCAATTTTAGTAAGTGTAAAGAGGTAAAGCACGTTAACTTACAGTGGAGTGAACGAAAGAATTTGCATGTGGATTTAAGATATTAATGGGTTATATGAGTGTTCTGTGTATGTCCCAGAACAAGGTAGATAAGATGATTCCAGTAACTTCTATATGTGCTTACAAAACATCATTGACTCCATTAATGATGGTATGGTAAAAGGAGGAAATATAAAAGCTGTAATTAGATGACACTCCATTACAACCTTAATTGAAATAATTGGAGAAACAGTTGAGAATCAACATGGAAAATGTTACGAGATTTTTTGAACTGTAACTCATTGAGTGTGAAAAATACTTTCTTCAGACACAAAGAAATTAACTTTTTTCCTCTCAGTCTATGTAAATAGTACCGTAGTAGATTATTCAATAACAAATGAAAATATGGGAAAATCATTCCAAATTGTAGGAGGATGAATAGAGAGAATAAACAGGAAAGTGATAAACGATCTGCAGATAAGCCGGTTCGGCGTTTGTGGGTTAAGCTAATATGAGCCAGTGGTCTTTTTTGTCATTTATTTTTGCAGAAAGCACTTTCCCATTTTCACGATCACTTACGTCGCCGCCGTGCCGTCGTAAAAACGAAATGAGTAATAAAGAACCGGCACATATTACTCGCAGATAAATTCAGATGCCACAATGCACAGGACACTAATGAGCTCGAAACCGCAACGTTGTTGCCGTGGCTTGACAGCAGCTGCAGGCTCCGCGGGAGAGAACTATAAAACATCTCTTTCCATTCGTATAGAAACGCGTCTAACTCCATCGCCTCTTGAAAACCTGGCGAACTGGAAGGCTAGTAAATCTCAATATGGCTCGTAGTATGTAGTGTGGAAGATGCTTTAATCTACTCATGACACAGTCATCATCGTCACCATTGTTGACACAGTCATCACCATTATCGTCGTTGTTGATTCTAACGGCTCTAATGTCACCTCTATTCTTTTTCTTTCACATTCGATCGACACAACGTAACTTACGCGCAACAATTTTAAGGTACAATTGTTGATTTTGCTATCATAATGCAAAATTCATATTTTAATAATGAAAATTCTATATCGTGAGTAATATTATACTTGTGGGAATTCACAACGAACAAACGAATTTCACTCTGTTCCCTCTACTAATAATTGTACACACTACGACCTCACAAACTGACACTCCCGCCTCCTAAGACATTTCCAAGAAAACACTAAACAGACCTGCTCCGACCCCTTGCCAGATCTCCGGAAAGCAATAAAAAAAACGTGTCTTGTTTCCTCTGGGCACAGTCTACCGACTTTTGCCGAAAGCAGCGAGGTAAGCAAAGCGGCTCAACTTATTATTCTATTATTTATTTTTAATCTTTTGCAATATAGAATGTATATTTCTTCATTTATATTTATAATCTGAAATTTGAACTGCTATTATCTGTACTATTTCCCCCCCCCCGTCGCAATTAATTTTTTGTAATTTGATCTGCTATCTGTAACTAAAATTTAAATGTATCTATTAATTGTTTTTGATTTTCTATCTTATTTTGTATTTTATTTGTAATTTTGTTATATTTCTGTACCTTGTAGACTGACGATGACGGCAAAGCCGTCGAAAGCCGGCTATATTAATAAAAATAATAATGTTGACGAAGATGAACTCTTTTATTTCTTCTCGTAATATTATAAGCTGATGTCACCCACATATTTCATAATAATAAGAGAGAAATGATGGCATCAAACGCACATCATCAATGAAGATGCTCGCACAAGTACGTAAACAATTTTTGTAAACCATTTATCTTGTGCAGGTATGATTATGGGTAGAATGAGTGTTTACCAAGGAAACATTGTGGAAAATCATACTGAAGAAGGAGAAAAATAAGTTTTCTTCCACAAATAGTCGTATGTTCACAAATGCTATTCACATTTTCACATTAAAGACAGATTCAGTGGCAACGAATGTAAACTTTTGCTCCAACCTAGGCGACGTGTGCACTACGGATTAAATGTTCGTTGTTCGCGTTCTGCCTACTAGTCTTCTACAACGATTTGATTAGAACACTTGAATAAAAATTGAAAATCTGTAGAAACTTCCAAAAACATAGCTGAATCTCTGTAAATCTTTAGGATAAAGTCTGGAATGTCAAGCTCTATGTTCGGAGCACCGACGAGATCTGGATGAAAAAGAAGTCTCAACTGGAAAGATGTTATATTTTAATTAATAGAGGTTTCCCTCTTGGCGAAGTCTCATTTATCTCTGAGGGATGCATCGAGCAAGGAGTCCTGAGTTAGTGTAGAAGGGAATGGTGATGGAAAAAGATCAATCATAGAGTTGGCTGAAGGGTGCACATGGCAATTAGTCTTAATGTCATCGATTATGTCGTCAAAAAAGGGGGAAAATTTTGCATGGCATGGCGTACAGCAATCGATCGATGATTATCGATCTCCTGCGCATGTGCAGATGCACAAAATTGATGCGAAACACAAACTGCTCATGCGCAGAAGATCGATAGTGCTGTCGATTGCGAATAACGATGTCTGTGATGGTGACGTTAATGTTTGTGCTGGTGACTGGGAAAGTTATAGGAAATATACGACGACGGAGATTTCGTGATTATTATTGAAATTACGGTGACGGAGACTGCAGCGGAGGTCACTGCGAATGTTCGGTCGGCAACGGAAGAGTAGGTGATAGAAGAAATGTCGATTTCGATATTGAAGTCGAATAATAGAGGAGATGGCGATGGTGGCAGTGTTGAATCCAATAGACGATGTGACAATGGCCATATTGGTAGCAATGAAAACGGTGATGATGAAGATATTAGTGATAATGATACGGATATTGCTGAATATTACAGAGACGATGATAATGTTGATGCGAAGGATGATGCCTAACGGGCGGATTTTGATGACCTAAAACATTGTCAAAAATGATCAATCAAATTCTCTTACAAATTTTTTAAAATGCCTTAAAAACAAAGAAAAATGACGTCAAAATATGATCAAAACTTGTTCGAATGAACATCTCAAACTGTTGGACATCCACAGTCCATCAAGTAACGTAGTTATGATACTAATGAAATTGAGGTTTCTTCCTTCCGTTCAAGTTAACTCATCTCACAAAGTTTTAGTTTGGACTGTTCTTGACCAGGAAATATCTGACTTTATATTATTTTAAACAGATATTATTAAAAGAATATTCAAATCAATTAAACGCAAAATTAAGGAAAAAGGTAAAAAAGGACTTAATAGACGCAATCGACAAAAAAAGACATAAAATGTGTCATTTCTTTTTGTAGTAACATAACATTAATGTCTATACTAAACAGCTTTGCTCTAAATTGATAAAGAAAAAATTGACATCTCATTAAAATCCGACCACTAATGATGACAGATCAGATGACAAGTTTCATTTGTGATGATGGTCGAAGAGATGCTGATATGGACTCCCGTTGGTGATATTGGATTGGTTGGTTGGTTGTTAGTCCGGGCTCGTCAACTATGGAGGTCATTAGTCATGTAGGTGTAGTGCATGTCTATAGGTGGCGGTGATCTTCTGCTGCATGTTGAGATCCGGCGTCGACCAACCAAACCAGGCAACCCCACTAGCAGGGCACCGCCTGTCGGATAGTGTAGTGCATGCTAACGTAAGTGTGTGAAAGGACTAGGATAGGACAAGGAAGGGGAAGGAAAGATCGTGTGCGGTCCGTGGCCCATTCTTAAGGTATTGCTCCGGCATTCACCAGGTGTTGATCGGGGAAACCACGGAAAACTACCGATCAGAGCAGCCGGCCTCTAGAATTCTCCTCCGGACCGCGTCTGAATTCTACCTAGCTACGAAAGTAGTGTCGAAAATGCTGCCATCGTGAGGAGTGTAACACTAGGACCTCCCTCTCAAAGGCACTGCTGTGACATCAGTTGATCCACTGAGCCACCTCTCCCGGTTTGGTGCTATTGGAGACGAGAGAGAAAAGGAGGGCGACATAGGTTATGACGATGG
Source organism: Teleogryllus oceanicus (assembly GCA_964035755.1). NCBI lineage: Eukaryota > Metazoa > Arthropoda > Insecta > Orthoptera > Gryllidae > Teleogryllus > Teleogryllus oceanicus. Next base: position 6,187,869 of record CAXIVR010000005.1, read on the forward strand.
CGTGGACGAAAGAGACGAAGATGGAACGATGATGGTGTCGTCCGTGGCAGTGCGGCCGGCGGGCGGGCGGGCGCGGGGGTGGGACGAGGTGGGGCGGGGCGAGGTGAGGCGGGGCGGTGAGGCGGGGCGGTGAGGCGGGGCGGTGAGGCGGGGCGGTGAGGCGGGCGGTGAGGCGGGGCGGTGAGGCAGGACGGGGCGAGTTGAGGTGGGGAGAAGTGTAGCGGGGCAGTGAGAGGTGGGATGCGAGCGGGGCGGGGCGGGCCGTGGCGGGGCGGGTGGAAGGGCGGGCGGAGCGGGTGGGGCAGGCGGAGCAAGCCGAGCGGGCGGATGGTGGGGTGAGGTTGGGGGGACGAGGTGGGCGGGCGGAGGTGAGGCGGGCAGTGAGGCGGGGCGGTGAGGCGGGCGGTGAGGCGGGGCGGTGAGGCGGGCGGTGAGGCGGGGCGGGCGGTGAGGCGGGCGGGGCGGTGAGGCGGACGGGGCGAGGAGGCGGGAGAAGTGTGGCGGGCGGGGCGATGTGGGGTGGGTGGGCGTGCCGAGGCGGGGCGTGGCGGGGTAGGGCGAGGCGGGGCGGGGCGTGGGCCAGAAGTGAAAGTCACCGCCGAAGACGCGTGACACCGGCGATGGGTATCTGGCGCGGTGCGGCGCGGACTTAATTGTTCGGGGAACACCGGGCTTTGTAACGGGCCTCCCGCCCCGCGCCGCCACCTGCCCCTGGGCGCCACGCCACGCACTCGCAGTTGCCGGGAGGTCCTGGCGTTCGAGCACCGACAGAGGACACTCCATACATACATACATACAGATCATACATACATAATATATATATATATATATATATATATATATATATATATATATATATATAGTATGTATGAGAGAGAGGGGGGTGGGCAGGAGATATTTATAGATAACTGTTGCTAGGTGGAAGAAAGACCACAGTCAGTTTTAGTGATTTTCGGCATGATTGCTTTAAAACCCCTTCTTTTAGTGCAAAGAAAGGGCAAAGTCAAAGGACGATCCTCTATTCTGATTTCACAATCGATCTTTACATTGGTCTAATATCGTTTTGTAATATCAATGGTGTCGGATGGGCCAATATAGTCTTCGTAAGTTAGTTAAACATATGGAAAACTCACCCATCTTCCAGAACTGAATTTGTACACGTACAGCTTTAATGAAGAATCATTTAGGGAGCTTGGTATAAAAGAAATGCATGAGAAATATCAGTCAAGTAGCTTTAGGGCGTATCAGTTTTAGAGCGTATCAGTATCATCTTCCAATACCATCCCCTAAGCTGAAAGATCATACAGATCTTCTACCATTCATACATCTAAATAACAGAATAAACTAGGAAGCATTTCTATACACCATGAAAGGACAGACGAAAATAAACGTGGCCCAAATTCACATGTCAAAATTTAATAATTTCAGTCATTATTTCGTTGCTATTTTTACAATTCTGCTCCTACGTGTCATTTCCGTTGCCTATATTATTAAAAAGTATTGTAATTTAATACATGTTTTGTGCAAACATAACATGCAAACATAATGGGCAAACATATTTAACACGTGTTCAAAAGATTGTATAACAGAACGACAGTAAATCTCTACTGCTATTAAACAAAAATTGCTATTCTTGACTGATTTTTTCGTGTTTCCGGGCGCGTCAACTGCTTTGGTCATTAGTCCCGTTCGTGTAGTGCATGCTTTTTTTCGCAGGAGATGGCGGTGATCTTCCCCCGCTGGATGGCGAGATCCGCCGCCGACCTACTGTCGGCTAGTGGGGTTTCCCCCTAATGAGGACTTTCCCACCAGCGGGGCACCGCCCCAGCCGGGACAAGCTTTGAACTCCCGACCGATCTCCCGGAAAATGTGTTAGTGTAGTGCATGTTAATGTAAGTGTGTGTGTAAGGGGTGAGGATAGGACAGGGAAGAGGAAGGACAGATCGCGCGCGGTCCGTGGCCCGTTTGGTAGGATACTGTTCCGTTCCTTCGCCTGGTGTTGATCGGAGAAACCACGGAAAACTACCGATCAGAGCAGCCGGCCGCTAGAATTCTCCTCCAGACAGCGACTCAATTCGACCTAGCTGAAAAGCTAGTGTGGAAAATCCTGCCGTCCTGGGGAGTGGAACCTAGGACCTTCCGGTCACAGGCGCTGCTGTGACATCAGTTGATGCACTGAGCTACCGCTCCCGGTGCAGGCACTCTGCCCTCTCCTGATTACAACACGTACTTCAGTGACGGGGCTGAGACTATGACCAGTTCATGCGTCTGAAATTAGAATATACGAGGGATTTCTGGTGAATAAAGTGAATACGCGGCTTAGATCCTGTGATAAGATAGATAGATAGATAGATAACATCCTTAGATAAGATCCTGTACTGTCCTCCTCATTTTACAATTCCTTCTTCGCAACTGGCATTTATTCCATCTTCTTCTGTTTCACATTATGGTCATCCTTGGTACTGATCTAATGCTGAGTTCTGGTAATCACACTGAAAATTTGAGCTTTCTCATGCAGGCGAAAATGTTGCGTATCCCACCGCTACCTTCGCGTAGCGCGATGAATAAAACTTTTTTTCTAGGGCTTTTATCCGGTCAACAGCCGGTTACCCTTTACGTCCCGATGGGACGCATATTCGACCATACACTAGACCAACACACTTGCGGGCTCCTCTCATCTGGAGTCAGCAGAACGCGGGGCCCTCCGCGACAACACATACAAAGTCAAGGGACAAACAAGCATGCCCAAGGCGGGACTCGAACCCACGACGCTCCGGACCGAAACGCTGAGTCGACACTCGCTCTTAGTCACCTCGGCCATCCAGGTCGGCTGAATGAAACTTACTAGTAGAAATGCCATAGAGGGTAGACTGCATGGAGTGTACACACAGGACTCTGAGAGGTTAATCAAATCTGGTGTACCATTCAGAGACGGTGACAGCGTGAAATCATTAGATCCGCAGGGTGCTGTCCGAGTAGAGCTTGTATCGGACTTAACTCCGCCTCTTTGCCCCACTAGCAATTTAACCACTCTAGTACTGAGTGGCGGTATTTTTACATTCATATTCCTTTTCTAAGCTTTTATGAAGTTCATAACTAATCATAAGAAACACACTATAATACGGTCCAATTGTTGATACCTGGAAATTGTGGATACCCCGACTGAGAGTGCACTTAAGAAGAAAAGTGTCTGTCAATGTACCTGCTTGCATCAATTGATTGATTGATTGTTAGTGATTCCGGGCGCGACAACTACTATAGTAATTAATCCCGTAAATGTAGTGCACAAGTTTGCTTGGGATATGGAGGTTGCCTTCCTCGCTGGATGGCGAGATCCGGCGGCGACCTACCGTCGACTAGCGGAGTTTTCCCCAACAACGTATCTCCCACCAGCGGGGCACCGCCCCAGCCGGGTCAAGCTCCCAAACGGTCTCCCGGCATATGTGGAAGTGTAGTGCATGTAAGTGGGAGTGTAAGAACATTGGACAAGGAAGAGGAAGGAAAGATCGCGCACAGTCCGTGGCTCGTTTGTACTGCTCCGGCATTCGCCTGGTGTTGATCGGAGAAACCACGGAAAACTACCGATCAGAGCAGCCGGCCGCTAGAATTCTCCTTCAGACAGCGCCTGAATTCGACCTATCTGGGAAGCTTGTGTCACTCGAACTAAGGGACCTCCCGGTCAGAGGGACTGCAGTGACATCGGTTCATGCCCTGAGCCATTTCTTCCGGTGCTGCTATCAAGTGTTACTGTCTACTAGAATATCAAGTCGCTTCTTTTTTGAGAACGCACTCGATGCTCGTGATTTTCGTAGGTCGTAACCTGCTGTGCGAAAACGAGAGATAATAAATAAATAAATAAATAAATAAATAAATAAATAAATAAATAAATAAATGGGTAAACAAATAAACAAACAAACAAACAAATAAATAGTCTTTACTGGTGACGAGGCTCAGGCCATTTAGCTTGCTCTTTCGCCTGACCACATAATTTGCGCCATTTCACCGCTTTTTTCACTACTTTTCCGTTCCTTCAGTCTCCGTTTTTTGTTCTGTTTTTATTTCGGGCTTCTGTTGTGTTTTTGTGGAATTTCGGTAGGCCCCCTTTCTGCGGGGGTCGCTCCGCGTCCTCTCCCCACTTAATTGGGGCCTGAGCATGCTAATTTCATTATCGATGCTTGCAACTTTATCAAAACATTTAAGAGGAAATTATTGTTGTTTGAGTGCCAACTTAGAAATAATAATATTCAATATTTTCCGCTGTTAAATAACTTTCCAACAGCCAACGAATGAATTTCTCGAAAAAATGCTAATGAAATAAAGAGACTTATTAACTGTGAAACCGTTTTCTGAATTTGCAAAATATCATACATTATTTAAAATAGTTTCTTTGATGTTGTGAACAGTTTTCCTGAAAATATGAAAGTGGAGTTAATATCATATATAGGGCATCAATAAAATAAAACATATTTTTAAGCGAGAACAAGGGGTACAAATAGGATTTTTCTATGAGAGGAAAGGATATAGTGTGATCAATTGGGTTTTGATTATACCGGTCGTTTACCGGTTCTTATTCGCCTATTGACCCTCAATTAACTTCTTAAACATAATTGACCCTCTTTAAATAATTCCCCCACGCCCAAGGGATTGATACTACATGTCTAGAAAGATGAAAAAATCAATTAAGAATAAAATAAATGGATCTAATACTTTTAATATTAAACTGAGCAACTGGGTAGGAAACTATCTTTAACACATACTTATAGGAAACACTTCAGACTTCAACATCGAAAAAACACTCTATTTTAAAAGAAAACCTTTGAGAAAGATTATAAATGTCCAGTAAGTAACGCAACGGTGTAGAAAGAATCATTGATTCTCAAGACTAGAAAAACTAGCGTAAAATACGAACAAATATTTCACATATTTGCCATGGATCTACTCGTCTACAATGAAACAATCACACTTCTTTATCAAGATTAGTTAACTGCCATCTGGGCTGAGAATTACTCATTTATGTAGTAATGTGTTCATGCATTTATGTATAAATTTATGATTATGTATTTTTATTAAGGTTTTATGTAGCAAACAAATCGTAATATTTCTCAGTACAGCAGTGATCTTCTGTAAAATGCAAATTAACGCACTGCAGAGTGTGGAGGAATATTCTTCCAAAGTACTTTACGTTTCACTAAAAGACAAATTTGTCAAATGTTCCTCGAAGAAACAATATCTAATACAAAATATTCCCTCGGATGAGTATTATTTCTTTTGTTTCAAAGAGAATGTTGATAATTTTCTGGAAAAGTACTAAAAATCCATCACAATTACTATGAAATTTAACTAACAGATACGAAACAAATTCTGTGCTTGAAATTCTAAAATTGCTGTACATAACAACTGGTAAAAAATACTCTGATATTAATACAGGTGTAAATAACACCTTAATCCACGCTTACAGTAACTAATGAAAATAAATAGTTAATTGAATTTAAGGATTTTAAAAAGACTGGAATTTTTGTGTGTCATACTATATGGGCCAGGTGTCGACAAACTGGCCAGCACACGAAGCTGCGTTCGCAAAGCTCGTTTAGGACAGTTGCGAAGCACATGAGGGGCTAGAGGGGATACACGAGAAGAGAATAATAATGCCATATAACCATCTTCAGCTGTCACTGTTATTAATAGGCTTTTATACGCACGGTTTGCGTGTTAGGTGAACGTTTGTCAGTTTATTGCGAAGGGAGTTGTACACTTGCTGTTTCCTACTCAACGGATAATTTCGAATGTATCCGTGCAATTATTAGGCTTCGTTAATTATAAGAAAATGCAATCGTTGTCAATCAGGTTTATCGCAAAGCAAGAAGCAGCACAAATTGACTAATTGCGAGAAACAGGATACGCTTTGGAGTACATAATTTAATGGCCATAGTTTTCATTTCCAAGCAACTGTCGAGATAATGATGGCTTTTCGGGCATCCGAAGTATGAGGGTTCGGATCTCGCCCAAGATATCGGGGCGATTGCTTTCATCTTGTGATTGTGGCATAAACGGCAACACGGAACATTTACGTCCTCCGGTATATCGAGTTGATCATTATTGGAAAATTCATTAGTGCCTAGGGAAACAATAGAAACAATTCTCCGGATACGTAGACGATTAATTGGCTGATGGATTATTTAATGTTTCCGGGAGCAACCGGGAAATCATTACATAATCTTAAGCTATGCTTAACTAATATTAAGCCTCTTAAAGCAAAGATCACCAGTCCCACTGTCAAAAGTGTCACTGCCGTGCCACTGGCAAAGGTGTCAACTGATGTCACTGCAGAGCCTCTGAACAGAGGTCCTACGGTTCGAGCTCCAACAGTGACGGATTTCTGACTCTTACCAGAAAGCGAGGTCGAATTCAGCGACTGACTGCAGGAGAATTCTAGCGGCCGGCTGCTCTGGTCGGTAGTTTTCAATGCTTTCTACCATCAACACCAGGAGCTTGAGCAGTATCTTTACAAACGAGTCACGGATCGTGCGCTATCTTTCCTTCCATATTCCTAAAAACACACACGTGTAGGTTCCTAAACACACACCACCTCCTTTCTAGATGTAAATGCACTGCACTTACGGAACAAATGCCCACAGCACTTGGCTCTCTTGTAAACACAGCATAATCCATAATTCAACGAAGGTGCTTTTCTTTCTTCCTTGTAGTGAAGAATTGATATTTCAAAATAAAATACTTCGGAACGCAGTTAACGCCCCCCAATATTGTGACGTCGTCAGGATTCATAAAGAACTGACGTAAAAAACGTAAGTTTGCAGACACGACGTTTTTTATCTTCAAGTGTATTTGCACTGTAAAAAACAGTGAACAATTTTCACAAAACCTGCAAAGATCTATTCCGCTCGCCTTCCGCAGCCGTGCAGCCGTAACCCCTGGAGCAAGCCGCATCAGTCGACCGAGTCGAGGCGCCCTGCGCTCGCGCCTCCTGCCCTGCCTCATATCCTGCAATATGACTGTATGGACCAATATGTGTATGGACCAATTTACACAGAGCAAAGATGTAAATATCTAATGAACACATCAGAATCCAGAGGAAAGCACCGGGAGAGATGGGTCAGGGCATCAACTGATGTTAGTTCAGTCTGCCTCTGACCGGGAGGTCCTAGGTTCGAGTCCTGACGGCGCCAGGATTTTCGACACTAGATTTTCAGGAGAATTCTAGCGGCCGGCTGCCCTGATCGATAGTTTTCCGTGGTTTTCCGATCTGCGCGAGGTGAATGCCAGAGCAGTACCTAACAAACGGGCCAAGGACTGCGCGAGATCATTCCTTCTCATTCCTTTTTCTGTCCTCACCCTTACTTACTCACCCGCTTACACTAAAATGCACTGCACTACCAGAAATGCAGGAGACCGGTCGGGAGTCTAGAGCTTGTCCTGGCTAGGGTGGTGTCTTGCTAGTGGGAGATACTTGGTTGAGGAAACCCGCTAGCCGACAGTAGGTCGGCGCCGCATCTCGCCATACAGCGGGAAGATTACCGCCACCTCCCGAGCAAAGACACGCAGTACACTTACGGGGCTAATGATCATAGTAGTTGACGCGCCCGGAATCACTACCAATCAATCAATCTGAGGAAAGCTGGTTGAAGCCCACTTTATCCCCTCCCATGCTGATGGTGAGTCTAGGATTTGAACGTTGGCGTCCAGCAGTGAAAGGAGCAAAGACCGAGAGGGCGAGCAGCAGGAAATGAGGAGTTCGGAGGCGAAACGAAAGAGAAACGAAGGCGTCGGGGTCCCTGACGATTTTTTTATTTATTTATTTTACGTCAAAAAAACAGTTAAAAACTGCGTATGACGTGCTATGGGAAAAGTGAATGTGTGCACATTTTCAAAATTCTGTGATCCCTACACTAAGTCATATACTACTTAAATTTTGAATTTTGAAAGGAGAAAAAACAAAAACTCCCATGTAATAAAATCTATTTTCAAGGATAAACAAGCAATAAATTTTGAATTTTGAAAGGGAGAAAGTGATTCCGGGCGAGTCAACTGCAAGGGTAATAATCCCGTAAGTATAGTTCCTGATTTTATTGCAGGAGACGGTGATCTTTCTCCTCTGGATAGCAAGATCTGGCGCCGATCTACCCGTGCGTTGTCTTGCAGGGTTTTCTCCACCCATTTCACTCCAGTATGGCATCGTCCCAGTCGGGACAAGTTCTAATCTCCCGACTGGTCTTTCAGCATGTGCTAGTGTAGTGTATGTAAATAAGTGGTGAGGATAGGAAAGGAAGAAGTAGGAAAAATTGCGCAAGGTCCGTGTTTCATTTGTTAGGTACTGCTCCGGTATTTGGCTGATTTTTTGATCGGAGAAACTATGGAAAATTACCGATTAGAGCAACCGGCAGCTAGAATTTTCGACCTAGCTTATAGTGTCTAAAACCCTGCCACCGTTGGGAGTGGAACAGTAGGACCTTCTGGTCGGAGGCGGTGCCCTGTCAGTGGTCGGTGCCAAGGGAGCGGAAGGGGTCCGGGGAGTTATTTGGACAGAATTAAAGAGCCGCTGCGTGCGCTGGGCTGCGCAGAAATTACAGGTGCAAAGAAGCAATTTTACGAGCGCGCGGAACGGCCCCATTAGAAGCGAGCGGGTCGCTCTGGGCGGGCGGGGCGGGGGCGAGCAGCGGTTGCGGTTAGGGCGAGACGTCGATGGATGGGCACGAGGGCGGCCAGGCAGGGCGGCGGGGCGGTCAGGACAGGGCGGGTGGATCGCCGGGGCGGCGAGGCGGCGGAGGCACCGGGAGGCGGGGCGATGGGGGCGGCGGAGGCGGCGAGGGGGCGAGGCGGCGGGGCGGTGGAGGTGGGGCGGCGGGGCGGCGGAGGCGGCGGGGACTGGGGCGGTGGAGGCAGCGGGGGCGGCGGGGCGGCGAGGGCGGTGGGGCTGGGGCGGTGGAGGCAGCGGGAGGCGGGGCGGCGGGGTGGCGCGGGCGGCGTGGTGGCCGTGACGGCGGTGGCAACGGGGTGGGAGGGCGAGGGCGACGGGGGCGGCGGGGCGGCGGAGGCGGCGGGGCGGTGGGGCGGCGGGAGGGCGAAGTCGTGGGGCGGTGGAGGAGGGCGGCGGGGCGGCGCGGGCGGGGTGGGGGCGGCGGAGGCAGCAGGGAGGCGGGCGGCGGGGACGGCGGGGCGGCGAGGCGGCGAGGGCGGCGGGGGCAGCGGGGCGGGGCGGCGGTGGCAGTGGAGAGCGAGGCGGCGGGGTGGGAGGGCGGGCGGCGGGGCCTGCGAGGACTGCAGGTGCGGCAGGGGGCGGTGGCAGCGGGGGTGACTTGGCCATTCTACGGCGACAGAGCAGACACAATTTATGGTTTGTCAAAGCCCATTATCAGATACCGATACCATCGCTTTTACTAATTGTAAAATGTGCACTAGCATTAGCAAATAGGAGCGGAGTTTTATATTTTCATCGCTAATGTTTGTTACTGTTGTATTAGTTCCAAACACAATTGTTAATTTATTCTAATTGTAGGCTTTTTAAAATCATTATCTTGAGATGCGGTAAATAACGTGTCTGAAGCCCTAGACGAACGGAAAATAATACCCACTCCCTGCTATTTTCCTTCCCTACTTTCGGAAGGTGCCTCATATTTCCAGCTTTACCGCGGAGGAAAAAAATTGGATATACGGAAAACCCGTTGTGAGTGCGTAGAGATGAACGGTTCAATGGAAAGAGTAATTAATGGAAATTATTAATTTAGCATAACGTTCAGTTTCATAATTTTTATTTAAAGTTCTAAAAACTAAAACAACAAGAGTTATTGTCGTTTAGTAAGAGTTGTATAAGTTGAATAATACAATAAAATGTTCTTTAACAATCCTATATCAATGGGGATACAAAATATAATGAAAGGATCATGGAAAAGAATGAAGAAAACTAAATTTGACTGATGATTCATATGTTTGATTATTAGTGCGTTTCTAATTGTCTAATTGAACTTATATGAATATTTAGTTCCCCTTCACGTTAAAGATAGTTAATATGTTTACAAAGATATTTAATACTTCTTTAAAACGAGGAAATATATTTTGTCCTAAATTGTACACGTTTTGACAACACTCTTGTTGTCTGTTTCAAGTACTGAAAACATGAATTATTAAAATTACAATTCTACATCCTTTGCAATATACTTGTTAAAAAATTAAGGTATTCAAATTTATTTCCGAAGTCGAATTTTTTGAATTTTTAAAAATAAAATTTTTACAAATTAATCTTTGAGTTGAACTAAATATGGAAGATAAAAGAATAAAACCACAATTGGAGACCTGGTGCTTTATTTTGATTTGTTGAATCTCTCTTATTGAATTTATCAGTACTGAAATCCCTTTCATTTTAAAGACAGTTAACATTTTAATAATCATATTTAATAGTTGATTAAAACGAAAATCAAAATCGCAAAACACATGATTTATTTAATCACACATGTACTATAATGGAGATGACAATTTGCAAGTTGATGAAACCTATAATGGAATTTTAGTATAAAGAACAAATTATTGGAACTTTTCAAATATAATTTAAATTTCCATACGAATACTTCCAATGAAATATATTGTAATAAATATGGATAACAGGTAATGATTAATTGTACTGAAAATTTGTAAACCAAAATGAACCAGAAATCCAAATTACCAATCCTGCAGAAAAGAGACACCTTCAATAAGTATCTGGCATAAATGTAAATATTGGGTGAATAAAGATACATAAAAACAAACTAAAACAATTTTAGCTAATATCTATCGACTGCTTATTATTTTCCAATAATTACTTCGTAAAAGATAAACAGAGTTCTTTTCAATATCCACGAGCTCAGAGCACAAGAACTGCGAAAATAAAGCATTAATTCTTGAAATAATTTAACACAACCAACATATAAATTTTAATTCTCATTTTGCTATATTTCAGTGACGAAATTGATACACAGGTAAATAATTTTACCCCAGGAAAATAAAGTCCGTAATACTAGTATAGCACAAAACAAAATGCCACACAGGTATTGTATCACACTAACGATCACTTCGAAATCAAGAACCACGAATAATAATAATAATAATATAATAATAATAATAATATTAATAATAATAATAATATTAATAATAATAATAATGATGATGATGATGTCTTTATTAATGGCGAGGCTCTACACGAACGCGAAGCAAAACAAGCTTCCACGCTAGCACTGCGGCGTGACTTTGCTGACGTCACGAATAAAACAGCGCTTCATGCCTAGGCTTGTCGGTCTCATGGACCACATTCACAAGAGCGTGACGTCACACCGGAAGTTTGCCTGGCTTGCAACGAGACGCCACACACAGCGCTCGACGGGCGCTCTTGAGCCATCACAACGACGTAGTGAATATCGCCTCCTATATTATTTCAGTTTAGTATAATACCTTTTGCGTCTCTCACACGCAAACATCTTTATAAATGAGGTCTCTAAAGAAAGAGACGGAGACGTGATGTATTGCATTTTGACTAAAAATCTGAAGGATTTGCTAAAAAAAAAGGATCTAAATATTAATGTCGAATGTAACCCCAATAAATATTAATGCTAAATATTAATGTCAAATTTGAATCAAAATCGTTAAGTAACTCCTAAATGAAGCCTTTTAGGGCTTTAAAAACAAAAATTTTGAGGCCGAGGGTCTCAAAGAAATGTTTCTCACACCATAATCTACAGGATGAGGTCTTCTTGAACATTCTATTACATTTTTGCTGATTCGATGCTTCTAGATTCTACCCCACCTATTCAGAGCCTGTAGAATCTGGAAAAGTATGTAAAATTAAACAAATTATTTGATATTCTACGCGATTGAATTACACGGTGTCCTCTGCTATAAAACGTTAAATAAGAATTGTTTCGACAAGGGTGTATTATATTGTTATCAATTACAAGGAGATATATAGGAAAAGTGACGGAGGATAAGAATGTCTTGAAGAAAAATATATATTACAGGCTTCATATGGAAATGAAAAAAAAAAAAATTGGCAAGAGGGTGGGGTTTAACATGGCGAGAGTTCTCGCACGGGTACCCTAGTTCAACTAGTTCTTCCGAAAAACGACGATGTAGTCTCTGTGTCCCAGTAGAAAGTACTGCAATTACAGAAAATGCTCAAAATATATACGATCTTGCCACATCTCAAAATCTGAAAATATTTAAAGACAAACTTGCAGAAAATGATTATCATGTATTCTTCAATGTGTGTAGCATTAGCTCTTAAATATACACAATTTTACTTCAATTACATTGCAATTTATTCTGAGTTCTGACGACCACATCATTTTGGATTTTTTCGAGTCACGGATAGACAGTGGCAGATCCAGGGGTTGTCTATAAATCACGAAAAATCAGTTAAGGTTTTGCTAACAACAATGTGGGTACACAGAATTCGGCAAACAAATTCGTTATTCCTTCCTTAGTGGACTGTCCCAACTACCACAATTATTGAAATCAGTTAACCCAATAAATGAGCAAAAATCTCGAAACCTTACCCGAAAATGGACGCCTTGAATGCAAGTTGCTTGTCAGTCATGGCAGACCGATAGAACGTCTGATATTGCCTTTCTCAACAATTTCAAACATTTGGGTAAGGGATATTAGTCGAAACAAAGAACTATTATCCAAAGGCTGCAATTTAGTTTAGTTTAGTTAATACCTTATTTTACGTGGCGAGACTCGGGCCATCTGGCCCGCTCTTCCGTTTGTTTTTTTTTCGATACGCTCCTTTCACCACCTAGCGGAGAAAGAAGGTATTATCTTGGGCGGATCTCAATTTTTCTCAGAGGCTTCTTCAAGACTTGAGGATCTTTTACATGCACTACACATGGGACAGCCGGCTGTACTTCCCCTCCGAAGGAAGGCGTACGAGGGATTTTTTCGCCCTTAAAAATCCACTGATTCAATCGGGTTTGAACCCGCAAAGTCGGGTACAACAGTCCGGTACGCTGACCGTTATACCACCGAATCCGCGAATTAGACAGAGTTTAGGTTTTTTTTCAATTTATGGTGAATTCTTATAGAAGCTTGTATTCGTCCTTGAGTTTTACACCGAATAGACATACATAAAGATGGTAGAGGTTGGCTGTGGAGGTACAAACATAACGCCGGGGCAGGGGGCTGCTCTATTCCGCATTCCCCAGATCCAGTGCGCGTTCCAGCAGCCGCTGAGGAGCGCGTCACAAATCCACGGCTCTCCCAGGGGAACTGCGCGGGCCGCACCGACAATTTCAATAATCGTAAAGTCGAAATTCCGGGAGACATTTACTGCAGGAATCCGGCTCGTCCTGTTCCCGAGTCGTCCTCTGGGGTCTGTGGACGGCAACTGAGGTGGCTCAGGGCGGCAGCCGTTCCCACTGCAGCGTCTCTGGCCGGGAGGTTCTTCGCTGAGAGAAAGGGACTGGAATGAAGGTGACCAATCGGGAGGTCAGTCCTTCTTTTTGGGGTTCTGTCCTTCATCGAAAAGTGTTCTCCTACCTGCCCTCCTTTTCGATATTTTATAACGAATTTGTTAAGCTAGTGTTAATGTGTTCATCAAGTGAGAAATCACTACTGAATGAGTATGGATGATGTTGAGTATGAATTGATTTGATATTGATGAGTATGAATACTATAGCTGCAGCACTTGCCGTAAAATTCAATATGAAGGATATTTCTTGCTCCGAAATTTCCAATATATTGTTACAAAATGATTTATTGACCAATAATATCCATTCAGTGGAGAAATACTCGTTTAATGAAATAATTAAAAGGGGTGTAAGCATATTTAGTCAATTATTTTAATTAATAAAATTTTCATATATTTACGTTGAACTTTTTCGTAAATTTTTCGTCCTTTTCATTGTAAAATAAATGTGTCACATTACTTGACTACAATCTCAAAATGGTTTGGTTAGAATTAGTTTTGATGCAGTATACAAGACAATACGTGTGGCATCCAAAGGAAATAATGACACATCCAAAACTCTTTGGATATACATCAAAATTAAATAGTTTGGATATTTATCAATAACCGACTTAACATTGATTCTACAACTTATCCATACGTTTTATGTATGGATGTGCTTAAAAGTAATATTTGTTTATAGTTTTAATATTTCAATATTATAATACTATTGTATAAAAGGTTCCAAAAAGATAGGGACTGTAGCAATTAAGTTGGAGTCGGCAAACATCCCGATCTTCCCGTGAATCCCTTGCAATAAATATGAACGTTCTTTCATACTGCTTACGCAGTATAGAGAATGTATTGTAAGGTTGCGGAAAAAATGGCGATTTTTCGACAAAAACTCATTGTTGCGTATTTATAACTTAAATGTCGATAAATATTGTTCCTAAATATTGTAAATTACTACCTCTAACACATTGTGTAGTCGGAATCCACTTTTCGTGGATTGATACCGAAAAGTCGATAGACAGCAAAACGACTATGACTTCTCATCCGTCAGTGAATACCGCTAGTGGCTATACCGTAAGTAGGGTTTTCACCAACGCTGATATTCCGCGATAGATGTGACTGATGTCACTACCTCTTGAATTTCAAAGGGATATTTCGATTTTTTGGGCGGTACTTTATCTGAAGCCTCAACATTTTCAAAATTTTTAAAAATATGATTCCATTTTTTTTCTTTCCAGTGTTCCTCTGATAGATTAAAAGACGCATGAAGAAATGGAGGAGGTTGGGTTCGATGCCCTCCCTGAATTTTTGAAAATTGCAAACGTTCACATTTGTTTGGCGTCTTCCTACAACCACAATATATAAATTTGTTTCTTAATGAAAAATACTCACCAAAAACATGTTCAAATAAGATTATGTATAATTTTTTTAAAATATTAATAGTTTTTGCGTAATTTTGCGTAAAACCTAGGTGACTTTTATATTTTAAACAATTATTCTCTGAAAAACACGGCTCAATTATTTTCTTTAAATTTATTCAGCGTATGAAACAAAGAACGGTAAAGAAAGCGGTGGTAGTCCCACTTTCGGTAAACTCGCTGTATTTTCTAAAATTGCAAAAACAAATAGAATTTCCCTCTTTTCATTTGACGTGTTTTCAGTTCGCAAACTGGCAACATATCGTCTCAAATTCTTCGAATTGATATTGTTGTCGATCGTGATGATCTATAGTGTAGATGACATTTTTATGGAAGGAAATAGATTTAGGGAAGGTTCAGATTTAACTTAGAGCTAACCAAAACACTTCTTGTACTTGAATAAGATTTGATCGCTGATCATGGTATTAAAAACCGACGTTCATTTTGATATTATCAAGGCAAGCTCGTATGAAATTATTCTTGCTTTTCTGTATAATGTGCTGTAAATACTGTATCAGTTAAATTTATTCGTTTGTAAAAGGAAGAAATGACTGCTGTTCTTGACTATTGAAATAAATGCAGATATGCACCACAGGTGCTTCGTTTGAGTTATTTGAATTTGACTTTTTCAAGTTACAGCTGTAGCTAGGGAAGAAATTACAATATTTCTATATTACATAAATGTTTCCAATAACGCGAGAAAGTATATGCTCTTGTACCTCTAGTTATTTTTTTTCCCGTTACGCATCGTTTATTCATGTATTCTTTACTCTACAGATTCAGATAGTATCTTTTTAACACACAACTTTAGCTCTTACCGTTAATGGAAGGATTAGTCATAGTAATAAGTGAAACTTGATCAGATAAACAGAACATTGTCGTCCACATAGGCCTTACCTTAATGTTCTCAGATCATGTAAAATGTGTTAACATATAATATGAATCATGTTTTAAAACATTATTAATTACTATCGAATAATTATAAATAAATACAAGTGCATGCAAATTTTACAACGAAGAATAATTCAAAAAAGGTGCCTTCCCATTCTCCTTGATACTGAGGCAGATGTGCCAGCGAGAGCAACTCCGTTTCGAAGGCAGGTTGGACCAGCGTTTTGACCCGTGGCCGTGGGGAGTTTGATTCAGAGGATAGGTTTGGTTTGGTTTTTTCGTGTTTCCGGGCGCGTCAACTGCTTTGGTTATTAGTCCTGTTAGTGTACTGCATGTTTGTTTCTCGGGAGATAGCGGTGATCTTCCCTCGCTGGATGGCAGCATCCGGCGACGACCTACCGCCGGCTAGTGGGGTTTCCGCCGGTCTAGCCGGGACAAGCTCTAAGCTCCCGACCGGTCTCCGCGAACATGTGGTAGTGTAGAGCGTGTAAGTGTGTGTGTGTGTGTGTGTGTGTGTGTGTGTGTGTGTGTAAGGGGAGAGGATAGGACAAGGAAGGGGAAGGACAGATCGCGCGCGGTCCGTGGCCCGTTTGGTAGGGTACTGCTCCGGCATTCGCCTGGTGTTGATCGGAGAAACCACGGAAAACTACCGATCAGAGCAGCCAGCCCCTGGAATTCTCCTCCAGGCAGCGACTGAATTCGACCTAGCTGAAAAGCTAGTGTCGAAAATCCTGGGGAGTGGGAAGCTAGGACCTCCGGTCAGAGGTGCTGCAGTGACATCAGTTGATGCACTGCGCTACCGCTCCCGGTTTGATTCAGTGGAGCTCCAACGCGCGTTTTACATCCTGGGGGATAAAGTGTCTCTGATTGAACCTAAGTTACACTCATGACCGTATGTGCACCCACATAGCCGTACTCTTGAATTGGCAACCTGCCTTACAGTTCTTCGTGTTGGCGACATTGCAGTTAGTGGACAGCTGTGCTTTGGTTTCAGTGCACGTTAAACGTACCACCTACGTTTTAAAAATAAATGTTGGGGGAAGTCGCTGCATTGTTATTTAAATGAGTACTATCATGAGTAATGACGTGTTGTTAGTCCTGCAGAAACACAAGATATTGGTTCGACGTGTTTTGGACCCACCAATATGGCGGACTGGATTCACTTGCTGTACACAAAAGAGGTTGGTAACGGTATCTCCAAGTACTCATAGCTCCATGGATTTTCCTTTTCAAACCAGAAGAAAGAAGAGGCCTCATGCTATACCTCGAAGATATTGGTCACCATTCTCATCAATGTAGTTGAGAGATTGCTGGACATCAAACATTTGTATCAAAACCATCAGAAATCTGGTCAATGTGTTAACAGAACAACACTCTAGTGATGTTGTACTTAGTTGTTCTTCAGAATGTACTATCATATTTGCTCACATAAGAACAAAAGAAGTTAATTTAAAATTCTGAGACAGCATGAAACTAAAATTGATAACCGATTTCAGTGAATTCCTAAGTAAACTTGTGTTGAAAGTGTATTCACAAAAATCCATTCTAAAGCAATGAACGGTTGTGTAAGACGTACTTATAAAATATTGATCTTAGTGAGTCTCCTGTTGTGTTGTATTGGTGTTATGTTGTTTCTATTCAATTAATAATAAAGAACTTTATTTAAAAAATTATGAAAAAATCATCATTGATATCAAAAACTAATTTAAAATATTAACAAAATATTATGGAACCATCATCCAAAGCTTTGAAAAGTATACCAAACTGTTAACTATTTACTTTGTATATAGTAACCAAATGTGATAGTACGTCAAAAAAAATATTTAATTTATTTTGGATTCTAAATCCAAAAGAAATTATCCTATCAAATGTCTACGGGCATCGAAACGGGGACGTCGAAAGGTTTGGATGAGCTGTATTTATCCTTAAGCTTTGGATTTGCACTCCATCCAATAAAGTAACTCAGTAAAGTAACCTTTAATTGCTATAGTACCAAAGTTTCAGTTATTTATTAGACCTGCTTAAAGGTAAAAGGTATATAATCCGTGATAATAGTACTAAAGTATAGAAAAAGAGAAATAAAAATATAGAGAATACAGGATGTAAACGGACATTTACCTCTAATATTTGCAAAGTTACAAATTGTGTGTTGTTACGCAAACAGAAACTTGTTAGGGTACTACTCCGTCATTCGCCTGATGTTGATCGGAGAAAACTACCAATCAGAGCAGCCGACCGCTAGAATTCTCTTCCAGACAGCGACTGAATTCAACCGAGGTATGTAGCTAATGTCGAAAATCCTATCCCCGGCTGAACTCGTACGTAGGACATCGCGGTCAGAGGCACTGCAGTGACATGCACTGATGCACTGAGCCACCTCTCCCGAATTTTCAATTGAAACTGTGAATGTCTTGGCCTCATAGAATGTGGCTGGCTGCTGTCGAGGACGGGGTGGGGGAGGAATGCGCTTGCGCCGTGGGAACGCGGAGGCGACAACCGGCGGCGGCGGCGGCGGCGGCGGCGACGGCGGCGGCGGCGGCGGCGGCGGCGGCGACGGTGGCGGCCTCTGAAGACCCCATGCGATCAACTAGGCGCGTTTCTTTTTTTTTTTTTTCACGAAGCGAAAGAAAGCAAAGCATATTGGTTGATTTATTATTGTTTGTACTTGCGGGTCAACTGCTATGGGTATTAGTTCCGTAAGTGTAGTGTATGCAGTATCGAGAGAGATGGTGGTTTTCCTCCCGCGCCAGGACGTGAGATCCAGCACAGACATACAAGTCGACAAACAGTGTTTTCTCTCTCCAGATATTTCCACCAGCAGCGTTTTGGCCAACTCGGACTATCTCTGGCATATTGACCGTGTAGATGTGTGTCGTGTGTAAGGAGAGGAGGAGATAGAATACGGAAGAAGATAACGCATGACCGTTGCCTAATTGTTAAGGTAGTGCTCAACCTTTCTCCTGGTATTAACTGGGAGAAACCACGGAAAACTACCGACCAGAGCAGCCGACTGCTAGAATTCTCCTCCAGACAGCCGCTGAATTTGACCTCGCTTTCTAGTAAGAGTCCAGCTAGGTTGAATTTAGTCGCTGTCTGGAGGAGAATTCTAGCAACCGGCTGCTCTGATTGCTAGTTTTCCGTGGTTTCTCCGATCAACACCAGGCGAATGCCGCAGCAGTACCTAACTAACGGGCCACGAAGAACGCGCGATCTTTCCTTCCTCTTCCTTGTCCTATCCTCTCCTTACACACCTAGACTAACATGCACTACACTCCGCATATTCCGGGAGACCGGTTGGGGGCTTAGAGCGGTTGTCCTGGCTGGGGCGGTGCCCCGCAGGTGGGAGAGTCCGGGTTAGGGGGAACCCACGGTAGCGGACGGTAGGTCGGTGCCGGATCTCGCCATCCAGCGAGGGAAAATCACCGCCATCTCACTAGAAAAACATGCACTACCTAACGGGACTAATGACCGAAGCAGTTGACGCGCCCGGAAACACGAAATAATCAATCAATCAAAAATCAAGGAGCATCGAGCAATTGCTTGTGACATTCTTGGACATTTCCCATGGATAGCGGCTATGTTGGTGAATGAGGATTACATTCATCTCGCACGGCGCCAGTCAGACCACCGATTTCCCATTGCTCTCTGTGCTAACAGAGGCACTCACAAGAGCCATCTGTTGTTGTGAACACACCCTTCTGCTGCATTTCTTTCACGAGTCAAATGAAACTGTGTGAGCCGATAACATTTCTTTTAGATAAAAAAAAATAGTTGCCATGACTTCTGTCTCAACCGTCATATTTTGTAAATACCTATTTCGTCATCTTTCACTTTCACAAAATGCGAGTGGCTTATTACTTTTTGGTTTCCCCCGAATTGCTGGGCGCCAGATAAGCACTAAGGCAAGACACGCGATCCAGTGCTGGGGAGGGGGGCGGTGAGGGGTTGGGCCTTGTTTGCTTTACGGCGATTCCGCGCGGGCGCCCAGTGATTTAGCGGCGGCGGCTGCCATCGCTCGCGAGATACGGGCGCGGCGCGGCCGAGACTTATATGGCGCTTATATGGCGCCTTTTACAGGCCTATAAAGCCTATCTGCGGCGGGGCGACATTTCGGCCGAGTGCGCGAGCGGGCGGCTGGTGGGCGGGCAGGTGGGCGGGCAGGCAGGAAGCCGGAGGGGTGGGTGGACTGGCTGGGGTGGGTATGGCCAAGCGGGCGGGCGGCTGGGGTGTGTATGGGCGGGCCGGGGCGTATGAATGGGTGGATGGGTGGGTAGGTGGGTGGGTGGACGGGTGGGTGGGTGGATGGATGGGTGGGTGGGTGGATGGATGGATGGGTGGGTGGGTGGATGAATGGGTGAGTTGGTGGGTGGATGGATGGATGAGTGGGTGGGTGGGCGAGCAGACTGGTGGGCCGTATGGTCGGGCGGGCTGGTGGGTGGGCTGGCGGGCGGGCGGGCAATCGTTTATCGGGCGAAGGGCGAGCCAACGAGCCCGCCTGAGGAGCAGACTTCCCCCTGAGCAACGGAGCAGCGAAGGTAATTCGGGCATTGTCTGGTGTATGAGGCGGTTCTACATTGCGGTTTTAACACTATTGCGTTTTATGTTTTGAGATACATTAGTTAGAACGACTCTCGCATCCCAGTTTACAAACCTCTGTAACTCCCCAACCGTTTTCTTGGATTGATTGATTTATTAATGATTTCGGGCCCGTCAATAGCTAAGATAGTTACTCCCGTAAGTATAGTGCATGCTCTTACCGCGGGTAGAGTCGATGATCTTCCCCCGACGGAAGCCAAGATTCCGTGCCGTACTAGGTCGGCTTGTAGGAATTTTCCCTAATCAGGTATCTCCCATCATCTACCGCCCCAGCTGGGACAAGCATACGACTAGTCTCCTGGTATGTGTGGTAATATAGCGCATGTAAGTAAAAATGTGTGCAAGTAAGGGTTGAGGATAGGATAAGGAAGGGGAAGAAAAGATCGCTCACGGTCCTTGGCACCTTTGTTAAGGTCCTGCTCCGGCATTCACCTGGTATACTCAGAGAAACCACGGAAAATACCGATCAGAGCAGCCGGCCGCTAGAATTCTCTTTGAGACGGTGAATTCCACGTGGCTGTCTAGCTAGTGTCGAAAATCCTGCCACCGTCGGGATTCGAACCCTAGGGCCTTCCAGTCAGAGGGACTGCAGTGACTTCAGTTGATTCCCTAAGCCACCGATCCGTTCTCTTCGAAATCTATTTATTGGTTCATAAATGGGGGGGGGGTCTAGTGACCAAGCCACTAATCTTCTACCTTTATTCACTGATTATTTAGTTTTCAGGGGGAATCATCCCTATGGTCATTAGTCATGTAAGTTTACTGAATTTTGTATCCCGTGAGGTGGTGGTAGTGTTGCTTTCTTGTAGCTAGAATTTCCCTCTCGAGAGGTTGAATTCGACCACCCTGTGTAAATAACGAAAATCTGCCCCTTACAGACCTCCCTATCAGATAAAACGGTAATACTGCCCCTGCGTTTTCTCAGCCGGTTTCAATCTTGTGAGGCCGAATTTCAGATACCGGCATAGAGAGAATTTTGAGTCGGGCAAAGTAGTTTTCTTTAGGTTTGTCACATTTTCTCTATTTTACTTATAATGTGTCAGTGTGACGCATTGCATTTTTACTCTAAGATGGGATTTCTTTGCAACAGTTCATAACATACGGGTTCAGATGCTGGCAATAAAAAAATATTTCAATTAAATTTTCAGAAACAGTTTCTATTAAAAGTAAATAGAAATTGTTCCAGAAATTTTAAACCTCTCTCACTCCATTAGACTAAGAAAATAAATACTGAAGGACGGAATAAAAAGAGAAGGAATGATTTTTTGGTTTTCGATTTTCTGAATAGGGAATATATTGCATCAGCTATCACTGCATCTACTTCCGTGCTTCTTATCGGTGATGGGGAGTTGTCATCTATTGTCAATACTGTTCACCGAGCAATGTTAAAAAAACTTGCGAAAATCCTGAGTTTGTAGGAGGTTCCTTGTGGATTGACAAAACTGACAGGGTCGTGAATTCCTTAATTTAGAAATCTGATTATCGGAGAACTTTCCATACATTAACGAATTGTATTATGCTAGATGGTCACAGAGTACAGATACAAATAGAAAGAAAACTCACAGAAAGGAAAAAAACTAACGCATATTCTCTTATTCAGCTATACTTCTAATAATGCTTAATTTACATTGCATCTGACATTTCTTTCAATTTAAATTAGAAACGTTCTTGAGTCATGAGTTTACCTTCTTATAATGAACTGTAATGCTGAATATCACACACACACAAACACACACTCACACACATAAATCAAATAAACTAATTAAATATACATTTTCCCCCCATCATGAACCAATAAATCAGAGTTTTTGTATTCCTGATAAAATGAATGAAGATTGCTACAAGTTTCTTATAATTTAAAACCGGCTCTTAAACAAAACAATCCGATTGCGAGACGGAGGCTGGAATCGTGCACTTGACCTTGCTTCCAAAGTACCGTTAACCCCCCCCCCTTTTTGTGGCTCACCCCTCTGCTGCGCAAGTTTGTTCTCGCGCAAATTTTTCACACAACATACGGGTCTAGTTGCTTTTTCCTGGGTAGAAATAATCAGAGCTGATCTTACATCTTTACAGTAATTTCCTACAACGGCGATAAATCTTATTTCGTTGATAACGCCTTACCGTTGAATCGATGGCTCTCCTCCGCGAAGTGGTACAGCTTGTGACGATGCAATTCTTCAGCAAGTCTCCCCACCGTAAGAAGCATTGTGCAGGAGTTGTATCCCTCTATGCATAAGTAAGTTGAAAGCAAACTCTTACCAGTGCAATTACCCGAAGCTGAAAATAATAAGTTTTTGTAAAAATGAGAAGTTTAATGGCTTTCGCAACACGCAGGTACATATTTCGATATCACCTTCTGCTGACACTTACCTCCGCACGTGATCTTCATTCCGTTAGATGAATCAATAATCGTTTAATGTGCAAAACCACTTTTCAATATGGCGTCCATCAGCGGCTCTGTTAGCAAGCTTTACTGCCGCGACTCATACAACTGGAATCCTCACGCCTTCTTCTAAACAACGCGACACCAATATCCGGTCGTTGTATCTTCCGTGCATAGCACAGAACGTTGATTCGGTTCCTGTTAGATGCCTGTCGGCTGTGCTGTCTTTCTGAAACACAGATATATAGGGAACGGAATTTATTGTAATAAAAAAGCAACGTATGTACATATATGTATATACTTTTGCCAAAACAATAGAAAACATGTAAAATAAAAATTCATTATTTTGTGTTTACAAAATTGCTCTCCACAATCATTTTCCGAGCACAGAACGTCGTCATCCATTTAATGCGAATTCGGAGTAGCTGAAAGGAATTTCTAGATTTACAAAAGAAATTATACACTAATGTTCACCACACGAAGGTTTATTCGGATTATAAAATACGTTAATTGTGCGTACAATGTTATTTGCGAGGAGTCGAGGCTTACTCGATCTCGGGATGGAAGGGGGGTTAATGGGGACATACCCCTCCCCAAATTCATTCACTCGATAAGACAATGGTCTGAAAAAAATATTTGTTCGTTTTCAACCGATGTGAAGAAATTGCAAGCACGTGGGAAGTTAAAATCACTTCTCCTTCCCCAACATCCGCTAATCCATAATTCCGAGACAAATATTACGTTAATCCTTGATTAGTGCCGTAAGTGTGGTGCATGTTTTTTCTTGGGATATGGCGGTGGTCTTCCTCCACTGGATGGCGAGATCCGGCGCCGAACGACAAGTCGGTTAGTGGGGTATCCCCTAACCAGGACTCTCCCACTAGCGGGCACCGCCCCAGCCGAGTAGTGCATGTTAGTGTAAGTGTGTGAGTGTTGTAAGGGAGACCGATTCTCTCGTACACCTAACTGTGTCTCAGCACTAGAGGATAATATTCCGAATCTTCGCTGGAAGCAACTTCAATTACCATCAATCGCAATCGTTGAGTCATAACAACACGTCGGAGGTACACGCACGTTGAAAACTGCGCTTACTCCGTAATATACTAGACGCATTTTCAACGAGTAAATTTACTCTCGTGTATGCGATTTACACTCGAGTAAAGCGTTGGTGAAACTCTCAAGAAGATACTCTCGCGTAAAGATGATTTACTCCTGAGTTAACTCTTACTCTTCGTTTAGTGAAACCGGCCCGAAGAAGGGCATATCGGAAAATAATAGTACTTTATGAAAC
Organism: Teleogryllus oceanicus; assembly: GCA_964035755.1. Taxonomy (NCBI): domain Eukaryota; kingdom Metazoa; phylum Arthropoda; class Insecta; order Orthoptera; family Gryllidae; genus Teleogryllus; species Teleogryllus oceanicus. The sequence continues at coordinate 6,211,883 of CAXIVR010000005.1, forward strand.
GACGATGTAATGATGGGTATTAATACACGAGTGTAATATCACGAGTGAGGTACAAGCGAGTATCGCAAACTTCACACGAGTGTATTAATACACATTACATCGAGTTTCATACGGTACGTTTTCTACGACTTTTATAAGTTAAACTTTTACATTCAATCGTTACGTAGCAGTTGAAATGCAGGATTCAGCCAAGGCCACCTAGCGGACAACTCGCTACCCTTGCCTCAGATGACTTTGGTGTTCCAGTCAGCATACGAGAGAGTACAAAAGTTACAGTAATAATTCCGACTCACCATTTTCGCTTTTTCTCTTATTTCTGAAGGTGCCAACTTCACTTCTGATTCATTAGATATTTTAAACTAAGGAATTGGCCGGCTTACACACGGCAGCCACATATAACACAAAATCACTTGCGTTCAGATCTTAACGTCAGTCCAATGATCCCTCCAATAACTATCACTGCGCCAGTCAAATATGTTCAAAGTGAAATTACGGTCCAATTTATTTTAAATAATATTCCACGTAAAAATGACTAATAATAAAAGAAAAGAAAACTGACAAGCATAATATAATATTACATTCGGTTTTAATGTACACAATCGAACGAAACATTTACTAGAAATATTCTCAATGATGAATTAAGTGTCGATACTTGGTTTGTAAAATTCTCTGCGATTGGTCAAGAACCTGTATCATGATGAGATCTGTATCGTAATGAGTATCATTATGCAACGGGTTGCAGCCATCAAATGACAGAATTATACAATGGGAGTATAAAAAAGAAAGTTATGATGGACGATGACATTGCAAGATGGTGTGACGAAGGCATCTACAGGCGAGCGAACTGCAAACGAACACATAAACTAGTTGAGTACATGGAGTTAATATGAAGTTTTGCTGCCCGTAGAAGCCAAGCAGTAGCTGTCCAAGAGATCCATTCTTCTCTGTACATAACTCGTGATGCAACCACAGCACAAGAATTATTTATAATTTTCAATTTTTGAAAATTCATTAGTTCCACGAACACACCTGAGCCATTCTTTTAAGCATTCGTGCCATTTTAAAGAAAATTTTGAGGTTTCAAGTAAAATATCACCCAAAACCAAACTATCCGTTTCAAACTCACAGAGCCTTGAGTCCTTTTAATCATTGGCAAAATGTCTGTTGTAGAGAAAATTGGATGAACGGTTTAGGTGCTAGCGATGGCCACAGAGATACATACATCGAGACGTTTAACCATGAACCGTCCCACAAAACATGGATTTTGACTGACCAACATGTCAGAGAAAGTAATTTACAATATAGGAAGAAGATGTATCTACATCTCTATTACCAGGGAGTTTTTCTGTCAAAATATCACCGTTTTTCCCGCAGCATTACAATTCTTATACTGCAGTAGCAATAGCGAGAAAGCAAGTGATATTTTTTCAAAAAGGCTCTCAATTTTTTTTCTTTAAATTTTCACCTCGCTTGTCTAATTTTCGGCGAACTCACTATTTTGTAAAATAACCAAGCATTAACATTGCAAAAGAACAATATTGAAGATTAAGATTTTTCGGAAACACTTTGCATGTTGTGTAATATTGTGGAGCGAAAAAAGGATATGATTTTGTAGCACTGCTAGTTTTTATTGTAATATGTTTCAAAAAATAGTTCTACAAATAAGGTCATGTACAATTTTTGTAAAATTCGAGACATTTTCTCGTATTTTTTGCTTGAACTAAAAACAATTTATACTCTTTCTCAAAACGGGTCCAATTGTTTTCTTTTAATTTTCCTCGGATAGAACAAAGGAGACTTAAAATGTTCCGGGTTTCATTTTCTTTGAGCTCTCTAAATTTTAGAACATTGCAAAAATTATAAAGAATGCGATAATGTATATGCTGTTGTAGCACCACTTGGTTTAGTTTGGGTAAAATTTTGGATATCAGTCATTAAATAACTTTTATGTTTGCAATATGTAGATGAGCACAACGTAACTTCTTGTATTTCGGCAGGGACATTGAGGTGAAAATGGTACTAAGTAACTGTAAGGAATTTATTTTGCCCCTTGTAATTTTATGGTTTTGTCCCGCACGTCCAGTTACTAGATTATACATTTTTTAATTGTCACTCGTAGAAGAACCGTGTGTTGTTAGTTGCGATGTCGACAGGAATTGATGTAAGTCGATTGAAAGGGTGCTATTGTTTTATCTTGCCCTACGATTATTGTGCACTTGCCATGCAAACGTTTATCTTTCGTTTTCTCATAAGCAAATTGATCCATATCATGGAGTGTATATCTTCGAGTCAGTGATGCAGTTCTGCCTCCTAGGGTAGCTACTTTGATTTTTACATCAAAGAGTTTGTATCTATGTCATGCATCTTGTTTAGGTCGTTTAAATGCAAACCATGTTGATGAAATTATTGCCGTAAGCAGTTCAACAAAGAGCCTTCGCTTTGTGCAAACTGTACAAGCAAGTAATAAATAAATATTAGGTTATAATGGCTTTCATAAAATGGAAAAGACAAAATATACCATACAACATTTTGTTATTCTTCTTGGTTTGATATTACATTTTGAATTCTTTTTGGCAAAGCACGATGCCAAATTATTATTCATTCAATTCGAATTTTCAATCCATGGTCGGGCGTGTCTATAATAAGTAGATACGTTTATTACAGTATGGGGAATTAACTTTGTTTGGATAGTCGACTTCGTTTGAATACTCGATTCAATTTGAACATAAATTGTTAACTCGAATTTTTCACGTTTAGCTGAGCGTAAATAATTGGACAATGTTTCTCCAATTTAACTTAAGTACGCGAACGTGGTTTAGTATAATTAACTCTTCAAGTTGTCTACTCTGAAGATGGATAGAAAAACGCTAGGATTCCAGTATGACAAGTGTGGATTCTCGGGGAGAGAAGTGAGGGAAATCCCGGATTCCTAGCCTTCCGCGGCCGGAGTCATCTTGGCTGTCCGGGATGAGCCACATTTTGGTCGATGGAGCTGACGTTTCGGCCATCTTGTTATTGCAATAGCCATCTTGTTGTGGCCTTCTTCAGATCTATTCGCTGTGAGTATAACTCTGAAGAAGACCACAACAAGATGGACGAAACGTCAGCTTCATCGACCAAGACGCGGCTCATTCCGGACAGCCAAGAATACGATGAAAATCCCCCCTCCCGCCAAATTCAGTAACAAATAATTTTAATTTGTCACAAAACTTTCAAGCCAAAATATTTTCGGTTAGTCATTAAAACGAATAAAACTGTATCGAAGCATGAGCTGAATTTAGCCGGCGTCATTCTACATAATGACCCCATTTGACCAAAGCATTTTGAATTCTCCCACCCCTAAAATTTGTAATTCTTGGAAGGTCCTTTGTTTGTTAATATAGACATTTATATTTTATCAATTTTTATTATAATTTATTTTACATTTTTTTAGAGACCAACGTTTCGAAGGTTATTGGCCTTCATCTTCAGAGTCTAATGAAATTAAATGTATGCATAAATTATTTCTAATATATCTAAAATATGTTTAAAAAGTCATAATAAAAATTGACATAATATTAATGTTTGTATAAACAACCAAAGGACCTTCCAAGAATTACAAAATTATTTAAAAAAAGGCAGTCCTATATACAATATCAAGAAATTTAATCTTCGTAAAGAAAACCCTAAAATTTGTCACTGGATCCGCCCCTGTACAGAATTATGGGTTCATTATACTTGTATTCACTGATTTACAAAGTGTCAAATGTCCACGCAGGACACTGCAGCGCCTCTGACCGGGATGTCGTAGGTTCGAGTGCTGACGGCGGCAGAATTTTCGACACTAGCTTTTCAGCTAGGTCCAATTCAGTCGCTGTCTGGAGAATTCTAGCGGCCGGCTGCTCAGATCGGTAGTTTTACGTAGTTTCCCGAGTAACACTAGGCGAATGCCGGTGCAGTACCCTAATAAACGGTCCACGGACCGGGCGCGATCTTTCCTTCCCCTTCCTTGTCATATCCTCTCCCATTACACATTCTTACACCGAGACCTGTCGGGAGCTTAAAGCTTGTCCCGGCTGGGCCGATGCCCCGCTGGTGGGAGAGTCCTGGTTAGGGGGAAACCCCACTAGCCGACGGTAGGTCGGCGCCGGATCTCGCCATCCAGCGTTGGAAGATCATCGCCATTTTCCGAAAAAAAAAATGCACTACACTAATGGGTCTAATGACCAAAGCAATTGACGCGCCCGGAAACACGAAAAATTCTATCAATTCACGCAGGATCAACTAGTTCTATGCCCCGATGTCCGCCGAGGCTGGGCTCAGTGCTGCGGGCGGTGCCCCAATGCGCCCGTGTCCACAGGGCGAGCGCGCCAAGGTGCGCAGGCGCTAAATTAATTCCCGGGCATCTTGATAGGGCGCGACGCCGCCCTTAATGGCGCCTAATAAAGCCTTCCCTTCGCCCTCCCCCTCCGGCCCTTCGGCCAACGCCACGCGAGATAGACATCTTAAAGAAGTGCTGCCCTTTCGATAAAAGGAAGGTAAGAAAACGCCTGGAAATACAACATAGTAGAACAACCACAAGAAGTATAAGTCAAGCGAATGTCAAATATGTGGAATAGGTGATCGCCATCAAATGGGAGTACTCTGGTGGACTAAACACTGAAAGTAATGTCGTAGAACAAAACATTAAGCTGCAAATAACGACTGTTATGGCAGCCTCTACAACATTTGTAAAACACGAAGACTCTCAAGCATCGATAACTTGAAATATAATTATGCCAATGTTGTTGTTCGACTGTTAAACGTGAATCATCATAAAGCAAACAACATGTACACTTGCTGTATGAAAGAAAAATAATAATAATTATTATTATTGTTTATTATTATTATTTATATTTATATTATGGAGATACAAGTAGGGAGCATTTCCGGCAAGAGAGGTAGAATTACTTCTAGATCAAAATGGATTAGGTGAAGGAAGATTTGAAAAACCCAGACTTACAAAATGACGTAAAAAAGCAGAAGATAAAAGAAGTTAGGATAATATGATAAACGAAGCAAAAACAAAACTATGAGAGTCGGAGATCTCAGAAGACTAAAATATAAATTTGAATAGTAAAAAAGAGAACGCTGCACGACGATTGGGCCTTACGCAAGGTTTATACTGAGTACAGAAAGGGTATAGCCGAATACGGCGATGGAAAGTGCCCCCAAACCACATCGATAATCGCGATGCTCATATGAAAGAGAGTACAAAATGACGTAGATTCACAACAAATCAGCCTCCTAGGGCAATCTTTTGCAGAGATACAACGAGAAACGTGTTTGGAAGGTTTTATTCTTTCTCAGTATCTACTGCGTATATCAGGCTGAAAAGAAATTGCAATGACGGGAAAACATAGTTCAATTTGAAGGTATTTTTGACGACGAATTTTGACACCAAATTCATATAGAAAAAAATTTAATTCATTTCCGACGTGATAACGTTCATGTACTGTGTTATCTTTTTTGATTTTGGATTTTGTTACCTTAACATCAGTTAATTGAATCTTGTTTATTTTCAATAGAGTTTACGATTCCCGAGAGTAAAAATTCAACTTCAAAGTTTGGATTGTAAAAATGAACAGTCAACTTTCAAATATCCTCTTTTAATCTTTTCTTTTCTTTTTTCTTTTTGAGTTATATTGCATGTTTTCAGATTGTATTCTTACACATGCAAATACTATAAATCCATATCAGTTACATGTACTAAAAAAGATTTCACGAAGTGTATAATATAAATCGTATGAAAGTATTTTCATCGTTATATTTGATTTGAACGCAAATGTTAACTTTTAATTTATTGTATTCATTTTATATCAGACAATTTCGAGGTACGATCCTCAGATATTAGATATCTCTACTTTGCTTCACTGAAGCGTTGCATGATATATCTCAACTATATGTATTCATTATTATTGTTGTTGTTATTATTATTATTATTATTATTATTATTGTGTTGATTTCTGGTTCATTTATATATGCTTTATCTCATTCAAAATTGACTAAATTAATGATTCTATAATTACATTCAATAAAAAGACTAAGAAATAAAAATTGTCCTCGAAAATTCGAAGAATTATCATAATAAGGCATAGTAAAGCCAAATCAATTTAAACGATAATTACTAATTAAAAATCCATTGATCTAAAGAAGAAAAAAGAAAGTAACTAATTCCATTCTGTTATATCCCCTGAAAAAGGTTTAAACAAAAGTGGAAGGCACTGTCATTTGTTGCATTAAGGGAAAGAAAAACCCCCACCTCCCGGGATATAACATGCTTTACATTTTCGGGACTAATGCCCATAGTAGTCGATATGCCTGGAAGTACCAAATAATCACTCAATAAATCGAAATAATTATTGTTATGAATGACATTGTTGAGTCTGCAGTTTCAGTATCTAAGCACATTCTTTTTTTTCACTTGTCAAAATATTCGTAGTGGGTTCCACAACTAAATCCAAATAAACTTTTACTCTTTTATTTACAACATTTCTTTCTTCCTCGCATTTACATCACAATTTATTTAACACTTTATGCAGCTATGATAAAGAGTAAACGTACGTTATATTAAGAATACGAAGCCATCGTGAAGGTGCAAAAGTACGCACAGCCATATGAAAAAATGTACCTGCAAACGCGTTACAAGGTGGCTTTTATGTTTTGTTTATTAGCGCTGTCGGTTGTAATGCTGGTTTCGTCGTTAACTTTTAATTTATAAGAAGGAAATGTCGTCGATGGGGGCTATATTTCTCACTGCCTCTTACGATACGATAGCGGTGACTGTTGAACTGCAGAAACCTGTCTTTCAGCGCGGTCCAAGATTCGTATCAGTGAAGATAAAGTGTCAGACTACAAATAAAGAGAGGTCGCAATGGAAATAAATGATAATAAATTCCAGGAGAAGAAAATCCGGATAACATTAAAGAAAAGCAATATTTCTTAGAAGAATATTCAAGTTAAATAATGATTTATATAACAGAAACTTATATGGTAGTTCGTCAAATTTCAATAGCATGTACTATCTTTATGTCAAGATAAGAGTGAATAATGAAAAAAAACTGTACATCAATAGCTAATAACAAAAGTAAAGAGTTGGGCGTAAATTAAGATGAATGAGAATTGTTCAAAGAATTGTGATTGAGATCTAATGAATGAAACTGGCAGAGAAAAGAGTTCCAAGAAATAACAAATTTTCAAAACTTACATGTTCATACGTTATTAAATGATTACGACGTTTGCCTGTAGCCTTACATCAAATACCGCTCACAATTTTATTACATTAAGTAAAGAATTTGGCGTCAATATACTTCCATAAGAATTATTAAATAATTCAAACTGTTCATTAACTAAATGGAGATGAAACATTTTTTATGATACTGTAGTGTTTATTCAACTTAACCCCAACAGAGTATGGGAAAGCTGCACTTAATGGTCACTATCCATTTAGGATTTCACTGTCCTTTAATAACAAATGAGCTGCAGTAAAAGATGGCGCGTGAATACACTTCTTCCAAGATAAGGTACTACTGCTTTATATGATTTTTACTTTGTATTATAGGTACGTATACGCAGAACAGAGAAAGTTATGAAATGCTGCGGAAAATCTATCATTATTTCAACTGAAATACACATTTTGGAGTCTCCTGATACCGAAAGATTTTTTTTTTGTTTTTTTAAGTCATTCCGTCTTTCTTTTTGTCCGTCTGTTTGTTTTCTGAGAACAACACTAGCGCCTAAACTGTGCGTACGATTTGTAGGAAGTTGCTACACAAAAAAATTAAAATTTTAAATAAAATTTTTTTCCAATTTTATTAAATGTGATGAGTGATAATTATGACGTTTTACAATAAAATCGCCCTTGAAAAATGTTCATTATTTGCCATTTAATTGCACAGCGGATATGACTTTTCGGTTGGTCCACGTGTTTATGTCACTCATTGTGCGGCAGGGTCTAAGGCTGCAAGATGTATAAACGTCACTAGCCCCGTAAATGTAGTGAGTTGTATATCCTTGGAGGTGGAGGTGTTTCTCTCCTACTAGACTGTGAGATTCGGCGCCCAACTTTCACGTCAGTTTGTGAGGTTCCTTTCTCCAGCGAAATATCTTTCAAGAGACATTTGCGGGCAAAATTTATTATAGCAAACGTGTGATAATGAAAGATTACATGTCACCACAAACTACCTAGCCAATATATCAGTGTCTCAATCGACAAAGGCAAGTAAGAGTCATTTTGTATAAGATTTCAATCACGTTAGCGCAATATCCATTACAATTATTTTCTCGTAGATCTGGTACAGAGTAATATTTGCGTAATTTGCGTAATTGCGTTCTCCATAAAATATCACGGGCGGTTGCTGTTCATCACGTAAAGAAAATCAAGAGCAAATTCTACAACATGTCGATGAGTTCATCAGATTAGCTCACTCCTCGTGAAATGATTATCAAGATCTGGAAAGCAAGCCGTTTTCTCTATCACCACTTTATGAGTGGCTCTGTTTTGTTCAACACAATAGAGTAGTAATTTCTCAATATCTATTCACCCAACTACTGTTGGCGGAGATGATGGACGTGCGTAACTTTTCTTGGACGATGGATTGTAGAAATGCGGGCAGTGTAGGGGTATTAGTAAAAAAGCCGGCCACTAGAGTATTTGCAGAAGTGCCAACCTTTGGAAAATCAGAGTCAAACCTGCGACGTGTGCGGCCAGGTCATCGCTCTGGGTAGGCAAGAGCAGGGACACTAGATAGAAATTTTAGATGCTGGACGTGGACCTTCCTCAGCCATTTCTTCAGATAATGGTAATAAAGCTGAACAGAAGTTCTCGACTATGGAGCAAGCTAGCTTTGGCTAGCTTATGTTTCGTGCCAACGCAGTTTTAATGCTTGGAATGTTGTCATCAGTGCTCGCTGCAAGCTTTTACCTGCAACTGTTTTTGCTCAAGGGAGGGGGAAGCAAGGTCATCGTTCAAGAAAAGTTGCGCGAGTAGTACGTTCATTCAACTCAAGCACTGGCATTACCTCTACGTCGTGGTTATCACTACCACCATCATCATGATCTTCAAGCTCACTATTATTGCGAAAGCATATTTCTCTCTCCCCCTCTCCATCACTCTCTACACCTATAGTACCATGGCCACGAGGACTCATCCAACTTCAATCAACCGACGAAAGAACACAACCTCCAACAAATTGCAGGCCTGGTATTAATTGCTGTGGTGTTCAATTTGATTTACTTGGCCCCACGCCCACCAAACCTTCATGGCTTATTCTCCCGCCCACTCGCCTTCCCGAGGGCTCGCTCGCCACCTCGCCCGCCTCTCTCCTGCTTTCGTAGCGCTCACACACCCTCTTTTTGTCCCACCCACGCTGCCCGTCCCCGTGTCCTTCCATCTCTTGGCTGTCTCCCGGTCGCTCGCCCGCCCGTCCTTTCCGTCGCCCTACCCACACGCACTCTGCCGCTCTCCAGCTCGCCCGTCCAGTGCCCTTCCGCCTTCTGGCGCTGTCTCGGTCGCTCGCCCACCCTTTCCGTCGCCCTACCCACACGCGCTCTTTCACCCTTCAGCTCGCTCCCCTGCACGTCTTCATGCCCTTCCGCCTTCTCAGCCTGTCGGTCGCTCACCCGCCCTTCCCCTCGCCCACCCGCCCTCCTCGGCTTGCCTGCCCGTCTTCATGCCCTTCCGTTTTCTCACCCTCTCGGTCGCTCACCCGCTCTTCCCCTCGCCCACCCACTCTATCCTCATCCTCGCTCGCCCGCCCTATCCCCCCGGCCTCTCTCGCTCTCCAGCTCGCTTGCCTGCCCGTCCTCATACTCTTGCACCTTCTCGCCCTCTCGCCCGTCTTTCCCTCGCCCGTCCGCCCTTCTGCGCCCCCCGGCGACGGCGCCGCCCGGCCCAGCGGCCTCCGCCGAGGAGCTCATCTTACACAGTGTTGTGTGTTCTGGCATTAAAAACGAGGGGTTGAATTTATCAAAAGCGCATCAGCGGCGCGGAGTCGGTCGTCCGCAGTGTATACATTAGCGCGCATTTCCATAATTCGTTAATTGCAGTTTCGTCCGCCGGCCGCGGTGGCGGCGCTGCTATCAGATGCGCGCACGTCACGGCCTTCCGTAATTGCTTGGCGACCCCTCCTCCCGGCCGGCCCGCCCGCCGTCACTCAGCCGTCCGCTCGCCTCGCGTTTTGTGCGCTTTTTGTGGTCGCGCGTCGCGGGGCCCGGCAGCGCGGCCTCACACGAGCTGTCACCAGCCGCGACCGGCGAAAAGACCGGCGGTTCGCAAGAAAATTTAGGTTCCGCTGGGTGATTTAAAGTCGTATTCAAAAGACGTTACACAATATGAAACAAATTGATGTGTGCCCGTTGTTTTTATGTTGAAGTTCTTTCCTGGGGAAGAATTCAAGAATCTTCTCTCGTCAGTCTGAACAGTGTTGCTCTCTTTCGAATATACCAAACAGAGAGTGAGGAGATGGCACTAAAACATTGCGAACTTCTCAGCAAAATAATTCAAATTAATCTTATTCATTTTCAGTGTATTTCACTTGCTATTTACTACAATGTCAATGAGAAATTTTTTTGGCAACTTCTCACTCTGAGGGCTTTAGAACTTCCACTACATTATTTCAACGTTCATTCAACATTGAAATTTTCAACAAACTAATTAAACAAAAGCAATGTTAAATTCCTCATAAGAGAAACGACTCAGGTACACAGTCAAGTTAATTTTGAGAAGCGTTTAATGTTTGCTTGATTAATTGATTGATTTTTCGTGTTTCCGGCGGTTTAACTGCTTTGGTCATTAGTCCCGTAAGTGTAGTGCATGTTTTTTCCTCAGAAGATGACGGTGATCTTCCCCCGCTGAATGGCGAGAAGGGGCTTCTCCTAACCAGGTCTCTCCCACCAGCGAGGCACCACCCCAACCGGGAGAAGCTCCAAGCTCCCGACCGGTCTCCCGGAATATGTAGTAGTGTAATATGTTAGTGTAAGTGTGTGGGTAAGGGGAGAGGATAGGACAAGGAAGAGGAAGGACAGATCGCGGGCGGTCCGTTTCCTGTTTGGTAGGATACTGCTCCGGCTTTCGCCTGGAGTTAATTGTAGAAACCACGGAAAACAACCGATCAGAGCAGCAGGCCGCTAGAATTGTCATCCAGACGTAGACTCAATTCGACCTAGCTGAAAACTAGTCGAAACTCCTGTCGCCGTCGGGACTCGAACCTAGGACCTCCCGGTCAGAGGCGCTGCAGGGACATCAGTTGATGCACTGAGCCACCGCTCCCGGTGAGAAGCGTTTATTTAGTCTGCTTACAACGCCCTGCTTGGTTTCACTGAGGTCTCTTTGACGTGATTCGCCCTGGAGGGCTCTCCCACGTTTCTCTCGTCTTTTGTGCCTGCCTAGTTCAGCGGGGGAGGGTTTATCTCAGAATTTTGTGGCGGAAAAGATCGTCAGTTTTGGATCGTTTGTTGTGGCTCACAAGGGCAGGCAAGACCGGAAGGAGGGGCAAGAAGAAATGTTTGATTTTATCCGCTCATTTAAAATCGCTGTGTTAAAAAGATATAAAAAGCTGCGAGGAGAACGAAGCAGAACGAAGTTAAAAGACGTTATGAAATATGCAAATGACGTGAAGATGTAATGAAGACGTAGCGAAGGAAGATCTAGAAAGATAGGTGTCGATATCCTCGTTTTGGGTTTCTAGGAGCAGCTGAATGACAGCGCCAAACCGGCTGAAAAGGCTCAAGGCTTGAACTGTTTCCACTTCAGCGTTCCACAACAGAAGGTTCTGGGTTATGAGTTCCGAAATCATCAGCGTCAAAAGTCTTCAATTATTAATATAAAAAGTATTATTATTATTATTATTATTATTATTATTATTATTATTATTATTATTATTATTATTATTATTATTATTATTATTATTATTATTATGGAAATTGTTGTTATTTCTTCCTGCTGATCCTAGTCTTTTTTTTTTCTTTCAAGTAAGTTTGAATCGTATAGGATCAATCTTAGGTGGATATCTTGAATTAAGACTTTTGTAGTTTAAAAATTTATTATCAGCTCAACGTTTTAACCTCCAGTTGGACGCCATGTTCAGTGTGTTAAGAAAATGTTCATCATGTGCTATGTTACACGCTGGTATAAAGACCCAATTGTATATAGAGATTTTAATATTTTTGAATTCCTTTGTTTTATCACGTAAAAGTGTATTGTTTATGGTATTGTCAACCGTTTGTTCAATATCTGTATTTCTCTTGAAAAGGCACATGCTAAATGTATGAAACGTTGAGCTGATAATAAATTTATAAACTACAAAGTGTTAATTCCTGATATGTAGCTAAGATTGATCCTGTATAGTCCAAACCTATTTGAAACGAGCCATCTATCTGCATTATTATTATGTTTACGATGATGATGATGATGATTATTATTATTATTATTATTATTATTATTATTATTATTGTTATTATGCGTAAAAATAATAAATGGATGGGAAACGTCAGGTGCCTCAGGAAGATATCTCCAGCAGTGGTCGGCAATGCCCCCTGAAACGCAAGCCCGTGTAGTGAGCTGCGCCGGCGCCTTCGCCCTGATCACCCGGCGCTGCCCACCATCTCCCCACCCCCTCCACTTCTCGTCTTACATGACAGACTTTGGCATCAGTCGATGCCACTACACTGCCTCTCACCGGGAGATCCTAGGGTTTCAGGCCCGCCGATGGCACGATTTTCGACCCTGGCTTCTTCGGTCCGGAGGAAAATTCTAACCGCCGACTGCTCTCATCGATAGTTTTCAGTGGTTTCTGCGAGCAACACCAGGCGAACGCCTGAGCAGAACCACAACAAAACAGGCCGCAGACCTCACGCGATCTTTCCTTCCTCTTCCTTGTTCTATCCTCAACCCTCAATTACACGCACTACACTATCACACATGTCCAGAGCTGAGAGATTGTCCCGTTTAGCCGGTGTTTAGATGGTGGGATATACCTGGCTAGGAAAAATCCCGCTGGCCGACATGAACACAGCTCGGCGCCGGATATCACCAACCTGCGAGGGAAGATCTGCGCCATCTTCCGAAATAAAAATATGCCATTACACTTACGGGACTATTATCCTTAGTGCTTCACGCGCCCGGAATCACTAAACAATCAATTAGTCAAGCGAATGCTGGGCAAGGATAAAGCGCTAGGCAAAGAGAGAAGCGGCCACTGACAGTTTTGTCCGCGGGTAAAACTTGCAGTGGAGTTGCATCAAATGCTCTCCAACGATTAAGCATTTTAACGCTGCAATCGGCAACATCTTGTAGATATAACGGTAAAATTAATAAAACGGTGATCTTATTCTTCGAAATGAGAAGAATCGTGATTTACCCAGACTTGAGATTTGTTATGTTTACATGAATTGTTGCCCCCTAACAAAGACGTTTACATTAGAATCAGAAGCGAGAAAATACGATCCATCTATCATTTTTAAAATTTTAATATTAAGAAATGGAAATCTGTTTTTAAGATTGGAGATGTTAAATTTTAAATTTCCAAATTGCTACAATACTCACTTATTTCAAATTAAAATAATTGAAGGTCAGATATTAGTTAAATCGGTGTTGTCCAACATTTTGTTACACGAGGGCCAATAAAACTATAGTATAGGAAAGAGTAGGCCAGAGACACGGAAGAAAGAAAACGAATAATTTATAACTTATTAATTTAATACACACTTTCGTTTAGAATCGAGAAATCAATGTGATGGTTGCCTCTCCTTGTTTGATACAAGTTTTTCAACGTCAACTGTAATTTCAGGAAACCAAAGTCTCAAGCTCCATTTCCTAGAAGCATTTTCTTATGCCAATTTGATTTAATTTGAGATAAGAAAAGCGATACCATTTGTAGAAAGAATTTATACTGTTCGAGGAAACATTTTTTTAGAAGTAAGTTTCCAGAAATGTTCAGGTACATTACACAAAAAGAGTAATGTACCTGAATATTTCTGGAAACTTACTTCTAACAAATGTTTTCTCGAACTGTATAAATTCTTGCTATAAATGGTATCGCCACAATGTTATCGGCTGGCAGAATTTTTCTGCCTGAAGATCACAAATAATTTTCATTTGAAAACCGCAGGGTACCTCAAACCACATTTTTTTAAAAAAAATTGTTGCGTCGTTGCCGTAACGCGTCTCTTAAACCCTTGTTGGACGTTCAGCGCTTGCGTGAAGTCGCAGACAGTCGTAGCCTTTATCCCTTCGGCAAATCAATATCTATTGATCTGGAGATATTGGGTTAAGGAATTTTATTTTAGGGACAAAAATCCTACAATTACTAATGTTCCATCTTCTATAGGGCCGGTTGGACTACACGGAAATGATTCATTCAATTTTCGAAAAAATATAATTTATGTACATAAATTTCTCTTGGACATAATTACTACTTTTATTCAGATTCTAAGGAAATATCATATTCTATAAGTTGCTCTACTTATGTTTTACAAACAGTTATAAATTTCTGTTTCGGGCAAGAAAAATCATTCTCCAAAACTGGTCCAACTTAACACAACTCGAAATGTTCTCTCTTAGGGGCAGAAATCGAAAAGCCACGAAGCGACGCGAAATAAACAAAATCATGTGAAGAAGTGAGCATGCGCACTCAGTAAGCGACGTTGACGGCCTGATATGCAGCAGTCAGATGTTTTTGTCGCGCAAATTCACACGACTAGCAATGACATATGACCAATATACCGATAAATGAAAAATTTTTAGATCACCAATTTGGCGTCGTAATACAAACATTATCTTAATAGAGAAGTTATTAAAAATATTCAGGAAGAAAAAGCATAGGCAATGGGTAAAAGTAAGTAGACTTCCTCTTACTTCTCTATTCTCGTGTCTCTCGAACTTTATTCATCCATTCTCTTTGCTTATGTCTTAAAGTGGTAGGTTAAAATACTAATTCTCGCGCGGAACTGTTGACGCCGCTTCGCTTCGCGTCCGTTCCAGTCGGTTCGCGTCGCATTGGATCGTGTCGCGTCGGTTTGTGTCGCGCCGGCGTCCCGTCTTTGCAGTTCGCGTCGCGCGTTTTTTTTTCGCGTCGCGTCTTTTCGCGTCGCGTCCGTTCACGTCGCATCGGTTCACGACACGTCAATTTGCGTTCTATATGCGCCCCTCACGCTCGCTGAGCCTGTTGCGCCGCTTCGGGCGCTCTCAGTTTCGACCTTTATTGAGCAATACTCAAACTATTCTTCCAATTATAAAATTTTTGCTAATGAAAAAAACCATAAATAAAATTTTCCGTATCATTAAATTTGACACACATTTATCAAGAGGTAGTCTATTTTCTATTTAACAAGTATTTTAATGATTGATTGATTGATTAGAGATTTCGGACACGTCAACTGCTAAGGTCATTAGTCCCCACCTGTAGTGCATGGTTTTATCGCGGGAAGGGGAAGTGATCTTCCCCTGCTGGATGGCGAGCTCCAACGTCGGCGTACGTCGGCTTGCGAGGTTTTCTCAAACCAGGTATCTCCCATCAGCGTGGCACCACGCAAGCCGGGACATGCTTTATCTCCCGACATGTGTGGTAGTGTAGTGTCTGTAAGTGTGTTTGGTAAGAGATGACAAAGAAGAGGTAGGAAAGAACGTGCGCGGTCCGTGGCCCGTTTGTTAGGGCACTGCTCCGGCATTGCCTGGCGTAGATCGGAGAAACCAAGGGAATCTACCGATCAGAGCAGCCGGTCGCTAGACGTCTCCTCCAGACAGCGATTGAATTTGACCTAGCTGACAAGCGAGTGTCGAAAACCCTATCACCGCCGGCACTCAACCCTTAGGATCTCCCTTTAACAAGCGTTTTTATGACTTTTCTTTCATAAAAATCTCACGTTATGACTCTTGCGCCTTTCGTCGTTCCTTTCACGAGCTGCCAGCGGCGGCGTTCCCGCCCTCCCTCCTCGTCCTTTCCCTACTCAGCTGGGATCTGCAGCGGCTCCGCTCCCCTGGGGCGAGACTAGAAATACGTGTGCCCGCGCGGCCAAGACCGCGCCCGCCCCTGCCCAACGCCCTTGGCAGGCGGAGGGCGAAAGTCTTGGGTTGGGGGGACGGCGCCTTCGGCCCGCGGGCCCCCGCCCCCTCGCCCCACGCACACCTGGCGAATTAAAAAGGGCGCTTCCATCAGGCGCTTGTTAGGCGCCGTTTACGTTGTCACCCGGCGGCGCGGCGCCCGCGCTAACGACCACACGGCCTAGACGACCGGACGACCAGGCGACCAGACGACAACACGACCAGATGACCAGACGACCACACGACCAGACGACCAGACGACTACACGACCAGACGATTACACGACAAGACGACCAGGTGAGACTAGACGAAACAAGACGAGACGAGTCGAGGCCAGCGCGAGACGAAACGAAACGAAACGAGACGCCAGCGCGAGACGAAACGAAACGAAACGAGACGCGAGAGTTTCGTGACGGCGACGCAGATGGCGGTTCACGGCACTTGAAGCTTCCTGGAGTACCCCAGCGATGTGGGATGTGCCCTGCTGAGCCTTGAACTTTTAAATGCCATAAATAGATTATTGGGCATAACTCATCAAAAATGAGGGGACAAAATCAAACTCCTGTATTAGCAATTCTTTATAATGATTAGGGAAACTATTTTATTCTTAATTTAAGTTGTTTTTTTATTTTAAAAAATTCTTTTATTTCCAGAAATAGGTCTTCAAACTGGGATCCGCTGTCCCCTAGAGAAACCGTGTTTAGGGGGACCTTGAAGAGTTCATCAGGTGAAATTTTGAGTTATGTGGTATTCTTGTCACATGTCACGTCACACGAAGGAGTCGAATTTAGTTCTTCGATATTATATTCGTTTCTGCACACTGAGTTCTCCCTATCCAACGGCAGGCGTAACGAAAATTACCTCCAATGTCTGCAGAAATCGCACAACGACCTGTCTTATTCGAACTCTTATTTTTCACGTTTGTTCTCCCTTGTGGATCGTGTGTATTTGTACTTCTTTTCTCCTTTATCTGTTTTTACAAAATCACTTGATACTATGACATATGATCTTCGTAATAAATCTGTATTTTTGGTTAATTTTATTAATTGATAGTAAAATCACTGGAACCTGACTGTGCCTCTACAGTTTTCTACAATAGGTGATAAAAATCCGTCTGTATTAAAGGTGAATTAACAATCACAAATTGAAGCCAAGTTTTTAGTCAAACCCACGAACTTTCGAACCAAAGTCGTTAGGGCGCATCGCTGCAGCGAATTCGATTACGTGCGTCAGCAATTTATTCTTTTACATTAAAAAAAAAACAATTGCGCCCTACAGCTCTGATGGGCCAGGAAATATTAGGATGCAGAAATAATTTCAGCAACGACGGCATTAAACGATACGCCAATTAGAAAGTTCGCGCAGACCAAGGTCGAGAAGGCGGTCTCATGGACAAAGCTGTCAAACAGAACTATCCTTTTCATTTCTTTGTTAATATTCTTCTTTTAATTTGATGACCTTATTTCTTATCTTATCGCATTCAATAATTTAATTCCAAAAAGTTTTAAAAACAGGCTAATGAATTTCCGTCCATTCTTTACAATGCAGACATTTTTCTCAATATAAGAGAAAAGTAATGAATAGAAACTATTTAGAACAATATTGTAACAAATCTACTGCACTCCTCAATGATGAAATAAATGACTTACAGTTATTAACCAGTACACAAAGCCATTTGTGCATATAGAAACTCTATAAATGGCATGCAATATGACCGAGTAAGCTGAACTAAATTCTAATCAATACATAATTTAAAACTAATTTTCAATAAATAAGTATTTATTAGGATATTATTTGTAATAAACAGAAGTGAAGACACACTGTAACGCTATTGCATTTGGAAAACGTACTGCATGGAAAACTGGTGTTTAAACACAGAACATTATGCATTTCAATTGCAATTAGGAAGACGTTCTGCAAGCTCACAATTCTTGTAGAAGCATTCGTTGATTAGTACTTTGAATTTTTCACTCTCGAAACTTTTATCTCATGGTATAGCTCTATGCAGTTCATCATATCTCAATTATGTACTACTCTGTTACTATCAATGAATCCAGATATTTCTCTTTATGACACTACCACAATTCATTAGGGCAAATATTTGTTCATTCCACCACTTAAATTGCACACAGGTCGAGTCACGATAACGATGAATTTTCGACGATGCTCGCTCGATGCAAGAAGTTTGGACGAATTCAGACCCTGAAAGAAAATTCTAGGTTGGTCTGGCCGGTTGTTTTCGTGGTTTCCCTCAACAATACTAGGAGAATGCCGGAGTAACACCTTAACAAACAGATATCGTGCCGCGCACGATCTTTCCTTCCTCATCATTGTCCTCGACTTACCCTTATAAGCCCCACACTAGAACACATGCCGTGAGACAGCCGCTAGGTAAGATCTTGTTGGGGCGTCCTTAAGGGGGAGATACCTGAATAGGGAAAGCATGGGAATAATGTTCAGCGGAAAACGAATGTTATATACGGAAAGAAAATAAAGACTCGCCAGGTGGCTCCCATGCGGTGTCAGCTATCAGTCATTTGTTTGGCAGCGCGGCAAATTCGAATATTAAGGAAACAATGACACAGACACAAGAGTCTCTGTTTTCCTTACACACACGCGCGCACATATATAAAACATGCACTCCATTTACGGGGCAAATAATAAAAACAATTGACATCCCTTGAAACAACATATTCTGTCAATCAATTAGCGCCTAGTTTCTAAAAAAATAAACAAAATATAGTCACCTGATAATAAGCACCTAGGTTCCTCAAAACATTGCCTGTGAGACAATAATTATGCCTAATTCGCTTAATATACGTTCAGTTCTTCAGCAATCGTCCAATCAAAGTTGGCAGGACGTGTGATATCTGCCCGTGAAGAATGCTGGACCGTAACTATGTTCCCCCGTGGCAAGCCGATGTTCTGGCAGGCCCTGCAGGCATTGAAGTCTCCAGACCAACAACACTCAAGCGCTCACCCTGTAGCCACCGGCATCAGATGTTAGGGTCGCGTGCGTGCATGCTCGTATAACACTCATGACATGCTTCTTGACGTTTTAATTTCATTGTAATATCTTGCTAGATTGTTTCACCAGCTTTAAATGACATCCATAAAACGATCGCCAGTGACCAAAAGATGTTGTTAAGCGTATATTTTCTTTTGGCGTACTGTACCTTGGCGAATTTGATCTATGAGAGCAGGATGGGTAAAAAATATTTCTATGGTGATCATGTGGTGAAACACAGGTTTGCCAGAATTCACAATCAAGTGTCAAAGCACAGTAAGCTTAAGCAATTCTGAGTTACTTGTAATTAATTTCAAAATGTTGCCGATGGATTTGTAAATTTACTTTTTACGAACATAATTTTAGAATCCCTTATTCATCCTTGTCTAATGGCATGATGGGATTTAATTCATCACCTTTATATCCTTCCATTCGAGTTCGGTAAAACTGTCATCACTTCCACCCCCTCAATTCCAAACACCGTTCCCTCCAAAATATTGGTTGGTCAGTAATGTAAGCGATTTTTGGCACCAACCATGCCAAGTCAAATTGGCGGGCGAGGACGGGAACGTCAATGAAAATTTAATCGTTTACAATTTGGCTGTTAATTCTTTTCAATTAAGGAAGTTTCTAAAAGTAATACTTGCTAGTGCAGAATATCTTGAAAAAACCTCGTACAAAAATTTAAACTTAATTTTCATTAAAATTTGTCTAAGGAGTCATTAAAATATGATAACTTAATAAAATAATTTAATAAGTCAAAATACGTAAATAACTAATTTAATTTCATATTTAATATTAATTAAACATTGTTTCAAAATCATCATCACAAATTGAAATTCCTTATTAACAGCTTCAAACATTAAACTGCGACATAATAAGAGTACGACATTCCCTTTCATCTGACTTCTTTCTTCCTGCATTTCTCATCCCTCCCTTTACATTAACTTGTGATCTATCACTGTACTATAACTAATTTTATAATAATTCATATTTATTTTGATTTAATATACAAATATCCAACTTATATTTATACTTAAAATGTGCAACTACTTTTTCTGAATATTACAAAATCACAGTTGGAAAATTAACATTGATACAATAACCTAATATATAATTAACTAGAAAACTAATTTACTAAAAAGTTGCCAAACTTTGAGAAAGGGTTCTAGATTGTCGCAACAAACTATTCCAGTATCTAATAGTTCGGTTTGTAAATGAAAATTTCCCGACATCCGTTTTCTGCATTCTTGTCTTAATTTTATGCGCGTGATCCGCTCTACCGAAGTATGTAGGTTTTTCTAAACGACGGTGTATTTCATTCCAAGCAGGATAGCCCGCGTATGCTTTGTACATAGCATAGAGTCGCAGCTTAATCCGCCTCTTTTCGAGTGATTCCCATGCAGTAATACACGTCAATGACTCAAATTAAACTTACAACGTTTGACAACTTTGGCTGTGGCTGTATTTTTGTCATTCGGAGAATGTTTGCATGAAATCAGTACAATTACTAGCTAGAATGCAAGAAAAATATGCTTGAAAACAACCTCGTCACGAAAAAAATTTACATGCTTAATTCTTTCATTAAAATTTTGTCTATTGTGACTGTAGTTAAAAATGTGATGAACGTTTGGGCAACTGAGAGTTTTATATTTGTTGCAAATTGAAGTCCAAAATACTGTGTAAATAATCTAATTTAATTACATATTTAATTTTTTATTTAATTTTAAAACATTGTTTCAAACAATCATCATCAAAATTGTATTAATTTCTCTTATTTGGAACAGTTCTCTGAAGAGATCATATTTAAACTGACGACATATGACGTATGACGAAAAAAAAAGAAAATATGACGATTACACCTGCATGCTGACTGTTTAATAAACTCACAAGACTGGTATTTTTCATCCCTCATTTACATTAATTGTAGATCTATCAGCATTCACATCAACTTACATTTTATAACTTAATTCATATTCTTATCTGCGTGTTGACTTAATGTGCAGCAAATCATCCAATTTATATTGTACTCTTTTAAAGAATGAGTGGCATACTGAAGCTTTTCTCCCTCTCAGTATTATTACAAAAAGGTCCAAAAAGTTTCACAAAAAAATTCTTAAGAACTATGACGTATGGTCATATCAAACAGAGTAAACCAAACTTTACGCAACACAGAAGAAAATGATGCCAAAACCTTTGTGTTAAAGCTGCAATGTCCAACAATAATATCATTTACAATTATATCTTCCATAAAATCAGATTGACAAAATTCGTAGAACTCTGGGAGAAGTGACTTAAGGCATCAACTGATGTCACTGCAGTGCCTCTAACCGGAAAGTCCTAGGTTGGAGTTGATCCTGACGATGACAGGACTTCGATTCTAGCTTGTAGCACATTGCTTGTCTTGGAGGAAGGTGGAACAAATTTTTTCACCACGGACTACCCCACCTTCAAAGCCTCCTGTACATATAAATCTTCGTAATAATGTACTTTACATCAATGAAGATATTCGTAGCTTTTGAGAGCACACAATCTAAATATTAAATAAATATTTTCATAACATACTTCTGCTCTTCCGTTTCCAATCTCAATAATTTGCAATTATTGAGGTCTCCTGACCACAAACAGTCAAGTCTTAAACCCGTAAGATCTTTCTACCGGCTTTACCTTCTGCTATATTTCTTTGGAAACCTTTCATGTGTAAATTTATTCATACAAATAGAACTTACACTTAAGTTTACACAATTAGTTTCAGAAAATTAATTTTAAATAATTCGCTTGAGAACAGTAATTCCAATATAATACGGAGTTATACAAACAAATCCTTGCCTTAATATTATAATTGTAATAAAAGTATATTCTTATACCTTTGCTATTCCAACAAATATATTTTTATCCCGCAAAAGATTGCTTAACACAATAGGCCTATATACCATAAATTACGAAACTTTACACTAATTCTACGCCGTCTAGTAATTTTATTCTTCTTTTGTGTTTCTCGCGCACTCTTGCAAAATGCATAGAAATGGCATACAGGAAACTAATGTATCTTCAAATACAACTCGTTCGTTTGTATCTGTCCAAGCAAACAGTCGTGACTGGGGCACAAGTAGACAGGTAACACTGACGCGAATAAAACGCTTCATGTCGCGAGGACTCGCGGTCGAGTTTTTCGTATTCTGGCTGTAGACCTATTCAGAGTGTTGTTCTCTGTCGGCAGGAAGCAACGCTCCGCCGCGATGTTCACATTAGTGATTCCGAGCGCGTCAGTTGTAATAGTTCTATATTCCCGTAAGTGAAGTGTTTATATCATACACACACTACATTTTCTAGACACAGCATATCGCGGGAGGTGGCGGTGTTCCTTCCCTTTGACCGTGAAATCCGGCCCCGACCTACACGACGAATGCGGGGCTTTCCCCGTCCAGGTATCTCTTCACTCAGAAAAAGCTCCAAGGCCTCGAAAGGACTCCTCACATGTGTGTGTGTGTGTGCAGGTATCTCTGCACTCACAAAAGGCTCCAAGCCATCGAATTGTCTCCTCACATTATGTATGTAAAATGTACATGCAATGTGTGTATGTATACGAGTGTGTATGCGTAAGGAAAGAGGACGGAAAGATTGCTTTCCGTCCGTTGCCATTTGTTAAGGTACTACTTCGTCATACACCTGGTATTTATCGAACAAACTACGAAAATCTATCGATCACTTCAGCTGGCTGCTAGAATTGTCCTTGGGGCTAAAACACCTCCCACCCGATTGAATGCCGATAGAGATGGTTTGGGATGCGCACAATTAGGCAGCTGCTGAGCTGAAACCACGAGACGCGATAAAATTGGACGCGCCTAACTTGCGAAGTATGGGCGTTTATGGGGGACACAGTGAAACACTTCGGCAGGCAAATTGGAGGCATAAAATTGTCACACATTTCCATGAATATCAGCATATTTGTGTGATAGAAGTAGATAAAGAGAAACCGGAATGCGACCGCTGTCATGTTAGTCCAACTAATCACACCATCCTTTCTCTAGCTTCGCGTCTCACTACCATTCTCACTTCCTATCGGTATCCCCGCGCTTATTCCACCCTGTTTTCGGTCTCCCCACTTTGTTTTTCGTTCTGTTCTCCTGCCCGGTACTCCACGCTCTTTATTACCCACCTTGAACCACTCTTCGACTTGCACCGCTCCCACCTCCCGCCTCCTGCCAATTGCCCTCCGCCCTCTCCCTCAACCTCGCTCCGCGGTCTTCAACACGTTTACTCCACCTCAATATCCCGGCCTCTCTACTCACTCTCTTTTCCACCCGCTTTACCACACCGGGGGCCGTATTCCAACCGGGATATACGACTTAGGGCATTAACTGATGTCACTGCAGGCCCTCTGTCCGGGAGGTCCTAGGGTACCACTCCCGACCATGGCAGGGGTTTTCGACACTATGCACATAACTAGGTTGAATTTTGTTGCTGTTTGGAGCAGAATTCTACCAGCCGGCTGCTTTGATCGGTAGTTTTTTGAGGTTTCTCCGATCGACACCAGGCGAATGTTGGAGCTGCATCCTAAGAAACGGGCCACGGAGCGCGCGCGATCTGTCCTTCCTCTTCCTTGTCCTATCCTCTCCCTTTAGACACACACTAACATGCACTACACAACTACACATGTCGGGAGACCGGTCGAGAGCTTAGAGCTTTCCCTGACTGGGGTGGTGCCCCGCTGGCGGGAGATACCAGGATGGTGAAAACCCCGTTAGCCGACGGTACATCGGCGTCGAATCTCGCCATCCATCGGGGGAAGATCACCGCCAACTCCCGAGCAAAAACGCGTAGTACACTTACGGGAATAATGACCTTAGTAGTTGACGCGCACGGAACAACAATCAATCGATCAATCAATCCTTATTCCACCCTCTTTATACTCCGTCCCACTCGCTACCCGGTCCCACTTTGTTCTCTCTCCCGCTCTCGAATCTGCTTGCTCGCCATACCTTTCCGCACTCCATCCGGTCTCGCTTAGTATTCCGTTACCCCACTTCGTCCCACCCTCTACCCTATTCCATTTTCTACCCTTCTTGCTCTCTGTTTTGTTTTTTTACGATATGGAATCGTGCAACCAAAAATTACGAAGTATACATACATATGGTTACATAGAGATGGTAGTTTTTTATGAGTATAAGTCTATCGATGTGAATTGTTTTACTTTCTGTTCTTTAAGTAACATGTATGTTTCTCAAATGACATATGTGATACATGACATAAAATCATAACAACACTGTCCACCCCGTTTCGCACTCAATCCGGTCTCGCTCTGATCTCCATTATCTTTCTTTCATTGCTCTCTCTCTCTCTCTCTCTCTCTCTCTCCCTCTGCTGTCCTGTCTGCTTCGTCCGTTCTACTCCTTCGGATTCCCTGTTCCACCCAATCTCTATCTTGTTCCACAATCAACCCTCCCCCGCTCTCTAATCTGTCCCTCTTTCCAACCTGCTCCGCTCGCTACCACTTCCCCCTCTAACCTGTCCCAACCTCTATCTTGTCCATCTCTCTACCCCGTCTCGTTCTGTATCCGGCAGCATTCTGCTGTCCCCGCTCTACACTCCACCCCATCTCGCTCTCTACCCCTCTCTCTAACCTTGCCCGCTCTCTAACCAGTCCCGGCGTAAAGCTTGTCCATCTCTCTACCCCGTCTCGTTCTGTACTCCGGCAGCATTCTGCTGTCCCTGCTCTCTACCACGCCCCGCTCGCTGCGCCTTTTCCCCAACCGCTCCCCGCCTCCGCGCCCCGAGCGGCAGCGCTCGTTAATGAGAGGCTCCCGGCGGCGGCGGCGAATCCCCAGTGAGCGCGCGAGGTCTCTTCTGCGCGCCGACTCGCTCGCGGCCAAGGGGGCGGGGCCGGGCCGGGGAAAAAACACGGGGAGCAGTGCGATGAAGCAGCGATGTAGCGACTTGGGAAGGCGGTCACAAATTATGGAAATGATGATGGCGAGCGGAAAGAGACGATAAGTGGTTGGGGGAGGTGGAAAAAGGCGGATGCGAGGAAGGTGAAGAGCTTGATGCAGAAGAATAGTACCAAGGAAGGGAGCATTGCCAAAAGCGAAACCGGCTGAGGTGGCTCGGAGTGTCCGTTGGTGCCACAGCAGTGCCTACGACCGGGAGGTCTTAGGATTCGAGTCCCGATGTTGGCAGGATGTTAGACTTCTTGTCAGCTAGGTCGGTTTCAGTCGCTGTCTGGTGGATTTATTGATTGATATTTTCGTGTTTCCGGGCGCGTCAACTGCTTCGGTCATTAGTCCCGTTCGTATAGTGCATGATTTTTTTGAAGATGGTGGTGACCTTCCCACGCTGGATGGCGAGATACGGCGCTGACATACCGTCGGCTAGTGGGGTTTCCCCCCTAACCAGGACTCTTCCACCAGCGGGGCACCGCCCCAGCCGGGACAAGCTCTAAGCTCCCGACCGGTCTCCCGAGATATGTGGTAGTGTAGTGCATGTTAGTGTAAGTGTGTGTGTGTAAGGGAGAGGATACGACAAGGAAGAGGAAGGGCAGATCACGTGCGGTCGATGGCCCGTTTGGTAGGGTACTGCTCCGGCATTCGCCTGGTGTTGATCGGAGAAACCACGGAAAACTACCGATCAGAGCAGCCGGCCGCTAAAATTCTCCTCCAGACAGCGACTGAATTCGACCTAGCTGAAAAGCTAGTGTCGAAAATCCTGCCGCCGGCAGGACTCGAACCTCCTCCCGCTTAGAGCCGCTGCAGTGACATCAATTGATGCACTGAGCTACCGCTACCGGTTGTGTGGTGGAGAATTGATGCGGCCGACTGCTCTGATTCGTAGTTTTCTTTGTTTTTTCCGATCAACACCAGGCGAATGCCGGAGCAGTATCCTAACAAACGGGCCACGGTTCTCCTCCCAAACTTAAACACCCACATACATGCACTACACTCTCACACATGTGGAGAGTCCAGTCGGGAGCTTAGAGGTTTTCCCGTCTGGGGCGCTGATGTGATACCTGGTCAGGTGGAAACCGGTGGGTAGATCGTCATCCCATGTTGCCAGCCAGTGAGAAAAAATCACCGCCACGTCCTGCGATAAAACCGCCATGCACTGCACTTACAGGACTAATGACCTTCGCAGTTGACGTCCGGAATCACTAGCCAACCGAAAACGGAAGACGAATGGTTGTCGAATGGACAGGGCGGTGCTAGATGGCACGGAACGTTCTTCGTCTAGGATTTTATAAGGCGATTAAAATTGCCTTTATTTGAAAATCTCTACAAATCGAAATGTTATTGGTTTCTTTTGAGAAAAAAGTACAATACTGACAAAAAAAATAACTTACTTTAATGCTGCCATGATTATTTTTACATTTCAGATGCATGTTTATTAACAAGCAGGATGAGAAGTCTAGTTTCTTGCAAGAATCATGTACTTAAATTCTCAGCACTTTCTGAAATTTAGGAGGTGAGCAATAGAGAGTTTGTGCTCTTCGAACATTAAAGCACTATAGATCTTCTGCACATGCGCAGTTCAGGTTTCAAGTTACATCACAGTAGAACATCTGCGCTTGCATAGATGACCGATAGTGCTGTCCGTTTTGATGTGAACAAACTTCCTAGTGATCAAATGTTGGATCCTGACGAACTAACTTCAACTGTTTCCTGTCTCATATAAGAAACCATTGTCACAAAACTCCGTTAGCTGTTACTGCTGGAGTAACACATTGCGCCATAACTCTTGTTAGTATCGTCCAGGGCTATCC
Organism: Teleogryllus oceanicus; assembly: GCA_964035755.1. Taxonomy (NCBI): domain Eukaryota; kingdom Metazoa; phylum Arthropoda; class Insecta; order Orthoptera; family Gryllidae; genus Teleogryllus; species Teleogryllus oceanicus. Next base: position 6,238,700 of record CAXIVR010000005.1, read on the forward strand.
ATCACTGCCACGGGCGTGAGGACGGGCGTGTGGACGGGCGTGAGGACGGGCGTGAGGGCGGGCGTGAGGACGAGTGTGAGGACGGGCGTGAGAACGAGTGTGAGGACGGGCGTGAGGACGGGCGTGAGACGGGCATGAGGAACGTGTGAGAGCGTGGGACGTGAGGACGGGCGTGCGGACGGGCGTGCGGACGGGCGTGAGGACGGAGGTGAGAACGGGCGTGAGGACGGGCGTGAGAACGGGCGTGAGGTCGGGCGTGAGGGCGGGCGTGAGCACGGGCGTGAGGACAGGCGTGAGGAAGAGTGTAAGGACGGACGTGAGAATGGTCATGAGGATCGTGTGAGAGCGTGGGAATTGGCGTTGGGTGGCGGACTTTGCTCTGGCGACGCAGCGACCGCCGTCAGTTGCGACAAATGGAAATAAACCGCGGAGCAGCGCACTGAATGGTGTTTTCTTTTGTTTATTTAGTTTCTTTGGATTGATCAATTCAAAAGGTCACTGTATTGTGCCATCTACACTCTATATTTGTTACGATTGCTTAAATGTATTCAATATTAGGTTCAATAATCTTATTACTAGAGTGGCAAAAGAATATTTACATGAAAACTCCTCTTTGCATCGAGACCTGAAAATTTGTTGAGAGAAGTGTAAAACGGGAATCTGTTTTATAAGGGTTTTATGAATTGAATTATGGTAGTGAGGTTGGTAGTTGGATTGTGATAGAGCAGTTAGATTAAGTATTTTTGAGATGTTTTGGAAAAAGTGAATGGATAAAAAATGTACCATGGAGGTGTATCATGAACCGTTCGTGATGGTACGGAGGAACTGATTTTGGACTACACAGAGATTATTGATATTGGATTTGGTAGCGTTGATTCGTGCTGGGCTTGCTTATAAATGTAGTGGTCGTACGATGGTTTTATGAAGTAGTGAAGTAGCACTAACCACACGTCCCCCCTTAACCCATGGCCGCGAGACCGGGACGCTGCTGCTACGCCTTGGCCCGTACGCGGGCTGTCGCGCCAAGTAAGGACAGACAGTGAATCGGCATTGCATTGTATGGTAATTTACCACAGCTGTAGATTATTGGTTTGAGTTAGTGTAGTTTGCTATTTGCATGTATAATTCTATTATTTAGTTTGTGACTTTTTCAATTGAAATGGATGTCTATGTAAAGGTTTAGGTATTTTATAGGTTTGTTATGGGGGGTTAGGGTGATGGATTGTACAGGTTCATGGTTAAATGTTAAAGGTGTGTGTGTGTATATTTGGCGTTGTTTTTATAGGATTGGTTTTAATGGTTTTTGGCTGCCCAGCTGTCTATTTGGTGTAGATATCACTGTAGATTGATTAGTATTGTGTTTACGGATAGACCTAATCAATAGATAGCCATATCATCCGCAAATTGGGCTTTCGTCTGACTGCAGGTTTGACAGTTGCCGTCCGTCCCTTCCCGTTCCATCCCCCCGCCTTTTCGGCGCGCCACGGTCGTGTGTTGCGGCAAAGCGAGGCCGAAGAATCAGCTGGAATTCTGCGTCGCCAATACTCGAACTAGAAAATATCTTAGTCCAGTCGACAAGTATATTTACCCTAAAAAAATATTTTCTTTACGTATATTGTATGTATACAAACACTATATAAGCCCCCCTAGTTTTCGACCTCTCATCCCCTGTGCTAACTTCTGGAGTCCCTAAAATCCGATATGTTTAGAGATTTTTTTCTATAACTCTTTAACGCTAAGTTCTGTAAAAAAATATTCATATTAAATTTGAAAAAGGACAGAATTTTCTACAATTTCGTGTGAAGCATTTATCAGACACCAAGTGAGGTACAGCTTTTGAAAAAGAGCTACTTTTCATTTCTTCAGAATGTGTTCAAAAGTCTGCGTGTTTTTGATTTTACAATCAAATAGTAATCATTTTAATTAATATTACGGACTATTAAGTACCTCATTGTCAATATAATAATTTCCCCAGAAATGCACACGTTGTGCGAAAATATTAATTTATAAATAAAAATAAAGAATAGTAGGAGATAAGACACCCCTAGATCTCTTAGGGGTAGAGGTGGGGTTGGGTGACATTTACAAGCAACATTAATGCAACCCGCAATGCACGCGATGGGGTAAAGAGCAATGATCTAGATCAGAGGGCAGGACGGGCAGGGCTATTTAAAAGAAGATTGTGATAAAATAATACCTAAGCAACGCCACTCAAAGGTAAATGAATAAAAATATGCAGAATCTTTAGGGCTTCATTTTCAATTCAGCTTAAATTGTTAAATAAGGTACCCCTTTTTCACATTTTAAATTTTTTTTAGCAGACTAATGAAGCAAAGCCAAGCAAGCTTAATCTTAAAAAACCATAGGAACTCTTTGAAGTGTTTAATAAGTGTAAAATAATAAAGAATTTACGCCGATCCATATAGAATATAATGTATTTGTAGGGGGAAAATGACGATAAAAAGCTAAAAACTTTTTTCTTTGAGATTCAACGTAGAGGTAAGTGAAGATTAAAATCACATAATCTAATTTTTTCAATAGTTTTGAACATGTTTATGCGCAAGAAAAGCATTTACCCCGCATTGGCTTTTCACGATCTTACCCGCTACCCTCTTTGGAGGAGATGCATCATAAATATCACACTGGTAAGATTATTATTAAAATAAGTGGGCCGTATCAGAAATCTTATCGCAATTAAAACCGCAAATCAGAGCATAAAAACATATATTGCATCTGTGCTTGCATTAGTTTTCCTGAAGTACATTACCGGCACAACCCCCTGGAAGTCAAGCAAGACCAAAGCGTAGAATATTCTCTCCTCTCCATTGATTGATTGATTGATTATTATTTTGATTTGGGGCGCGTCAACAGAAATTGTACCCCAGAAGGTTGTAGTTTCTCCTCCGGATGGAGTGTGAGACCCTTTCGTCGCCGTTTTTGCACCGGTTGGCGCGTGTTCCCCTAGTGTATCTCCGCCAGCGGAACGCCACCTACCGCATTCGGCACAGGCTACAAGTTCGCGACAGATTCCGCTACATATGGGGTAGTGAAGTGCGTATAAGTGTGTGCGTGTCAAAAGGTGAGGAAGGGATTACAATGAGGAAGACATTTTGTGCCGTTCGAATCCCGTTTGTTACGATACTGTTCCAACATGCAAATGGTGTTGGTGTAAGAAATAACCGGTCGCTAGAATTTGTCTGCACAGAGTGGCTGACTTCGTCGCAGCTGTATAATGTGGAAGTTTTCCACCGTCAGATCTCGAACGTAGATCGACTCGGTCGGAGCCACTGCAGTGACGAGTTTGTTGTATTGAATCATCTAAACCAGCAATATTTCCCTGGGGGTCGAGCAGGACAATGGAGCAAAATAGCCCTTCCTCTTGATTCCATGGCAACTATCTCCAACTTGCGTCAAATGTGCTACAACACAAACAGCACTTCCAGTGCACGCCTGTTCTCCACTCTAATTTCCTACGAGATAAATCTGGAACGACGTGGAGACACGAAAACGTCACAAAGCGTCACTCAAGCATATCTTGACAGCAATGAGGTGCGACGAGAATAACGAGGTTCCTGCAAGGAGAGGCGAATAATCAAGCATGATAACAACGGAGCAAACACAACTAAATGTAAAAATATATAATAAAGAAACTTTAATTATATTCAACAGTACAAAACTTTTGTTTTGTATTTTACTTAAAAACCCAATAATAAATTATTAAAATGTAAGAAATTACAATAAATGAAATTGTTTCATATGACAATATTAATGCAAACGAAATTCATAGATTTGGACCTTTTAAAATGAACAATAACACATTAACTGATTTTTACGGAACATTCACGTTTATCTTAACTTTTTACCTTCATCCCCTTCGGTTAACGTATTGTTATTTAACATAATGTACTGGATTACATCGACGAAAATAACACCTCCATTTTTGTAAAATAGTCGTGGTTGAAATATAAACTGCATTCACTTCACAGAACGCATTCGGCTTACCTCACCACACTAGGGATAAAACAGCTAGGAAGCTGTAATTGAAGTACGAGCTAGAAATAACACTGCTCAAACCCAATGTTTCACAATTTGAAGAAATCAGTATTTCAATGTTTGAATAATTGGCGTAGAATCAGCATAAACATCCAAATTAAAAATTGCATTGCGGTATACAAAAATCTTTATGATGGATAAGGTTTGCCTGAACTTTATTTCGCAAGAAATTGTAGAAGAAGTTATAGATGTCCTTTTTGTTTCAAGTGTGTATTTCGCTCTTTATTATTCCATAGAGTGTAAAATAATATTTTTTATTAAATAGGATGAATATAAAATTAGCAGAAACAAATTATATTATGAAAGAAGGGAGTCTGTGTGGTCGGTTGATGTGCCTCTAACATACAGCGCAAGAAAGTGATAAATATCATGTGCGTGATTAAGATGTGTATTTAAATAAATACAGACTATATTAAGGGTGGGATATCGTCGTCTTACACTAAATACGGATATGCAAAAATAAAAACATGAAAATTATAAAATAGTAGAAGAAAAATAAAGTGATATGTAAATACTGCTCCAAACGTTTAGTAGGTAACTTAAGTTTAAAGAAGGTAGCAAATTTTAATTTTGAAAAGATTTGATATGATTTGATTTATTTCATCAAAAGAAAAAAAACGTCGTGTAACGTACGGGGGAAAAGTACAATCTGCGCAGTTTCCTTGAGCTCCAGAATGCCTTCCGCATCATTTTACTATGGATAGTTTAATGGTGAGTAAAAAGTACTAACAAAGAGTGGATATCACATTTGAAAACTAGAACTTTTCACTCTCCAAAGATGCTCGAGTAATACTTATTTACATGGGTAAACAACCTAAAGATTTCATTTTAAAGCATTTCTAGCAAAATAGCAACCTACAGTCTCCAGATCTCCCCCTACCACAACTCGAAAAAGGGCAACCCAATAAAGCGTGCGTGTAGTGAAGCCACATTTATGTCCTGAAGAAAAACTTTGTTTTCGTTGAAGTGAATTTATGAAATAATAAATATTCGAAGTTCTGCTATGTACTGCAAATAGTTGAAAATGGGTTAATCGGTATTTTTGCGTCATTATCATCATATACGTTTATTTGGACAGTATTATCTTTTTTTACTTTCTCGCCTTTACTTCGTAAGAAGACAAAGTATTGTTGTCGTAAGCCGGAAAACGGCGAATTTTTGACACAAAACTCTTCATGCGGAGCCCTGGTAACAAAAAAGTGGATAAATCTTGTCCCTCTATTTAGTAAATACTTCATCTAAACACCTGTTGCCAGAATTCATGTTTTGTGCGTCGATGATACAGAAAAATCGTTTGACAGCAAAACGTATGTCTGTCCGCCTGTCTGTGATCAACGCTAGCGCACAAATTATTCTGTCATTTTCTCCAAAATTGATATTCCCCGATTTAAAGGAACCCAAGACCCTGCGAGTTTAAAACGGATATTTTAATTTTGGGGGTACTTTGCAAGAAGACTATTTCATTTTCAATTTTTTTTTCATAAATGGCTCTACATTTGTTTATGAAAGTTTGTCCTCGGATGGTGTGAAATACGTTTAAAAGAACGATGTTTGAGTGATATTCGTTGAAATCCCTGCATTTTAGTTCAAAATTGTTTTCGGCGAGTTTGTACAAGTGCAATATTGAAGATTTTTCCATAATAAAATCTACTATTGAAAGGAAGGATCATGAAATAAGGTCATATACAATGTTCCGTAAATGTGGATACTGTTCGCGTAATTTTATTTCAGTAAACTATTAAGTAAATTGTTACGTAATTGTTGAGTAATATCACTAACAGGAGGAAACGTTTCTCTGATTCGTACTAGCTTTCATTTTAAATCTCTACAATGCAGGACTACGGGGCAAATCTTTCACCAGCAATAGTACTCATACGGAGAATAGACAAGACCTTTAATATTCCAGCAATGCTTCTCATTTTCCTGAGTAGGTTGCATTAAATTTCGAGGCATTGTTTCTTCCAAACGGTACAGAATCCCACCTTTTCATAGCGGGCGCATATAAAAAGGAAATAAATATTTACGTGCGCTGGGGATATTAAGAGAAAGTACGTGTTCTGTTCGAGAAACTGTTCCGCCGGTCGGCGTGGCGAGGCGTGGGCAGCCGGGCGAGCGGCGGGCGAGGGCGCGGCTGCGGGCGAAGGCGGAGGCCGGGGCGGCGAGGCGGAGGCGAGGACAGAAGCGGGAGCACATGTGAAACGAGGGTGGAGGGACGGTGAGAAGTCGGGGCGGAGCACTAAAAAGCTCGCAAGCGACGACGTCTGGGGGTGGCGGGGCGGGGCGGGGCGTGGGCGGGGCGGCCGCAGCTGGCCGCGTCCGCGCCGCCGCAGGACATCCGCACGCGGGCGCGGAGGCGGGCGCGGGGCGGCGGCGATCAATTACGCCGCACATAATGGAGGCGAGATGACCGTTAAGTTAATAGCGGCGCGAGCATGTGTGTGAGGGGCCCACTCGGCCGCCGCCGCCGCCGCCGCAGCTGCCGCTCCACGTACGCACCGGTCGCCACACACACAACACACACTCACCCGCACCTCGGCCCGCGCCGGCCGGCCACATACGCAACGGCTGGCTGCCCCTCCGCATTGTGTGCGCCGCCGTCTCCGGTTTCACCTTCGCTCGCTCACGCGCGCACGCACGCCGAGCCGGCCTCGCGCAGCCCCTGCGCCCGTCGCGACGGGCGGGGCGTGCGACGCGCACGGCCCTCGCTAGCGCCGTCAGCGGCGGCGGGCGCTCACACGGACGCCACGGTCGCAGGGGCGGAAGGGAGGAACACTGTCCTCAAGATTTTTTAAAATTTATTCATTTATTAGAAACACACACACACACACACACACACACACACACACACACACACACACACACATATATATATATATATATATATATATATATATATAAGAGAGAGAGAAAAGAGAGAGAGAGAGAAGACAGACAGAGAGAGAAAGAGAGATACATACATATAGCCGCAAAACAGACGTGCGAAGCAGGTGAATTCTGACAGCCTAGGCCAACGAAGGCTGACTAGTTTCTACAGGCTCTTCATCTCTGAGGAAGACCACCCCAAACCTGCCGAAACGCCTGCAACGCGGCCAACTACTCCTTCACCCGGACAGCCCGCAGCATGGACGTTACTCTGGGAGCGAACATCTACCACTTCACTTAATTAGCATGGGAGGCAAATTCAGAATTTTCGTTCATTCAAAATGTGCATTTGATGAGTGCAGTTTCCGTTGCGTTGACCGTTCTGAAATAATAGTCCCTCTTCCTTTACACGGTGTATGGAATGCTCTTTCCGGCAGTTATTTCCGGAGCGTCATTTTCATAGAATATTTTTAATTAACACAGAAATAACAAAACACCCAATTTGCGTTATTCGACTACTTTTATTTTTCTGTATTAAGTTTTTCTTTGTCAACATATATATTCAAATATTTTGTAAATAATAAAAAAAATACATGTTTCTGATATAGGCGTGCCAAGGGAGGAAACGTCAAAACTTCGAAAATAAGCTCTTAAGACAATTCAAAGCATATTTTATCTAAATAACTCCTTGAATATTCCGAATGACTGAGCCGCAATAAGCACTCAAAAGTTAATTTGAAAAACTACTTTCTATGCAACAATTTGCTTTGCAGAAACAAATGAACACTCTACAAACATGTAAATTGTTTATTATTTACAAAAGAGATGAATATATTGGTTGACTAAGAAAAATTAATACAGAAAAATAAGAGCAGTCGAATTATGTAATTTGGGTGCTTTGTTATTTCTCTGTTAATTAAAAGTGTTCTATGAAAATGACGCTCGTGAAATAACTGCTGGAAAAAAATAACTACTGGAATTGTACACACCGTGTAAAGGAAGAAGTACTTTTATTTCAGAACGGCCAACGCAACGGAAACTGCACTCAACAAATGCACCTTTTGCATTAACGAAAATTCTTAAGGTTGTTTCCTGTGCTAATTAATTGAAGTGGTAGATGTTTGCTCCCAGTGAAAAGTCCATGCTGAGGCTGTCCGGGTGAAGGAGTAGTTGGCCGCGTTGCAGGCGTTTCGGCAGGTTTGGGGTGGTCTTCCTCGGAGATGAAGTGCCAGTAGAAACTAGTCAGCCTTCGACGCATCCGCCAGGCTGTCAGAATTCACGTGCTCTCATGTCTATATCGCTTCATAACTCATCGATACAGAAAAGGCACGGGCTAAACTGGATGCAACGTGCACAGAAAAATTGTAGGTTGCTTGATTTTTCGGAACAAACATCCAGGCAGGCTCCTTCGATCCTGGCGCCACTTTCCCGTGTGCAGTCCTCTGCGCAGCTTCTTATTTCTGGGCCGGTGGCCGAACGGCTTAACCATACTCCGCGAAGTCACGGAGGTGAAGCAGGTCAAGACGCCGCGACGTCCTGGAGCGGTGACCGGCTGGGAACCCCAGACACTAACTGCACTAAACCCCAGGCCGAGAGGGATAAAAGGCAATGTCTTACGAGTTGACTGGCCTTGACGTTTGATTGACACTGTTTGAGGAGAATTACTCCACATACATGGTCAAAGGGCTTGGAACGTAACGCAAGTAAGAAAAAAATAGATAAATGATACCGTTGAGACGAGAGAGATGTAGGAATCACCATTAGTGCTTTTCTGGCATTGCGTGCGAAATTTAAGAATAGGTCAATAGGATGTGGTTTGCCGATATTCCATAATGGAGTAAGAAACGAAGACAGTAGAAAAACGATAGCGGAGTTTATCGTCGAGAAGATGAGAAGGATGATGTACTGGGGGCGATGGAAGCTACGAGGGATTACTGCAGGATTGATGTCGGTGACGAGGAGTGGTGGAAGCGTGTGATGGAGAGGTTCCGCATTCGCCCTTCCCTCGCCCCCGCCCTCGTCCGCACCCTCAGCGCTTAACACACGTGTGCGCACGCCTGCGCCGATTGCTCCGGCGCCTGAGGACGGCGAGGACGCGTGAGGATGGCTACGACGGCGACGTGCGTGGACGGCGAGGACGGCGTAGTCAGAGACCGCGGCGAGGACGAGGAGAATGCGGAACGGCGAGGATGCAAGTGCGGCGAGGACGCCGAGGACTCCCAGGACGCGAGAACGGCGATGTCGGAGGGAGGGGGACGACGAGAATGCAGGGACGGCGATAACGCGAGTGCGGTGAGGACAGCGAGGACGCTAGAAGGGCGAGGTCACGAAGAAGGTGAGGGCAGCGAGGACGGCAAGGACAGACAGGACGATGAGGAGGATGGCTACAATGTTGACGACGCGTGGACGGCGAGAACGACGAAGACAGAGAGGATGACGAGGATGCGGGACGGCGAGGACGCAAGTGCGGAGAAGCCAGGAAGAAGCAGAGGACAGAGAGTCCAGCAAGGGTGGCGAGGTGGGCGAGGCGGTGCTGCTGCAGCGCAGCTGCCGGGTTGGCGAACGGCATCATCCTAGCACCTTCGCTGTCGGAGATTACGCGATGCAGCGGGCTTCTCAGCCCATGCCTCTCTGCAGGGGAACATTTCTCCTCTTCTGATATTGTTTTTCCTATATTGATAAATAATAATAATAATAATAATAATAATAATAATAATAATAATAATAATAGTAACCGAAGGGGAAAGATGGGAAATGGTAACGCCTAGTGTGAGTAGATAATTATCTTAGTTGATGAAAAATTAAGTAAAGATGTAAACACACGATATTACGGCTAGAAATAAATCACAATTACATTAAAATATTTTTTATAAAAAATATAAAAAACATTTCAAATAAGAAAGAGATAAAAAAAAGTTTCGAGTATTTTCCCATATCCAATAGCCAAACCTAAGACGTCGTAGTCAAAACGTCATGGTGATGGTAAATTCAGAAAAAGATACAAATAACTCCGAAAAGTAGAAAACTAGGGCTGCAGTAGATAGGTGGCAAGTTTTTATTAATAAAAAATAAATCTTGTGTAATTATATAAGTTTATTCGTCTTCATTATGAAATACATCAAGAACCGAGAAACTACCATCACAAATTGATAAAAAGAAAGCAATGTTCGTGATGAAAATTTGAACCTGTACGTTCAGGCATTTATTTTGCCTAAAATGTAGACCACACAATTTTGCAGGCAAACAGGAATTTATTTTTAATAAAATATGCATTCAAAGAGACACTATAGCTATAACAAAATAATCTAAAACACACAATCTAAACACACACATCTAAATCAGACAGGGGGTCGCCGGCGCGGCCAGCCGGCGAATAATCTAAAACAGACAAGAAAGGCGAAACGAAATGTTCCAACACAATTCCAGAAGCAAGAGTTACATGATTCCTACGTTAAAAGTCACGAAATCGTATGGAGCGCAGAAAGCCGAGTTATTGGCTCGGGGCGACGGGATAGTTGAGCAAATGGGCGACCGCGGGAGCGGGCGAGGGGGGAGGGGCCCAGGTGCGCGGGGGTCGCCGGCGCGGCCAGCCGGCGAATAAGCGAAGTGCGGGCGGGCGGGCGCGAGCCCAGCAAGAATAGAGGCGCTCGGGCGGGGGCCTGGAAGCGGAACAAAGCCCCAGGCGGAAACAGCGGGCGCAGCCGGCCAAGATGGCGCTGCTCGCGGCTCCGTCGCCAAGACGGCGCACGAAAGCTTCCAGTTGCACGACCCCCAGATGGGGGAGCTAAAGAACGAAAAACCACCACCCCAATGGCGTTCTGTTGCACAGTCCCCTTGACTGATTTTGTGACTGCGTTGGGGTTTTGAGGCCAATTGCAAATGGGCTCTTTTCAAGCTATTTTAGAAACTAAATACTCTAGTGGTAACGGAGATCTTGTGGTAATCCATGATTAAATTATGCGGGATATAAAGATGTATCAATTACAATAGTAGGCTATATACATTTACCGAGTAGAAAATTCAACCATACAAGTATTTGGGGATTTTTTTCTCATCATCAGTGGCTCCAAGTAACATAGATTAAACACATTACCTACTGTGTTTAGTCTATGTTACCCCACACACGCGCCACACACACACACACACCAATCTATGTTATCCACATTAACTAATGTGTTTAATCTATGTTACTTGGAGCCACTGATGATGGGGAAAAAAACGAAACACGTGTATGACTGAATTTTCTACACAGTAAATTTTTAAAGGCTAATCTTGTGGTTGATACCTCTTATATCTCGGATAATTTATTTTAGAAACATTTTCTCAATATATACTTCCTATATTCTAAGTCAGTTTCTTAAATAAATTGTTTTGAATTTGTTTTCTGCTTTTACCTAACGAACTGCAAACGTCCTATTAGAAAAGTGTACACTTACTATTGTGACAATGACAACGCTTAATTATTCCAATCAGCCTATTAGAAACACAGTTAGTTAGATAAGTGCGCGAATCGCTGGCCTGTGTAAGTATATCCTTTTTTTTTATAGATCGTGAATGAAACGCTCTCTGATCTCATTTGTAAAATTACTCCCATAGAAGTAAACGGAGTCCAGCCAGTATTGTATCTCTCTTGTATGTAAATAATAAACGACGATATCACCAAGACGAAAGACAATTCAAAATGTTGAAGACGTTTCGCACACGTTTCGAAATGTTCCGTACATTATGAGTTAGAGTGAAACTATTCCTGATATAACAGAAAATACTGTTTCGTATTTTTTCTAACTTTTGCAATTCTCGAAAATTCAGAAAGACGAATGAAAATTAGACTTGCACCATTTTTAAGTATTCTTTGGTCTATACGTGTAAAAAAAATTAAATAAAAAATGAGGATCCGTTTTTGAGAAAACAAACAAACAAACAAACTTATGTGCTATAACAGCACATACTTTCTCGAATTAACGGGGACGGTTACGTAATGTTACAATGTTGCAGTTTGTCGTACTAACACCCTATATGCCCTACTAACTCTTAAGCTATTACTTGAAAAAGCGGAACCAATTCAAACAAAGCGCCTGCGGTGCATATCTGCAACTTTTTGGGTATACAGAAACAGCAGTCATTCCTTCCTTCTACACAAGAAACAAACATGAATAACTTTAACCGTTTCAGAAATTGCAGCACATTCTACAGAAAAACATGGACAATTTTACTCAAATTTTCTTTGATTACACTGAAGTGAACTTCTAATTATTGAATGTCCAAATTAACTATCGAACCTTTTTAAACTAAAATAAGTGTATTTGTTAGTTCTAAAATAAATTTGTCACCTTACTTCAATCTATTTCCTTTCATTAGAATATTATAAACATCCGCACGTTCTCCTTGTTCCAATTCCTTTAATCCACGTTTATCCCAATGAAAATCACAACTGTTAATAATGTATTGTCCATAGTTTCTACCATATGTGTGATATGTAATTTAATATTTGAGAATCGTTTCACTCTGTGCGGTGAGTGAAATACATTCAAACTACACGGAACTACGGTATCATTACGTAATGTCTAGCTTAAAACCTTAACTAGTTTTACACAAACTTCAACTATGTCTATATTCTTCCCTATTATCATATTCTTAAATAGACCATTTTATTGAATATGAATACATTGTAATATGAAAGTTAAATACAAAAGCCTCCTTATCATTCCATGTATGCTGACCGAACAACAATGAGAATAATTCTATGAGTTTCAATCTGTCCTGTATCGCCGCGTTGCCATTTTGCGAAAAGACCGCTCGTAAACCATATCGCGAGAAATTTGAACATGCAATCTTCAAAATGAATAAATATTGTTCCTAAATGTTGTAAATTACATCATCTCTAACACTTTGTGTGGTCAGAATTCGCGATGATCTTTTGCTCTTAAGCGATTTTTAGGCATCAAGAACCCCCAAATTATGAATTATATTCCTTTAAAACATGAATTGCACAACGTGTATGAGAAAGTAAATTACAGTACAGGAACAAGATTTATCCCCTTTTTCGTTACCAGGGCCCAGCATTAGGTTTCCTGTTGAAAATTCGCCGTTTTTCGGCTCACGTTTACAATTCTTTATCTTCTTGCAATGCAAGGCTGAGAAAGTAAAGATGGTGTGGGTCTCATTACATTTTTAAATTTTAAATTAAAAAACTACTCTATTCCTGATGGGATTTTTAATCAAATCTATCGTTCAAAGACAAATCTTGAAATAAGATTTTTTTCAATGTTTTGTGTGAAATGTAGGCAATTGTTAAAGAATTATTTTATCCAAAATGGCTTCATATTTTTTTCTTAAATTTTTCCCTCTTATGTGTCAAGAACGGTATGAAAATGATGCTGGTCCCATTTTCGGTGAACTCTTTGTATTCGAAAATTCCAAAAACATAACATTGTAAAATTATAAAATCGAAAATTGATATTATTGCTTTGAATGAAATTTGTTTAAAAAATTAGATCTTAAAAAGGGTCACATTGAATTTTTTGAAAAACTAATAATATTCCTGTACTTTCTTTTTTAAATAAATGCAATCCACAAAAAATATTAAAATCATTTTCTAAAAATAGGCTCCAATGATTTCTTTAAATTTGTCCCTCGTGTGTAGCAAAGAAGCGTAAAAAACCGGCGCCGGTCCCATTTTCGGCGAACTCTGTGGAAGTTCTAAACAATCATTTCTTTGAAAAAGGTATCGTAAAAGTTTACAAAATATAAGTGGCTTAGCAAATTTTGTAATTTTCGAAACTGCGGATTCGAATATTCCGTATATGGCGTAGCAATACAACTATGAGAACGTTGTGACACGGCAGTTGAAAATTCTCAGAATAATTTCTCATTTTTGGACTGTGTTAACGTGTTTGGTACGGAGTTCTAGATTGTCTATGTTCTGTTGTATGGGTTTTAAGTGAATTAAATTTTGCGCTCTATTCCACCCTGGCGTCAACTAACTTTCCCCTGCTACATATCCATTGGATAGATCGTGACGGAGAATGAATTACGAAAATAGTTGAGAACAGAACGAGTCGACAGATTGAGAACAGTGAGTCTGCACGTACACACTCGTTACCGTTTATAAAATGTATGTTTAATGCATGCGTGCAGTTTATTCGAATTATATATGAATTGTGATTCCTTTGGATTGTATTTGCATGTGTGTATTATGTTTTTGTATACCATATTTTGTATTTGCACTTTTGTTTCATTTCATGTACCTGTACTTTTTCTCGGTCATTCCGTTTTCCGATCATTCTGTGATATTTTATTTATTAGCAAAATAAAAGTCACATTCTCCCTCTCCTGGTGCATTTGTCCCAGCTTCACCCACGTACCCTCCCCCACCCCGCTTTCCACCGCTTCTACCTCGACCATCCCCGTTTCCTCCCCGCCCCACCCATCCCGATCCTCTACGCCCATTCCCACTTCCTCCCCCCTCTCCCCCCCCATCTCCCTCCCTCCCCGCCGCTTCCGCCCCACTCCGCCCCACTCCAGCGGCATAGATGGCCCTGAACATCAACTGACGTCACTGCAGCGCTTCTGACCTGAAGACCCAAGCGTTCGAGTCCCACCGGTGGCAGGATCTTTTGCTCTAGCTAAATAGCTACATCAAATCCAGCCGCTATCTGGAGGAGAATTCTACAAAAACGTACCAGGTAAAGTAGCTGCTGGCTGCTCTGATGGATAGTTTTCCGTGGTTTCTCCGATCAACATCAGACGAATGCCGGAGCAGTACTGCAACAAACGCTCGTTGTTTCCTTTCTATTCCTTGTTCTATTCCAACCCTTTACTTACACACACACACACACACACACTCACTCACCCCACTGCCACAAACATCATAGGTCAGCCGGTAGAACGGCGAAGGCAGACAGACTGGCGTTGGGTCGTTCGGTTCGTTGATTCTCGCCTTGGCCAATCCCAGGGCAACCGCCGAGCGTGGCCTCGGCGAACATTCCCTCGCCCACGAAGAGTGGAAGACGAGCGACCACTGCTCGAGCGCTTCTTTCGTGCAGTTTGCGAACGCACCTAATGAACAATGGACGTTCACGCCAGTGCGGTGCGACCATTCCTACCCTTACGGGCATCTATGGCCACTCCTGCAGCATGAAAGAACCTCTCCTAATGGCCACTCCTGCAACAGAAGATCAGAATGATTTTATCCAACTGGCAACATTGTGTGTGCAGAGATTCAAAGCTTATGTTTCAAGTCTCATTTCACTGTTTCAGATTATTCTTACTCCAGGAAATACTTAGGTCGCTATACTTAGCCCGTTGATCGGGTTCGTATGAGACGATCTCAAAAATGAGATTATTTTCCCAGTGCGATCACTGCTGTGACCGTACGCAGCGATTATTAGCCGCGGACCAGTTCATCCCTGCGTCAGTGGGAATGGCATTGCCTTGATTGGTTGGTTAGTGATTCCAGGCGCGTCAACCCTTACTTCATTTGTCCTGTAAATTTAGTGCAATTTTCCCTCGGGAGATGGCAGTGATCTTACCCCGTTGGATGGTGAGATCGGGAGTGAATGGCGATAGCAAGGTTTCCCCCTAACCAGCGGTGTACTGCCCCAGCCGCGACAAGCCTCCCGACCGATCTCCCGGAATATGTGCTAATGTAGTGCATGTTAGTGTGTGTGTGTGTGTGTGTAAGGGGAGGAAGGACAAGGAAGAGGAAGAAAAGAGCGCGCGCGGTCCGTGGCCCGTTTGGTAAGATACTGCTCCGGCATTCGCCTGACGATGATCGGAGAAACCACGGAAAACTACCGATCAGAGCAGCCGGACGCTAGAATTCTCCTCCTGTCAGCGACTGAATTCGACCTAGCTAAATAACTAGTGTCGAAAATCCTTCCGCCGTATGGACTCGAACCTAGGATCTCCCGGTCACAGGCTGTGCAGTGACATCAGATTATACACTGAGCTACCGCTCCCGGTACGTTGTCTCCCGGAAACGCGAGCCGGGCGGGGGCGGGCAGGCGAGGGCCCAAGAGAGCGGCGGCCGCCCAGAAGAAGACGTCGCCAGCGCGTGAGGCGGCGGGGGCGGGGAGGGGGAGGGGGCGCGTGGAGAGGACGTCCTTATGCGCTGTTTGTATGCAAACCTGTTGCCGCAGGCCTCCCGCACCTCCCGAAGATAAATTCGAAATTAATGAAGCGGCGGCGCCGAGGAGCTCTGCGGGTGGCTCACGGAAGGAGAAGCCCAAACCGGTTTCAACCGGAATCGGTTAACCATTTTCTGCCCTTCAAAGGGAACTCAACAGACGGGGCTCCCGAAGTGGTGGATTGGTTTGGAATTTTAGAGGACGGACACCACAATATAATAGTTAATGCAGCGGGTTGTTAATGTTGGAAATTTAAAAGAAATGGTTTAAGAGGATCACATTTAGACAAACAGAATTCGATGTGATCGCTGAATCGTCAGATCCGGTGCCGTCCTCCACATCAGCCTGCGAGGCCATCCCCCTCCAGGTATCTCCCTAGCGAGGCGTGGTTCCAGCCGGGACAAGTTCACAGTAAGCTCTCTGCATCTAATTATGTCACTGCCTCTGACCTTGTCAGCTAGGTCGAATTCAGTCGGTGTCTGGAGGAGAATTCTACAGGCCGGCTGCTCTGATCGGTAGTTTTCCGTAGTTTCTCCAATCAACACCAGGCGAATACCGGAGCAGCACCCTAGCAAACGGGCCACGGACCGCACGGTCCTAGGTTCGAGTCCCGACGGCGGCAGGATTTTCGACACTAGCTTATAAGCTACGGCGCTGTCTGGAGGAGAATTCTTGCGTCCGGCCACTCTGATCGGTAGTTTCCGTGGTTCCTCCGATCAACACCAGACGAATGCTGGAGCTGTACTCTAACAAACCGGCAAGGACCGCGGCGTCTTTCCTTCCTTTCCTTTCCTATCTCACTCTTACACGCACATGCACTACACTACCACATATCCCGGGAGACCGGTCGGGAGCATAGAGCTTGTCCCGGCTGGGGCGGTGCCTAGCTGGTGCGAGATACCACTGGTTGGAGGAAACCCCGCTAGTCGAAGGTAGGTCGGGGCTGGATCTCGCCAACCACCGGGAAAGATCGCGCCTGAAGACCGCTACCTGCCGAGAAAAAAACATGCACTACACGCACGGGACTAATGACTTCAGGAGTTGACGCGCCCGGAATCACTAACAACCAACCAACAGTAAGCTCACCACATGTGTGGCAATGCAATGCTTCTAAGTGCATGTGTGTGGTGTGTGTGTGTGTGTGTGTATGAAAGGGGATAGTAGAGAACAAGGATGAGGAAGGAAAAATGACGTGCTGTCCGTGGCTCATTTGTGAAGGTACTGGCCTGGCATTCGCTTGTTATTGTCCATGTAAGCCACGGAAAACTACCTAACAGTACACTCAGTTACCCATTAGTACAGTAGAATTCTCCAGCACATGCCAAGTTATATCTAGCAGTACAGATAGTGTCAAAACGTCACTACCAACGATCTCAAACCTACACCTTCCCGTTCAGGAACGCTGCAGTGGCAACGAGCTGTCACTGAGCTATCTCCGGCGCTGTCAGCAGCAGTCACCCCCTCGTCAGCAGACCCTTCCGCGCTTCCACAAAGCGAGCCTTCCACCGAGCGAGCGAACGAGCGTCGAGCTCCGGACCGCCATTTCAGCCCCTCCCCCCCCCCCGCCGCGCCGCGCCGTCGAATATTTCTGCCATTACGTCCAATTAGGCGCTTATCTGCTCTGGCGGAAGACGTAAACTTCGGCGCGCAATATAAATTAATTTCTCCGCGCGATCCGACCCATAAATAACGAAGCCGTTGTCGAGGGAACAATAAACGAAATTCTTGCGCGCGGCCGGCGGCAGGGGGGGGGGAGCCGCGAGCACTGGGCCGAAGGACGCACACGCCGGGCGAATCGAAAGTCGACGAAGCGACGCAAAAGGGAAACCGAATAAAAGAAGGAAAAGTCCACATTTTTCTACATTCTTCTATAATGCCTTATACTCTCAAGACACGTTTTCTATAATTTCGTAAGTATTACTGCCACATATTTTCTTGTTTTTCAATGAATTATATCATTATTCCGATTAATTTTAAAATTTTGTTGAATGACAGTTCCAGGATATTCTTAGTTTCTAATTACATGTATTTTATACATTAAACCTCTTCATTATGTGGTTGCTTATATCTGCTCAAAAATTGTCTTTGTAATTAGACATTTTTCAATGCCTTCACGGGATTATTTATGTCTAATCTGGAAAAAAAATTAAAATATCTTACCAATTCTCCTAAAACCTAGCTTACCTAAACAAAGTAGTAAACTCAGTCTGTTCAAATCCCTTCTTATTAGTAAAACTCGTAGCGACCAGTCTTTGATTTCGCATTTTCTCCACCCCCTAAGTCGCACATTACTTCATTCTCATAATGCCACCTTATTGTCTTTCTTCATACCTCACACGCATCATCATTCACATTTCCTGATGTGACACAAATCTCAAACAGGCCAAAATCATAAATACAGAATACGCTACATAAATTTAATGTGTTAATGCCTTTAACTTGTGTCTTCATATTCACATGGGTTTGTAACACTGTGTGACGAGGTGAAAACATTTCGGTTACCTTTTATACGCTCTTGGCCGGCAATGTACCTGTTCTGGTGTGGGCATTATTTGTGGCTGGTGTGTTTGCAGGAGTTCCCATGGTTCTGGGCTCTCATGCGGGCGGCTCACTTGGTAAGTCCAGCTCTGTGGTTCCCTGAAAGCAACCACTGTTCGCACGTAACTCGATTGCTCGATTGGTTAGTGTTCCTCGGCGCTGTAACTGCTAAGGTCATTAGTCCCGCAAGTGTAGTGCATTTTGCGGAAGGTCGTGATGATCTTCCCCGTTGAATGGCGAAATCTGGCGCACATCTACACGTCGACCTGGTGGTATTTCTCCACCCAGGTATCTCCCCCATAAAGGCACCGCCTCAGTCGGGGGAAGCTCTAAGCTCCCGACTGATCTCCCGACATGTGTGATAGTGAAGTACATGTGTCTGTGTGTAGGCAAAGAGCGAGACAAGGATAAGAAAGGGAAAGGAAAAATCGCACGCGACCCGTGGCCTGTTTTTTAGGATACTACTCCGACATTCGTCTCGTGTTGATCGGAAAAACACGGAAAATTCCAGGAAGGAAGAACTCCTGTAGACAGCAGCGGTTCTTCTCCAGACAGCGGCGCAATTGGACCTAGCTCCTGCCACTGTCGGGACTCGAACGCTAGGACCTCCCGCCCCTGATTGACGAGTCAGTCCGATAGGATGGGAAGGGAGGCGCTCAAGTCCGATCGGCTCTAGTTCAGTGAAATACGATTGGCAAGCAGACCATCGCGGATAGCTGGACCTTGGGAGCGAACGTGCGTTTCAGCAGCACTGCCTTGTGCCTTGGTGCCTGGTGTCGTGCTTTGTGCACTTGTAACTTGTTTCTTGTGCCTTGTGCTCTTGTGCCTGGTACGCTTGTGCCTTGTACCTTGCCTTATGCTTTGTGGTCTTGTGCCTTGTCCTTTGCTCTTGTGCCTTTTGCTCTTGCACGATGTGCCTTGTAACTTGTGCCTTGTGCGCTTGTGCCCCATACGCTAGTGCCTTGTGCTTTGCGCCTTTTTCCTTGTCCCTTGTGTTCTTGTCCCTTGTGTTCTTGGTCTTTGTTCCTTGTGTTCTTGCGCCTTGGGCTCTTGTGCTTTGTGCCTTGTTCCCTGTGCTCTTGTGCCTTAGGCTCTTGTGCGCTTGTGCCTTGCGCCTTGTGCCTTGCGTCTTGGCCTTGTGCCATTTTGCGCCCTGGCTGCATGGCAAAGGCCCCGATCGGCAGGAGAGAGCCGAAGCAGTTGCCGCCGCCATATCTGCGCGTCTATCGGCCGCACAATTAACCACGCATGTGTTTCCTTTTGCCCTTCCTTTTTGTTTCGGGCTGAGGGCAACATTTCAATTGTATTCCGTATTTTAATTAACCTTCCTCATGCTCTGACGTAATCAATTATCTCGCAGCAGAAGCTCTAAGGCGATGCGACGTGTGGGGGGGGGGGACCTGCCCTGGGGAGGGTCTGCTGGCGGGTGGTGACGGTTGAGCGGGGGGAGGGGCGGTTGCGAGGGGACAGCAGTGATAGAGATCAGGGTCTTCCTCAAAGACAGGGAAAAATAATGACAATATTGGCCGGGTATTAGTGAAAGTGGTATTAATGGAAGTAATGATGTTAGGTGGTGGTTGTAGTAGGTCTGAAAATGTAGAAGGATCGGCTGAGATGACTCAGTACAACATCCGTTATTTCTGAAGCATCTCTGACCCGCTGCTCCAAAGGTTTTTGAGTCCCCACATTGTTCGATAGTTTTCTCTAGTTTCTCCCATAAACACCAAGCGAAACCCGGAATAGTATGGAGAGGCGTAACAAACTATGGACCGCACGCGTTCTTTCCTTCCTCATCCCTGTCTTCCTCCCTTTCCACAAATACTTACAAATACGTTGCCCTCTTACCAGGAGGTCCTAGGCTCGATTCCCGACGGCGGCAGGATTTTCGACTCTAGCTTTTTCAGCTAGGTCAACTTCAGTCACTGTTTGGAGGAGAATTCTATCGGGTGGCTGCTCTGATCGGTAGTTTTCGATGTTTCTTCGATCAATACCAGGAGAATGCCGGAGGAGTACCCTAACAAACAGGCTACGCGCCGCGCGCGATCCTTCATGAAGAGAATTCCATGTCCTATTCTCACCTCTTACACACACACACACTTACATTAACATTCACTATACTACCACACATGCCGGGAGACCGGTCGGGAGCTTAGAGCTTGTCCGGCTGGGGCGGTGCCCCGCTGGTGGGAGAGTCCTGGTTAGGGGGAAGCCCAGTAGCCGACGGTAGAACGGCGCCGGATCTCGCCATTCAGCGGGGGAAGATCACCGCTCCCTCACGATGAAAAAACAGACACTACACTTATGGGAATAATGAACGCAGTAGTTGTCGCGCTCGGAATCACCAACAATCTATCAAACAACATACGTTGCACTACACTCCCGTATATTTCGGTGCTTAGAGCCCGGTTGAGGTGGTGCACCTCAGGGGGAGATGTCTGAAGGGAGTCCCCACAAGGAGACGAGTAGGTCACCACCACATCTCACTTTCTAGAAGTGCACCATAACATCAATCCAATGTACGTAGATTGTGGTTTGCTAAGGTCATAACTAGAGACAGAATTTCAGACAGACCCGTTACATAAGTGATACTCTATACGATACAGATTACATTGTGATACAGGTTCTTGACCAATCATGGAGAAGCTTACATACCAAGAATTCACACATAATTAATCATTGGGAATCGTTATACTAAATGTGTCCGACTGTGTACTTTAAATTTAATTTAATATTATATTGTGCTTGTCAGTTTTAATTTCTTTTATTGTTAGTGTTTTTACGAGAAATATTATTTAAAATAAATGGGATTGAAATTTCACTTGTATTCTATTTAACAGGTGCAGTGGTGGTTATTGGACAGAACATTTCACTGACGTTAAGATCTGAGAAAAAGTCATTTTGTGTTACATGTTGTTGCTGTGTGGTTGTTCTTAAAAACCGGCTAATTCTTTAGTTTAAAATGTTTAGTGAATCAATGGGGGAGTTAACACCTATAGAAATAAGAGAGAAAACGAAAATTGTGATGTCGGAATTATTGATGCAACTTTTGTACTCCCTCGCAGGCGGTCTGGTAAAACAAAGCCACCTGCTGTGGGTAGGGTAGGAAGCTGTTTGTTAGGTGGCCTTGGCTGAATCCTGCGTGTCAATTGACACAGAACGATTCAATATAAACGTTTAACTTATAAAAGTTACCATAAGCTTAACCAAACCTCGCTCGAATCGTAATATTGCACTCGTGTATTAATACCCATCATTACAACATCGTTTCGTAATGTACTATTGTCTTTTCCGCTTCGGTTGCTTGTTTTGCACCTGATTTTGCAGCCGCAACGATTTGCAAATGTTTGCACACGGAAGCATTGTTCTGGCACTCTCTGAACTCCTCAGCCAACTCATCTCGTCAGAGGTCATCTCGTGGCGGAGAAGTCGCAAGCCTTTCACCAAGGAGATCCGGGTTTGATTCCCGTCGAATCTCATGTGAAATTTGTTCCAACAAAACGAGTTTGGCTGCTTCACAAGGGCTAGTCCATCCCCTGTGAAGTGTCCTAAACACTACTCCTATCCTTATTCGTTTCCAATTCTGGCCGCTGGGCAGTGACGCAGGAACACGTAGGCGCGCACGCGGGATCTACCTGGCGGTCCTCGTGACAACAGACTGCGACGAGACGTGACGGGCATAAATATATACAGTAATGGAGGATTACTCCAGAATATACATAGAAAGTAACGGAGGATTACTCCATTACCGCCCCACACCCAAGAAGGGGTTAGGAGACGCGTTGGGTCGGGTGTTGACGCAACAAATGTAAAAAAAAAATTTAAAAATTAAAAAACTCAAGTCGTCACTCGCCGGAACTTGTTCCCTCGCACCCCACCCAGGGGGAATGCCCAATGCAAAATAACAGGCTTCATGTTATTGTACTTTTACTTTCCGGCCCTCACTTCGTAAGAAGTGAAAGTTATGTAATTGTGCGCCCGAAAATGGCTAATTTTGACAGAATAACTATTATTAACGAAAAAGTGGATACATCTTCTCATTTATAGTAAATTACTTCCTCCATCACGTTGTGTAGTCAGAGCACGTGTTTGTTAGTCCGTGATAGCGTAAAATTGATTGACGGTAAAACGTCTGTCTATCAACCCATAAGCCGTACGACCGATTTTCTCCAAAATTGATATACCTCTGTCAGTTTAAAGGAATTCAAAACCCTCCGCGTTTGAAGTGTAAAGACGCTGAAGAGAAAGGAGCAAGTCCATTTTTATTGAAATAACTGATTTTTACAAAATTGCCAAAGTTCAACCAAAGATCAATCAAAGTTCAAGAAAAAAAAGTCGGCGTATGTATAGTTTTGAGAAAAACAGACCGATGTTTTGCCGACAATCGAGTTTTCGGTACCAGGGACTCATAAAATTTGCATTCTGACTACACTACATGTTGGAGAAAGTAAATTATTACACATACGAACAATATTTATCTACTTTTTCTGTACCAGGACTCGGAAATAACAGCTTTTGTGTCGAAAACTCGCCGTTTTCCGGGGCACGATGACAATACTTTCTCTTCTTACAAAGCAAGTGCTGGAAAGTAAAAGGAAATATATTTGTGTAAAAGCCTGAAACTTTCATAGATAGAGTGAATCTTTGGTAGAGTGAAAGTCCTTGTCCACGACGTTGTAGGTCAGAGTTCTATGTAGCCACAGGACATCATCATAGGGTACGTTTAGTCAGGGACGTGCACGACGCGGCAAATTTCTAAACCTACAGAAATTCGCACAGTTCTTATCATTACATATCTGTAACATTTATTCAAAGGCGACACAGAAGTTTTTAAATTCACACCAACAGTTTTAAATGTGTAGCAATTTGTTGAGCTTAAAATGATTAACATAGAGATACGCGTCCCAATCACAGCCATAAAGTGTAAAAGGATGAATCTTGTGTATATGAGAATATCATGGCAACTCGCTGCAGCCCTAGAGACCCTGCGCAAATCCTCGCTGGCAGAGAGCTGGTACTGCTGCTTAGGCCCTTGCCGAGACTAGGAGAGGTGGCTCAGGGCATTAACTGATGTCACGAGTCCCACTGACCGGAAGGTCCTAGGGTTCCACTCCCGACGGTGACAGAATTTTCGAAACTAACTAGACAATTAAGTCGAATTCAGTCGCTGTCTGGAGGAGAATTCTAGCGGCCAGCTGCTCTGATCGATAGTTGTGCGTGGTTTCTCCGACCAACACTAGGCGAATGCCGGAGTAGTACCTCACCAAACTGGCCACGGATCGCGACGATCTTTCCTTCCTTTTCCTTGTCCTTTTCTCATACATTACTTACATACTACCACACGTCCCGGAAGACCGATCGGAGCATAGAGCTCTTTCTGGTGGGAGATAACTGGTAGGAAAAATCAAGACATTACCACTATGTACTCTCAGTGACTCTATCGCGTAAGAAAATATATTCCTGAATAAGCCCTGGAGATATGTTCTGGCCCCACTAATGATTTTGCAACCATTGTACAACGGAGATTAGGAACTCAGCTATTTCAGAAACCAGAGAGTCTTCGATTTTTGAAAATCCAGATAATTTTGAAAATATTGGCGTAGGAAATTGCTATCTTTACGGCATGAGTAATTCTTTTGTGTTATGTCTGTGTACGCTATTTCTTACAGAGCAAGAAGAAGGGGGGGCGATGGAGAAATAGTTCTTTTAAAAGGGGGGGGGGGGGAGAAAAAGATTGAAACCTCTCGTTTAGGGAATCCTTTGACAAAATATTTCTTCGTATTGTTGTGTGCATGCTATCCTTCATCACGTTTGTTCTCTTACAATGTTATTCCTTAAGGGACACGTGAGATAGAACGGCTAATTTCGGATAGACTTGCGGATATTAAAGGCAAGAGATCCTGGCAGCAACGGCCGAAAAACGTTCGCTAGTTGCGCAAATTCGCGCGAGTCCGTTATGGAGTTGCGAACGTTATGTACACACACTGCGAAAGGACGTAAGAGGGGATACGCTTGGTTCAGGGTCGGGGTGGAAGCAACGTAGATTGAAGGACTCTATGGTAATGGCATCTGTGTGCTTTGCGGTGATAGTGAAGACTGGATCCACGTCCTTTTAATTTGCAGTGCGACCGAAACCTGGAGAGGAAAATGGATGGGAATGGGAAATTACTACTTCCAACATAGGAACGTAACGCTCGCCCAAAACATTTTAGGTGATAAAAGATCTAACTTCAAGAAAAATTAGGAACATTTCTAGGAAAGGTTCGGACCATTAGAGAAACTGAAATTAGGGAGTGGGAAAACAGCACTGGTTAGTACGAGCAGAGCCTAGACTGGAGAGAAATAAATAATAAATCAATAAACTAACAATAATTAAGTTAGTAAGTTATGTTGAAAATACTATTTGGGGTGAATACCAGAATACGAAAGGTTAAAACGCGGTAGAATGTAGGTTTGTAATGGCTTAAGGCCTTCGGCCTAGCCATTTTGCATCACGTTCTCTAATTTGTATGTAATAATTACCTATTAAATTAAATTAATTAAATATTCCTTAAGGTCATTCAAAATGCGTATTTTCACTTGGATTGTCTTCTAGTGGTGCTTCGAGGTTTTGAGTATAGATGAAGTGGATTTCCCTAGTGGACGAGAATGTTACTTCAATATATTAAATATTAAATTCAATTTAGTATCAAGAGTGACTGTTTTGGCTTGACGGATACAGTTTTTGTTTGTATGTCTTCTTATAGCTTCTCCTCAAGTAACCGGTAGTCAAAATACAGGGAGATAGCATCGTCGTCTTTATTATTCAAATGTGACGTGCGGTTGAGTATTACACAACAATGAACAATAGTATTTTAATAATTGAGGTTTTCTTTAGGGAACCCATTCTTTAATATTTTATTTTCTATGAAAGAGACTTCAGTTAACTACAATATTTGATTAATTTCAGTTTTTATAATTGTTTATAAAAGTTACAATTTGTACAACTGATTTCCACGGTCCAATTTCCACATGCATCACAATTGAAACTACGGAAGCCGTAAATAATTGTTTATTTTCCTCCGAAATTAAGACTAAATGAATTTCGGCTAAATCGATTCTGAGTACCTAATAATTGTGAATGATGATGGAGAGCAAAATGAAATCATCAGAGACAGAAAACCGCAATAACTCATCTGTTACTCTCCATACTATTTTTATAAATCTGCAATATCAAGAGGGATAACGTAGATGATTTAAGCGTCAGGTCAGTTTCCCATGAGTTTCATCACAAACATCCGTTAGAGGATTTGACGTCTCCGTCTTCTGGCCCCTTGGTTTTCCATCGCTGGCCGCTGCCTGGGCCCATCGCTGCTATTGCTAGCCCTCCTCATCCTCCTGGCATCAATCGACTGACGTCACTGCATTGCCTCTAATTGAGAGGTCTTGGGTTCGAGTTCCAGAGGTGGCGGATTTTCCCCGTGAGCTACATTCCTAGGTCGAATGCATCCGCTGTCTGGAGAACTCTAGCTGCCGCCTGCTCTGATCGGTTTTTTTCGTAATTTCTTTTATCAATGCCGGGCAAATGTTGGAACAATAACCTAACAAATGCTCCACGAACAGCGCGCAATCTTTACATACTCATTCGAGATCCTCTTCTCCTCTTACACACGTTGGTTGGATGGTTGTTAGTGATTCCGGGCACGTCAACTAATAAGATTAGGTCCGTAAGTGTAGTGCATGTTTTTCATCGGGCGTTGGCGGTGATCTTCCGGGATGGCGAGATCCGGCTCCGATACACCGTCGGCTAGCGGAGTTTCCCACTAACCAGGACTCTCCCACCAGCGGGGCACCGCCTCAGCCGGGACAAGCTCTAAGCTCCAGACAGTGACTGAATTCGACCTAGCTGAATAGCTAGTATTGAAAATCTTGCCGCTGTCGGGGCTCGAATCTAGGACCTTCCGGTCAGAAGTAGTACAGTGCAGTGAAACGGGACCAGTGAGTTATGTTCGCTACAACCGAGTTCACTATAACCGGAGTCGTCTGTAGTTCACTCCAGGCACGAGCTCTAATCACTTCCCCAATCAGGTTGCCATCTTCCAGGACTGGAGTACTAACTACTCCCTCCTGGCGCCCGCCGCCCCTCTTGTGCCCTTATGGGGCGACGATATGCCCATGACTCGCCTCCAACCTTTTCTTGCGGTCGCCGCTTTTTAGAGCAGGTGAACCCCCAAATGCCCTCTGCCCTGCTGCTAGCGCGTCATTTCCAAATGCCCCCCCCCCCACAAGATTGAACCTCTAGGCCTCGAAGACCTTAAAGAGAGACATTGGGTGATAAGAATAAAAATAAGTAAGTACTCCAGAGCAATTGCTCTCGAGTACAAGTAGAAACTACTACTTCTCATAAGTAATTGCTTCATTTAATATGAATAAAAGTTTCGTGAAACTTGGAACATTTACTTCTCTCTCTGAGTAATTGCTCACTAACTGATCTGTTTCGATTGGTCGATTTGAAAATATTTCATTATTAATTTACTCACTTACTAAAACCTCGCAAATCGCTCACAACTGTCGTGTATAACGTCTTTTGTATCTATTCAATAAGATTTGAGTCACCTAGAGAGGTTGCTCCGAATTTCGCACTAGAAGCAAATTCTCGATTTTATTCATACGAAAAGTAAGCAATTGCTCCTCGGTCGAGCAGTTTCTCACCAATGGAGAAATTGCTCCAAATAAGAGCAATTACTCACAACTTTCATCAATAGTTTGGAGCAATTGCTTTGAACACTCGACAAAGAAGTAATAGCTCATTGTTATTCATATCACCCATTGACAGGCAAGCTTCGGCACCGCTACTTTGTTGTTCGTCAAAGGGGAACAAAGTGGCGGCGAACAATTTACAACCGGTGCGAACCCACCCTCCAAGGTTTGTCTTCCCAGGACACTCAGTCTGAGACGTGGATGATTTCGTTGGAACCGGCAGGTTCAGACTCATTGAAATGAGGATCTTTGGGTATTATACTTCGATTAAAACTTTAATCTTTTGACACTTCGTCACCTGTGACGGTGTCAACCAATCGAGAACTTCAACGTTATTATAGTGACCGTTCAAACTCCCGATTGGGTGACAACTGATGAAGTGTCAACGGACTTCATGTTCTAATCGAAGTGTACTATTATGGAAGAATTCACTCTAAGAAAGAGAAAAGAATATGATTATTCGTTTGAGATATTTCGTCGTAGGGGGTAAAGATGCACTGAAGAGAATTTCGAGGAACACGTCGCAAAGAAACCTTGAGTAATCGATGACGGCCAGTCAATATCGCGAGTACCGTTTGAGTACCATTTTCAAATTTTCTCGTAGATTAAATCTGAAAGACTTGTTCGAAGGTACTTCGGAAACTCCATTTTTCGGGAAGATGCTGGCCACATGATCTCATGCAGCCCGTCCGGCGCCGCCTGTCTCTCGGCCCCCTCTTCCGTCGCCTCAGCTTCCAACCTCTGCCCACTCTCGCTGCTCACAGGCGCGCGATCTCATTAGGGCCAAATCACAAACGCTGCCCACAATATCTTTGACCCCGGGGTATAAGCTGATAAGTCAAAAGAACTTAATTTTACAGGTGAGCAAAAAACACTTTAAACAAATGCTGTAAATCAAGGATTAATGATATTCAAACAAAACATATACACCAACAGTTTCAACCTTCGTTTGAATATCAATATTCCCTGATTTACTTCAATTGAAAGCTGTTTTTTGCTGTCCTCTAAAATTAAGTTTTTTTTGACTTATCAGCTTATTCACCGGGACCAAAGATATATATTGTAGAACTTTGATGATACTTTCTACACTGAGAATTTTGAGGTTGTTCATTATGTCTTCGAAGTTGAAATTTCGAAACGCAAAATGGCGGATGGTATGCTAATATCTCCACTTACTTGTCCTAAACTGACATTAATTGCAGAAAGGCATTATTTGGCACGTGTTTTAAATACTGAAGTAAGTAATACTACAGGCTTCAATCAACTCATTCTATATTTAGAAAAAAAAGTTGTTATAAATGTTGAATGTTCTTCAGACAGTCGTGAAATGAATGAATGATCAAAATTGAATAAACAACACAGTTAACCATTTTCTGAAGGAGCCATTACATTGCACTTCATTAGCTCGATCGTTATTCATACGATCGCATATTTAAACAGATGCCCAAGGGCAGGAATAAGCAAATACCCTTTTCTAGATCTTTAATATTACAATTCTAACAATAATCTAACCCAAATTATCTTAATCAACGATCCTTTTTATCAACATCCCAATTTTGAATTTTGGCCACGTTCTCGGGTTTTGCCCCCAGTGTGTGGCGGGGGGCGGGGGGGGCGTCGACAGGCATTAGCTGTGAGATTCGGATCGCTGGAGGGGGTGGTGGGGACGGCAGGCTATAACAATGGCCGCCGTAAGGCGACCAGATAATGAGAGCGCGCCGAGATCCGAGTGGCAGCATCAATTGCTTCTAAGAACTAATAAGCTGGCTGTCTAGCGCGGCGCGGCGCGGCGCAGGGGAGACAAAGGCTCGGCTGAGGAAGGGCCGAGGGCCGAGGGCCGAGGGCCGCAGGGCCGGCCCTTGGCGCCCGCTGCGAGCGGAAGGACAGCTGACGCGCCGCGCCGCAGCCCTGAGATTTACGACGCGTCGTGCACGTTGACGAGAAAGTCGCTCACGCAATTACTGGATTCATTAACGGGATCGTAAAATGAAATCGACTCAGGAAGCAATAAATACCAGTTGCGACTGCGAATCATCCTCAAGAGATTGTTCTTCGATTGAATGGAATTCCAGGCAACTGTCATGATTGGAAACTATAATCCAGACAACTACTCGTAAAATCCTTTCTGATCGTGCATGACGAAGAAACATTTTTTAAAAAATATTTTTGCAAGGACTAGAAAGTCATTTGTGTGTCAGTTAAGAACGTTGTCTCCTCTAACGTTGCATCATACTTCTTTTCCACGAGAACAAAGAAATATCTCATTAAAATTGAAGACTGGAGCAGTAACTAGATAAGCCCCACTAGTTATATCAGTCCTCACACTATTCGTACATGTTAATATCTCGATTTTGATCATTGAGCGTTAATCTTGTTATTGACCCAAATGTCAACACGATATAGTAAAAGCATGCCCCCATGTTCACGAAAGTCAAAATATTAACATTTTCAAATATCGGAAAGCTTGCTAAAGCTGATGGTGCTTGTTTTCCTCCAAAAACCTACATTCAATAAATACGAATCTTCCATGAGGCATGTCAGTGGTGAAGCAATAACATGAGGTCCCTGAGGCATGCCAACAGTGTATTGGTACAGTGAAAAAGAATGAAAGTAAAAATGTCACAATTCCCATGTCTTTTTCTCAAACATATTTATTTCGATTTTTCACAACTTCCTAGCTTTGAAAAACATATGCTACATTTGCAATTCACAGTTCCTCTCCTTGATAAGTCGAAAATAATAGTAGTTGTCACACATTTTCACATGTTGTGTTGTTACACCAAACATGTTTGATGTTGGACTTCAAGAAAATAATTGAAAAAAAATAACCTAAATGATCCATGTTCATTATTAATAACTAAAACGTCTTGCACGTATTCCCCGAATGAATAAGATTAATGTGTTGACTTTCCTTATGTCCCATTGTAGTCATGAGGGAGATGAAATTCATTACAAAATTAAACAATATTTTAATCCACCGCTCACAGAGAGCCTTGTTAATAATTATTCTTAGACTCGATAAAATTCGAAATGGAGAGTAAGTCAGTAAATACTTTTTGGTGTGTAAAGTGTTTAAAAATGGAGATCGCTAGTATCATTCCCTCATGATTTCTCCCATAAATCATTATGACAAATACAAGATACGATTAATTTGTATCTTAAATTTTGCGTGGAGATAAATACATTTTTGTTTGCCATAAATACTTCATTAGACCATACTTGACTGTTTTTTTAGGTGAGAGCACAAAAATACGCCAATATTAACAAATATTTGAAGGGACGATTGCAGGGCACATCTATTTTCAACTCTTGTTTCACATCTTGGATTTTTCCGGGCCTGTAGTCAATTGATACGTTTACGAAGGGTAAGTTTTCGAACACGTCGATTTGATATTAGTGCTATTTCATTTATGTTTACATTGTAATTTCGTTGTTTGTCATTGATGAGCCAGATTCTCCTGTTACTTGCTTTAAGTAATTGTTTTGATTGATTTATTAGTGATTCTAGGCACCTCAACTGTTAAGGTAATTGTTCCTGTAAGTATAGTGCATGTTTCATCACGGGAGGTGTCGGCGATCTTCCCCCGCGAGATATCCGGCAGGGACCTTCATGTCGACATGCAGACTTTTCCCAAACCACGTCATCTCCCACTAACGGGTCACCACCCAATCTCTAAGCCTCCGACTGGTCTCCCGACATGTGAGGTAGAGTTGTCTACGTAAACGTAAATGTGTGTGAGAAAGGGTGATAATAGGACAAAAAGAGGAAGGAAAGATCGCGCGCGGACCGTGGCCCGATTGCAAGGGTACTACTTTGGCATTCGCCTGGTGATGATCGGAGAAACCACGGAAAACTACCAATCAGAGCAGCCGAACGCGGCTGAATTCGACCTAGCTATGTAGCTAGTGTCGAAACTCTATCACCGTCAGGAGTGACCTCCCGGTCAGAGGCGTTGCAGTGATAACTGATGCTCTGAGCCGCCTAAGTCCAGAGATGTGTGTGGGATCCCCGTCCTCCTGTGCTTCCAATCGCAATGACGGTTCGAGGCACGCGAGAAGCCGACCGCCGAAGGTGAGGTGGGATGGAGGCAGCTGCCGCGAGGGACCCCGCAATGCGAGCGTTTTTCACCGCACACGACACCTCGCTCTGCCCCCCTCCCCTCCCCTCTGCACCCACACCCACGTCGTCCCTCCTGCCGTCCGCGGCTCCGCCTTTCCCCATTTAAGCGCAATTAATTTCGCAACGTGCACGAAGCGCGCTGATTGTCGCCTCGCCCGCTCACTCAGGAGCATTGTTGGAGCTTTCTGTTTTGCAACTACCAACTTATTTGTTGTTACGTTGATAAATAAGACTACTAGACCACTTCAAAGCTCCAACAATTGGTTACATTCGACGGAAAAACTCTTGTTGCCAGGTGCTGGTAACAAAAAAGTGGATAAATCATGTTCATATGTGTGTAGTAGATTACTTCCTCTAGCACGTTGGGTAATCAGTATTTATGTTTTGTGTTCTTAATGCTGAAAAATCAATTGACAACAAAAGGTCTGTCTTGAGATTTCTATCGACTTGTTGATTTCTGAATACAGACAGAAACGAGCGTTTGTTCTTCAATTTGTAATGAATTTTATAAGAAATAACTGAGATGTGATAATATGGTCAGAAATTGATATAATATTACGTAACGGTTTGAAATACGAGTAGTTTTCACGATTTTTGAGAGAATTTTCTTAAGTGGGGAATCGTATGAAGTGTTTAGTTTTGCATGTTTTCACAAGAACGAGAAACGTGTAATCCAGAATACAACAAGCAGATTTGAAGAATAATACAAGATTGTAGTATTTAATAATTACTATTTCAGATTTTTGTATCATTTACGTTTGCTCGCCAGCTGTATCAGAGTTACTGGGTTGTGAAATGTGTAAGTCAAACGAATCGTACCATGTTTGTTTAATAACGCTGTGCTGGCAATACAACTGGCAGCACAGTAGCGACAGCCGCCATCGCCTCCACCGCCTCCCTGGAGCGACTTCTAATTTTTTACTGTCTCGCATACGGTTTATGCATTATATTCGGAGTCTAAAAAACATATTGGATATGTTCGTAAATACACCGAGTACCTGAATACAGAGATTTGAACGGCAGAAATATATTTTCATTAAAACTTTTAACTTACAAAAATATATATTTCACGCTTTGATTTTTTGCGAGGAGATTATGGGATATTTGAGAAGTGTAATAAAGGCCGAAATTGTGACATTATAATTGCACAATGATAACACTATAATATTGCTGCACAGTATGTGCTGTTGTAGCCCCTCTAGTTCCTATAACAAGTAACAAAACCGTCAGAAAACTGAATATGCCCTCGACAACTTCGTCAATTTCGGTGTGGACCATCCATCGTTTCATTTACGCCGGCCTCTCTACAGAGCTGTATATTCATATGCTATATATTCATTTCATGCCCAAAGTAACTTTCGGGAACAATGTTTTCCCATCCTCAGTGGGTCTCGAACAAAACGGAAAAATTGAGAAGTTAACATAAAGAAGAACTATGATATAAAGAATAAAACTGACAAAAGAAGTGAAATTAATAATACGTAGTGTTGTGGTTGTTTATTCCCATATCTGTAATGGAAGGAGGATTTTACTCGTAGAAGAATGTTGGAACGGACGAATCGGCCACGGCGCGGGGCGCGCACTGCTTTAGCGATCTGCGGCCTGGAGGCGCCGGGCGCATGACGTTTTTCGCCGCAAGCGCACACACGGCCACTCCCCTCTCCCCTCCTGCCCCAACCCTACTCCCTCCCACCCGCCGGGCCCGGGCCCGCATCGCGTAATTACGCGCGGACAAAGCGGCACGACGGCCCACCAGCCGCCCCCTCGTTACGATGTTTACGGCGATATCGGCCCCACGGCGGCGGGGGCGGGCCGAGCCGCTGTTATCCGCCGCTAATAAACGCGCCCAGCGCTGCACCGCGCCGCGCCGGAACCACCGCCCTTGTTTCTACAAACAAAGTTTGGCCGGAGTGACCAGGAGCGGCCCGGCCCGGCCCGGCCCGGCCCGGCCCGGAACGGGCCGGAGCGAGCTGGAGCGGGCCGGAGCGGGCCGGAGCGAGCCGGAGCGAGCCGGAGCGAGCCGGAGCGACCCGGAGTGGGCCGGAGCGCCGGAGCGGCCCGAGCCCGGAGCGGTCCGGAGCACCGGAACGGTCCGGAGCGCATCCCGGACGGAGGCGGACCGGCGGCCTGCTCGGAGCGAGCTGGAGCGTGCCGGAGAGGGCCGGAGCGGCCCCGAGCTACCCGGAGCGACCCAGACCGGCCCGGACATGCCCGGAGCGAGCCGGAGAGGGCCAAAGCGGAGAAAGTACGGGAAACTAACAATCACAGCAGCCGGCTGCCAGGATTCTCCTCCAGAGGGATTGAATTTGAATGAAGCTTATGTCGAAAACCCCCACCGTCGCTATTCAAACGCTAGGGCGTCCCGGTCAACGATGCTGCAGAAGCCACGCAGTGTGAGATTTGGGAAGTGGGGCTTCCTCGCCTCCTTGTTTCCAGCGATTCTTCACTGACTATGCAAATAAGATTGTTCACATGCTTCTTGAAAATCGCATTGTATATTTCACGCACGTATTTCATTCTTTTAAAACTCATGTTATTTGGTGAAGCCTACCACCAATTACTTAAGAAGAAGTAGAAAGTTTTCTTAACCGTTCCGAATCCATTTTAAGGTGTTATCGACGACATTTTGTGTTCGAATATTTTGTTAGTGAGGTAAGATACTAGTACTTGAAGTTGTAGTTCCACCCTTCTATACTGTGTATTCATTAGAAATCACATTATTCAGTATTTTTTTTTTTTTTATTTTTCCGGCCCAAAATATATCGATCAAAATAACGCTTTCGGAATATTGTAGAGAATTAAACTCCTTTCCAAAATGGAGATTTTTGAGAAAAATTGCACAGTGTTTTAGAAACGTTTGTTTGAACGTTTTTGAAACTACGCCATGGTTTGTTTTCTCATTCTCAAAACTTTTGTAAAACAAGGATTTTTTGAAAAACTATCATCAAAAGTACTTTGAATATTTTATGTTAAACAATGAAATACATCACAATTACTTTCATTCAACAAATTTGCAAAATTCGAAAAATACATCTCAGTCCATGTCATTTATTAGTGCATTTAGTACTATGCATACTAAATGTTTATAGAAAAAATTGGAGTAGTGTTTTAGAAAATGTTGACTTTGATATTTTTTAATATTACCCATATTTGATTCAGAATAGAGCTAAAACTATTTATATTTCCAAATACGTACATCGTTATTAAAGAGTTAAATGTGGACAAAACATTTAATTAGAAGAAAAAATTCTAAGATCGATATTGCAGTTGTCGGAAGCGGTTTGAAAAATGTTAAACTTATATAATTTTCGAAACTTGAGAGTTGAATGTGAAATAGGGATCTGTCTTCCATCTTTGTCTCCTTCACTCTATTATTACAAGAAATTTGATGAAAAGATTTTTGAGAAAATTTTGAAATTGTCCCAAGTGGTTCATATAAAGTACTCCCAAACTTAAAAGATTTTTTTTAAAAGCCTAGGGCAATGAGTTAGAGCAAATTGAGCGGGCAGCATTCGTTTTGGCAGAATTTAAATGAATAGATTAGACACTAATTTTGTGCACAAAATTAGTGTCTAATCGAGCAGGACGTAGGAGCAATTATATATGATTCCATAAAAGAACTTTCAAATTATATTAATGTAATAAAAAACTAATAACGGTAACAGTAACCAATAATAATTTTGTTGGAGTTAAACAATTCAATAAACAGAAGATAATGCAGTATTCTATAATGGATCCCGCAAAAAATTGAAACCCTACTTGAAGAAGTGTTGCTTTATATGGTAAAACAAATATTGAAGAATGTAAAGCATTTGAGTAAATCATGCAGTAACCGGTATGTTTGTTAATGGATTTTAAAAAATGAACTCTGATATAAACTCAACGATGAACAGACGATAAAAACCTAACGCAACATTAGTACAGACTAAAGAAAAGAAACAAGGTAGAAATGGACATCACACTTCCAGGAAGGCAACAATGGAAAGATGAAGACAGATAGGGACAGCTTCCGAAAAGGGAACATCAAGTCTGCATTAAGAATGAGGCGGAGAGCTGAGAATGTGATAGATTATTGACTCGGAAGGCAAAACAAAAGGCAGCTCGGGCATATTTAGTAGGAAATCCATTACGTGTGCATTCCGATCGGACTGAACAGTGATGGACAAAAATTGGGACCACCTGTAGCAGCGCAGCCATCGAAGGGCGACTGCGGGCCAGTTGCAGGCCGACGAATTGGCGGCGCGCGGAGCGTATCAAAGGCCGCGCCCCTCTCGCCCACGCGCTCCGGCCAACAACCACTGCTACTGCACTGTCTCTCGTGTCGTGGCAGGATTTTCGACTCTAGCTTGTCAGCTAGGTCGAATTCACTCCCTGTCTGGAGGAGAAGTCTAGCGGCCGGCGGTTTCTCCGATCAACACCAGACGAATGCCGGAGCAGTACCCTAACAAACGGGCCACGGATCGCGCGCGATCTTTCCTTCCTCTTCCTTGTTCTATTCACACCCCTTACACGTTCACTTACACTAACATGCACTGTACTAACACACATACCGGGAGACCGGTCGGGAGAATAGAATCTGACCTGGCTGGGGCAGTTCCCGCTGGTGGGAGATACCTGGTTGAGGAAAACCTTCCTAGCAGATGGTAGATCGGCGCCAGATGACGCCATACAGCGGGGGAAGACCACCGCCACCTCCCGAGCAAAAACACGCACAACACGTACGGGACTAATGACCATAGTAGTTGACACGTCCGGCATCACAATCAATCAATCAATCAATCATGCCCTATCTGTCAGCGGTAGATCCCAAAGTTCGAGTGCCGATGTTGGCGGATTTTCATTTTCCATAAAAGCGTTATCATACGTGGGCGGCTCTGTAAGTTTCCGACCTCAGCAAGAGCCTCCTGAGCAGTTGATAGTCTTACCTTTAATTGGTGTAATGCTATGTTGGCAGCCGACATCTCACTCAGTTTTATGCAGAGAGGTACTTGTGTCGGATGCGGAGCGTGAAATCTCTAGTGTTTAGCGTCTTCAAGACAACGCACCTGCGCTTGCTCGTCAATGGCAAAGAATGTTGTGAAGGACTACGGCTTTCAGGAGCTGGACCATTCACACTACAGTCCAGATTGGTCATCCAGCGACATCTACCACTCATGAAAACCTTAGGGGAAGGAAAATTTCTGATGAGTGTGACGTAAAAGAAGCGTTTTTGACCATTTTCCAAAGTCTGAGTATTTTTTCAAAGGCATTGATATGTTAATATAAAGATGTGAAAAGTGGGTTGGAGTAAAGAATGATTAAGTTGAAAAATTACGTAATTGCTACTAAGTGTCTAACTTTCCATCAAAAATAGAAGTTAGTGAGGCCTAGAGAGGTTAGTGCGGCAGAACACTACAATTTACATATTACAATTGGGAATATTAATACAATATTATTTACAGAAATTTCCTTTCAATTATTTAAAAAAAAACGTTAACAATAAGGAAAAAAAATTAATTTTCACAGTTATTTTAAACTATTAAATACACGACTTTTTAATTAAACTACACTTCATTCACAACATTTGCACTTCACTTTTCTTTCTACTTCTATATTGCATTATACTTCACAACAAGTCACCACACTTTAATACAATACTACTTTGAATTAATTTTTAAAACCCAATTAATTAATAATAATAATAATAATAATAATAATAATAAAATAATAATAAAACTGTTGTAATAAGCATAACTTACAAAAATAATAATGTTTACAAATATCATTTCATAATTTAGGTTATGAAACGGCCAGGTTTCATAATTTATGAAACCTACCACGGAGTTAGAAGGAATTCAATCGCTGACTGGAGGAAATGCTTCTAGAAATACTCTAGCGGTCGGCTCCTCTGCTCTTTCTATGGCCAATACCAGGTGAAACCCGGAGCCCAACCCTAACAATGGCCTACGACTTCGCGCGATATTTCCTTCCTCTCTACTTCCACATACGCAGACTTACTACAACATTAGTCAAGTTGTGTGTCCAGTCGAGAACTTCCAATTGGTTCCCCTGGTTGCGGCGGTGCACTTCAGGGGAAGTACTGGAGGGTACACCCTCTCCAACCCATGTGTAGGTTGGCGCCGGATATCTCGTTTCAATCAGGGAGGAGCAACGCATCCTCCCAGAATATAACATGCAGTAGGCTTTCGGGACTGATGACCATAGTAGTTGTTGCGCAAGGGAACACGAAACAAAAAGGATTTATCAATAAATAAATTCCCACCCCACGCCGCGAGCGGGCTGTGGCCGAGGCACACGCGTGTGAAGATTTAAAAGGCGCTTCCTACCTCTTCCTTGGCTACCTCGGACGGGCCGCGCCGCGCCAGGCGGCCGGACGGCGGTCAGCCGTAAATAAAGCGCGTACCTCGTAAATAATGATATTAACGGCGGAAAAAATCTCGGCCGTAACTCATCCGGCCTTACTTGTCTTGTCAACTTTTTAATTTATTTTCGAGATGCGTGGCGCGTCCCGATGCTCGTTTTGTGGCCGCGGCGACGGAGGAGAAGGAGGAGGAGAAGGGGGAGGAGGTGGAGGGGTTCGGGAAGAGGCTGCCGCACAGCATCCTAAGCCGGGCGCCTGAGTCGCCACCGCTACGCTCCCCGCCACCCCCGTCCCCACGCCATCTCCCGCCACTCCCCGCCCCGCCCCGTCCCCCGATCTCCCTCCTGCCCTTCCCACGCCAGCCTCGTCCCTCCCAGCAACCCTCGCTCCCACACGCCCTCTCCCGCCACTCCCTGCCCCGCCCCTTCCCGCAACCCCCGCCCCACTACGTCCTCTCCCGCCACTCTCGCCCCGCCCTCCCCGCCACCCTACGTCCACTCCTGCCACACTCC
Source organism: Teleogryllus oceanicus (assembly GCA_964035755.1). Taxonomy (NCBI): domain Eukaryota; kingdom Metazoa; phylum Arthropoda; class Insecta; order Orthoptera; family Gryllidae; genus Teleogryllus; species Teleogryllus oceanicus. Next base: position 6,277,010 of record CAXIVR010000005.1, read on the forward strand.
GCCCCGCCCCATCTTGTCCCGTCCGTCCGCCCTGCCCCTCCTGCCCCTTCCCACCTCATCCCCGTCCCTCCCCGTAATCCCCGCCGAACCACGCCCTCTCCTGCCACTCCCCGCCCCGCTCTGTCCCTGCCCCTCCCGTCCCGCTCCACCCTCTGCCGCTCTGTCTTTACGTACACCGCCCCATCCCGCCCCGCCCCGCACTGCACTGGCTCCTCCCGACCCGTCCCCGTAGCCTTTCCCGTCCCGCCACGCCCCGCAAAGCCCCACGAGCTCAGATGTCTCAGGGCAACAACTCTTTGTCATTGCAGCGGTTCTCGCAAGGAGATCCCAGGATTCGAGTCTTGACGGTGCAGGAATTTACACTAGTTACATTGCTTGGTTCAATTCAGCCGCGGTCTACATGAGAATTCTAGACGACGGTTCCTCTTTTCGGTAGTTGTGGACTGCATGCGATCATTTTTTCGTATTTGTCCCTTCGTCTTCCCTTACACACAATTACACACATGTCGGGAGATCAGTCGAGATCTTTGAGCTCGTCCAGGTTGGGCGGAAGCCTGCTGGTGGAGATATCTGAAAACTCCGCAAATCGGTTGGCTATGTCTTCGTCGGGTCTCACGTTCCCGGTAACACCGCTACTTGGTATAACATGCATAATACCCACAGGTTTAATGACCATAGTAGTTGACGCGTCCGGAAATATTATTCATCACTCAATCATCCCTTTTGACGACTTTTTGTACACGAAAACTAGAAAAATTATCAGTTTCTGCAGGCGGAGGCAATTTGTTGAATGATTTCGTCATCCTGTGTCAAATATACTTTTTGCAACACACACAGAAGACAGTAAAAGATAAGAGGGCTATGACGATCACTTTTTGCCTCCAAGAGCTTCGTATTAAGAAAACTTGAAACAGTGTTCATTATCTGGTTTAATGTAACAAACATTTACAACAACTTTATTAAGCCCATTTAAATCGAAAAAGAACGGTGGAGTCCGTAAATTTCTTTATCTGCAATACCTGAATTCTTCAAGAACTCCATGTGGAAATATTACCTAAGTCCATATTTTCTCCGTGAAAGATATAATGGATCTTTCCTACATGTAGTGATTCAGATAAGAGATGTACGCAGTATAGCATTACATGAATGACTTCCAGATAATGTTTCTTTCCCTCGGTCAGTGATTATGGGCATTCCTAAACTCGAAGGTGTCGCCCACCTTAAGAGTAATTATTATCACATAATAATTATCTTGCTCGACGTTGACGCTTCACTGAATTGGTGACAGAGTCGCGAAAGAAATAAACACAACCGAGCTATTGATAGCTTAATGTTCGCTGCTGGAATCTACAGTCATTAGTAACACATTTTGTAAATCAACAGCTTGGACAAGAATCGAAAGATAAAGATCAATATCTTTGAATATCTTGAAAGCCAGTCTGTCCCACCCAGTCTGAAAGTGAGTGAGATCGTGCCGTTCCGGAAACTTACGTTGTTGGAAGCTCATTCTGCTGTCATCACTAAACTACACGAATACTGAAGATATTTCTATTGCTTTCTGACATTCAATTTTAAATTAGTATATATCAAAATTAACATAATTTTCTTAAACAATGGTGCAGCTACGCACAGATTCGTCGCCACCTGTCCATAATCTTTGCTCCGTCAAGAAACTTTTTCACTCCTCAATGGGGTTATGAAAGCCGCAGGGTATTCAAAGAAACTGCACATCCGGTGTGTTGCAGTTCTAACGCAGCGTAGAGGCTGAGGCGATCTCTTTCGAATCATTCACAGATCATTAACCTCCAACAACTGTTAAAATACATTAATTTAACCTTGCACAATAGTAGATAAGCAAGAATACAGCACTATTTTTGTTTGATTTCTGCTGAAATCTTCATGATTTCCTCTGTTCAGAACTGGACCATCTGAGAATGGGCACTATTGATAGAACGTAGGAAATTTTCAATGTTATATGATGCGGTCACTTAAGCACAAAGTCAAATCAGCTGTAATAATGACCTTAATTGCATAATTATCGTTCACATGCCTTCTCAGAAAATCTTCAGAATAATTCAAGAATGCAAAGAATGATTTCCAAAATAAATCTTTCAGTTTTAGAAGAAGAGATATGTAAAGCCAGGAATGTTGAGCGACCTTTTCGTAACCGGAACCGAACGGGCCATCAGCCTTTGAAAAAGAAGAGGCGAAGAAACAGAATTGGAACCATTTGTTACGGTTAAAAAGCGTAAGTAACCAAACAAGAATAGGTGTTGAGCTTTTCTTCCCCGCAAGATAGACACAAGTTTTAATAATTAATTAAGACGAACGTCTAAGCATCGAGTACTTTACAGTAGGTGCGCAAGAAAAATAAAGAAATGATATTTGATATCTATCTATTAATTTAATATTAAATATTCAAATATATTGCAATAAAATAGTAAACGTTGTGGAGTCAAATTATTACATGCAAATCGACACAGAAAATAGATAAGTTTAATCCATTATATCCACAATTCAATTCTTGTTAACAGTACGTTACGTCATAACCTCGTTGTCTAGGTTTGCTAAAACGCTCACCCTATGACTAATCATATTAACCCATCCCCACACCTGTTGAGATGGCTTAGAGTAACAACTATTGCCACTTTAGCGTTTCTGATTCAACGGTCCCGTAATTCGAACCACGACGGTGACGCATTTTCGACACTAGCTAGATAGCCGCTGTCTCGAAGAGAATTGTAGCGGTCGGCTTCTCTGATTTGTTTTTCGTTGTTCCTGCAATCAAATTTTGGCGAATGCCAGAGCAGTACCGTAACAAACGGGTCTCAAACCGCGCGCGATATTTTCTTCCTCAACCTTGACCCCTCTCCCTTGCACACACACACACACATACACACGCAGTCCACAGACTTGAATGCACTATACTACCACACACATCGGGAGATTGGCGCTTCTCCCGGCAGGACGGTGTACCGCTGGTGGAATATACCTGGTGGGGATACCCCGAAAGACAGCGTGTAGGTCTGCGCTGGATATCAAGGTCCGGGGGAAGAACAGCGCCAACTCGCAGGATTCAACTTGCACTACACTTTCGATCATGACTTACAGTATGTTTCCTTATAATCTCATTGTCTAGATGTACTAAAACGCCCCCTATTATTAAAATATCTCCATCTCCATATTATTTGGACCACCTCTTCAGCCCTGCTTCGACAGTAGCCAGTGAGACGTGGAACAAAATCCACGTGCCTTCCCGCGGAAAGCACAGCGGGCCATCAGGAGCCAACCATCACAGCCCTCGGATCAGCTGTGGACCAAACAAAAGTAGACCAGCAGGAAACAACTTTCAGTTGAAGAGGGCCATCGGCAACCAAATTTCAATAGCAGTGAGCTAACAGCAACTAACTCTCAACAGCAGTGTCACAAATGGCACTAGAGGTGCTACAGAATGGCACCGACTTTCTCATACTATGAAAGTGTAGGCTTTCAGCCAATAGAAAGGGAGATTGCGCGTCCGAGACACCGTGCAAATTCCACCTCGCGATAGGTCGAATTATATCGACCGAAACATTGACAATTGTGATAAGGGCACAGCGTCTTCCAGACAGCCAACTGTTTCTCATCCTCGTGTCTTATGCTTTTGTGATGCGAGCTTTTGTTCCTAGGCTAGCTTTCGGGTTGCCCTATTCAAACTTCTCTCTAGCGGCACCTAAGAGTCATTTTTTTCTCACATTTTCTTGATTTTTCGGTACCTTTAACCCTTAGACTCTGATTGGGGTCTTTTTTGACTCCAGGGGTAAATAATGTTATGCAACACACTGCACATTACTCCCATAAACATCTTTTAGATATACTATTTATGTCCAATTTTACATGTGTTGTAAATTTTGCAATTTTTTAAATTGTTTTTCTTTTGTTGGAAATAGTTTGATTTTTGTGCGGTTGGGGAAGAAATGCCTCACTTGACATCTAAATTTAAAAAAAAAATTCTTAAAACGTGTCCTTTTCCGTTTAGTGGCATTATGTTGCGGTTCCTGAGTGATAATTTGGGGTATTTGTCTATTTCGATTTGGTAGCTGTTTCAAACATTCTCATGCTGGTAAGATAAAGAGCTAGGTATAGTTATGAGGATATGCTAGATTGTGTTTCTAAAAAAGGTATTCATTATTTAGTGTGATGAAGTAAATAAAGCAAATAAGTATCTTCACTTTCTCAATTAATAATTCCAAGTAACATCCGCAAATGAAATGATTGTAAATTATTGCGTAAAATGTTTGGGATAAAAGACGACCCCAAACAGAATTCAGGTAAATATTGGAGAGTCAAAGGGTTAATAGTCGAAATGAAACGAGATTTTAAGAACTAAAACCTGGAATTATACGCAAATTTTCATCGAAAAATGTCGTACCATTTCTTTGAGAAATATTGTATGAGCGTTTTTAAAAACGAAACATTTTGAGCTCATTTTCAATGACAAGTTTTGAGTTTAGATGGAACTTCATAAAAAATCATTTGAAGCACTTGTACTCACAAATGCAATAATGTAAACATTACTGTAATATAAATATTAACAGCGTGGAAGATATTTAAAAACAGTGCTGTAATTTTTAAAAAATGAAAAGAATACATAATATTGGCGTTTTTTGTCATGTTGTTTAGTGCATTTAGCAATATCCGTACAAGTTAAAGCAAAAATGTGGAGGCATTTTTTATAAAAATATTGTTTTTAATTGCCCATATTTCACACAAAATTGTCCGAAAATTAATATTTTCAAAAACTCTTGCTGGAAAGCAAGAATGTCCGCAAATTAAAGAAATAAATGTGTCGAACAAATTTAATTTGAAAGACAAACGTCTATTTTCAATATTTAATTATAAGGAAGAGGATGAAAAAATGTAAACTGTTGCAATTACGGAAACCAATTTTTTTATGTGAAGACTTCTATTAAAATTTTTCTGTCGAAAAGTCGCCTATTTCGCCATTGTATTACAATAGGCTCTACCTCTCGGTACTACGTAAGTACCATGTGAGCAAGTAAAATTTTCTCAACAATGATTTTGATCTTGCGTAATCTCAAAACTTCTTCGTTCTCCCAATGTCGCACAGAAATATGGTAACTTTTGAGAATAAATAATTAGTGAATAAAGTCGAGGCGTTTAATGATGTGATCAGTCTATTAAAATAATTATGAGTGAGAGATTCAGAAATAATGAAATATGAGGAATGGAAAACAAAAGGTCATCAAGGATACACTATGAACTAAATTTACTCTTAGCTTGTCCCACATTCGGGAATAAATATTGCAATACCAAGAGAGTATTAGAGTGCATTAGGGATAAATGTACGCGTTGCTCGCAGTGTAGTTTTTGCATCGAATTTTCGGACATATTCGTGTATTTTAATCTGTCATCAGTCGCCAGAATATCATCACCTAATATGTAATCTGGATCCAATATCACGAATACAAAATATAATCGCCGCCAATTATGTGAAATGTCATGAATGCACAGACCTTTGTATCTGACATATTGCATTCTTTGTATTTGAAATATTGAATGTAAATTTCAATAAAACCCTGCAAATTTATAAATACATTTTAAAACAGTTATCAAATAGCTCTAGTCATATTATTGATCTCATGGAGTTTATCATGAGGAGTTGGTCAATAACTAAATGACGTCATCTCGCTAATGTTTCTTAATTTATTTGATCTCTCAACAAGGTTTTCTAATAGAGACTACAATCATCTGCAGTCATTTGTTACCGACACATGATTTCCAGTAACCTCCCTGCTACATACACCACATCTTCTCGTCAATATGTTTACAAAATCATTAATTAAATTATTTTTAAACCATGATGTTGGAGATGATGCGGGCATGTTGTAGAGAGATTGTTGCAAACAACATTGTGATAGCAAATGACAGCAGGTAACTGTAGAATATAAGAGATGATGGGAAAATAATAAAGTTCAGAAACGACGGCAAACGACGGCTCAGTAATTTAGTAACTGATCAAATACTGATTCGATATCCTGTTCGAATGAATTAATGGGAGGTCGATGATATTGGCTTTTTCCTTCTTCCGATCATTCTGAACCACTGTGCTGCGGTGGCAACCACGCCTTGTCGTCTGCCAACAACTTGCTACTCTGGCAGACATTAAATCTCCGCGGCGGGTGATAAAGAATTTAATCTATTAGCTTCCCAGCGACCACCGAGTTTGCGCAGCGGGCCACAACGTACACGAACACAGGTTCTTCACTTTTTTTCTTTTCGCCTGACACGTGTGGGGCTGCTGAAGGAACTGAGAACTTTTACGCAGATAACGCTTAGAGGATCCTGAATAACCCAGTCTCCTGCTGTGGTAATGTCGGATCGCGCAGAAGATAGTTCTGCTCTGGAGTCTGAAGATTGTTGTGCAACCAAGTATAATTCTTTATTCTGTACCTGTCAGATTCTGCTAGTGTCTACTATTATTATTTTTTACATTATGGTCTTGCCTCATCCTCGAGTTCTTGTAGTTCTCCCAAACTGATCGCAGCAAAGGATTGTTTCACTAAATGTATTGTTTTCGGGGACCTAACTGCATGCTATTAGTCCCGTAGGTGTAGTACATGTTATTCCATTGAGGTAGCGGTGTTTCTAGGAATACGCAGCAGCGTTGTTAAGCATTGTTAAGTGTTCAATCCAATTGCAAGGAGTAGAAAAAAGTACGAATTTCAACGACAACACCTTGGGTCACTAGCCCTGTAAGTGTAGTACATGTGTTTTCCTCGAGAGATTGTGATGACCTTCCGCCGCTGGATGGCGAGATCCGGCGCCGACCTACCGTCGGCTAGCAGACGTTTCACCCATCCAAGACTCTCCCACCAGCGGGGTACCGCCCCAGCCGGGACTAGCTCTAAGCTCCCGACCGGTTTCCCGAAATATGTGGTAGTATAGTGCATGTTAGTAAGTGTGTGTTTAAGGAGAAAGGACAGGACAAGGAAGAGGAAGGCAAGATAGCGCGCGGTCCGTGGCCCCTTTGATAGGGTTCTGCTCCGGCATTCGTCTAATTTTTTTGTTACTTTACCTGCAATTTCCAGAGGCCTGTCGTTTCTGTCTGGTAACCGAGCGAATTACCAGCCAATAGACCCTTCATTGTTTTAAGAGTTCTTAAAATTGAAAATCTGAAATAGGAGAAACAAAAAAAGGAAGACTTCCAGAAGGAATAATACTGGCAACGACCCTAGGTCATTGCGTATTCCTAGCTTCATCAAGGGAGGGCAACATCACCGATAAATATTTTCTTCGAGGTAACAAGTTTTTAGGAAGCTCGAAATCATTGGTACTGTTTGTGATGCGCTTTTTGTTCAAAATGTGATGCAATTTATCACAAGTGTTTTTAATAATTTGATTTATTACTGTGTGTTTGGCTGCGGATTAAAAATCGGGACAATTCATTCAAATATAGACCATTTAAAATAATGTTTTGAAAAAGTCTCCAGTATTTCAAGTCTTATGTTAACGTAGTTTAGTACATTTACTGTGATACGAAGATACACCTGTCTTTATACAGCATACATTTTAATAAGTTTTGTCATTAAATTGAAATATTGATGCGAGAAAGTGGATTGTTTTTCCAGTTGTAGAGTCAGAAATTGAATAACATTTTTGTTTGAATAGCTGCACATTTATATTATTAGTTATATCAAATTATTAATGTATCAGAATCGTCAAAAAATCAATATAATCAAATTTAATGTTGTGAGCTTCGGACTGGGAGAGGCGGCTCAGAGCATCAACAGATGTCACTGCAGCGCCTCTGCCTGGAAGGGCCTAGTTCGAGTCCTGACGCTGGCAGCATTTTCGACACTCGCTACGTCGAGTTCAGCCGCTGTCTGGAGGAGAATTCTAGCGGCCGGCTGCACTAAATGGTACTTTTCCTTGGTTTCTCCGATCAATAACAGGCGAGGCCAGGCAACGGGCCAGGGACCTCCCGCGATTTTTCTTTCCCCTTCATTGTCCTATCCTCTCTCCCTACTAACCCACACTACACAACCACACATGTTGAGAGAGCAGGCGGGAGCTTAGAGCTTGTCCCGGACGGGGCTGTGCCCCGCTGGTAGAGAGATACCTGATTGGGGAAACCCCTTAAACGACGAAAGGTTGGTACCGGATCTCACCATACAGCTGCGGAAGATCACCGCCACCTTTCGACGAAAACGAACGCACAATACTTACGGGACTTACGACTTTAGCAGTTAACGCGCCCGGAATCACTAATCAATGAAACAAAAGTGGGCTTGGGAACCTGCCCGTGGCAATTCAAGGGGCCTTCCTTTGCTTGTCTTCAGGTTGAAGTCGTGGCCAATAACACGACGGGAAGCGTAGGCCGGCGGATGCGGGGAAGGGCCTGGACCCCGGACACGGCGGGGGCGTTGCCGGCGATAACCCCCCCGGGGGCCAACCGCACGGGCTGGCGCGGGGCGGGGGCGGGGGCGGAGGGGCCAGCTGGCCGACGCGCCCGCCAAAACGCCCTCGCGCTCCACCGGGGCGCCCAACTCCTTCCGAGGGCCTCGCCCACGCCCACTCCACGGACCAAGGTTCCTCGTGCTCTCAGTTGGACTTGGCGGCGGGAAAAGCATCCGAATACGTGAAGTCGTGGGCTTCCACGGGCAGATTCATGCAAATGATCTTGAGTGTTCGGTTTGATTAATTGATTGTTAGTGATTCCGGGCGCGTCAACTACTATGGTCATTACTCCCATAAGTGTAGTGCCCGTTTTGCTCGGGAAGTGGCGGTGATCTTCCCCCGCTGGATAGCGAGATCCGGCGCCGACCTACCGTCGGCTAGTGGGACTTCCTAACCAGGACTCTCCCACCAGCGGGGCACCGCCCCAGCCGGACAAGCTCTAAGCTCCCGACCGATCTCCCGGAATATGTAAAAGTGTAGTGCATATTAGTGTAAGTGTGTGTAAGGGGTGAGGATAGGAGAAGGAAGAGGAAGGAAAAATCGCGCGCGGTCCGTGGCTCGTTTGGTGGCGTACAGCTCCGGCATTTTCCTGGAGTTGATCGAAGAAACCACGGAAAACTACCATTCAGAGCAGCTGGGCGCTAGAATTCTCCTCCAGTCAGCGGCTGAACTCGACCTAGCGAGTGTCGAAAATGCATTCGCCTGGTGTTGATCGGAGAAACTACAGAAAACTACCGATCAGAGTGTCCGGACGCAAGAATTCTCCTCCAGACAGCGCCCTAGCTTAAAAGCTAGTGTCGAAAATCCTGCCGCCGTCAGGACTCGAACCTAGGACCTCCCGGTCAGAGGCGCTGCAGTGATAGCTCTTGATGCACTGAGCCACCGCTCTCGGTTTGATTGTTCGAGTGACGCCGAAGGCTGTGGTGGACGTTTCGACTGTCTTGTCGTGACGTTCCTCAGGGCTGGTAAGTCTCAGGGTGGCAGACCCGTCCTGAGGCAGGAAGTTATCCGAATAACTTGTACACTTACATCGCTTAGTACTTATTATTCTCGCCATCTTTTAGGTATTAGACCCTCTCAGGGACCACCCCGTCACAACCCATGTCTCTTTCCACTCTCCGGTTGATAGCACTATATTTCGGGATGGGCTGCTCCCCCTTCTCGGCTGTCGGAGGTGGCCTGCAGGTCCTGTCAGGGTGTTTTAGGGACAGGACGTGGTCTTAGATAGGGATTCGTGAGGTTTGATGTGTCCATCATCTACATCAAGGTTGTATCTCAACGCACAATCGTCATACCTTAAGCGAGATGACAACCCACAACCCGAATGTAACTTGGGCGCAAATTCCCCATGGCTTTCTTCCGCGGAGACCCGCCACAAATAGAAGATGGTTGAAAGCTGATTAATTGTATTTGGAAGAACCCGACAATGCCGCAACAGCACACAAGCAAACATCCATTCAAACGATCTCGACTTCAGCATTCAAACATCTTTCAGGGACAAATTGTATCACTTATGACGATCTTGAGCCATTTATGTATATTGTTATAAGTAAAGGATTGTTAAGTTTGATATTTTGGATTAAAAATCAATGTTGCATGTCAAGGTGATGGTAATTCACAAATAAAAGTACAGCGACTATTTTCAGGCTCAATAAAATATTATGATTGATAAGAATACTTTTATACACCAAAATTACTTATTGATAAAACAAAATGGAGAATGTCTTGTGGTGTATTGTGGAGAATAAAGAATTTGTCTAAAAGCTTACAATTAAAACTTTTGACTACGAAAATGGATTTCTTGCATAGAACTGCAAGGATATTCAGATTAGAAAATGCGTATTACAATAATTCCTTTCGTCAAAAAGTGAAAAAGAAAGATTTGATTTCATAATATATTCAATGAAAACATTAAAAAATATTTGGACATATGAAAATAATGGGGAAGAAATAATTTCAAAAATATCTTAAAATGGTTTCTCAAGGTTTAGGATTCAATTGGACACCCTAATCATAGGTGGTTCAATGATTTCCCAGTCTATGGCTAAGAAATATTTAAAGGAAGAGGAATTTGAAGAGAGGAATATATTAAGAAAATTCATTTGAATTTTCTTTTGAATCTTCATTTGAATTGTAAGACGTTTGTATGCAAAGAATTTTGTTTTGGAAAACAATGCAAATATGTTAATTTAAATGCTCTTAATGTCCGATTTTGACAACTGAGTTTCATTCCAGGTAAGACGGGGCCCTGAAATGACCAATTTGACACCCCTGCCCTTTCAGTTCCCATCCTCGCCCCTGCAACGACGCAATCAGAGCAGCTACTCGCGTCCGCGCATTTCCGTCCCGTCTCGCCCTTTTTGCTTCCTCCGCAGTCTTACGGCGATTCCACAAGTCGAGTCTTCTTTGCGAAGTTTTGCGTCAGCACATTGTGTTTTCTTAGCAGCGAAGACAAAGATATCTAGAGCTGATTGTTTGCCGGAGGTCTTTCGTTGCCGCTCATTGACAAGGAATTATGTATTTCACTAGACCTCAAGAATCAACTGTTATGGCGTGGATAATTCTTCTGAAATTTGAATTTGAAATATTTTTTAAAAAATAAAATCTTTGATTCATATAAATACTTTTCAATTTAAATTGTTATTTGTAGATTTCGAGATTTACAAATAATAGTGCTAGAGAGACTCAATTTTGTTAGCATTATGGGAGATCGGAAATGGTTGGCACTGAGGTTCTTATGAATTGGTTACTATATCGGCAATGTAGCTTTCAAAAATCTTAGTTTTGACTAACTTGCCCTTTACGACTTCACGAATTTTCCACAGAAGTCTCAGTCTGATCTAGTGCAACGAATGTAGGATAGTGATCTCACATCCGCTTAATACCTTGAAGAGCAATATTTTTACAGTTCCTTGATTGCCGACTTTGAAATAGGGGTGGGCAGATTTACTTATCTTTATTTCAGCTGAAACCTTCAATTAAACTCTTGGTTTTCATGGGACTCTTTTTTTAGTTTTGAGTTCTCTTCTCAACTCAACGACTATCTTTAATCAAAACTCCCCTTTGTATCTCGTTCACACTTTTCAATTAGAGTTGGTTGTATAGAGTAAACCTGGCCAATTCTCTCTCTGTCAACCATCTCTCCAAAACAAAACTAATTTCCTAATTCTTTTATTCATGACTAGAGTCAATGCACCAAAAGTGGCCACTACTCAGAACATTTTGTGGTTTCCTCAAACTTCTTGGGCTATAGTAGTAAATTCGTCATGTAAAACTTAATGGGCAATTAGCACAACTTTCTATATAGATCCGTTACCTAAAAATTTTCAGTTTCTAATTTGTTTCATGTTTTAATAATTTACTGCCAATCGACTTGTGGCATGTCGAGAGTTTAGAGCTTGTCTCGGCTGGGGCAGTGCCCCGTTGGTGGGAGATTCCTGGTTAGGGGGAAACCCCACTATCCGACAGTAGGTCGGCACCGGATCTTGCCATCCAGCGGGGGAAGATTACCGCCAACTCCCGAGAAAAAACCTGCACTACACTAACGGGACTAATGACCAAAGCAGTTGACGCGCCCGGAAACACTAAAAAAATTAATCAATCTAAGTGGCAATGTTTATTTATTTATTTATTTATTTTCTTTTGGATAGAACAATACTAAGATCAGTGTTAATACAGCTACATTTGTTTTAGTTGCTTATATCTATTAACAATCAACTTACAATAGTCTTACAAATAATCTTAAAATACCACTTACATTACTACTAGGGTGGTAAAGATATCTTTGTGCAATATCTCTACTTTGGATCGAGATGTGAGAATTTAGTGGCAAAGTAATCTGTAACTTGGAAAGAAAGTCACAAATAAAAAAAAATTAAAAAATCCGTCGAGTACCGTGGCTCCTTTGGGTCTGTGCTGGGAAGGCTATAGCTCTCGCTTGATCCCGAGGAGCCTGCTGGGCTGCGCCGGCCATCGCCTGGGGCTGCGGGTGCCGGTTCTCGGCTTTCCGTGGGGTTCGCGCCCGGGGGCTAGGGAGTGACCGGGGGCCCTGGGGGTGGGGCCGGGGGGCGGGGGGGGGCTACGCTCAAGAATGCGGACGCCGCCGCCGCCGCCGTGGCTCCGCACCTGTGCGCGCGGCCGCGACCGGTCCCTCCGCTTTGAAAGTCGCGGCGCCGAAACGGGGTTGAAATGCCATTTGTAACGGAAACGGGTATCCCGAGGCAGCTTCTTGCCCGTTCAAGTGCCCTCACTCACTCAGCCATTCTGCGTGTGCGCCATGATGCTCGTTTCCGAGGCAGCGTCGCTCTCGCAGCCTCGCGAGGCTTTGAGGTCGATTCAATGATTATTTAGTGCTTCCGGGCGCGACAACTCCGGAGCCATTAGTGCCGTGTGAGTGGGGAATGGAATATCTATAATGGAGCGCGCGGCGTTCCTCACCCGCTGGAACGTGAGATCCGGCGCTGACCTACGCGACGACATTTTCCTCCCCAGGTGTCTCCCCACGAGGGGCACCGCCCAGCCGCGACAAGCGTAAAGCCACCGACTGGTCCCAGGACATGTGTGGTAATGTACGAGGATATACATGCTAGTGAGAGAGAGGGAGGACGGAAGAAACTTGGGAAAGCAAGGATTGCACTGCGGCCTGTCGCTCGTTTTCTGCTCCGGCATTCGCCTGATATTTATCGAAAAAAGGAAACATCGATCAGAGTAGCGGCTGTTATTATTCTACTCTGGACAGAGGTTGCATTCGACGCAGTTTTCTCTACCCCTAGTCGGGCATCGACTGACGTCTCTACAGTGCCTCTGACCGGGAGGTCCTAGAGTTCTACCCTCATGTTGCAGTTCGACAATAACTTCCCTGCTAGCTCGAATTTAGTCGCTGTCTTGGGGAGAATTCTAGTAGCTGACTGATCTGATCGTTACTTTTCTGTGGTTTCTCTGATCAACACTGGGCGAATGCCGGAGCAGTACCCTAACAGACAAGCCACGGACCGTGTACGTTCTTTCATTACTGTTCCTTGTCCTATCCTTACTTACTTACACATACATTCACATACACTACACTAATACACACATGTTGCAGCAAGAGGGCCAGAATGATGAGAGTCACGCTGTTGGGAGTTACCTGACTGAGAGAAATCCATACAAGCCGACGTAGGTCTGTACCGGAATAAGCCATCCAGCGGAGGAAGATCACCGCCACCTCCCACAGTAAAAAGCCCGCACTACACTTACGGGACGAATGACCTTAGCAGCTGACACGCCTGGAATCACTAATCAATAAATCTATCCATATCCCAGTGGGAGAGGCTGAAGCGATAACAACCGCTGTATGAGCTCTCCCAAGCGGAGGAGGAGTAGGAGGAGGGGGGGAGGGGGCGGTGGCCTCGCGCGGCGGTTGACCCCTCACGCCCGCCGCGGGGATGCGTCGAACTTTACGCGCGCCTAGCGCCAGCTGCGGCCGCCGCCGCCGCCGCCTCGCAGGCCTCGCCCCCACGCACCAGCCCAACACTGGCCACGACCCGTCAATCCACGGTTCGATTGGCTGCTTGGTGATTCCGGGCGCGTCAACAGCTTAGGTCATTAGACCCGTAAGTGTAGTGCATGTTTTTTTCTTCCGAAGATGGCAGTGATCTTCCCCCACTGGATGGCGAGATCCGACGCCGACCTGCCGTCGGCTAGCGGAGTTTTCCCAAACCAGGACTGTCCCACCAGCGGGGCACCGCCCCAGCCGGGACCAGCTCCAAGTTCCTGACTGGGCTCCCGGAATATGTGGTAGTGTGGTGCATGTTAGAGTAAGTTTTTGTGTATAAGGGGAGAAGATAGATCAGGCAAGAGGTAGGAAAGATTGCGCGCGGTCCGTGGCCCGTTTGTTAGGGAACTGCTCCGGCATTCGCCTGGTGTTGATCGGAGAAACCACGGAAAACTCCCGATCAGAGTAGCCGGCCGCTAGAATTCTCCTCCAGGCAGCGACTGAAGACCTAGATGGAAAGCTAGTGTCGAAAATCCTGCCGCCGTCAGGACTCGAACCTCCCGCTCAGAGGCACTGCAGTGACATCAGCTGATGCACTGAGCTACCGCTCTTCCCGGTTCGACATTCGCCTCGCAGCCACCTCACGTGTCGGGAGAGCAGCTTGTGTTGGAGTAGGCGCCTCAGTGGAGAGATTCTCAGGCGGGAGAAATTCCGTCAACGTCGGATTTCACGTTCCAGTGCGACATGAACACCGCCACCTCCTCGAATGAGCTAGCCACTACACTCACGGGACTAATGGCCGGCTTACGCGCCTGGAAAGATTCAAACACTACTACAGGCATCATATCATGTTAGCGCTAGAATCCAGAAAATTGACAAAGAAAATAGCGGATTCACACTTTATGTTTCATTAGTTATGTGTAGCACATTTCCGTTAGCTTAATACGATGCAATTTTGTAAGTATTGTAAAATGTCAGTTATCACTATTTCGGCCCGAACGCCTGAATTGTAATTATATAAATGTAAATATTTAACAGGCTAGGCGTAAGAGCACGTCTTACGACTTGAACCTCGCCAGAAATAATGCCATTATTATTGTTATTATTATTATTATTATTATTATTATTATTATTATTGGTATTATATTCATCATTATCATCATCACCATATATTATAATCTGAAGGATATGATTAGATGGAGATAGTTGATAGTGACGAGTGCGAGAACAATACTTTCGGACCACGACTGTGATGGACTGTGATGATAACGATTCCGGAATGAGAGAGGAGTGGCAGCGACGTAAGTACAATGCGTTAACAGCAAGAATTATTTGCACCTATGCGAACATGGCGCTGTTAGTAAATCTTGGTTTTGAAAGTGAAAATAGCTTTTACTGGGACTCAACTACGAACGTTTCTCACAACCCATCTTACGGTGGGGTAAACCAAATTTGTGATAGAAAGTTCGAAAAGGCTTTACTTTGTAGAATACATCAGAAATATTATTCTTGAGTTGTGAAGAAAAACAACAGGGTATTAAGAGTGTTCGATACGTCGTTTTCAAGATATAAACGAAGATACCTTTTTTCAGAATAACGTGTGATGTGGGTTGCCTGAGGGCCTGCTGATTTCTTCGTAGCGAAATCTGCATTTTACATTCTTTAATCTGATTAATGCACTGCTGGTGGGTATTCAGCTGCAGCAGATTGTAGAATTTTGTGTCGATGGTGTGTTACAAATCGTATAAAATACCGGTATTTCCTAGCGCATTATAAAAGAAAGAATAACACCATAGGTGACATTTGGGTTTCCGGTGTTGGTGGCGTTCAGCGATACGAAGATGTGGTGATAAGAAGCGTAGAAAGTACCGTTCCGTATCTGGAATCGGGGTTTAAAAACGGTCTGTTCATTTTCATTAACTCTCACTAGTTCATTAAGCTCTTCTGAATCGTATTTCAGCCAGTCACTCTCATCCCCACCCTTTCCCCAGCCGTTGTCCGCGACTTCCTCCCCGACTCCACAGCAAATTTCGCGTCAACACCATCCTCCCGCCACCTGCTGGTGTACAATCACCTTACCACCACCATATACATCTGCACCGGCTGACCTCGCTCAGGACGCAACTTGCGACTGCAGCGTCTCTGACCCAACCGCCGAATTCTAGCGGCTGGATACTCAGATATTTCGTTTCTTCTATCAATACCAGGGAATGCTGGAGTAGTACCCTTACAAACGGGGCATAGCTCCTGCGCAATCTTTCCTTCATCATTCTCCTTGATCTTTCCTCACACACACATATACACATACAAGTGCACTACAATAGCAGACTTCGAGCCTATCCCAACGATTAAATGGCTTTAGTAGTTGAAGCGCGCGAAACCACGAAGTAAATCAAACGAACAACATCCGCAGTCCAGTTGCCACGTATCATCACCGTCCCCTCACCATCATCACCATATCGGTGCCATTGACACGATTTCCATGCTTGTCACCTCTACCGGCACCTTATAACGTGGCGTGTTAGCGTCTTGCCAGTGCTAAACGTCATCTCTAAAACGAGTTGTGCCAGCTTCTGTAAATATCAGGTCCTAAGTGTTGGTTTTATAGCACACCAATATTCCGATCGTCTTACGTAAGAAGCATCACTAATAGTATTCAAGAACTAAATTGTGGAGTGTATAAAAGTTCTCACTTGATTATTTCTCATGATTCAAAAACTGATTAATTATTTTGTGTACAACTGTATCTTTATAATAAAGTAAAGAATCAGCATGGTAATCTTCAGAAAAAATCTTTTTCAAAATTATCGCTGGGATACATTCATACACTTTTTGGGGTATTCTAGAAAAGAAGCATAACGAATTTGGACTCTGAAAATTAGTGGTGCCAAACCAATACACTTTGTCGCATTCTTTGTAACACAAGCTCTTCATTTCGTTTATATCGATCGCAGAATATAAATTTTCGAGAAAGTGATCTGAAAAGTTTAGGAGCTGGCGTTGAACGCAGACAGACAGACTTTTGCCATCAATCATTTTTTTGGTGTCAGGGATTCACAAGACATTAATTCTGGAGTTAGAGGATTTTCTACACACAAGAACAAGATTTGTTCACTTTTTCGTTACAAGGGCGCCGAAATAAGTCTTATGTCGAAAATTCCTCGATTTTCGCACGATTACAATACTTTCTGTTCTTACATTCCTAAGGGTAGAGTTATCGATGAAGTGCATCGATTCTATCGTTTCTGTTCAGTTCTAATCCACAAATGAAATATGTAAATGGACAATAATTTCATCCTTATTTTCATATTTTTCTGAAAATTATCCTTATAACTAGAGACCGCACTTTTATGTAATTACATATTTTTTGTCTTTCTACTAATCGATTTCAAATTTGTGACTTTGGCGAACCGTCCTAACACAATATCTCCTTTTCCCGTTACTTATTTTTACATATTCAGAACTGTATTACATATTTTACATATTTTGGTATTTTCACAATTTTGTTTTTTTCACAAAAAGATTTTTCCTATATAGTTACTGCGAGCTGACAACTCCAGATAACCTATATGAAGACCCGTGATGTTCTCAAAGTCGGGCGCGCCTATTTCAGTTACCTCTGTGGCAGGAAGTGCACGTCATCGACTGAGATCATTTTCACCTTTTGGTGTGAAAAGTATCACTGACGCCGCGGATCGTGACCTTTAACCTTAATTTCGGAGAAACATTGGCGATTGCCAAAGTCAATATCAGTTCACACTGCAGTGATTGTTTGCTTGTAGCTGACACCACTTTGTACGACATGATGTTAATATATTTATTGCGTCTAGTCAGGCCGCAAAACTACGGACCTGGATAACAATAGATGTACTGCTGACGAAAAAGTATGGTGCAAAGTGTGCATCAATTTGTGTTCTGCAATTGATTTTTAAGACTATTATATTATTTTAAAAATTTGTTTAGGAATTTTTTATAAATGTAATTTTGCATTATGTAAATGTTTTATAATTTTAATATTACGTATTATAGCCGATTTTACCTATTTATTATCTTAATGTTTTCATTACATATTTATATACATATTTTGACGTTTCATAGAACATATTTGTCCTGTCTCTACTTATAACTTCACCTTTTTGAAGTGACTAAACACAAATATTTATAAAGGTCTTGGAAGGAATCGATAATAAGAGTTCTGCACGAGAATGTATGTCCTGAAATTATTATTCTATTTCTTTGTAAGTTCTCATGCATTTTTTCTTAGTAAATGAGAAGTCTTCAAACATTCTCGACATTCACCTGAAACCATTATTTTAGCGGTAGATCTCACAAGGTGTAAGCATGAAAGCTATTAACTTTCATAAAAGTGACATATTTATTCACAAAATGTCCGTAGGGTTGCTTTTATCAGATATTCTTGATTACACCCCTAAAACAGTCTTTAGAATCATAGAATTAACCACATAATGACTATAATTTATTTCCAAACAATCCCTCAGAAGCTAAACATATGCGGCAGGTAATAGGGATCTCTTGCCCGGTTAACATCCGCCCCGAGAGGGGCATAAATATTCTGGCGCTAACCATTTGAATAGAGAGTGTCCGTTGTTGGCATGAAACCGAATGTGCACGACAGTGTGTGGTTAGGTGCTCATAGACACCCTGGCCATCCCCGACGCGCCCACACTCGCCCCACCTGCGCCGCTTCCTGGGAGCCGAGGTATTAAGTGCACCGCAGCGAGTGATAATGCCATGCACCCCGACTATCTAGCCTTCGCATCGGCCGCTGGGGCCAAGTAGCGAAATTTCCTGCCCCGAGCTAAAATCGTGTAATCTAGAGACCATCAATCTCCGGTTACAGCACTGCGTTAACAGTTTCCCGAAATTATAGGGGTGCGTGCGCGGTCAGGGGTGCTTTTTCTCGGCAGGTGGAGGGTGCTACCCTCTCCCCCCCCCGTTGGGTGCCGTAGTCGGCTGAGCTCGTCGTGTGCTCCGGCGTTGCAGTTGCCGCTATCGCAACACGCTGCATCCAGTCCTGCAGGAAACAATTGAATCGATGAGTTGAAATGGGGAAGTAAGTCCTTATTTCATAGTTCTGAGAAAAAAAGAAAGTTGATAACATCCACAGTTGGCATCTGGGACATTTATGTTCTTCACAAAAGTTGAACTAGTTGTCAATGATTGCTTGTGCTTTGTAACTTCAAATTTGCATGTCTGTGATGATGCACCCGGGACATATTTCCTTTTCAAAATAATTATGAAATATTTATAAAACATTTTTATTCCTCTATTTTTATAAAACAATATAATCATAGAATAAATATAAAATGATATTAACATAATGTGCCATGTGGACATGAAAAATTCTCTTACTAAATTAATATCAGCAGCTATTTAGCATCGATTCTCACTTGAGTCTGTGGTTATGATAAAAATTTGGGGTAAAAATGGAGATATTCAAGTGTGATGTATTTTACTACTGTTTAAAGATCGGCTATTTTATTTTTGTTGTTTAGAAGAACAACTGACCCATAAAATTTCGTGAAAGACGTACGTGAGATTTCTTGAAAGAATACGTGATAAGCCCATCAATATGTGTACTCACGTACCACGAGGTGACCAAAAAATTTTCTATCATACGTTAGCTGCTTTACTTGAAAAGAGTCATATCAGGTTCACAATGAGGACTGCTAGGTCGAGCAAGAGACTTGGTTGTCTTCTTAAAATAGTTCAATCACCAGGTTTTAAAGACTATGATGTTCTCAGGGTCTGTTACGGTTGTCATGAAGGATTTAGACGTTTCCTAGTTGATAAAACTAGTTCTTCCGTGTGAGGATCAGAAACTAGTCCTGGACTTACATATTTGGCTATCCGGGAGACGAATTGATTCTGGTCGCGGAAGCCAACTCTCTCATTAGTCCTGGACTTCATTCTCTTTTCCAGGCATTAGAATTTTGATTTGACAATAGAACACATACTTTACGCTGGACAAAGTTTTCGTTTTTACGCTGATCTATAACAAAGAAAGAAAATGTGTATCTCAACACTTTTCAGGAAAAAAGAGGACTTACTTCCCTTTTAAAATCACCGATTCAATTTGTCTCGACCGCTGCGGTCGCTTACACAAAATCCAATACACAGTAGCCCAGCATCACAGGATTTTAATCCTAAGTAATGTACTCGAGTAACCTACATGTATCCCTCCATCCGTCTATTACTGACTCTCAAACCTCTTCCATCCCACTATCACGATAAATGGGAGGTCCACTGGAAGTGTCTCGATCTTCTGGTTGGGAATATATTAAGAGAATTTTCGAAAAATATGTATTGAAGATTTTCGAAAAAACGTAACACGAGTGTAAGTGTTGAGGAATAATTTTATTATTTCTAATATAAATCTATGAATTCTTGATCATTGTTCAAATGTACCAGATTCTGTGGCATTTATATAAACAAGTATAAAACTAATGCATCGAATACATTCATTATTAAAAAGCTACGGTAAGTTTAACAGATGCTTAACTATGCTTCTCTGAAGTTACTTTATGAATAAAGTGGTGATCAGTCAGAAATTAAAATCCAAGAAAACTGAAAGCAAACCAATTAGCCAAAATAATCACAAACCCAAGATTAATCATGAAGATGCCAGAGAGCCGTGCTAGAAAGGAGACGTGACATTTATAAGTTACGTTGAAATATTGACATATTGTTTAATTACGTTTTCACTTTTGAATTGAATTCACATCAAACACTTCATTTTGGTCCCTCATTACTGATATACTTCACTTCTCCCCTTTGGGCAGGTTGTATAAGAATCATTGTACAAGTGCCATAACTAGGCCTACCATGCAGAATGGCAATAGTCAAAATTGAAATGAAGTTGCTACACCCTACGACATGAACTCTCAGCATTCTATATCGCAAAATATGAATTTTCAACATCATTCAAATTCTTCCTACCAGCCATATTCCATTAAATTGCCTCAAGATCCTTTCAAATAGAATGGCAATTGTCTAAATTATAATGAAGATGATACACTAGGAATCAACATAAACTTTCAACACTCTACATCACAAAACATGGAATTTCAAGATCTTCCAAATTCTTCTCACCTGTCAACTTCGAATGAGTTGCCTCAAGCTACTCTCATCGTGGAAGAGGTATCAAACAGCGCTCAACTTCCGCGAGTGCGTAGAGACCTCTCTAATCTCACCACTTCGCATCAACATCATTTTCAAACATCAAATGAGCTGCGCTTGTGGCTCATAGCAAAGTCGCTAGCCTTTCACCACTGAGGTCCAGCGGGTTCGGTTCCCGTCGAATCTCATGTGAAATTTGTTCCAACAAAACGAGTTCGGCTGCTTCACAAGGACTAGACCAACCCTGTCAAGTGTCCTAACTCCTACCCAATTCCTTATTCCTTCCCATTTCTGGCCGCTGGGTAGTGACGCAGGAGCGCGTAGTAAGAGGCGCGTACGCGGAGATGCTACCTGGCGGTCCTCTTGACAACAGACTGCGACGAGACGTGACATGACTTAAAGATAATGGAGGATTACTCCCGCGCTAGTTAATGGAGGATTACTCCCCAGCGCAAAGCGCTCAACGCCCCCTAAGGGGTTTGGAGACGCGTTGCATCAAGTTGTCAAAAAAAAAAAAAAAAATCCGGCACAACGGACGAAGTTTTCGAAGCCCACATACTCTGTGCCTACGCATTCTCGTTACGAAATTTTCGATGAAATTTCTGAAACTGAATATTAACCTCAAGAATCACCAGAAGTCAAAACATCGCCGATTACTGTTATTAGAAAAAACTATCAATTATTAATTCAAGACATCTCCAAAATTGTGCATCGTGAATTCTCTACTAAATCTCGTAATAATGATACCAAAATCTTCTTTACAACAATTGAAGACTTCAGAAATTATCGTAAATTATGTGAAACAAACAATATACAATTTTATACCTACCAAAATATTTTTAATAATTTCCAGTGATGCTAAAAACATTCCTACGTCAATCTCGGAAATAGACATTTTTAATGAACTGACTCATTTGAAATTTCCTATAATAAGTGTTAGAAGATTCTATGACTAATTCAAATATCCTCTCCAAACATGTGCTTCAAAATTCTAAAGAAGGTAAAGCTATATTACATTCAAAAACTTTATTTTATTGTATAATTACTGTGCAACCAAGAACTAAACGCTTTTCTCCTGTCCAATGTAAGAACTGTCAAATATTAGGTGACTCACAGGCAAACTCCAAATTATGCCCCAGAAGTGTAAAATGTAACCAAAATCACCATTACTCTTTTTGCAAGAAATCGTCAAATACTCTTCGATTTGTATTAATTACAACCAAAATCATACTGCTAATTATAAAGGATGTCCTTACTACAAACAAATTCTTGACAACAAAATTTCTAAATTTAATTACATTACAAATACCCCCAAGCTATTGCATAATCCTATAAACAACAATGCACATACTAAATTATATACTTATAACAAATCTGATTTTCCCAATCTTCCATCACCACCTAATCCGTGAATAAACACTTCTCATTTCACTGCACACAAGCCTCATAATATTAACAATACTACTAACTCCTCTTCTGTAGATATCACCCAATTAATTACTACAATAGTTTCTCTACAATAGTTATCTCCACTCTTATTCCGCAAATTCAACAAACTATTAAATCCCTTATTCACAATCAAAGTGTCTAACAACACTAATCAGCTCATTTTACTTAACTGGAATGCCAAAAGGAACATCACATATTAGAACTTCATATTCACAATATATAAATAGCTTGCGTCACAGAAACTCATCTTATTCCAAATAAAAAAAATCCTGTGCTACTACAAAATATATAAGTATGACAGACATCACAGCATAGCATCTAGTGGTATTGCTATCATATCTCCTAAATTAAAACATACTTTAATACACACTACTGTTTCACCCTCACTTGAATTACTGACGTATATGATACTCCGTAATCAAACACAATATCACATAATAGTTGCTTATAAATCTCCCAAAGATATATTTCCGCTTTTAACTTTCAAAATTATTTTTAACAATGTTAAAAGCAACATTTGTTGAGAGATAATAGGTGACTTAAATTGTAAAAACCAAATTTGTGGGTGTAATAGTACCAATCTTAATGGTTATAAATTCTACTCTTTTCTCACTTCTCATAAACTTCTAATTCACACATCGAATGAACCCACATATTATTCTTAGAATGAAAACATCATTCCTGATATTTTAGACATAATGATTTCATAACTTTCCTTCCTAAATTCCAAACCTTTTTAAAAAATTAACTGGAACAAATTTACAGCACTCCACGAAGATATTACATTTTCAAATAATTTAACCTCAGAACAAAGCATTGATATCTACTTATCCTATTTCACTAACAATAATTCACAACCTACTTTATAGTTTTAGATTTACTCCTAAAAATACCTACTCAAACTCTAAACCTTTACCATTACATATACAATACCTCATTAAAACACAATATATCTCAGACGCTATTGGCAACCAACTAGACGTCCTGATATCGAAACTAAATTAAACAAAATATCTAGAATTATCAAATCAAAACTCGAACAACACAAATATTCAATTCAATTCAATTCAATTGTATTATTAATTTGTTTACAGAATTAACCTATTCCAAATTGCAGAGTATTTTCACAGCGCAAATAACCTTACAAATAGCTTATAAATAACTTCTGATAGAAGAGATAGTTAGCATAAGATCAAATATAAATACCACAACAAATATAAATAATACAGTAACACAATAACAAAATAATACAATAACATAACATACAAAATAATTGACACAACAGAACATACAAATATATACAAAACAAGCTGTATCAAGTGAGGCTTGACGCGTTACTGAAATAATAAGGAAATTCATTAGTGCTTGTGGAATTTAGGTTGAACAAACATTTATAATGACTCCTTCGGGCACATCAAAATCCAAAGTTAATGTCAAAGATATTTTGTGTTTTTGAAAAATTCCTTTCCGCGAAAAGAAAGTCAAGCAAATAAATGTTCTCTGATTCTGAAAGATTTGCTTCATAAATGTTTTTGCTTCAACTAATAATTCGGGAACATAAAATTGCCGTGGCTTGGATCCCACAGATCTATTGCGAGCACTCTCGGGTTAAAGTTTAAGACTTGAATGATATTATAAATTTAAAACATTGAAAATAAACTCAACTCAAGCACAAAAGTTAAACCTGTGTCCTATTAGCATTCCATTCAACAATTCTTGGAACAATGTTTTCATAGCATTAGTCTTCTGTCACACGTTTATTTTAGTGGTACCCAAACGATGTGTGGGTTGTGAACAACACAAAGTTATGAACTCTGAACGACAAGTTCACGTTGAACGTATTTTACATACGCAAAGGCATCTCTGTCGTAACCTCTTTACTTTCTCGCTACGGAGCAGAGAGAAAGTTATGCAATTTTGCGCGAAAAACGGCAAATTTTCATCAGAAAAACTTATTACAAGGACCCAGAGACAAAAAAGTGAATAAATCTAGTTTCTAAATTGAGAAAAAAATCCTATTATTGGTGTAGCCAGAATCCATGTTCTGTGGGTCCTTGATACAATAACGGCAAAACGTTTGTCTGTCGGTCTGTCCGTCTGTGAACAATACTAGCGGCTAAGCAACACTAGCGTTCCGCCAATTTTCTTCAAAACTGCTATTCCCAATCGATCTGGCTGGTGTCGTGGCCCCTTGAATTTGAAAATTATATTTTAATTTTGGTGAGGAAGATTCTTTACATGAAGTCCCTGGAACATTTTCCAAGTTTTCAAAAACATGGCTCCGTCGTTTTTGATTAAATTTTTATTGTTGCATAGTGTGAAGGACGTTTAAGAGAATGGTGCAGGTCTCATGTTCGTTAAAATCCAGATTTTTCAAAAATTGGAAAAGTTCAATTTTTTTTCGGAGTCCTCCTACGTCTAAAACATTAAATGATTTTTTCGTCAATGAAACCTGTTCCTTAAAGACAGTTACAAATTTTGCAATAAGGTGTGCACTTTTTCGAAAATTTTAGTACATTTCGCGTACTTTTGTGTGAAAATACGAGCGGGAATGTACGTGCTGTTTTAGCACTCTAGTTCTTAAGAGCCTTAGTTCGCAGAGTACTCGCTCGAACGACTTTTGTTATTCATCGCCTAGAGTGCCGTGTGACGACTGGCTCGCCTCGCTGGAGGGACATGAGCTGTCAACAGGCCAGCTGCGTTGTAGAGCACTGCGCGCCCTGGCAATTTTGAGAAAATGGTTCTGAGAAAGTTAATGGGCGAGGAAGAGAAGAAGACTTGTCTTTTATCATCAAGTTCAGATGTCAATAAGCAGCAAATTGATGTATTTTTTTTTACTTTTTACTAGTAGAGAGATAATTATATATAATATACTCGTAGATATATAATGAGAAACTAAAACAATAAAAAAATTTTAAAATCCCGGATTTCAAAGAAAATTCCCTGACTTTTGCAGATCAAAGGAATACCCTGACTTTTCCAGAAAGTTCTGTAAATACAAATAGTTTTGTATTAATCCAATTACACGTTCCAGATTGTTTGGAAAGCCTCGTCGCCAAATGTGTTGTATCAATTCCTCAAATTGTCAGCTTAAAAGTGTGAAAAACGAATGGATCATATTTGCGTAGTAAAATGTTTCATTACGTAGCACTTCGGGGACCCTCTCTAAATATACAGAGAAGGAACGGTCTTCCTGCTTTCTGTGCTCACTCATATGCGGTTAACGGTCAGAAATATTGTCAGCCAACGAAGTCATAAAGCAAAAATGCTAATATCAAACACCTTTTAGAATCATCCAGGAATTTGTCATATAATGACAAATTCTTTTATAATACAATCGAATCGCCTAACTGAAAGAAATATTCGTATATGAGTAACTGCCAGTGTATGTGTGTGCGTGTGTGTGTGCGAGCGCAGATCCGTCCGTCACGGTTAAACCACTTCCCGTCCACCATTCAAAACATTCGATGCGTTTCGGTCTCCTGGCGAGAAACTGATTTTTTTTTTTTTCAGATCAGTCCAGAAATTTCTATGAAATTTCAGAAAACGTTTTCGTGTTTTAGCGCTGCGATCTTAGTGAGTATGCTGAGAATTAAACCAACGCGCCTGAATAGATCTATGTAGGGGGCGTTGATTAAACTCTAGTACCCAAAGGCAATTTTCGCTCCACTCGCCATAATTTCCTTTCAAGAGTATGGCAACGCTGATTTTTTGCCATTTTTAAGTGAACTAGTGAATTAACAAGCGAAACGCGAGGAAGATTTCATTTTCATCCGCATTACCGTATTTGTAAAAGTAAAGGTACGAAAACCTGCGATCAGTATTGCCTTGAAACTTATTAAATTTGAAGAAGTTCAAGTGAATATGGAGAAAACAAAACTGTGAGTAATTCTACATAATTAATGAACGTCCATACGTTCGACTTTCCACACTTACATTCTTTCGTGTGCAAATACCGATTATCAAATGAATGTAACACACAACTTATTCTTATTAAATTTAACTAACACCTTATTCACATAAACATACAACACAGTCGCCTTTTAAGTTTAGATTTAGGTTAGCATACAAAACGATTAATAGAGCAATTGCTGAAGTAGAAGTAGAGCAATTGCTGAAACACAAATCTGACTGAATTTGTGCAGTTATAATGTCTTCAAAAATTAGGGAAGAAAAATAAGCGGTAAATCCCGAGTTTAGGGTGGCACAGTTCCTTTGATTCACTGCTTCGGTTCATTAGAAGAGAATCGGCTCCAAGAACTGAATCCTTGTTTACACGTACTAGTCGCGTGTAGTTAAGTTCATGATGTTACAGCAATAAATATAATTATTTAAAATAAAGGTAGATCGGGAGAATATCTACCCCCTGTTCCAAAGCCCCCCTGTACGTATAAATCTCTCTCATTAAGTGAACTGATTATTCGTTATTTTCACGCTACAAATTTAATTTTATAACCTACACAATTCTTTAACCAACGCATTTTTTTCACCAAGTGGTCCGCGACGTGCTACCGCACGTCGCTACCCGACGGATCCAACGTGCTACGTTCGCGAGGGCCTTCCGGCCCTCGCTCTCGAGACCTGGTTCGCGCCTCCGCTGTCGCTCCGGCGCTCACGCTGTTCTATATACCTCCCTCACTTTTAAGAGAATTTATTTTAAAGGGAACACACACTTTTAAGAAAATTCATATCATCCATCTCAGTAGACACACAAACCTATTTGAAGAAGTCTTGAAATGCGAAAATACACACAATTCCACGCCAACAAATTATCACGTAACTTCTTCTCATTTAACATTGAATATAAATAATTCAGTTGTTATAGTGAACGGCGCAACTATAAACATAGAAATCGCGAGAAATAATGAATCATAAAAGGAACCAAAAGAACCGTGCCACCCTAAACCCGGGATCAACCAAAATAAGCAAGTGTTAAGCAAATCTACGGAAGAAACATACGTAGTTGTAGAAGATTTTGCGAAAGAATTTTTGGATCTATTTGAAAATTATCTTATTTAAGGATTAGATAATAACGCATAAGAACAGCTTGCAGGCGGTATCTTATGTGAATATTGGCAGAGAAGCGTAAAAAATATAGCTGTTCTAAATTCTAACTATTTGCATCGTCAATACCAGCAAGTATTCTTTTACAGCGACTATAATTTTGAAATTGCAATATTATCAGTTTATATCCCGTGTGGAGGTAACATACAAGGCCATTGGGTGTTAGGAATATTTGAACGGGAGTGTAACATTATCAGCTACTACGATTCATTGTCGATACAATAATTGGCATTAAATTCCAGGTACTGTAAGAACATATGGAGGCGTTATTCTAATTGTGGTATAACTCCACTGATATTCAGTTCCAGATATTGAGCTCTAAAAGTTAAATGATTATAAAAAATCGGGGATGGAGTTACACAAAAAAATTGCGTGTTTTTCTCTTATAATATATTTACGTGTTCGTCCGAAGATGATATGAATAAACATCCTGTATGCTTCGCGTAATATTGGGGATGTGAGGAGTTACACCACCATTAAAATTAGGATGTTGAGGCAAATCGGTAGATGTCGTTCTAAAAAAGTTGGAAATGAAGGCAATATCGATTTATTAAAACATAATTTATTTATGTTTCTTTTGCTGTGGTTGTAGAAGAAGGATATTTAGTTTTTAAAACATAATTCTTTCCATCTCTATGGTTTGGTATAGTGAACACTGTGTAGCCTACTGTGTAGAAAACTGTCTTCATTTAAGGTTTACTTGTACGTAATTATAAAAAGACTTGTGAGTGACAAATATAATCCATCTAATTTTTAGACAGTTATAGACATCCATTTGTTCATTTTTCGTTCTTCTTTTACAGTTTTGAAGATATTTTAACACACAGACCATTAAGTTTAATTTCTGTGTTAAATAAAAATGTGCGATACAATTATATGACTTGTGTTGTTCCTGTTACTGAATCTGGGTCAAGCTCTTTATCATATCACTGCAGACGCTATAAACCTCTCGAAAACCGCTCATGACGGGACTGACGGGACTTGGAGAAACTCACGTAGCCGTCCCACTATCAAAATAAATAGATTGCAATCTCCTGTGATTCACGTTTAATGTGATGCGCCATTTTGCCCACAGAAATAAATTGGGAGACACTAACTTTCAGAACAAATACATAACACTTGCACGGACTTGAAAATGAAGTTAACTCAATTTCTCAAAAACGAGTTGTACCACTATTAAAATAATGCCTCCATATTTGAATAAAGCTGGGCATGAAAGAAATGAAGTATGAAAGAAATTTCCAACTCATGAAAATACTTTTAAAACAGATTACAGCGTCGGCGATGCCACATTCAACTAGCACCAAGGAACGGAAAGAAAATTCGTGGGCAGTGGTAGTCAATATCGCATTTCTTTTACTTTAAATCAATCTGGAATCAGCTTAACGAACGGAAAAGTCCATTGAGATACTGATAAAAATTGTATTCGTGAAAATATCGACAAAACTGTGAAATTGAAACATAAAATGTTCAGAGCGGCTTGCTAGTATATTGATCAAGACTTTGAATCGTGAAAATGTTTGTTAATAAAAACCTAAGCACAGACTTGGCTTCATTGCAACGAGTAATCTAAATAACGAATAAAAATGCATCTGACGTTAAGAATTTTGTGACGTACTTTTATGTTTATCTTTTACCACTGATCTTCAACCGTTTGCTTGATGAGTCGTTACTGGAATACTGCACTTTGTGTACCTAATAATAATTGTCTGATATATTTCGCAAATACTAAATGAACAATTTTTCAAGGTACCACTAGTGATAATTCCTTGCACATTCATGTCAACATGGTCGATTTCTTTGGGACAATAGAACTTTTTTAAAAACTAAGCAACTTAATATTATCTATAAATGAAATTTTTATTCAGTATTTCTACTCTAAATTTTTAGAAAGTTTATAAGTTACGTGGACAATTTGATATTTTCATGTGCAAGTCGACATTTTGAGTGTACTAAAGAAGAGTATGTATTGTAACGCTGCAGTGGAAATCGGCGATTTTTCGACAGAAAAACTTATTTTGATGCGCCCTGGTAATGAAAAAGTTGATAAACTTTGTTCCCGTATGTACTAAATTACTTCTTCTAACACGTCCTGTAGATTCCTTGTCTTGTGGATTCCTGATACCAAAAATCTATTGACGGCAAAATGACTGTCTGTCCACCCGTCAGTCTGTGTGTGGTTAACATTGACGCCTTCACCATTCAGTTTATTTTCTCCAAAATTGATATTCCTGCATTGATTAACACCAACTCAAGGTCTCAGGAGTTTCGAGACGGAATTTTCATTTTACAGGGTTCTTTACGTAAGGTCTCAATTTTTTTCAAAATTTCTTAAAGTAGTTTTGACTAAACATTGTCTTCTGATGCCAATTGAAAATCTTCAGAATTACACTGTAGTGAACGTCACAAATACAATTACTATTTCCTCCAGCGTTTGGTAACACATCTCTAAGTATATCGTACGCAACTGCAACTGTACGGCTCCAAGACTTTCAAGGACTGGGCAATCGAATAAGCAAAAGGGAGTTTGGCCGAGCCGCAATTTCCCCCGTCCGCCGAAAGGATAATAGACTTCTTTCGTCTAATTTCGCCCCGCGGTCGCTCAGAAGCCCACGACAGAGGGGGCGCGGCTTGGAAATTGGATCAGTTTAATAAAATGACGGGTTATTCTGAATAGGGAGGAAGGGGAGGGGAGGGGGCATTCCACAAAAGCCACAGGGGTCAATCACATGCAAAACACACACGTACGGCGTGTTTTGGTTGGCTCAACATGTGTTGGGCAGGAGCGCCGGCCGCCGGTCGCGGGGCCCGGGGCGCCGCGGTCGCGACGTGCGTCCCGCCCTTAAGGGCCCGCGCGAGGTCATGCGATGCCCTGCCTGCGGTTTGTTGACGCGCGACGCCCAGGGCCTTCGACGCGCTGGACAAAGCGCCCGCGCGGGACGCGGCTGTTTTGTTTCGGTGACAGCGCTGGCGTCGCGCGCCCCGTGTGCCGCGTCCAGCACAGTGCCACAGCGCGCAGCTTACAGTTGGTCATTCCGGGCGCGTCAACAGATAAGGTCACTAGTCCCGTAAGTGCAGTGCATGTTTTTTTCTCGGTAGATGGCTGTGATCTTCCCCCGCTGGAGGGCAAGACCCGGCGCCGACCTACCGTTGGCTAGCGGGTTTCCCCCTAACCAGGACTCTCCCACCACCCCAGCCGGGACAAGCTCTAAGCTCCCGACCGGTCTTCCGGAATATGTGGTAGTGTAGTGCATGTTAGTGTAAGTGTGTGTGTAAGGGGAGATGATAGGACAAGGAAGACGAAGGAAAGATCAAGCGCGGTCCGTGGCCCGTTTGTTAGGGTACTGCTCCGGCATTCGCCTGGTGTTGATCGGAGAAACCACGGAAAACTACCGATCAGAGCAGCTGGCCGCGAGAATTCTCCTCCAGACAGCGACTGGATTCTACCTAGTTGAAAAGCTAGTGTAGAAAATCCTGCCGCCGTCAGAACTCGAACCTAGGACCTCCCAGTGAGAGCACAATATACGAAACTGTTCATTTTGCGAGACGAAATGCATCTCTATTGCTAACTTTCAAGCGCCCAGAACCTCTCCCGGAGCCACCTCTCCGGAAACTGGGAGAGGTGACTCAGTGCATCCACTGATATCTCGGCAGCGCCTCTGACGGGGAGGACCTCGGTTACACTCTCCACAGTGGCAAGATTTTCCACACTAGCTTCTCAGCTAGGTCGAATTCAGTCACTGTCTGGAGGAGAATTTTAGCAGACCGGCTATGCTATGATCGATAGTTGTCCGTGGGTTTCTCCGATCAACACCAGGCGAATGCCGGAGCAGTATCCTACCAAACGGGCCACGGACCGCACGCGATCTGTCCTTCCTCTTCTTTGTCCTATCCTCACATCTTACACACCCTTACACTAACATGCACTACTCTACCAGACATGCCGGGAGAGCGGTCCGGGGCCTAGAGCATGTCCCGGGTGAGGCGGGGTCCCGCTGGTGAACAATTGGTGGTTGGGGATTCCCCGCTAGCCGATGGTAGGTCGGCGGTGGTCTTGCCATCCAGAGGGGGAAGATCACTAACACAACCCGACGAAAAACATGCACTTCACGTACGGGACTAATGATCTCAGTAGTTGACGCGCTCGGAATTACTTACAACCAACCAACCAACCAAAAATTGAAAGAAAACTATGCAGCCTCTGGACATGTGTGCGGTGACTACGGTTCATTAAACCGTAGTCACCGCGCACATATATTCCGAGGTAATCCAGAAAACAGCAAAACAATACAACTTAATATTTTGAGGGAAATGTGCAAAAGTTTGTGTTGTTGCTCCTGTTCTCTGTCAAAATATATAGCGGCAAAATTCTCAAACTCGGTATGTCACTGCCTATGACACAACTGACGTCATCCGACAGGAAATCTCGAATAAAGAGTCCGCCCACTTAGAAATATTTGCTGTTCATATTTTGCGTTATGGAACGCTAACTTTTACTTTCTCGCTTTAATATGTTTACGTAAAAAAGAAAAAGAAATGGAATAATGCGGTGGAGATTTTTCGACAGAAAAACTCTCATTACCGGGCGCTGGTAACGAAAAAGTGCGTAAATCTTGTTCTTATATGTAGTAAATTTCTTCCTCTAACATGTGCAGTCAGAATGCAAGTTTTGGGGTCCCATGATGCCAATAAATCGATTGCCGGCAAAACATCTGTTTATCCTTCTGTTAGTCCTTCCGTCTGTCTGTCCGTCCGACAGTCCGTCCCTCTGACCTTTCGACTGCCCATCCGTCTGTCCGCTCGTCAGTTCTGTCCGTCCATCCGTCTCTGTCCGTCTCTCCGACCGTCTGTCTGTCGGTCTGTCCGCCAACCCGTCTGACTGTCCGTCCATCCGTGCGTGCGTGCGTGGTCTGCGTGCGCGCGCGCACAACAATTATTTTCTCAGAAACGGCTGTAAATTCTTTATTTTTTATTCTTTTCGGTAATAAAGGACGATAAAATATGGTACAAATATTTTTAATAGAACAATCATAAAATTTGCAATATTAATGATTGCTATTTTTTTAAATAAAATCTTTTATAAAAAATTGGAGTTTTAAATAACGTCATGTATAAGTTTTCCGAAAAACGAGTTTTTTAGCGTAATTTTGCCTTAAATCTATTTACGTTGAATTATTTGAATTTTAGAAAATTACAGAAGTTGCAAATAATTCTAGAAAGAATAAACTGTTGGGCATATCTTGTTTCCTAAAATATTCTGTTATATCGACTTATCGGAAGCAAACAGGAACTAAGAGACTCTCTTAACGCTAGTATCCGTTAAGTCTGTCAAAATCGCGACAATTTCGTTGTTTTTATGTTTTTCCTGAGTTCCTAAGTTTGTATCGAAACAATAGATACATTTCACATGGCGGGAGACTGCACGTTTTCTTAAGACGTCTGCCTGGGAAGTTAGTAATATAGATGGCATATAGTATGTGTAAAATTTATTACCAGAAATGGTATTTGTTAGTTACATTTTTTTCTTACGACGGTATTACGAAAAATATTCCAGAGAACATGCTCGATAACAGTACAAGAAGTTAATATTTCCTGTTTATCAACGAAAAAATGTAAACCATAAAACATGTATATTTTCATTGTTAGAAACAACAACTGTTTTCTCGACCGAAAATTCTGGCTTGGTTTCGAAAGCATCTTTACTGCCACAAAATGTATAGATATATATTTTTTTGTTTCCAATCATTTAAAGCCTCTAGGTGAACAGTTTTCACCCACAGTTATTGAATACTCATAAAATTTGACAAGTTTCCTTTAAATTAAAGGAAGAACTTTACTGAATTGAAAGTAGAATTTTAAAGTACAACTTTTTGCAGTAGGTTGCGGTCACTTCAGCCGAGGAAAATTGTAAGTTACAAAAGCAACAAATTGAAATTAAAACAGTACAATGAAAACAGATGATTGAGAATATTAAAAGGATCCACACTATCTCCAGGAAAAATTATTCAGGGAAAGGATTAATTTATCTATTGTAATTTTAATTTGTAGTTTTTGTACCTTTTTAAATATTCACCAGATCAAGTGGCCGAATTGGCCACGAAACGTTATGCATTTTAATTCAAACTTTCAGTGCAATAAATATCTCTACAATGTTTGAAGTGTATATTGATTGCTTTTAATTTGAAGAAAACCTATCCTACTAATCTAGAATTGATATCTCAATAACGATCTGTATACAATTTGCCGCGCTTGGGCCTGGTCCGACCATCGTGCAATCGCCGGTCCCCGCCCCTCCCCCTCCCCCCCACCCGCTCACGGCTTTCGTGTGGGCTCTGCCAGCTGCCGTTGGGCTCTTCACGCGATCAAGCACGTTTTCCCCTCTCATCCCACAAAGACACTCGCCCGATGCAGAAGCGCGGCGGCCGATGAATATAATTTGAGCTAACAAACGAGGCTATCTCCAACTTTAATTAATCATTTAATCCCTGGCGTAGTTCCGACACGTTCGCGTATTTTTGCGTGGAGACCAAGATGTTTCCTTTCGGTAACACGAAACGCTTCTTGTAGCTGACATCCATTACCTGTCGAGTGATACAAGAAATGATAAGTGAAGCATGAAACGATAGAAGGACAGAAGAGAGATTCCAAATTGAATTTTCGTGAAAAATCAACGAGACATCTTTCCAGTCACGAGGTTCTTAATGAGTAACTAATTTATATTTATAGTCACACGCCTAAAACCAAACAAAGCGTTTTATGAACGTCTCGCAGAAATTTGCACTTCGGTCTTGAAAGACGTGGTGCTACAACTGCACAAACTTTCTCGTGTTATTTCTAAACTAAAATTTTCGAAAATTCAGAGTTCAACAAAAATGAAACTTGTGCTATTTTAAGCACAGTTTGATCTCTCGGTAGAAAATATTAAACAAAATAATGTGGAGCTAGTTTTCAAAATATTTTTATATATTGCGTTTATATCAAGCAAAAATTACGAAAAACTACCCTATTTTTAAAAAAAAATGTAGTAAATGGTCTTACATACATATTTTTAGAACAGATTTCATTTAAGGAAAACTCGTACTACCAATGAACTTTTGCAATGTTAATACTTTATAGTTTTTAAAAATTCAAACAGTTCGCCGAAAATGGAACTAGCTGCTCTGTCTTCACCATTCAATACTATAAACAAGAGAAGAATTTAAAGAAAAAAGTTTAAGTCGTTTTTGAGAAATCATTGTTGAATAATAACCTTTATTTCACGCAGAATTACACGCAAACTTCACATATTTTTGAAGAAATTGTGCATGTCTTTACCACAACATGTCTTTGAAAAAAATTTATGTAGAAGAAAAATTTCTATCTTCATTATTGTAGTTGCAGGAAGACTAAAAAATTTCTAACTTTTGCAATTTTAAAAAATTATAAATTTCATCAGAACTGAGACTAATTTTTAAGCTTCCTTTACGCTATCGAAGTGAAATAAAAAAAACGGGCAATTTTTGAGAAAATTTGGAATATGTTGTTGAGGTTTAGTGTAAAGCACTTAACAAAATCCAGAATATCCGTTTTAAGCTCGCAGGGTCTGGAGTTCATTGAGATCGATCGGAGAATTTCCATTTTGGAGCAAATCATTTGAACGGTTAGGCGCTAACTTAGACCATAGACAGACGTTTTGCCGTCATTTCAGTTTTTGTATCAAAAATGTGAATTGCGATTACAGAAGAGGAAAATAATTAATTCTGACTACTTAGAGGAAGTGATATACTAAATTGGCCTGAGCCTCGCCATTAATAAAGAAATTTTTTTTTATTATTATATGTGGGCACAAGATTTATTTACATTTTCGTTACCCGGGCTCCACAATACGAGTTTGTCGAAGAATGGTTGTTTTCTACAGGAACGTTACAAAACTTTGTCTTAAGGAAACACATTTTGCCGGTAATGAATCAGCAAACATTGACTAATGCGGTATAATTAATGCTTTAAAACCGTACAACATTTTACTAAGGTTTATTTTCGCCGTTTATTGAGTAAATGCGATTACGTCTAAACGATTGTTCAAATAAATTTTCCAGTTAATCGATTTTCTTTGGGTGCAGTTTGAAATATTTATTAACAAACCTTTCCCGTTTAAATAAGATTTCGTATCCTGCATCTTGAGAAAATGAACGACGAGAAGGTAGAAATGAAATTAGTTTGTGATCTGAATCAGACAAACAGGACGGGAGTGGCTCAGACCGTTAACATGACTGCCAGAAGAATTTATACTTTCACTCCTCGGTAGAAGAAACAGTAATCTCGTCACACTCACCTCAAAAATCCATTTCAAATTAAAATAGTAATTGTGATAATTGTAGTAAATAACTTCACGGATTTCTAATAACGTGCTATAGTCCGGCGTTGCGGGGAAAGCGAGTAAGTAATACCACGCCAAAGGCCAGGCGGGTAAGCCATTCCATTGATAATATTAATTCACAAAATAAAAATTCACAAAATTTCTGTACTATAGAATTATCTTTGATAGTTTTCTTTCAAGAATTGCCATTAAATATTATATAAATTTTAATTTGTTTCAAAAGGCTACCCATGTTTTTTTAATTTGCTATACATAACTGAAATTTAAAGGAAATGAAATACTAAATGAATTTTGAGAAATTAATTTCACAGTTTCTTTGAACTTTTTACTTTAATGAATTGTTTACTTATTTTGGCCATTTGGAATGTTATTTTTGACTCTTTAATACACTTTATTTTTTAAGAAAAGCATTTTTTTCTTTAAAACCTTTTTTTTTTTCTGCTGTTCCTTTATGCATCTTAAAGGTATTTAGCACCACTTGTATCGTGATAAAAATGTGTAGGAGAAGATAACTTTGGCTAGGAATAAATTTATTAGTACTCATTTCCAGTTTCAGTCGGTTCTATAAATCAAAATATTTTTTAAAATTTATTGATATTACATTAGGAATAACGTGCAGTGTTTTATCCACTTCGTAAAAACTCCAAATTACATGATTTTTGTATATTACCTGTTCATAGAAGTTAATGAATAATTCGAATACTTGAATTCTAAAAATGGATTATTACAATTTGTATTCTAAAAATGTAAGTGATATACTAAATTGGCCTGAGCCTCGCCACTAATAAAGAAAATTTCGTTATTTATTATTATATGTGAGCACAAGATTTATTTACATATTCGTTACCCGGGCTCCACAATACAATTTTGTCGAAGAATGGTTGTGTTCTACAGGAACATTACAAAACTTTCTCTTAAGAAGAAAGTGAAAACACATTTTGCCGATAATGAATCAGCAAACATAGACTAATGTGGTATAATTAATGCTTTAAAACCGTGCAACATTTTACTGAGTAAGGTTTATTTTCGCCGTTTATTGAGTAAAGAGTTCCGTTTCGTGAAGGTTGACGTTGGACAACTGCGTAATAGCTACCGTATTAGCACCATTAAGCCAACGTATGGCAATCAGCTGAGAATGTTATTTGTGTTAATGGGTGTGTAATAATTTTCATTTTTATAGGACAATGTGTTATGAGTAATATATAATATTTAGTAAGAGTATTCATAAACTATATTTTGCTGAAACTCATTTCTGTTTCGTTTGTTCATAGCAGACGACGGCAAACAAAATGCTCAACGATCGTGGGCCGTTAAGAGAGATTTTTCACTTCTCTTCTTGGCTACATATTGTCGAAATAATAGTAGAGTATTACGAAATAGTTATTAACGTGATGAGATCGATATAGAGCAGATAATGGACGCGATTGAAGACGACTACCGCCCCAATTTACCACCAAGAAGGCTGTTATTGGTAATATCAGCCAATGGCGAAGCGTGGCGTTCAATACTTTTCGTAGCGCCACCCTCACAAAAGACAAAGAAAAAGACAACATATAAATAAATCTATCATCATTGAAGTAGTAATAGTTCGGCAAGAAATCGTTTATTTTGATTGTCCTTATCGGAGAGGGAACAATGGAAATCCTGAACGGACACCGCTGTTGAGAGATTTTTCATTTCTCTGATAGGATGGGTTATGTCGATATAATAGTTCAATATTACGAAATTAAATAAGCGCTGCCACCTCCACTCGCACAGTCGCCCGCGGCCGAAGACGCCACTGTGTATGGGGGAGGGGGAGGGAGGGCGCAAATGTAATTAAGCCATTAGCGCAGCTGGAGATTTACGAGGCCCGCGGCCGGCGCCGCTGCAGGCACTGCAGGCGCTGCAGGGCGGTGCAGGGCGGTGCAGGGCGGTGCAGCGCGACGCGGCGATTGGCTCGTGCGAGGCGGCGGCGGCGGACCATCCACCACCGCCACCGCCCTCCCCCACGCCCACTACCCACCCCCACTGCCCACCACCATTGCCCACCTCCACCATTTCCCCCATCATTCACCGCCTCCCACTGCCCACTGCCTACCACCCAATGCCACTCCCACACCCGCCGATTACTACCCATCATCTACAGCCCAGTCCCGACCGTCTACCGTCCACCGCCAACCGCCCACTGCCCACAACCTCCCCCTGCCCATCTCCTACTGCCCGCCGCTCACCGCCCATCTCCCACTGCCCACTCGGCCCACCATTCTGCCCACCGCTCTCCGCTTCCTGCCACCGCCCCAACCTTCCTCCGCTCACTGCCCACCACTCACCACCCGCCGCGCACCATCTTCAGCTAACTGCTCATTGCTCACCGCACATCACCCCCGATCGCTCGCACGGCCGCCTGCCTCCTGCTCCGCAGGCAGGAAACCAGACAGCCTGCTAGCCCGCATTTCGAACCAGCAGCCCGCCCCTCGCCCGACTGCTCGGCGGTACCCGCTCGCCTGTCGCCTCGCCGGCCTGCCGTCTTCCTGCGCCGTGTCCCTTGACCTTTCGCCTGTCTGCCGGCCAGCCTCCGTGCACCGCTTGCCAGCTTGCCAGACGCATACCCGACCCCATCACATACCCGACCGCCTGCCCCCTTCCATCCTGCCAACCCGCTTGGCCAGACCCAACATCCTTCCGCGTTGCCACCACATCTCCCAGCGCTCAACTCTACCTCACTCACTAACCCATTTAAACAGCTAGCATTTGTTCCCTCCGGCGCAAAAACGCTCCTCTTTCAACTACTCGATTATCCGCGTATGGCCCGCCCGCCCTACCTCACCACCATCACACCAAACGCTACCCGTCTCTCGCTGATTTCTGTGTCGTCCACTCACCACTCTCCGTGTACACCCTGGGAATCAGTGGCATCCACCCGGGCGATCGGGCTCTCCGCCCGGCCGGGGACGCGCGCGCCCCGCGGACGACGCCGCGCATAATGAGCGCGTGCCCCCCGTCAGCGCTTTTTGTTTTTTCAACGTTTTACCTTTGTTCTCTCTTCCCCTCTGTTTGCAGCGCCCCTCCCTCCTTCCCCCTCCCCGCCCGCGCGCCGCCGCCCCGCCCCCACCCGCGCCAGCACCCGCCCGCCGCCGATTCGCAACATAAATAGGAGGAGTCAGTCAAATTCTCTTTCTCTTTTTTATGATGACCCCGCCCACCGCCCCCCACCCCCGCCGCCGCACGCGGGACGCAGGGGAGCGGGGCAGGGGGAGAGGGGGCAGAGTAGCCGCGGGGTGGGGGAAGCACGCGGGAAGCGGAAGCACGCTTGGGAGGAAATCCATTAAGCGCACATGTCAATGGACTAATAAAAGTGCGCAGGACGCGGCGGCGATGGCGGGAAGGGGGCAGGAGCGAGGTGGGAGAAGCGCTGCGGGGCGGGGCGGGGTGGGGGGGCGGCGGCCCTTGCGCGCGTTGGCATGGCAACCCGCCGCGCATGCACACGCAGCACCAACCCCCTCCCCCTCTCCTCCCCTGAGCGACGCCGCGAATCCACATGGAAATGCAGCGACCATCAACACTTTAGCGCATAGAAATAGAGGAATTAATACTAAACAGACAACAATAGCACATGCAAGACCACTTCATTAATAATTATGATAGGTCCGCGCCCGCCCCCGCCCCCGCCCGCGTCGGCGCCGCCGTCCCGGTCTGCAGACGGCTGCAGCATATCATATACGGAATGCTGATGTAAACTAGTGGGGCGGCGGCGAGAGTCGAGGGGGGCGGGGGAGGGGGACGGGGCGTCTCTGCAACTGCAGGCCCCCCACCTCTACCCCACCCCAACCCCCGCTCCCCTGGGACCTCCCGTGAAGCAGCGGCCGATGCCAAC
Source organism: Teleogryllus oceanicus (assembly GCA_964035755.1). Lineage (NCBI taxonomy): Eukaryota > Metazoa > Arthropoda > Insecta > Orthoptera > Gryllidae > Teleogryllus > Teleogryllus oceanicus. The sequence continues at coordinate 6,316,808 of CAXIVR010000005.1, forward strand.
CAACAATTCGCTGCACACACGACTATGAATATTTTTACTTTTTTGCATACCACTGTACAATACACAGAAAATTATATAATGCAGGAAAAAACGGAGGTTTTTCGAGAGAAAAACACGTTTTGTGGGTCTCTCGTAACGAAAAAGTGGATAATTCTTGTTCCTGTAGTAAATTACTTCCTCGAACGCATGGTGTAAAGTACGTGATGTTATGCTGTACATGCTGCACTACTAGTTTCTTTATACTTATTGTTCTTAACGTGACCAAACACATGAACAAACACCAATCTTACAGCCCTGCGTCTGTTACGGATTTTACTGTACGCTATCCGGTCGAAGAACAATCGCAACAAATATGTTCAAACGAAAAATGGATTATGAGCACGCTTATTCTAATAAATGGTATTTCTTGATTACATGATTATTTTTTCTTCCAAAACATTAAAAATGGAAAAGTATTGAATACACGTAGAAATCACAAAAATAGTTACGGCTGCTTAAAATCTCTGGCCAACGCCTTGGCTAATAAACTTCATCCCCCTTTGTTGTTAGCTGATTATCGCCTGTTTGTTGCTAATGACAATAACCGTTATACATATAAATACTAAAACTCCATATTAGGGTATCCTTCATATGACGAAAATAATCTATAACTAATTCCCCCTAAATATTGTAGTTTTCCAGAAAATATCCACGAAATTTCAGTAGTCTTTAATGATGGTAACTCGTGTTTTTTCGATTTCAAAGGTTTATTTCTGCGTTTATTTGTAGATGTGCTGTTAATTAAAGTGTATTCTCTAATGATAAAATGAAATAGATAAATCAACTATAAAATTATAGTAATGTTCATTCAGATTCCTAATAAGTACAAAATCAATTCGATTTACCTCCTTTTGGAAAACTGTTTTATAATCAGGAGAGACTTTTCTGTGATTTTTCAGACAGTGAAAAAAAATTGTTTCTACTCTTTCTCGTTCAGTACTAATCCGTAAAATCTTGCATATATTGATTGATCTTTCTCGTGTTTGATTTACAGCTTTAGAGAATGTAACTCTACCCTCGGCTTTCAAATTGGCTTTATTTTCTTTCCATAACGAAACGTTTTCTTTTAGGAAAATGTAGTCCATCTTCAAGATAAAAAAGGGATTTTTACACTTTGTAGATTGAGAAGTCATACAAGAGTCATACAACCACTAATTAAATCAATAAGTTGGATTAGTAATAGATTAAACACACGTAATTGTAATAGCTCTTACAATGCGAAGAGTTTGATATTTTTTCTTTAGTGAGTCTCTCATCATAATATCACACAAGCTTGTGTAAAATCTCATACTTTTGAAAAATTCAATCTAGGATTTTTTTAAAGGGCTGTTACTGATGAACAGATTTCATTAAGAAAAAAACATATTTTTCTTTATTGTAGTTGCATAAAGACGCTGCAAACATTTTGAACTCTTGCAATTAACGAAAATTTAGGGAGCGTTACGAAACTGCGATCTACGCTCTTTCTCTAGACATATTCTGCTCTATCAGGAGAAAAAATTAAAGAAAAAAATTGAGTCATTTTTTGAGAAAATTATGAGAATTTGGAGAATTCATGTGAAGACCTCCCAAAAATCAAAATATCAGTTTCAAATTGAAGAGACCGCGACATAAGCCAGATAGACCACAGAATATTCATTTTCGTGAAAGTCTTGCATTCAGTTTAGCCGCTATCCCTGTTCACAGATAAATAAATGGGTAGACAGACAAACGGACATGCGTTTTGCCGTCAATGGATTTTTCAGTGTCAAAGACACATCAAAATTGGATTATGACTACACAATATGTCAGAGGTAGTAATCTACTACAAACAGGAACAAGATTTGTTAACTTTTTAGCACCAGGGCTTGGTAATGAGAGTTTTTCTTTCGCGCAGAAATTACAATTCTTTCTCTACTCTGCGTAAGCAGTAGATGAGAAAGTGAAAAGCTGAACAGTCTGTTTTGAAGTTTTTTTAAGGCAAAAATAAAGTTTTTGTTGAATAATTAACAAATATATTTGAAAACAAGAGATAATTTCATTTCCGAAGGGTACATGGTGTATTTCTTACAGGCTCTTGGCTTTCGAATTTTTTATGCTAGTAGTTTTGACGAGCGTGATGTGCAATATGATGTCGTAATGCTCATATTTTCACAAATACGCTTTGACTGAAAGAGTGTCCTTCAAGGAACTGCAAAAAATTCCTGAATGTGAATGTTACTCGTTGCGTGATTCAGTGATGACCAGATAGCATTTGATTCAGAGTTGGGATAGACTCGGATGCGGATGATGCTCTACCAGTTGCATTTCCCACAACATCGTGGGGCACTTAACGGTCATCAGTAGGGGGCGAATTTGGAAGACCTAAAACATCGCACAAAATGATCAATAAAATGCTCTCAAAATTCTTCAAAAATTCCCTAAAACCAAAGAAAAATGACGTAAAAAATCTTATCAAAGCCAGTTCGGATCAATAACTCTAGCTGTTGGAAACGTCACTCATGTAATCGAGGCTTCTTCCATTCGTTTGAGTGAACTAAGCTCGCAAACTATCGGTTTGGACTATTCTTTGCCAGGAAATGTCTTTAGTTATCCCGAAATCGGCCGAACCGGCAATGACGCTAATATATGTCACAAGAATTACATACTCACAACGGCTATCAAAACAATTACTGAGCGAACAAATTGAATAGGCTACTGAGTATATTCTGTGAAGAACATTTGCTGCATCTCGTAAATATTATTTGAAGTAAGTACTATTAAAAATGACATTAAAATCGATTAAATCAGCAAAAAATGCATTAAAAATGGCCTAAAAGGTAAAAAATGACTAATTTCTGGAAATCGATAAAAATGCTAAATAATAACCAATAAAAATGGGTCATTTCCTTTTGTCATAACATAAAGTGAATTTTTATACTAAACGGCATTGTTCTAAAGTGAAAAGAAGAAAATGACATTTCATTCAAATCCGCCCCCTAGTCATCAGACTTCGACGATAAATGTGATATTATTTTCCTATGTCTTTAAAATATCGTAGAACTTTCGTTTCTAAAAGTGATGACGAAAGATGAAAAAGATGATGATGATGATCACAACGGCGATGAAACAGTTACTAGGAATTTCAATTTTACGAAGAACGGATGACGCCTGTTGGCACTTCAAAATTAATATCATTTCAGCACACCTTTGTTTGTTTTCACTCACATCAGTTGAGGGCAGACAGGGAAGTAAACTTCGATTCCCACGCCGATAATTTTTCCTGTATTTTGGAAATTGCGTATTGAGGCATATCGTTAACCAATCGAATTTATTCAGCTCCCAGAAAGAGTATGCCCCGAATCTAAATCTGCAAGAGCAGAAAGATTTCATAGCTTCTGATCATGGTACTTCACCAGCTATCTAGCATTTGACACTATTGATATTCAGCTTTTTAGATACATTACAATTGTCATGTCAATAAGAACATTTTGAGCACTGTTCGTTTCTTGCACGTGACGGACTCGGAGAGCAAGCGTAAAAAGAAGAGTTCCACAAATTGTAGACCACTCACAACTCATTCGAATAAAGTATAACTACGTAGTGTAAACACGTAGCACGAACCTCAGTATTGATAAGAGAGTATCATAGCGCTCAAAGAACGAACGACACTCGAACAGTACATGCTACCTACTGAAACCTGTGAAAAGAGATTTCCACATTTCGATTATGGCTTGCGCTATTTCTCGGTACGAGATACAATTTCAAATTTATGAAGGTAAAAAAATTCAAAGAGGAAGGATCTTCAGGCAAACGACAAGGCGCTAGCTGACGAGAATGCTGCTCACCTGCCAGAAGAAGGAACATTCAGGAGGTGTGAATTCTACAGCACGAAGCAAAGAAGTAAAATATGTAATGAAAGTAAAATAACACTATGCATTCAGTGCTTTGCACTATTTCTAGAGAAGCAAATGTTGAAGTTTTTTTCTTTTATTTTAATCAGCTTATTATTAAAATGTATAACCTTAATATTTTTTTAATGGAGCATAAAATAAGATTTTTGGATTTTATTTGTGTTAATTAAAATGGTGGTTGCACTATTGTCCACAATCCCCAACAGGAGTATGATAACCATAAATAGATAGTGACCATTATATAAACCACCTTTCAACAACATCTAACAATGAAAATATTCAAAAAGAAATCTAAAAATATTTTTTCACTGTACGTAGAGAAGGTATTCATCTAATTTCATTAGAAAACCAATTTTGTTATATAAATAGTTTTGTCCTACAAAGCGACTGTTGCATTATTACTGTAGACGTACATATACACTACATATTATTTACAATACTCTTTGTATCCGACTCAAACACACGTTTATGCGTCACATATCGAGAACATTCACCAACATGAGAAGAGGACTCCAATGTAATGGTACAAAGCTTATAGGCAACATGAATTGTGGGCTGGTGCTAAGTATTATCAACAAACAATTTTTCTGCGGTTTATCCTTCTTACATTAGAAGTTCTTATGTTGGCAGTGTAAACATATCTTCCTTGGGTAAATTTATTTCGACTATAAAATGAAACCGAAAACTAGCAATGCGTAGAGGACGTCAACATAATTATTCTAAAATTAGTTTTGAACGTTCAGCGTCTTCATTAAGAAAAATATGCAATAATAAAACATGCCAATACATTTTAAATATGTGAATTCGGAAAATATATGAGCTTTGTTCTCTTTCAGACTGTGGTTTCATTGTCTTTATTGAGTACTCGCAGAAATGTCCTTCATAATTAATTTATAGAATATGTATGCGTTATTCTAAGGCACTTTCTGTTTATCGTTTTTACAATACGTTAAAACCATAATTAGAAGGTTGAATCCTACCTTCCATAATTTGAGGAAACAATGAAAAATGTGAGTTAGTTTTAAATTTAATTCACATGATCCTTACCTACATTTTTATTTTTAATAGGCTCTATGTTTTTCAAAGAATATAGTGTGACAACGATGTGACTTCATAAAAAAACTTAAAAATATTTCCTACCAGACATATAAAAGTGTTTCTGAATGACACAAACGTAATATGGTGAAGCTTTAAATACATAATTGTCAGAATAAACGTTAACCAGAAAATAATTAAATAAAAACAGCAATTTAAAAGAAGCAGAGTTTTAACGTCGTTAGGTCTGTAAACATCAAATGACGGACGCGGTTGAAGTGTGCAAACAGAGCGATCGCCGAAGTTTTTAACCAATCACATTCGTTTGTGATATTGGCTGTATGCCGACCAATTCTCCCTTTGTGTTCGTAATACCACCTTCTTGTTAAGAAAAAATATAAAAAAATACCTTATCATGGAATGGGAATGCTCAAACTTCATTTTCAGCTCATCTACTTACATTTTTCTTAACAGACGTGGTCGTTATTTATTTATTTATTACAGGTTGAACAAATACAAATAATGTAAAATAACATTATTTCGTAGACGACAAAGTCCTGTACACGAATCTGCAGTGATTAAACATATACTGGTGGTCTAAAAATTATTTTTCAATATTAGGAAAAGAAAAGAAAAAAGTATGATTATGTTTTTAATTTTATGAATAATAATGTTATGTTTACTAAATGAAACTGACCTTTGCCATGCTCGGTCACTGAATAGGTTGATAATATGACCTTACACTTTTTCATCTAGTTGGATAATCCAACTTCTGAGTTCTTTCTTCTTTGGTTTGGTCATATCACAGCTCTTCAGTTCAGTATTGAATGAATTTCATACTTTATGGCTTATGTAGTAATGACTTATTCTTCTAATTTGTTTATTAATTATATCTGGAATGACGTTTTTGTTCCTCTTTGTTGAAACTAGCTTGGAGTACTCATCATGTGAGAAAGTTGTGGAGTAAAGCTTTTTGTAAACACAATTTTTTAACAGTAATTCTATATTTTCCTTAAATATAATGTCTGATGAGTCAAACAAGCTTCAAGTACGTCTGCCGTTAAAAACGAATTTTTATCTTTGTTTGGTTTCGTTATGTCGGTTTAGCAGTAACAGTACTGCAAAAAGGAATGCGTTGGCGTTCTACTTTCAAGGAACAGAAATTTGTATCGAGGGCGGATACGTTTGCAGTGACATGAACGACAAAGCGCGTGGAATTGAAAAGCAACTGATTTGTTTTCACAAAGTGCGCGCTCAATGAGTCGCGACGTCCACCTGGGTCATGGATGCCATCGGCGTCCTCTGGGGCTTGGCAGTGCAGGCGAGGGGCCGTCGAAGAGTGCCGCTCGTCATAGCCGCAGCCAAATCCGCCTGGCTGCCGGACAAACGACACTTTCACGTTCTTCTGGCTCTTGGGTGTGGTAGGTCATAAATAAATGAACTTTTTCATTCAGACCACCAGACAGGGCCGGATTTAAGTGTGTGCAGAGTGGGCGGCAGCCCATGGGCCTCCACTAATTGATAAATTGAAAAAAAAGTGTTGGCTTTTAACAAAAATCAAGTGATGATTTTTTTTAATATAGTAACAAATTCATAGTTTTGGGGTCATTTTGTACAACATTTTTATTATATTTTTTACATCACAAAAGGAGGAAATATTTTATATTTATATTTAATATTTATATAATGGTAAATAGGAGTTCAAATAATATATTTCTGATGTCAATGCTTTAAAACTCTACATAATAACTTTCTTAACTCATTAACGATGCAGGCTTCCCTCTCTACTTTAGGACTCCGCAAAACAAAATATATAGAACCTACATAGGTTAAAAAGAGAAATTTATAATTTCTCTTTATGTTGCATAAAGAGTCATGCATGTCTGATAGCATTATAATATTCTACTGTACCAATGGTACTCGGTGACATTTAATATGATTCTCGACCATAAGGGCCCTCACCAAATATGTGCCCACTGGCCCCCACCTCTCCAAATTCGACCCTGCCACCACAATTGCCATATAGAAAATTTAATCCTAGGCTAACATTTTCTACACTCAATTTTCCACAAATCTCACACTATCTTTCCTTCGCGCTCATCGTGAAATACATGTAAATGAAATTCCCAGTGGGAATTTTCACTCATGAATTTCGTGAGTTACTACGAGTTAGTTTTCTGCAAAGTTCGGTTCTTCATACATATTTGTAAAGAATTTGCGTCTATTTTAAATTCTATTTTTGTTTTACTGTTTGTAATCATTTCTACTTCAAACCTGTATAGTGGTTTATCTATAGGCCCTTTACAATATTTTTTTAAAATAAAAACATTCCATTGCTGACGTTCGACCGTTTTTATATGGCCTTCATCAGAACTATTAAGTGAACACAAATTTGCGAACGATCGCTTCTAATCAATTTTGAATAAATAAAATATAAAGTAAACTATTATGTCTTAAAAGTTGTTCTATGGTTGAAAATAGCACAGTTTCTTTGTGTTTTTTCGGGATCAACCTATAATACTTTCATGGCCTTTCAGGAAAGAAAAAAAATGTGTAGGCCTTTGGTAACGTTTATTTACTATTACGTGTGGAAAGTAACATGTTACATTAAACATAGTAGAATAGTGATATCCAGGATATCCAGTTTACAATTGTTGATTGATTGTAGTACAACCTTCCTCCAGCGCGAACTCAACAGGATGAAAAGTGTGACACACAACGATCGTTCAGGGATTTGAGAGAAGTCCTTTTGTAATGTGTGGTATAGGAATGACATTCCAACATTTTCTTCTAACATTATTTCGAAAAAAAATTAATATTTCCTTTCCTAAACATTTCTAGTTTAACTTCTAAAACAAGTTTCTGTTATTGAATATATATTACCCTCAATGATCTAAATAGCAGGTATGGAATATTTAAGCACAAGCAATTTCAACAAAATAAAAATATAATTTAGGAGCTAGCGTTCCAAAACGATTATGTTCTTGTTAAGAAATTTTTCAGAATATATGGAAACCTGCTGGAGATAAAAATTGCTCATTTTTAAACAGTTGTTTTGCTCCTAATATTCTGTTTTTGAAGATGACCTAATTATTATGTAGAAGATATAATAATGTATGTACTTATGTAATAAAAAGGCAATGATATTTATGTTCTTTGAAGTTTAAAATTCAGAAAATCTTGCATTCTGATTAATATGATGGTTCATGTTGCAATATCAATGCTAATTCCAACACTACAGGAGGATAAATTTTTCATATTCTTCAGAAAGGATAGTTAATGAAAATGATCTTTTTCTGTGTTATTAGAATTTTCTGAACGGACTGCAATGATCTATTTATATTTTTTTGCCGAATTTTCGACGAATGGAAAGGTTAATTTTAGACAGACATTTTAAAACCATATAATTTTTACATCCATTTTTCATAACACTATCAAATTAATTAATAATTTTAACATGAATATTATATAACTTTTGACCTACAATTGGTCGTACAGTTGTTTGAAATAATAATACAGATACTAATTAATAAACTTAAGTTTATCTGATTTATGCAATATCTAATTTATTACCCGAAAATCCAAAGATATTTACGATAACACTTCCGTAGGAGAAATTGGTGTATATGGTAAGGGAGTGGTCAAGAATGTTGGAAAAGTTTTCTTGACCTATTTTAATGAAAAAGCAAAATGTGTAACATGCACTACTTAAAACATAATATCCCAACACAGTTCATGCGTAACTGCCAGTGTTCGTCAGAGCGTTCATCCGTCACTCACGGTCAGACCATTTCCCGTGCACCAATCGAGATATGGTGTCATTGGACGCCTTTCGGTCGCCCGGTGGGGAACTGACAATTTGTTTTGGGATCCAGACAGAAAGTTCTAAGACATTTCTAAAATACTTGTATTTGCGTGTTTTAGTACCGCGAGTGTGTTGGGTAGACAGGGCATTAAACCCACGCCACCTACATAGATAGATCTAGGTGACATTGATTAAACCCGAGTACACTGAAGTAATTTTCACTCCACGACACCATAATTTAGTTCCACGAGGATGACAAAACTGATTGTTACCATCTCTACGTGCAACACAAAGCTACGTACAATATTACCTGGGACCTTTGAAGAAATTAAAGTGAATACGGAGAAAATCAGAAGTGTGCCAAAAGCTAAGGAATGAAAGCACATTCATACAAGAATTTTTACATTTACCGATTTTCAAATGATTGTGACTAACAACTTATTCTTATTTAATGTAATTAACACTTTATTCATTAAAACATACAAAATAGTCGCCTTTTAATGTTTATATTTATATATATATATATATATATATATATATATATATATATATATATAAAGTCGTCTACAAAACCATTAATAGATGAATTGCAGAAGTAGAAGTGAACGCAAATCAGACTTGAGTTTGTGGAGTATTAGACACTTCAAAAATTAGGGGACAAAAACCTGAAAGTGAAAAGGCAAATCTCGGGAAGAATCAAATGTAGTTGTAGATGATTTTGCGACAAGGTCTGGAACTAATTGAGAATGATATTATACCAGGATTAGAGAATAACGCTAAAGATTAGCTTACAGGTGATTTATCATGTACATTTTTTGGCATATAAGCAGCAAAAAAAAAACAACTGAAAATGTGGCTGTACTAAATTCCAACTATTCGCATCATTCATAGCTGCAAGAATTTGTTAAGGCGATGACAGTTTTTAAATTGAAATTTTACCAGTTCATGTCCCGCATGGCGGTAACATTGAAAGCCATTGGGTGTTGGGAATTTTGAGCGGGAGTATAAGAACTTGAGTTACTGTTTATTCATAGCTAAGTACAAAGCCAGATACAGTAAGATTTTATTTTAATAAAGACATTTAAACATTTTCAGAAATACTTTTAAAACACTTTACAGCGTCAGCGACGCTACTCCTTGCTAATTTCTTTATAATTATATTAGTCATGTGTTTCTTGTTGTTTTCATGTGTTTCAATAGGTGTGCTTCCCGTAACGAGATTCGTATTATGTGTTAGTTAATTATATGTTAATAGTTACTGGAATGAGTTTAATAATAGTGATATTTAAGTTGTTTGGCCATTAATGCATTTTTTTTCTTTTTCGTGTTGCAACCTACCTATCGTGCGCAAAAGTTTTTTCAAACCGTGACGAGACTTGACCGTGAAAGAATGACTTTTATACAATGTGACATCACGTTTCCGGATGTTTCAAGAAAATACTAACTTCGCGCACGTGTAGCAGTTCGCAGAAATCCACATTTAACTATTATTTTAGAAAAAAAAGTATTTTTCCTAGTGACACGACGTCACGGCAAGAAAAAAACAAATTTCGCGGTGACGTCACATTTTTTTAGATGTCTTAAGAAAAAAGTACGTACGTGGCGCAAGGAAAGATTCTAATTTTTTTACGACCGCAGAAAAATCGTATATTTGTGACAGAAAAAAATCAATTGTGATTGACACGAAGGCCGCGGCTTAGTCTTGGGGCCGGGTGGGCTTAGGCAAAGTCAAAATTCGGCCATTATTCTTGTTTATTTTTTTATCAAATCTGGAAATACACGTGGTTGGAAGCGGCAGCCAAGATGCCTAAGAGGGTACAAATTCTCGAGCATTACTTTCACCGACGCATCAACTCCGCTAAAAATTCGTTTACCTGGGTACATGTATTAAAACAAATTAGAAAATTGTTTTTAAAGTTACCTTAATGACTTCTCCACCTTCTAAGCTCACAATCAATCATTTATGAGCGGGCACATGAGCTTTCGCCCTTCCCCGTCATATCTCGCACATGCCGTAGACTAAATTCATGGATCACCTCCCGGGGGTTTCTACTACTCCTCACTGCAACTCGGGGAGTAACATAAATAAAATGAAAGAAAAATTAAAATTATTTCCGTTGCTTGTATCATCCAAACAGTTTAAACCTAAAATGTACTTTACAAACTTATCAAACCCAAAACAAAAAGAATTCCGGTAAATAAACAATAATTATTTTCAATCTACCTACCTTAGCAATTTAACTGTCAAATAAACAAACAAATCTAACTTCTCAACCTACGGTCAACTCCGGAATTAGCGCGTGCGCACCTCATTTTCTTTTTCCCTCTGGCGTTTTGAGAGGCGGCGCTGCGCCGTTGGGGGAGCAGGCAGGGCCGGCCAAGCCCAGGCCCAGGCCCAAGGAGACGGACCGGTCCGCGGCTTTTGTGGGGAGCAAGACCCGCATCGCGTCGCCCGCCGCCACAAAAAGGGGCCGGCTCCCGCGCCGGCGCGGCGGAACGCGCGTTGCGTCGCGACTGTCCGCGCAAGGTCGCCCCGCCGCCGCGCCGCGCCGCGCCGCCTGGAGCCCGCCTTCGCGGGGCCACGCGGTGCAGTCCACGGACGCCGGCGGCGCCGCGGAACCAATCGTTTACTGTTGGTTATTTAACGCCTCCAGGCACGACAACTGCTATGGTCACTACTCCCGTGTGCGTACTGCGTGCTTCAACTCTCTCAGGCTGGAGCCCGCGCTCGCGGGGCCCCTCGGTGCAGTCCACGGACGCCGGCGGCGCCGCGGAACCAATCATTTACTGTTGGTTATTTATCGCCTCCAGGCGTGACAACTGCTGTGGTCATTACTCCCGTGTGCGTACCGCGTGTTCGACTCTCTCGGCCTGCGCCCGCGGGCAACACGCCCACGGCCCGGCGGCACCGCGCCGACATTTACTATTGGCTATTTAGCGTGTCCGGGCGCGAAAACTGCTATGGTCATTACTCCCGTACGCGTACCGCGAGTTTCAACCCGGGAGAGAACGGTGCACACCTACCCCGCAGTTTTGGCTACGTTCTACATGTCGGCTTGTGGGGTTTCCCTTTCCAGGTATCTTCTGAAACGGAGCAAGCTCCAAGTCCCCAACTGGACTGCCAACATGTGTTGTAGTGTAGTGCTCATAATTGTGTGTGTGTATATATATATATATATATATATATATATATATATATATATATATATACACACACACATATACATACGTGTGTGTATGTGTGTGTGTGTGTAAATGGAGATGCAAAGAGAATGAGGAAAGGAAAACTGCGGGCGGTCCGTACCTCGTCTGTTAAGATACTGATCGTGATTCTCCCGCAAATGATTTGAGTAACCACGTAAAACTAGGGATCAGAGGATCCAGGGGCTAGAATTCTCCTCCAGTGAACGGCTGAATTCCACACATATGTGTATGTAGTATCCAAATGCATCATTCTCAGAACTCGAACCTCAGATTGCTCTGTTAGCGCGCTGCTGTGGCAACCACCCTGCGATCCCTGAGCTATCCCTGCCGGCCTTTCGATTTGAGTAATTGGCCCCATCCGAAAAACAATTATTTACGACTGTGGCAGTTGATTTCTCCACCTTTTTGCGGCGTGAGTCTCTTTTTTTCTTTTTCCTACAGGATTGTACTCTAACATCAGGGGCGACACCCGTTCCCAATTCATTCGTTCCAGATGTTCAAGCCAATTTTACTGGCACTCTGCTGTCCTTTCACACACTGGCGTTTCCAATTAGCGTCGAATATGTTCATTTCTCGGATGATCTTCCAGTTTGTAGTTAACCAATGGTCTTGAATATCGTTGCCGATGCTTTTAGTGTTTGATATCTCTTTTCGTGATGGTTCATGTCTTCGAACTCTACATGTATAAGTGGAGGTGGAACTTAGAGTTCACGTCAGTTTGAAGGTGTTCCTAACGTTGAGAGAGTGAAGATAAAATAGAGAGTTGCCACTTAAACACACTGCTTGTCTCTCCTCTGATGTATTAATGAGTTTTTTATATTCTGTCAATAAAATTCATTTCTTCAATCATTGATTACGATACTGTTATAATCAATTCACTGTTTACTAATAATTAAAATTCAATATAATTATTATACAAAATATTAATCTGTTCGTTGTATTATTTTACAAATGACAATCACCACAATTTTTTTTTGTTTTCAAACAACTACATATATTTGTCCTAATATTCCTGTAAATTGTGGAAAAATACCTGTAAAAAAGTATAAATCGACACGTCCTTCCAAAGCGAAAGAGTTCTAAAGGGCTGTGTTATCCTAATTCATCAGAATACGTCCCCAATTTCTATTTTACATGTGATTATTGATATCCTTTTCTGGAGAATAGTTGTGATGCTTGTGATGTATTGGATCGTGGCCCCGGTTTAAGATCAGAGCGATAAGTGCACGCACCTGAGAATTTGAATGAAATTTCGTATTTAAGTTCTTTCCCAACTCTCCAAGAGCAGCATACTTTCTTTTGAAATTTATTTGTGAATACGTTGCTAAGAACTTTTTACCCTGCATGTTGTAGAATATATACAGTACTTAAATATTATGATTAACGGAAATTTCATACAACAGAAAATTTAATTAAGTTTCACATTAATTGAATAATTAAAAAATAAATTTACATTGCTCTGACTAGTAAAATGATAAATTTTTACTCGTATTTTGAACACTACTAATGTATCTTCTTTCTAATGAATAGAAAATGATTTCGTGAGTTAATGTATGAAGAAAATATCAGGCACTGTGAATACACTTGGAAAACGGAAATGTTACAGACTTCTTACATACATTTTAATATGTCTCTATCAAATAGCTCTCTAGCTAATACCCGCTTTTATGTACCAATAATTTGTTAGCATGTGTGAAGGTTCGTTTCAAAATCATTATGAAAAAATCACGTCACACCCTAAAATCATGTAACACCTTGAATTTTGTTGTGTTTTTATTGTTAATTATAATTTTGTCTCTTTCAGTTTATTTTTCCTCAAGCAGTTAATACTTTTGGTTTTGTACTGTGACATACCGATATGTCACGTTAAAATAAATTAACATTTATTTGGAGACAATATGGTGGAACATGCATTACGAAATATCACGAGAGCTAGAGCATAGCAACGACCGTGAATAAACAATGTAGTTTTGTTTTTCTAAATGCATTAAGAGATGGGTTGATGCCGAAAGTAGAAACTTTGGGATTGGGCGGAGAAGTTTAGACGGTCAAATGTTATGAAAAAATGAAGGTAGTTTAATACGAAGTCTTCGAGGATGAAGCATGCAGGAAGATTTCATTCTGCTCTGAAACGCGCTTCTGAACTGTTCGTAGATATTTTCAGGGGGAAGAAATATTGAAGTATAAATTGGAACTTTGGCGGGGAGGGGTAACCAAGTTCGGGACTATGTCATAGGACGTAATCAGGACTAGTAATTTTGATAGTTTGAGAACAGCTTGGATAGGGAAGAAGAGGATTTCGTTGGAACTTTGGACTACGGCAAGATCGCAAGATATTTCGACTGAGAAGTCTACGAGGACATCAACGAAGAAAGATAAGTTAACCGCGGTGTAAAATTGTAAATTGAAAGAGATCATGATCAAAGGCCTAACTTAAATTCATTAAATTGTTTGACAAAAAGTAAAAATAAACTTTGTTAAATTTTGTTCTATAGAAAAGAAAGTGATTTTTCATTTAGTCAATCCGAACAGAAATGAACTAGGAATAGAATCATTCTATTTCAGATTCCCAGCTGCGCTGTATAGTCAGCGGATCCTATAATCCTTTATAGAGGTAATAAGGATTATAATTATATCGTGACCCATTGACCCAGCAAGCCGGACGTTAAAATCTTTAGCAAATATAGATGTAGAGAGAGAGAAAATTTTGGTATATCTCAGTACTTCATGTTGGGTTTCATGACAATGTTATACAGAGAGTATCCAGTTCGTTGTAATTTGTCTTCAATAACAACATTTGTAATAACAATAATAACATTCGTCTTCAATTTTAATTCAAAATTGGTTAGTGATAACAATTCACTAGCAAATAACAAACGGTTTAATATTTTGTCTTGAATGGAGTAGTGGTATTGTAGATTTTGTTTTCATCGAATCAATATGTCTTCTGTGTAAATATTAAGAAGTGGAAATGACACAGGGCACCCTAGCCTTACCCCATGGTTAAATATTCGATACTCTTTGTTCATTTTGTTCATTCCTGTTTTTTCTGTTCATGCGGTCGTTTTTTTTTTCAGGAAACACAACATATTTTTGAAGAGCTAGTTCAACATTCATTGTGTTGCTTTGAATACACAAATGTTCTCAACATCGTCAGAGACAGCATCGTTTTTTTCGGCAGGCCGTTCTCTAAATGAACACTGAAGTTTCCACGATGGTATTATGCATGGCGATGATTTCAAATTGTTTTCTAAACATCCAATAGGCGTTGAAACTATCACATAGGCAGAAGAAAGATTCTAATAATATTTTCTTCTAGGTCTTTAATCCAGCCGACAGCCGGTTAGCCTTTACGTCCCGATGGGACGCATATTCGACCATGCACACACTTGCAGGCTCCTCTGATCTGGGGTCAGCAGAACGCCCAGACCCTCTGCGACAACATACACGAGAGACAAGGGAAAAACAACCACGCGCAAGGCGGGACTCGAACCCGTGACTCTTCGGACGCTGAGTCGGTACACTCTCTTAGCCACCTCGGCCATCCAGGTCGGCAGTTCTAATAAGAAAAGTCCTACCTAATAAAACGATTGCTCCTTACCGAAACAAAGTCAGAGGAAGAAAACAATGTTGGGGTCTTTGACTGCCTTTCGTATACAAACTGTGCACACCTGCACTGTTAAATGAGAATCAACAGCACTTATGCATTACATAGTTGGACTAAAGCCATTTTGTTTTTCTAGAAGAAATTTCTCTGAGATGTTATTTTGTTTTTAACTAATATTGTAGCATTCCATTCGCATTCAGCATCGAGCAAACGTATATCTCGGTAATTATTCGCCACATTTGTAAGGAGAGAGTAACTGTTGATTCATTCCAATGTTGTGGTATATGTCTACTCCTAGAACGTATGTATTAAAAACAGAAACCTCTAGAGGTGCTAGAATTCAAATTTAATTTCGCGTTAATTATATATGCTAGAGGTTCCTTTGTATTTTTACATTTTTTGCAATATCTTGATGAGTTTATTCCTTTTGAAGGAATTTGTTAGAATGAATTCCACATTCATATTCTATCTGCTAGAGGTGACTTTGTATTTTTATATTTTCTTCAATATCTTGACGAGTTTATTCCTTCTGAAGGAATCTACATATCGACATTATCAAAATTAGCATATTTTCGTTGCGACGGGAATTAAAAGACAATTATCCAGGAAACCGCAAGTCCTACTCCACAAATAAAGACTCCAATTGTCTGCCAACCGCGTCGTCATCTGTCACGGAGAAATGTCCCGTTAGATCATACACATCGAGACTTCAGAAAGGCAATGTTACCAACGTTACCCAAGCTACCTGCTTATAAATACCGACAAGAGGCGAGCCAAAATAGAAATTATTTCAATCTCTAATTACATGTGGATACGGAAGCATTTTCCAACATCCGTGCAATACTAAATTAAAATTCATTTGACAAAAAGTGATCAATTTTGTGATACATTATATTTTGTAGCGCCCTCGCAAAATGAAAGTGGTTTTAATCAATTGATTGCTTCCGCATATTAGGCGTGAATTCTGAAAAAATAAATCCGATTTTATTTTAGTAAATGCCATAGCACTAACATGTGCTTCAAATATTGAAATGTAATATTTTAATGGATTGAAGAGGTTGTTTAACTTGTTATACATTTTTAAAACAGATGGTCATTTGTGCAAGTATTAAAATAAATTGTCGCACGACTAAAGCTTGTACAATTGTCTGCATTACAGTTGAAAACAAGTATACTCGCAATCTAGTATAGTAAATCTAATCAACGATACTGGCAGTAATTTCTTTATATAACTTTTCGGACTTATTAATTTCAAATTAATAGGTCCGAAAATTAGGTATATCAAGTCTATTTAATATAATCAAATATTAATCAAATAGACTTGATGTACCTAATGAATGCCTATCAAGAAATATTTGATTCATAGTGATATATTTAAACATATGATTCCACAGATAGCAGTTGTCATTTCTCAACTTAATTTTTATTCAATCGAAACGATAAGTATCGTATTCAATATTATATTAATACCCGCTTATCAATTACTATGTTTTAGTTGTGGTATATTTTAATTGAATGTTTTGCATTAGTGTGCGAAAAGTTGTATGTTGTAAATTTTCTCGCATTTTATGAATAAAGGGCTTTGAATTTCATGTTTGATTGTTTACAAAGAGATACTGAATAAATGAAGATATGAAACATATTGTTCATTAATAACCAACGAATTTGAAATACAGTAAACATGCGAGTAAGATCACAATAATCTTGAAAGAAAAGTGATTATGGCAAATTAATGTGCAACTTATTTTCTTTTGAGATTTACTTTTTCTTACATTGCGTCGGTTTTGAAGTGAAGAAATGTTACGGAATGGAAATGAACTTCATACGAGAGTATCAACACTTAAGTGATATAACAATTGAGATAGGAAGTAGGTGGCTATGGAAGCGAGTTTGTTTTGAGAGAGGCTCGCTAGAATTCGTGCGAAATGGACGCTTGAAAGGAGGTCCAGATATTTGAAGCGATATTCATGTTTAAATACCCAACTAGTAGCGACTTCAATAGCTTAGAAGACTGGCAAAACCAAGGTGAAAGTATTTGATATAATTAATCGGTGGTTCAAGAATACAGAACAAGATATCCGCAAAAGAGGAGCAGGTAACAGTTTGTCGATAGATTAGTGATCCAGAGTTTCCAATACATTTTCGTTTTGTTGGAACTTTACGTGTCCATATTTGAAATTAACTTAAGAGTGAGGAGAACAGACAGCGGCGTTGGGTAAGGTCAGAGTAGCGGCAGCTGAATTATTTTCGAAGAACCCGCGATCTCGGTCGCACACGGGAGCATACACAGTTGCGGGATGGAAGTTCATTAGATACGTAACAAGGAGTAAGAGCACATGGTTCAAGAAATCCAGGTCACTTCCAGAGCTCTTACAAGGAATTCTTTTTTATCACAAACGTGGGCCGATCAGGATTTGGACCCATTGGCTGCGAGGTGAAGGATCTGAAGCTGTATGCATCAATTCAGCGTCTCTGCAATGGAGTAATCAATCAAGGAGAGCTGCATCTTGCAATACCCTTTCAGGATTTAATAATGGAGTCCAAAAAGTCCAAAGAGTTGTGACGGCGTTTCATCGAGGAAGGGATTTCCTGTGCAAGAGTTCACCTAACGGCATCTAGCTGTGAAGTAATTCTTTTTACCCCTTTAATATTTTTACATCATGTATACCAGATTTATTCGAATGTTATTGTTTTTACTGCATGCATTTTTAGTAAATCGTGTTAAAACGATAATATTCCGTATATTACAATCAAAATGTGAAACGAAAACATGGTTTATACAAACACGTTTTCTTGTCCTTCATTAGCCGAAACGTCAAACATTCGTCGGAATTTTATATTATGAAGACGCTTCCAAACCAATGGGCAGATGGATTTTGGGATGCTCCGCGGGCTTGGATTTTATGTCCAATGAAGAAGCCCAAGAAGCCCATTGTTTTCTGCCACTAACGCCGAAACCCTCCAACAACTAAAATATTAGTCGTTTCTGCTTCTGCACGAACTATCACACCGACATAGCTGGTTGGGACATCAATTGATGTCACTGCAGTGCATGTGACCGGGAATCGGCTGGGTCAAGTTGCCGCTGTCTGGCTGCTCTGATCGGTAGTTTTCCGTGGTTTCTCCGATCAACACCAGGCGAATGCCGGAGCAGTACCCTAACAAACGGGTCACGGACCGCGCGCGATCGTTCCTTCCTCTTCCTTGTCCTATCCTCACCCCTTAATTACATACACACTTACATGCACTACACTACCGTTGCATGGCGGGAGACCAGTTGGGAGCTGAGAGATTGTCCCGACCGGGAAGGTGCCCCGATGGGAGGGGGATATCTGGTTGTGGAAAATCCCGCAGGTTGACGTCCGATCGTCACCCATCCATCGGGGGAAGATCACCGTAAACTCCTGAGGAAAAAATACGCTATAATTACTGGACAGCAGTTGGCACAAAATACTCAATCAATTAACCTGAATCATATTGGGGGTTGTCGTGAGTAGCCAGCAAAGTGCATGTAAACACAGACATATCGAAGAAAAATATGATCGGTCCTCAAAAATCGATTAATATTTGTGCCGCATATCCATTTCAGTACGTTTTCTGGTTTTACTTTCCAATTGTTTTCCTAAAGAATATTACAATGGCAAGTGATTTCTCCATTATACGATGTTTATCGTTTAATCCTACCTGAAGCTATCACGTTGTTAGTGAATATTGTCTCTTCTTGGAAAAGTGTATTTCATGAAGATTTGTCATTTTGAAAATACTCATTAGAATTGTAGTTAACTGTGTAAGTTCCAAGAGATACTACATCTAACGGAGAATGAAAATGGAATTATTGTTTTTTTTTATCATATTTTACTGCAAGTTTTCCTGTTCTGTTTCATTGGTTTTGATGGTGGGTCATATTATACACTACACAATTATTTCCTTTTTTCTATCATGTTCGGCTGCATTCTCATCATATGTTCATAAACATATATTCCTTTGGTAGAACGAGATCGCATACAAATTAAACAATACAAAAATGATGAATGAAAGAGTAGGGTTACTATATAATATGATAGGTTATCAGTGGTCATTTTATTAGAAATGCAAGAAAGAATATTATCCCATGTACGGGATAATATGTAACGATGTGGTAACAATGCGAGCGATGACAGAGCGAATGAAAGCGGTATGCAAATAGTGGACGCGAGCCATTTTTAGGCTTCTCCGCTGTTTGCTCGTCGCTCACTCCACGAGCTTCGTTCTGCGCCGCCCGCGCCGGAAGCGCCGTGATCCGCTCCGCAGCTCGCCCGCCCGCCAGGCGGAGCGTGTGGGGTGAGGGGGGCCGTGGAAGCGGGGAAGGGACGGGGAGGTGGGGCGGGGCAGGGTGACCGGGTGGAGCGGGAGGATACCATTCGGGGCAGAGCATAGTGCTGCGGAGATGAAATGGTGCAAGGTGAGGTGGGGTAGGGCAGGAATGGGCGGGGAGGGGTGGGGCTGGGCGGGGGAGGGGCGGGAATGGGCGGGGAGGCGCAGGGCAAGACGGAGCGGAGTGGTGCACAGATGAAGTGGCGCGGGGAGGCGGGCAGGGGCGGAGCGGAGCGAGGTGGAGGCGGGGAAGGGACGGGGAGGTGGGGCGGGGCAGGGTGACCGGGTGGAGCGGGAGGATACAATTCGGGATACAGCATAGTCTGCAGAGATGAAATGGCGCAAGGCGTGGTGGGGCGGAGCGGGGTGGGGCGGGCGCGTCGCGGCGGTGCGGGGCGGGCAGGGCGCGTCGGGGCGGGGCGAGGCGGGGTAGGGTGGGATGGCGTGGGACGGGGCGGGACGAGGCTGCACAGATGAAGTGGTGAGGCGAAGTGAGTCTGTCGGGGATGGGCGGGGGGACTGGGTGGAATGGGCGGGGCGAGACGGAGCGGAGTGCTGCGGAGATGAAATGGTGCAAGGTGAGGTGGGGTAGGGCAGGAATGGGCGGGGAGGGGTGGGGCTGGGCGGGGAGGGGCGGGAATGGGCGGGGAGGCGCAGGGCAAGACGGAGCGGAGTGCTGCGGAGATGAAGTGGCGCGGGGGGAGGCGGGCAGGGGCGGAGCGGAGCGAGGTGGAGGCGGGGAAGGGACGGGGAGGTGGGGCGGGGCAGGGTGACCGGGTGCAGTGTGTCTGCAGATATGAAATGGCGCAAGGCGTGGTGGGGCGGGGGCGGGCGCGGGCGGGGCGGGGGGGGGGGGGGGGGCCGGGCGGAGCGGAAAGATGCAAGTCGTGGCGAGTGGAGAGCTGCTCAGATGTAGAGCGTGGCGGGGCGGGCGAGGCCTACGCGAGCGGTGCGTCGCCGCCGTAATTCCAACCGGTTTGCGGCCGCGGCGCCGCCGCGTGGCCGGGGGCGACGGGCTGCCGGCGCAGCCGAAACGACGCCCAGCCCGCCCACCAGTTGCTCTGCGCCACGCCTCCAAAAATACCACCAATTAGTCTCAAACGCAGTCGCAGGAAAACAATGCTCCAAATACGATTTTCAGCAACTTGATTTCAATCCGACTATTAAAAAACAAAGATATTACAGCAATAAATAAAAAAATACATGGGAAAATGTCACAATTTTCTTGCTAATGAGTTACCAAAAAAGAAAATTTGTTGCTTGTCAAATAATACTGGCAATGCTATTTTTTGTTACCTTGATATCAAGTTAGTTCGATAATTAAAAGAAAACCCAGATATAACAGAGATGAATAAAAAATAAATATATGGGCTATTTGACTCCTTGATGGTAATTAGTTACCCCAAAAATACTTCACTCCAAAAACAAAACAAAACAATACTCGAAATGCGATTTTCAGCTAACTTGGTGTTATCTTAACCCGACTATTAGAAGAAAGATAATTCAGAGATAAATAAAGAATGAGAGTGCCGTTTTTTTATTAATTAGTTGCGCCAAAAGCAACTCACCGGACTAAAGCTAATACCAGAAGTGCGAAATTTCGCCAAATTAAATACAAGGACCTAACAATTACAAGCAAGCCAAGGCATCCAGAAATATATAAAAAATATCATGGTAAATTGTCGTTTTGTTGCTGCTAACTGGAACAAAAAGAAAAGTTGTTCTTAAAATCTCTAAATTGGAAAGCTAAGGATAAAATAATTGAAGATTTTTAATTTGTCCAAAAAGAAGGTTGGCTAGTTGTAGTTTTTTGCTTTCAAATCTACATTTTATTTCTTTGTAATCAAATTTTATATACGTGACTTTGAAAGCAATATAAAAGTTACTATCTGTATGCTATTTCGAAAAACACTACTTATATCCCTCTTTCTACCCCTTAAAACAAAATTTTATCGTGTTCTCTTTCCGTTTTTTTTTCAAATATCTCGAATACAGGGCGCAAATTCACGAAAGAGAATTAAATGGTTATGAAAGCGCGTAAAATTTCCTTTAAATGGGATTTTGTTTATTCTAATAGCGCAATAAGGTTCAGAGTAATTGAGGTAAAAAATGTTACTGGAAGTTTGTCGGGAATATGCAACAATGCACGAGTATAGCAGGCCGTAGCAGCCGTGGTAGCAGCAACGACGATTTTCGCAAAGCTGACAGAGCATCCAGGTGAGGATGGATGGTCGGTTAGGATGGGGTGAGAGGAGCTGGACGGGTGAGGATGGCAGGGCGGTGAGGAGCAGGGCAGGGCCAGGCGAGGATGCGTAGAGAGCGAGGTGGAGCAGGGTTAGAAGGGAGAGGGTTCAGCATGGAAGGGGAGGGACGAGGAAGGGCCCAGGCAAGGGACGTACGGACAAGGCGGGGGGATATATTTCATTTCTGTTTACACTATCTTTATGATTGATTGATTGTTAGTGAAACCGGGCGCATCAACTATTGAGGTCATTAGTCCCTAAGTGTAGTGCAAGCTTTTCTTCGGGAGGTAGCTGTGATCTTCACCTATTGGATGGTGAGATCCGGCGCCGACCTACCGTCGGTTAACAGGGTTTTCCTCAACCCGGTATCACTCACCAACAGGGCACCGCCCCCGCGGGAACAAGCTCTAAACTCCCGACCGATCGCCCGGCATGTGTGGTAGTGAAGTGCATGTTAGTGTAAGTGCGTGTAAGGGGAGAGGATTCGACAAGGAAGAAGAAGGAATTATCGCGCACGGTCCATGGCCCGTTTGTTAGGGTACTGCTCCGGCTTTTGTCTGGTGTCGATAGGAGAAACCACGGACAACTACCAATCAGAACAGCCGGCCGCTAGAATTTTCCTCCCCACAGTGACTGAATTCGACCTAGTTGAAAAGCTATTGTCGAAAATCCTGCCGCCGTAGGGAGTCGAACCTAGGACCACCCGGTCAGAAGCATTGCAGCGTCATCAGGTGATGCATTGACCCACCTCTCCCGGTATGTTTATGATTATTAAATGCCCAGGTAAAATAGGGCACTTAAAGTAGTCACTATTAAGAGTAATTGTCATTGGAACTGATATTCAGTAATATAACATTTCACTTGACTACATAACAATTATTGACCTTGCAATTTTTCCCTTGAAAAGGTTATGCGTATGAAGTATTTATTTTCACAATTGTACCAAAAGAAAGTGTAAATTGATCAAATAAATACCCATTGATATATAGATGAAATGAATACAAATATATCGTATATTTATTAAATTAATCTCGTGGTGAGAATTATTTATACGTATAGGTATAATAAATTATTTATAAGTACACAATATTTGCGTTGGTTAAAAATATCGTCCATCAATTTTTAATAGCTTTAATGCAAAAATAAGAAGAAAATTAAAAGGGCGCTAAAACATTTAACAGCCAAGGGCGCACATAAGTCGAAGTCAGGCACTGCGCAAATTGCTTGAAAGAAAGAAAGAAAAAATATTATGTGGAATTTGTGGGCTGGAGAAATAAAAATTGGAAACACGCGTTGGAGAGATGTATAGATGAGGAAGTACGTGGAATGGGATAATTGTGGAGGAGAGTGAGGAGTATAGGAGATGTTTAAATATTTTTTATTATTATAAAGGATGCAGATAGGACAAGAAAGAAGGAGATTTGCGGGTGGTCCATGGCCTTTTTTAGTAAGGATACTGCTTCGAAAATCACCTTGTGTTGACCACAGAACCCCGGAAAAGTAAGATCAGAGCAGTCACCCGCTATACTTGACCCCTCTAAACTGCAGCTGAATTCGACTTATCTAGCGTCGAAAATCCTGCAACCTTTAGGGCTCAAACCCTAGGACCTCGCGGTCAAAGGCACTGTAGTAACATCAATTGATGCCATCAGCCACCTAAACCTGTCAAACAGCCACCATGATTTCGATGGGATCGCGAAGAGAGGTTATGAATACAGATAACCGTAGAAAAAGAGGAAAGTGATTAATTTGAGGTACAAAAAGAATCCTAGTGAGTAGGAATTTTTTTTTAGAATATACAGTTGTAAATAAAAATTAGAACATGTTACGAGACTGAGCGAAGGATGGATCAAAAGAAGGGAAAGCATTAGGATTTATATCAGTTACATAATAAGATGGTATGGTAAAAAGTTCGTGATAGAACAACAATCGTCAGTATAGATTTTTCAGAATATATATCACAATAAGTACGAATACATATTACGAGGGGAGTTACCAGTAGTATTTTACCAGCTGATTAGATGTTGTTTTATAAAGAATTCCTTTTGTGCTGAATATAAAATGTATTTTGTACGTTGACTTATAATTATTATTTACAGCAGTTAGAATTGGTATATTGAATGACTTTCGGTGGTTTAGAAGTTTAGTAAAAGTTATATTTTTAATATGCATTATTGACTTCGAAAGGGGGGATGAAATCCCATGAGCCACCTTCTTGGCTGTGCCAGAGGTTCAAATCACAAGTGCTACTCATCTACCATGATCTTGTCTTTTCAAAGTCATTGTTGGGAGCCTCTTTCTACTAACCTCTTGTTTTGAAATGTTTTCACCAACGCTTAATCAAGGGTGGCCAGCACGCCTATTGTAGTCTTACAGCAAACCAGTTTATCTATGAAAGAATTAGAATACCCTTTTTCTCTAAGTGGCACTCAATTATGTCCCTTCAATTTATTTTACACTCTGAAAACAGTGTCGAATCTCCTCAAGAATTAAAAAGAGACTTTCTCGTACCCCAATTAGAAGACACCACAACCAAAAACTCAGTTGGTCAGCCACTAGCGTTTTCATCCATCTAACGAATACGATTATTAATGCTAGTAATAATTCTTGGTAACACATGAAGGGGATTTCAATAGGGTCATCTACATACAAATTATATTGCATTTGAACACGCTGTCATATAGCTGCCAATAATCATATTTTAAAACTCCTAAAGACTGTTCAAAAGTAATTACAACGTAAGAAAAAATTCCCACTGACCAGAAGAATCAGAATCGAATTTTTCATGTTTTATTTCTTCTTCTAAAGATACACGCCTACATTAACAGTATTATTATGTACGGTTCAACCTGAGAAAACACTTTTTTCAGTATATGTTTTTGTTGACATAAGATATTTTCTACGTAATAGAATACCGAGATCGACTGAAATAAAATGTGTTTTCATTCAATATACGAACAATAAAGGTTTTTGCAATTACCGTTCCTCTTTATGTAATGTGTATTGCTTAGTTATTTGCTGAATATCTGTCCGTTTATACTAGTGACTTGTTTTCAATATACTTTTGAAATTATCTATTGAATCTATATTCATTCCATTCATTTATTTAGTTGTCGGTAGATCAAGTTGCAGAACACAAACAGCATGAAATAAAAATTTATATAATCAGATTAAAGATTAAACACTAAAGTTGGAAAATACATAGATCTGTCGAGAATGTTTGTATATATTTTCTTTCATTCCATAATTGTAGATTTTATCAGACAGTGATATTTGTGAATGCATGACGTAATGCCAGAAACAATTTGCATAAAAGGCTAGTGTTCACAAAGATATTACGCGTACACCAGTATACATAATACTTCGGTACTTAAAATTTTATCAGCATTCAATAAATTAATTCGTTTCAATTTTTCTAATACGACACATAACATGATTAAGTAGTAGCGAGGAAATATTAAAAAAAATTATTGATAATCAAATCAACATTACCAACTGACAATAAATAATGTAACATTTTAATGGTTATATATCTATATATTCATAGTTATATAAAAGACTATCCATTTTTATTGGAACATCAAGTAGGTTTTAGATCAAGTAGATCTTGCTCAGACCAAATCTTGCTTCTATAACGAATTCTCAGACACCAAAAAAGGTTCTAACAACAAACTAGTGAGAATTTTGTGACTTCAAAACTTCTGTGGCTCTATTGATCGAGAGCCGCTTTCTTCTGATCTTCGAAACTCTTGCAATTATCAGATAAACATTAACTTTTACAACATCTGGAGCCAAGTTTAGCGGTTAAATTTCAGAACTCGCCAAAATTAAACGGGAGTGGGGCAAGATGATAGGCTCTCCCCACAACTTTTCAAATGCCTCCTGGAGAAAGTAATTCATGAGTGGCCCAGACTGAAAGTATATCTTTAAACTGATCAACCAGTCAAAATAGGAAGTCCTAATTTTAAGAAAGACTGTTTCGCTCTGGTAGATGTACTGGGGATACTAACTCTGGTCATTAATACAGCTCAAAAGCAAATATGAATTCTAAAAGAAACAGCAGAAAGTTTCGAACTTCAAATGTCAATTGAAATAACGAAGTACCTGACAAGAAACAAGTAGCAGTCAAAGTAAGACACCTAGAAACTAAGTAAGGCAAAATTAAGAGAGTTCCCCAGTTCAACTACTTAAGCGAAACTATTCGAGAAAGTCGTTTAAAAAAGAATATTAATTTTCGTTAGAACGTCTAGAAAAGAAAGCTAATTAGATTCGTTGTCAAAAACACAGCCATTAGACTCACTAAAAGCGCATTCTTCAAGCATTACCACTACCGTTCCGTCCCGTTTCATTATGTCCCATCCCTCATATCTTCGGTCTTCCAATATTCCATTTTCCACATGACTTATATTTCAGAATCTGTTTCGGAATTGAAATGATTCCTTCAATATGGTCTCACCAAGTTTTTCTGTGTTCGTTCTTTTCTTTGTCTCGCGGTATGCATCTTACTTCTATATTTAACATCCATATGTTTTGTAAAATTTCATATGGGTGTCTTCTCTGTCCTTGCTTCTTAATGTCATCTTGATAGTTACTCACATTATATTTAATTTCTCAACTTTATCAGCATCAATTTCTCCTTTATACGACAGATCAACACCTAGAAACACTTATCTGCCTTGTGAGCCCGTATGGGCACGCTATACAAAGCTGTACATAGTTCAAACGTTCACCTTAAAAACTGCAGAAAAGCAATTAGAATTTCATGTTGTTTTCCATCTCATCCTAAAAGTTCTAAAAGTTGTAACAGCGTATCGGGCTGTTGTACTCAAGTTTGTTTCAAACTCGATCAAAGCCGTGGATTTTTAAGAACAAAACAATCCTACGTACGCTTCTCTTTCCGAGGGAAATAATGCCGGCTGTCCCATGTTGAAGATTTACTGCACGTAAATAATTCTGAAGTCTAAAAGATGCCTCTGAGCTAAATTCAAATTGCCTGTTTCGTCGCAAATAGTTTATTTCTCGGATAAAGTGAAAGGAACCTAGAGAAATTGCATGGTGGAAGAGCCACAAGCAATAAGGCATTAACTAAGTTACTTCTATTTCGGTTAGTGTAAACCTACATATTTGTTATCGATTTCAGTTACCTTTATGATTTCAGTTACCTTTATGATTAATGTATTTTTTATTTACCAGTTAGTCTGAAAATCGGTGTTTTTTAGGTTCGCCCTTGCCGACATACTCGACAAATTGTTACCATTGCATTACTATCTTACTTTTTTCTTTCAATTTATTGTACTATATTTTCAAACTATTAGTATTGTGTTTCCAACGTCTAATTTTGTATTTGAATAATTTTACAATAAATTTTATTATAAGTACAAATACATTGTATTATTATTATTATTATATTCCAGATCCCTTTTACTGTCATTTTTATTATTATATTCCAGATCCCTTTTACTGTCAGCGTTTGTAAGTAATTACGAAGTTTGATTGAAAAGGTTCTAACCTTGTAACGAAAAAACAAAATTTTAGATGCTACTTTTTAACGTAACGTAACACCCGTCATCTCGGTACATTTCTTTCAGCATTTTTCTAAACCATTTACTTACTCAAATACAAATTATCATCCGATTCCAAAAAAGTGAATGGGATAGAAAATAACGGGGATCCATCGCAACAGTCCAACACCTTTAGTTTATTTCCATTTCCGATTTTCCATTGTAATGCAGATGCAGAATAACGCACGATATTTGATTTCATCAATCGTTTGTAGATAGCATCTTTTGGTCAAACGTCCACAGACTACCTGTACACAAGAACACATGAAACTTTGATTTAAACTTTTAATTCCATATACTGAGCCAAGAAGGAAATAGCTTTCTAGCATTAATCTGTCATTCTCAGACCAGAAGATTTTTATTTGAACCCTCTAGGAAGAAATACAACTCTTACGAAAAGAGCAGCCATCGAAGCAAAGCAAGATTTAGTCAATATAGTAGCGGCGGCGGTGGTGTAGCGGTTAGCGTATCGGACTGCTATACCCAAGTTTGCGGGTTCAAACCCGATCGAAGCCGTGGATTTGTAAGGGCGAAAAAATCCTTCGTACGCCTTCCTTCGGAGGGAAAGTAAAGCCGGCTGTCCCATGTTAGTACATTTACTGCATGTAAAAGATCCTCAAGCCTGAATGATGCCTCTGAGCTAAATTCAAATCGCCTGTTTCGTCGCCCAAGTAATACCTTCTTTCTCCCATGATTGGTGAAAGGAGCGTAACGAAATTTGCGTGGTCAGACGGAAGAGCAGGCCTCATGGCCTGAGTCTCGCCACGTAAAATAAGGCAAATTCAATTCAATATGGTAAGATACTTGATAGCATACCTCAAGAATGCTTGCCTCAATTTAACTTGTTAAATAAAACAAGATGACTACTGGTCAGTGTCAGCTCGAGCCGAAGCAGCTGCGGTCCTTCAGCCTTAGCGATTATCCAGGTCGGCTTCGCCTTTTTATGAATCTGCGCTCTGTTAAAATGAAATACTCGACCAGTAATTTTTTAGAATATATTTCCAGAATGTCGTAGGGGCGTCATGTAACATCCCTAACACAACGTCTCTAACAATTAAAACGATCCATTTCAAATTCAAGAGTCCGTGACATTAGCCAAATAAATCGGGAAATATTAATAATATTAATATTAAAATTGTATTAATATTAATATTAAAATTGTATTAATAAAAATATTAATATTAATTAATAGGGAAAGTCCTTCGTACGCTTTAAAGGGTTAAAGCTGCACAAATAGTTCACGGATTGAACGTTGCAGTTTTTCAAGACGCTGCGGGCCAGAGCAGCGGGAGGACTTTGCGTAGTGGCGGCCGCTGCTCGGCGGAATGGGTCAACCGCCGCCCAGCCTCCGCCCAGCCGCGCCCGGCCGTCTAGCGCCTAACGACCTTCATATTTTGTCACCACGAGACGAATTCCGCATAAATATTCACTTAAACAAAACGGGTCTACGGTGCTGCATGGGAGGGGGCGCAGGACGAGGCCTTGGAGGCTGCGCGGGTTCAGCGGCCGGCGGACTGGCGAGTCTCTCCATCTCTACTCTCTCGCTCGATTTCTAACTATCCTTCTTCCTCCTCTCTCCATCTCTCTCGTCTCCTCCGTCTTTCCCCTCCTCTCTCTCCATCTTGGCTCTCTCCTTCTCCATCTCTCTATATCTTACCCTCTCTCACTCTCTGTCTGCTCTCTCTATCTCTCCCTCTCTACTCTCTCGCGATCTCTCTCTATCTATGCTTCTCCCTCCTCTGTATCCTCTCTCTCCACATCTCTCTCTCTTCTCTCGATCTCCCTCCTCTCTCTCTCTCTCTCTCTCTCTCCGCAAATTGAACGAGATGGCTCAGTGGCGACTATCGTATCCACTGAGAACGGGTCCATCGTGTCTGATCGGGAGGTCCTAGAGTTCGAGTTCCAAAGCTGGCGTATTGTCCACACTACCTTCATAGCTAGCAGGTCGAATATCTGGAGGTGAATTCTAGTCGCCGGCTGCTCTGATCGGCAGTTTCACGATTTTTCTCCTGATAAATCTCGGAATACTAGGTGAATAGCCGACAAGAACACGAACAAACACGCGCGATTTTTTCTTTCTCACCGTTCTCTCTTCCCCTTTCCTTACACACACACACACACACACACACACACACACACACACACACACACACACTCTACCAAACACGTCAGCAGACCAGACGGGTGCTTAGAGCTTGTTTTGTTGGGGCGGTGTCCATCATTCAACCTGGAGGAGAAAATTCGCACGCCGACGAGTAGGTCGGCTTCTGGCATAGTCCTTAACACCCATTTGTTTAAATAAACACTTTAATATTTTCATCTATGTTGATATTGATGTTGTTGATGATCGCTGGACGATTGAAAAGATCTTAAGATATTAAAAACCGGATTCCCAGACAACACCTTTTTCTTTAATTTATTCCTAGTACTCCATGTTATCTCTTAGCCGCTCCTCGTGCTCTTCTCTTGTGACGACTTCGCACAAGCAAGACGTTTCTACCACACTGCAATAACTTCCCATTCAGAGAAAATTGAGTGGACGTGTATTCCAAGATGGAGGTCTTAAACATCGCTCTATAGCACGTTTCTTGCATGTAGGTGTACGCACAACACTCCATTTCCACAAAGTATTCAGCGGCAGCATTGAATTCCTGTATTTATGCTAATACTGTTTTCCAATGTGTTGCCAATATTCTGCCAAGCGTACCTCCCCTGTAAAGATAATGATCTCCTGTACATTTCGCTCCATTGCAGAAATGGCTTCGCCAGCTGTTTTGTAGCTCAAACAATTTCAGGAGCAGTTAGTGATCTGATTGTGGGCAATGTCTTCAACAGACACTGCTCTAACATCGTCCCTCAAGCGAAAACGTAATTTGCAAAGGGCGACAATCCATTTTCAGAAAATGTAATCCCTCCGATTCTTTCGCGAAACATATCTCTACATACATCTCGTTTTACGTGACAATGGAAGTTATGATAGAAGATAAGCTATTTATTTTGCAACTTCTGGTCATTACACGTGTGTGATAAGCGCGGGAGGAGATTTGTCATTTATTGTTTAATTTTATAATTTTAGTAAGTTTTTGAAACAACCAAGCAAAGACGAGAAAAAATTAAATACGAACGAAAGAGTATAGGGTAATTTACAGCAAAAAGATGAAGAAATTCCGACAAGGTAAGAAAACAAAAGAGTCTACTAAATCTAAAAATTATGCGACGTCTGTTCAGTAATTAATATCTTAACACGATAAAACTATAATTTCCAATCAATACCAATTTATTTATATGGCAGTTTCTTACTACTGGTCTATTAGTATTATTAAATGAGTAATATGAATAAAACACGACTAATACAATATTTGTACTACATTTTAAAAACAATGAAGGATAATTCCCCGTACAAATTAAACATTCAGAACTGAAGAAAAATTAACACAAATAGAAAAAAAGCACCCAATTTACATAATTCGACAGCTTTTTATTTCTTTGTTAATTTCTCTTTCCGAACAAATAAATTAATTTCTTTTGTAAAAAATAAACAATTTACATTTTCTGGAGTGTTTATATATTTCTGCGATGCAATTTTTGCATAGATATAATTTTTTAAACCAACTTTTGAGTGCTTATTGCGACACAGCCATTTGGAATACGCCAAGAAGATCGTTAGACAAAATATGCTTAAAATTACAGTTTGTGCATGCCATGACGGACAGCACTATCGATCTTCTGCACATGCGCAGATGCACTAAAATGATTCAAAACTTCAATTGCGCATGCGCAAAAGAACCATAGTGTTTCAACGTTCGAGGGTGAACAAACTCTACTGATTATTTTCGAAGTTTCCACGTTTCCTCCCGGTCACCTTGTTATCCAATGTATATACGCAGGGTATGCCCTGAGCCACCTTTGGCGGTTTAAGGTGATGTACGGCCGTTCCACTCCAAAGGGTACAATTCGCGGGGAAGCATTTGGCCGTGGCAGATCCGTTGGCGTTCGCGCTTGGCCGAGGCGGCCGTACATAATGGGTTCCTTGAAACGGTATTTCTTGCGAAATATTTCAGCAGGTGCCTAGCCTGGCCGCGTCGGGCCGGTCTGGGCCGTGGCATGCTGGCCGTTCGTAATTGCTTGCTGTTTACGCGTCAAAATTCTCCAGTATCCTGTTTCGGTTATCGCAGTTTGCACACGTGACCGATAACTAGTCTTTCGATGTGGCGGGTTGTCAACTATAATTGTTACTGCCCCCATAAGTGTAGTGCATGTTATACCCTGGGAGGTGGGGTATATTACCTCCTCTAGAACGTGAGATCTGTTTTCACCTTCAGGTATCTGTTCCCAGCGTCAGCCGGGACAACTAAGTGTCCAACCTTCATGACGGCTCGCGAGGTATCTTCCTAGCGGGTGCTCTGCCCCAGGCGGCACATGGGTGGTAGTGAAGTGAATTTAAATATGTGTGTGTGTGTGCACAAGGAGAGAGGAGGGGACAAGGATGAGGAAGGAAAGATCGTGCGTTCCATTGTGAAGGAACGGCTTTGTCATTTGCTTGGTGTTTGATCGAAAAAAAAAAAAACAACACGACAAACAATCGATCAGAGCAGCCAGTCACTCTGAATTCTCCTCCAGACAGCGACTGTATTCGACCTAGCCTTCCAAGTAGTGTGAAAATTTCGCTACTCTCGAGTATCGACCTCTAGGGCACACTAGACAGTCGCAGTTCACTTCAAAAGGTGTTCCCACTGAACCATCTCAGCAGGTACTTTTTGGTTTCTGTATTTCACCCATCCCAAATTCTACGCGCCACCGAGGGCTAAACTGCGCTACGCTACCGTGCAAAACAAGTGCACTGCCCCCCCCCAAACGGTGGAAGGATTTCCGACAATAACTCATCAGCTAGTTCAAATTCAGCCGCTGTTTGAAAGAGAATTTCAGCGGCCGGCTGCTCTGATCGGTAGTTTTCCGTGGTTTCTCCGATCAACACCATGCGACTGCCGGAGCAGTACCTCAACAAACGGGCTGCGGGCCGCGCGCGATATTTCCTTCCTCTTCCTTGTCATATCCTCATCGTTTTCATATAGACGCTTACATGCACTACACTACCAAACATGCCGGGAAAACAGTTGGGAGCTTAAACCTTGCCCCGTGTACGGTGGTGCCCCGCTGGTCGGAGATACCCGTTCAGGGAAACTCACCTCAAGGCGATGATGGTCGGCTCCGGATCTCGCCATTCAGTAAAAGACCACCGCCAACTCTCGCGATAAATGCATGCACTATACTTACGGGATCAATCCCCTTTTCCGTTGACACGTCCGGAATCACTAATCAAACAAAAATATTTCCCGCGGCTCGGGCCTCATAGAGGCGGGGAGGCGGCGGCTGCCGCTGCAACGAGGCTGCTGATTTGTGGCGCGTAAACGGGCGCTGATTTTTCAATCACCATAACAATTACGTGGACGCCTGCGTCGGCGCCGGCGCCGCGGGGGACGGGCCCCTCCGCAAAGGGCGATTACCGGTTGCTGATTTCCTCTCCGCCCCCCTCACCGTCTCGGAGACTGCTCACGGAGGAAGGGAAGCCGACATTGAATAAGGAGATGATAATGATGGTTGGGAGGACGTGAAGATCGGATGAAAGTTAGTATGATGTGAAAAAAAATTATTTTCATATTAGAAACAGTCTAGTAATGTGTTTGGATAGAGTAGAAATCAAGATTATTATCAGAAGGTAACTTCATAAAAGTAATTTCTCCTTAAATGCTGCCGTACACTAGAGATTCCGAAAAATATTATTTCCATATCACGTACAATATTTGTGGTTATTTCGGCCATGTTATATATAAACCTTACATGCATCTTAAAATATCGTAAAGATGTACTCATACAGAGACTTGTACAATTTTATTTTATTTCCTCTGTTACTTCTCAACAATTTTCAGTAATGCCAACAGCCGTTATATATTGTTAACTTTTAACACTAGAAGAGAGGTAGTGGTCAATACGAAACCGACCTTCGATGTTTCTTCAATGATAAATTCAGTTTTTAAGTGTTTTCTTTCAAACATTGTGACTTCTCCTCATTTTTATTATCTTTATAATGATATAATTGGAATCTATAAAATATTAATTATTTTAAATTCTGTTATCAACTGATATGCGAAGAATTAGCGGAAAGGGTCATTATAACACTCATTATTTCACAAAACTGCCTTATTCTGCCTTATATCTGTGTTTGTTTGGTCTAATCGTGTAATTACCGTGAGTATATTACAGTATCGCAATTGCAGAATAGTTAATAGCCCTTTCCTCCAAGAACGAAGCTATCTTTTTTGTCGTGTAGGTTACACCGAATATTGAGGCGGTAACTGTCACCCTTGCTTCATTTGACGGTTTCATCCTTCCTATAAAGAATGAAACAAGAGCAAATTTAAGGGAATATCAATGCTTTTTCTAAATTTTAGTTCCCATGTCAGTTTATTGTACCGTTTGCCAAATACACAACTATTGGGTGAATTTGTTGTTCTACGTTTATGGAGCCATTTCTAAAGCAAGAAAGAAACGTAACTAACAAATTTTACAAGTCTCTTCAAACAGCGAAAAAGCTTGAAAAGAAAAAACGTCAATAGTGCGAACAATCAATCCGATTCGTCGAGAAATATCTAACGAGTTGAAAGGAAATGCTAAATTCATTGGTCTGTATTTTACGACACACTCTAGGGAACAGGAACTGCACTTTGACAAAATATCAGTAAAAGAAGAAAAAGAACGGATTGCTTCTCAGCACACGTCCCCACGAAGTAGCTGTTAGCGATGCAGGAAAAAAGAAGCCTGAAACTTTCACGTTCAATAGCATTACAAAAAAACGCGGTAGACATGGGAGACCAAACAACTTTGAAATAAAGCACCAAAGCATCATGCACGAAATGGACGATGCAACTTTTGTATAATATATTGGAGATGAAGGCAATCTCGGATTATCTGCAATCATGTAAAGATGAAACGGGAAAAGTTCATTCTTCAATTTATAGGTAGTGAACTGAAGGTATCTGACTAAGAGGAACCCAAAGAAGCAGAAGAGACTCTAGTACCGCGGATATCCCAAAAACGAAAGAAGTGCATGTTCGTCTTGTGGAAAGGCAGCAAAACCAGCGAGAAGAGTCCCCAGGTAGTGTGTGGAAAATGTGACAAAAATGGAAATCAGTTGCTTCAAATGCATTTAGATTTTTAAAATGTTTTATAGTCTTATGAGAAAAATATATATCTCAAAATAAAGCTCTATTTTGAAGATAATTTTAAATTCCAATACATTATTTTCTTGGTGTCAAAATGACCCCTTGCCACTGTTCTGCATATATCAGATTCGCCGCCTTTCTAGTGTTAATACGAGACCACTTATAAAGTACAAAGAAAAAACAAGCTGAGATGCTGAGCGTTTGACGTGTTACTCTATTGAAACATTTTTTAAATTAACGCTCGGGTTTAGAAATCATTTTAAATGCAATGTCAATGCATTACCACGGGTGTATTCAGAAAGTGACTTAGAGAAAATGAAACCATATTCATATTATTTCAGTGCAATTAAGTACACAGAAGCACGAGTGTGCAGCAGTACTTAAATATAGAGTTTTACTAGCCACCATGTCGCTTGAACGTAGGTTCTCCTCTTTATACATGCGTATGTTTTTTCAGAGAGGCAAATAAAATACAATGAGGAACGCGGGTTCCAACATGAATGGCTTCATGAGTAACAACTGCGAAATGAGGTGTCAGGCAGTTGCAGATGTATACTAATGAAAATTATGACTGTCCCTTACGCGAATGTAACAGAAATTCTGCCTGCTTGCATAATGGAGGAGCTTGTCTTATTAGTAATGCACGAATTAACCAACGCCCAGTTAACACAAACACGCCTGTTATAACACTCAACATTATAAATACCATGGAAAAGAAAGATTATGTGGATGAATAAATAGAAATAATAAAAATGATTTCTATTTACTCATACATATGGATTTCCACACGATTTCTGCGACAACCACCGAGTTTCGAGTGATTATGTTTAATCGTTATTCAAACTCTAGAATACAGGTTGTTGGGTGATAATCAGATGTATGATGAGGTAACAGTAGCCTTCCCGAGTGCTCATTACAAGAAAACCTTTTGTAACATTACATTGAATGTGCTTGCGGACACAATTTACTAATTAAAAACATGAAGATTACAAAAAAATCACAAAATTATGCATGCAAAGGATGTAAACAGCCTAAACGATATTTTTAATTTCTTGTGATTTCTGGTCAACCTGGTTAGGTCGGCTGAGAGCGCTCGGGGTGAGAAGTGTTCACATGGAGGTCTTACAGTTCGAGCTCGGGCGGTGACAGATTTTCCAACCTTGCAATATAGTGCGACGTTCTAGGCTGCAGAGTTGACAGATAACATGGCTTTGGCATGTACACGATTTAATTACAAATAATATATACGTCTGTCAAAGACTTGTCATCCAATCGGAAGCTTCAATACTAAATAATTTACATCGTAACAAAGCTCTCCTTTGGATGACAGTTTCATCTCGTGACCTTGAAGGGACACTACATTTAAATCCGAGTGTGCATTTACTTATCACGCCCGTTTTCTTGATACTCCACAGCGGGGGGTGCGGGGAGAAGTGCGTCCTTTCTACGTCACGACAATGCAGTCCTGTTAACTTGATCGACAGAAAACAGCGTAATAGCGCGTCTTGGAACTCATGACAATGAGAAACAAAGAAAGATTTTCTTAAATAATGAAGAAATATCTAATAGTTTCTATAACTAATAAGAACACAACAAAAATGTATTTAAACTGCAATGGGGTGTAACCCGCTGGCAGTTAATTACGTAAATAAGATAATAAATGTCATGCAAATAATATAATAATGGTAATCATAATGCTAAAATGATAATAACAACAACCGGGAGCGATAGCTCAGTGCATCAACTGATGTCACTGCAGCGCCTCTGACCGGGAGGTCCTAGGTTCCCACTCCCCACGGCGGCAGGATTTTCGACACTAGCTTTTCAGCTAGGTCGAATTCAGATGCTGTCTGGAGGAGAATTCTAGGGATCAATTGCTCTGATCGATAGTTTTCCGGGGTTTCTCCGATCAACACCCGGCGAATGCCGGAGCAGTACCCTAACAAACGGGCCACGGACCGCGCGCGATCTGGTGAAAGAGTCCTGGTTAGGGGGAACACCCACTAGCCGGTGGTAAGTTCGGCGCCGGATCTCGCCATCCGGCGGGGGAAATCACCGCCGTCTCTCTCGAAAGAACATGCATTACACTAACGAGACTAATGATCAAAGCAGTTGACGCGTCCGGAAACAAGAAAAATTCAATCAATCAAACACAATACCAGTAATAATAATATAAAAATCGCTGATTCTTAAAATATAAAATTACACGAAAAAGAAAAGAAACGTTTTTTATTTAAAGCCGCACTGGGTGTTTGTACAATTAAGAGCGCACTGCACTATCCTTCACTTCACTTCACTATAACACTAAAACATTTCCTTCATTATTTCTCTGCTCTACACAGCACGTCACCTCACTTCACTGTATAAATTAATATTCTTAGTTAACTACCTCATAAACTTACAAACACCCTAAATTAATTTCCTAAACTGTTGAACGCTTCGAGGAATGGGTTCAAAGATTTTTGCAGGCAATCTATTCCAATCCCTTATTGTTCGATGAGTGAAAGAGAATTTCCCGACATCCGTTCTGTGCGGTCTTAAATTTATTTTGTGCCTGTGATCCCCTCTACAGATGTACGTAGAAATATTGAGTAAGTATGGAGGTAATCTTCCCCCGTTGGATGGCGAGATCCATTTTTCTCTAACCAGGACTCTCCTACCAACAGGGCACCGCCCCAGCCGGGACAAGTTCTAAGCTCCCGACCGGTCTCCCGGAATATGTGATAGTGTAGTGCATGTTAGTGTAAGTGTGTGTGAAGGAGAGGATAGGACAAAGGAAAGAAAGGAAAGATAGCGCGCGTCTAGCGATCAGAACTACCGATCAAGCAATCAGAACAGCTAGCCTCTACAATTCTCTTCCAGATAGCGACTGAATTCGACCTAGCTGAAAAGCTAAGGACTCGAACCTATGGCCTCCCGGTCCAAGGCGCTGCAGTGACATCAGCTGATTTGAATGGAAAATAAACCCTTTTTATTGAAAGTCGTAAGGTAGCGAGGCCCCGCAGCGGCGGCGGTTGATTGTCTCGGCCGCGGGGCAGCGGCGAGGGCCGGAAGCCGAGGGGGCGAGCGGGCAGTCGCCGGCGAAGGGCGGCGGGGGAGGGGCGTTCTCACGAGTGTCGGTGTCCACGTCCCCGGCCCCCAACCCTTCCCTTCCCTTCCCTGCGCCGCGACGTTTTTGTTTGTCCCCGTAATGGGCTCCTCGCCTCCCCCCCCGCAGCGCTCCGAAATGACACCGAACGCGCGTTGCGCGGTGTCTGGAATGTCCAAGTAACCGAGCTACTACCTCAGATGAAGCATTACCCTTGTTGCTTGGTTACTGATTCCGGGCGCGTCATTAGTCCCGTAAGTGTAGTGCATTTTTTCTTGGGAGATGGCTGCAATCTTCCCCCGCTGGATGGCAAGATCCGGCGCCGACCTACCGTCGGCTAGCGGGGTTTCCCCCTAACCAGGACTCTCCCACCAGCGGAGCATCACCCCAGCCACGATAAGCTCTAAGCTCCCGACCGGACTCCCATGGTAGAGTAGTAAATGTTAGTGTGTGTGTGTGTGTGCGTGTGTGTGCGTGTGTGAGGGGAGAGGAAATGACAAGGAAGAGGAAGGAAAGATTGCTTGCCGTCCTTGGTCTGTTTGTTAGGGTACTGTTCCGGCATTCGCCTGGAGAAACCACGGAAAACTACCGATCAGAGCAGCCGTCCGCTAGAATTCTCCTCGAGACAGCGACCGAATTCGACCTAGCTGAAAAGCTACTGTCGAAAATCCTTCCGCCGTCGGGACAGTCCAAAATTTAATAAAAAATTATTTCGGTTCATGCATTATTGAAGAAAAACTTGTTCCCAAATCGTTCGGTCAAAATTGAGATTCGATTTAAAACCACTCGAGGCCTTCCGAGCTTGAAACGGATATCGTGAGTTTTGGTGGTAGTTTTCATGAAGTCTCAAGAACATATTCAAAACTTTCTCAAAAATTGTTTAAAGTTTTGGATTCAACGTAGTCCTCGAATAGCGTAGACAACGCTCAAAAGTGTAGTGCAGGTCTCATTTTCGTTGAAATTCGTGATTTTTCAAAAATTGCAACAGTTTAAAATGTTTCTTGTCGTCTTTTCACAACTATTAAAAGTAGCGATTTTTTTTAATGACATATCTTTCTTAAAGTCATCTTGAAATAAGAGTAGTTTGAAAATATGAGTAGTTTGCGTGAAAGAGTTGGAATGCTTCGACAATAATTTTCTCAATGGCTCCAATTTTTCTTCTTTCCATTTTCTCGCCGTTTCTATCAAAGGTTGGTACGTGGTGAAGTGGTGGTGGTGGTCCTATTTTCAATAACTCTCTGTATTGTCGAAAACTGCAAAAACTTAACATTAAAGAAGTACAATATTGAAGAAGTTATGTAAATTTACTAATTGTATTATGTAAACTTAATTTCTTCTTCTAATTAAAAAAATGTAAATAATAGTTTCTGATTATTTGACATAACAGATAGCTGGCAGTGCGACAGTATCTGGAATAAGCTGTATCTTAATTAAAATATCCATCAAATATTACTGGTATATGAAGGCTATAGCAAGTGTCTCTTCCTTACTTCTTAAGCCTAGTATTAAGTATCTATTTATTGTTCCAGTATATTGTGATTATATATTGATGCAATAAGTATTGTTCATAAGCACTGTACCATTTTGTAATACTTGTTATTATTTCGTGTTTTTTCAAATATTGTTAATCTTTTGTACAAACCATGTGGTCTCTCATGACCTAGAAGTTTATGCGACCTTAATAAATAAAGTAAAAAAAATATTGAAGAAGTAGATTTTTGTTTAAATGAAATCTGCTCCAAAACAACAGATCTTTAAAAAATATCACCTACAATTTTCTTTCAAAAAAATTTTCAAGTTAGCGCATATTTAAAAAAATATATCAAAATCAACTCAAAATTTATTATTAAATTTTTTCCACGGATAAGAGAAGTGACGCTTAAAACTATGGCAAAGGGTTTCATTTCCTTGAACTCTCTACAGTTTTGAAAATTACAAATTTAGAACTGATTCGAAAAATGATGTCCGGATGTCGCACATAGTTGTAAATGAAATAGTTGATGCATCACATTTTCAGAGAATCAGGATGAAAAGCTTTCGTTCTACTTCGCCATTATAATTTGAAATTTCAGTTAGTATGTGGTAGCCACCTATTTGGTATGCGGAATCAGCTCGTCGATTGCTTATGCAATACGACTTTTTTTAGTAGAAGTCATGGAATCCTGATTCATATTGATCCAACGCCACAAATCGCAGGATAGGAATGGGTAGAATGAATTCCGATCGGGTATACGCACACAGTATTCAATCAAAACTGACGCACTAGTACATATTCAATAATACTAAATGTTGGAATGTGAAAAGCGGTATTTAATTTTATAAAACTTTCTAATTCGTGTAAGCCTGAATATTTAGCATGGATAAAACGTTGGGACTGTATCCATTTCGTCACATCTCGACAAGCTCGACTGGTTATCAAACTCGGTGTAACGGCCTCGTTGTTAATTCTAAATCTCTTGTTGTAATAGGATGCTTTATGATTTCTACTGTTTTTTAAATTTATTTCTTCCCGTTCGACTTTCGTCTTTCGGGGATTTTGACGGGTACAATGGGACATACCATTAATTTACATGGCCATCCTCAGGCAAATGCAGGTCTCAGTATAACCCTTCGCTATTTTTAAAATTTCATATTTGTATAACTTGAGTAAGGGAAGTTTGCATTTGTTGTTTAGAAGTGGAGGGGTGTGTTTTGTGGGAAATTGTGGCGAATGATTTTTATGAACTAGGGAGTTGAGGAATATTAGACTCGTGTTGGTGTACTAGGGAGCGGAGCGACGCCTGAGCTGCCGACTAGGGTCTCGACTTTTTGCCCGGAGGCGTCAGCGAGCACAGCGGCCCTTGCGTTCGGTCCATTCCAATCGCCCGCCCGCTGGCGCTAAAGAGGCTCAAATATTGACTTTCTAAATGTGTCTGAAGCGCGACCGCCACCTGCGTTCATTCACGGCGCACGCACGGCCGCTTTAATTAAACAGCAGGCCACGCAAGAACTCGCGAGGCGCTGCGCAGGTGCCCTCCGACTGGCCACGCCCCCTCCCAGCCCCGCCTCCGCCCACCCGCCCACCTCTGCCCTCACCCTCTCCAATCCGTCCCCTGCCCTGCCACCCCCCCCCCCCCCACCTCTCTGCCAAGCATGTCTCGTCCACTCCCCACCACCACCCACTCCACCTCAGAGCCCCCGTTCATTTCAATGAGTGGTCAGATCGCCAATCATAACAACCGTCGTTCCAGCAGACTTTTACGGGGAGGTCTCAGCATCCTCCGTCTGTCAGATTTTTAACTCTCGCTATTTAGATAGGTCGAATTGGGCTGCAATCAGCAAGAAAACTTAAGCGGCCAGCTGCTCTGATCGGTTCTTTTTGTTTTACTATCGTTTTATTACTTTCTCGCCTTATATATACCATTCTCATATAATATACAGAAAGTGTAATTCTGCGGCTAAAACGATGATTTTTCGACAGAAAGTCTCGTATTGAGGGGTCCTGATATCAATAAATTCCATATATTATGTTTCTATTGAAAGCAAATTACTTCCTTCACATCTTTGGGTAGTAAAAATTCTTTGCGACGAAACGTGTGTCCGTCTGGTGTAAACGATACCGCCTAAACCGTTCAGAGAATTTTCTCCATTTTTCGATTTAGCCGAATTGGGTATCGGGATCCTGAGTGTATGAAATGGATATTTTAATTTTTGAGGTATACTATATGAAACTGTTTTCAAAATGTTCTGAAAAATAATTTCAAATGTTTCGATTATTTTTGTTTTTAGATAGAGAACGTTAAAAGAATATTGCAGGATACATTTCTCTGAATTTTCAAAAATTGCAAAAGGGGCATCTTCCAAACACCAATATTGAAGATAAGTTTTTTTCCTTGATGAAATCTATTTCTCAAATTCATATCTTTAAATAAGATAGGGTACAATTGACTGAAATTCAGAAGTTTTCATCTTATTTCGAATGAAAAATAAAGATTTTTAAAACAAAGATTTTTAAAACAAAGATTTTCCCACAAACCGCTCCCAATTTTTCATTAATTCTTTTCCCGAACTTCGGAAATTGTGTTTACAACTGGTGGTGCTACAGAATGGCACAAACGTTCTCCTGCTAGTTAGTTTTCTAATCTCTTTAGTCTAGGGTAGCTTTTCAGTTTTGCCCCAACCAGCCGTTCGTTGCCCCCAAACAAACATTTTGTTTTTCACATATTCTCAACTTTTCGGATACCTAACAGTCGAATTAAAATATGAAATTAAGAAAACTATAGAAGGGAAAAATCTGGACGTACGTATAATTTTTCATTGAAATATTTATAGCCGTTTTTAGAAAACGTCGTTTGAACGTTTCTGAAAATGCGCGTTTTGAAGCTCATTTTCGCGCAAAACACGCTCGCCCACGTCCGTCTCGGCATCGGTCCTTCCATCGCATCGTCGCCTTCGCCCCAACCTTTCTACTTGAATGAATGAATGAACGAATGCCTTATTTTACGTCGCGAGACTCAGGCCATGAGACCTGCTCTTCCGTCTGACCAAGCAAATTTCGTTACGCTCCTTTCATCTACTATGGAAGAAAGAAGTTTTGGCGACGAAACAGGCAATTTGAATTTAGCTCAGAGGCTTCATTTAGGCTTGAGGATCTTTTACATGAAGTAAATCTACTACTACATGGGACAGCCGGCTTTACTTCCCCTCCGAAGGAAGGCCTACGAAGGTTTTTTTTCGCCCTTACAAATCCACGGCTTCGAACCCGCGAACTTGGGTATAACAGTCCGATACGCTAACCGTTACACCATCTCCGCCGTCGACTTCTATGGCGAGCGGCGCCCTTTCCACTCGCCCGGCGATGACATCGCAAAGTAATCGCCCACGTTCCAGCGACCCCTCCCCCTCCCCCTCCCCCGCCCCCACACACGCACACCCCAGGTGAATCAGGGACTCGTTAAGCATTCAGTGCGGCTGACCATTGCCCGCAGGGGAGGTGGCGTGCGTAGATAGCGGCTTCCTTTGACCGACTCGGAAAATTGCTGGGCAACTTTGCCCTTCTCACTTCCCTACGCCACAAACACACTCTTGATATAATACTCATAATTGAACAAATCCGCGGAGCAAAGTTTCAATTTAAATTCTTTGATATGTAACTTTTCAGTCGAGCTCTGTTCCTATTCAAGATGTAACTCGTTGCATCTCGTTGCAAAAATGAGGAAATTCAAGTTCTGAATCAAATATTAATATTGTATTTTCTTCTTTGACTAATGTTATAAATAAATGCAGTTCTTAATGTATAACGACGAAATTTATACTTTTTTTCACTAATCATGTCTAAAAGAGGCTTACAGCAGTTTCCAATAACGTGTATTTGGAAAATTGTGATATGTGCAATTAATGTTTGGTAAAATTATTTAATTATACATTTCTTTAGACGTTGGCATATCTAAGTGCTACAAAAAATCCAGACTATGACATATATTTGTGTTAAAATATTAAAGAAGCAAAGAAATATCGATTTTGTGTTTTCATAATCAGACTTGTGAAATACGAACTTATCTACAAAAGGATAATAATTTATATATATTTCCAAAGAATCGGGACACTCAATTATACTTCGAAAGTGTATTTTTTATTTCTCATTATTCATTCGATCTGCCAGGGACTTTTTCTCTTAATAACGTACGGAGAAACATCTTTGTATACATAAGAAAACGAAAATACTGAATCTTACACAAGAAAATGTAAACTAAACAATAGCATCTTACTCGTTAATATTTAAAACGAGGCGTACCACTCAATTCAATATATTATTATTCGTGAAATATATACATATAATCATACTTTCTTTCATTTGCATCAGAAATTCTTTTCAAATCCCTTGCATTTAAAAAAATTAAGTTCATCTCGTAATTAACAACTCATCATTTTTTATCGGCATATCATTAACAGCGAGAAACAAAACCATAATAAAAGCAAATCCTTGAAAGCGCCGGACGCAAAGCCAAACCCCCCTTGAGCCCCAAGACGCTCTCTGCTTTCGGAAGTCTCTCGTCGGCAGACGGCGAAGATCTCGACGGACTCACAGACGACAATGCGAAATGGACCAGGAACAGTGTGCGTATCGCTGATGAGGGAGGATAGTGGGAGGGGGAGGGGAGGAGGAGAGAGGAGGCGATGGAGAAGGAGGAGGGAGGAGAGGAGGGAGGGGAAGGGGAGGAAGGGAAATGGAGGAAGGGAGGAGGGAGGGAAGGGGAGGGAGGAGGTACAGAGGCAGGGGGAGCCCTCCTCTGAAGGACACGCGGCGCCCGAGGTTTCGAGTGGGCGGGGGTGGGCGAGTCTCCGCCCCGAGGCAGCCCGCGACTTAATTAATTAGAGCCTT
This sequence comes from Teleogryllus oceanicus, assembly GCA_964035755.1. Taxonomy (NCBI): domain Eukaryota; kingdom Metazoa; phylum Arthropoda; class Insecta; order Orthoptera; family Gryllidae; genus Teleogryllus; species Teleogryllus oceanicus. Next base: position 6,361,196 of record CAXIVR010000005.1, read on the forward strand.
GATTAATGGCGTGGAGCGCGCGGCGCCGGGAATAAAAGCGGGCCCTTGGGGGACGCCCTGAAGACGCCGCCGCGCGCTGAGGATACGCTGAGGACGGCGTCGAGGACATGATGCCGCCGTGGAATCACTGCCTGAGCCCCCACCCCCACCCCGCATGGGACTTCGCATTGGGCACAGCCGCAGCCGCAGCGATTTTCCCAGCCGCCATCCGTTATTTGGCTCACGCACTTTCATCTCCCACTCCGACTTCTGTACCCACGCAATTTTCTTTCCTGACCACTCGTTTCCCTTCCTATTTCTTCTATTAGTGAGCACACTATTCTTAAATTTCCTTGATGGTTTTAGATCAAATCGATAAACTTTCCACTATTTTTCTCTGATTCAGTTACCTCACGCTCTCTCTCTCTCTCTCTCTCTCACACACACACACATCCACACTCTCCCCCTTCTCTCTTTCATCCTCAGTGTTACTCCAACTTATTACACCATTCTTGGCCTAAACTCCCTCCGCACATTCTCCCAGACTACTACCCAAGTCCAAAATGTCTTGAACATTTCTGCATCATTCTATCCTTTCCTATCACTTCGTCTTCGTAGTATTGCCTGTCATGCGTTTCCTCTACGGCGTTTGCTTCCTCCCCACCACTCCGCACATTCTCCCAGACTACTACCCAAGTCTCGTTGTTCTCTCGTTGCGCACTATCTCCCCTTTCGTCGCCAGCGACGAAGATTCTCCTCTCCTGGACGGGGCCTCAGGGGTCGTGCTCAGCGCTGACTCCACCCGCTCCCCACACCCAAACCTCCCCTTTCCGCCGCCTTCCTCCTGCCGCCGCCCCCCCACTTTGTCACTCCTCCATCTTCTCACACGCCGCCGCCTTCGTTTACGCCCACACACCTCGCTACCTCTTCCGTCCATGCTCGTGCACACACCCCGCCCGTTTCTTCTTCCGCTCCTCCCCCCCATCTTCTGCCTTCACGACTCGCTTTCACTTCCGCCCACGTCTCCGCCTTCGTTAACGAACTCTCGGTCCTCCACCCCGTCCCCGCCTCCGTCCGTCCCACTCCGTCCGCTCCGTCCACGAACTCCGTCCGAACTCCGTCCCACAGAGCCTCCGTCCCACAGTCCACTCCAGTCTCCGCCTCCACAATTCTGCCGTCCTTCTTCCTACTATTCACACCATCACCTTCACCTATTCCTCCTCCTTCGCTCGCGCCTAAAACTCGACCCCACATACGCCTCCGTCCTACCTTTTCCCACACCGTGTCACCTCCCCTCCGACTTCGCCCCACCCCGCCCCCGGCCGCTCATCCACCTTCGCCGTCGCCGGCGCTTCGCCCCGAAGCAGCCCCGCTGCCGCCCCCGTCCCCGCCCGGTCGCGAAATCCGGAGAAGCGAAAGCGCTGCGTCGACGGCGCCGGAGCCGATAAAATTAATTAGATGCTAATGACCGCGTAACGAGAGCCGGCCCGAATATTTAATTCTCGTAATCTGCGGGGGCGCGGCTATCGGGCCGGGGCGCGGGCCGCGCCGGCTTTTGTACGAAAATGAAAATTAATGCAAAAAAGTTTCATTAACAGTTCGAGCGCTTATCGGAGGCCAACGTAAACCTCGCATTACGGGCGGGGGCGCGCGCGTGTTCTACGCGTATGCTAATGCGCGGCCGCAACGTATCATTTGGGCGGTGCTGGGCGGGCGCTGGGCGGGCGCTGGGCGGGCGATGGGCGGGCGCTGGGCGGGCGCTGGGCGGGCGCTGGGCGGCGGTGGGCGGGTGGTAAGCGGGTGGCGTGCGGGTGGTGAGCGGGTGGTGGGTGGGTGGTGGGCGGTGGTGAGCGCGGTGAGCGGGTAATGAGCGGGTGGTGAACGATGACGGCGGTGAGCGGGCGGTGAGCGGGCGGTGGGTGGGCGTTCTAGATTTTTCTGTGGATGGGTGCGAGTACATTTTTACGCACTACTTATTAATGCAAACTTAAGTAAAACTTTTCCTCCTTCCGCATCACCTGACGAATGAAACGAGAGGGAGTGGGTTGCGCCCACTCATGTAACGAAAAGCGAACGGGCATGAGCTGGGGCGGCGGGGGAGGGAGGACTGACCGCAGAGTGCAGTCGGGCGATGCGAACGCCCCTGCAGGTGGGCGGGTTGCTGTACGCGGTTTATGAACCAGCTGCGAGGGCTCAGTTGAAGTCTCTGGCTCGAGTCAAGTCGGCGCCCTGGTGAAAAACGTGATGTGTAAATAGTGAAGTGATATGTGGTATCAATGTGTGAGTGAATGTGTTTGAACATATAGAATAAGAATGAATGTGAGAGTGAACGGAAAACTTAAAAAAGAAGAACAATCTAATGAACTATTTATTTGACCACATCATTATCAAATTGTTATATAACTATAGAGCCCTAAGAGGCCTTGTAAATAGCTATAAGATAGTTTTAATTGAGTATTTTTAAGTTACGCCTGCACTAAGCTGCAGAAGCCACAAAGGATGCAGCGATCATATACCCCTATTCAATTGAATAAATTCCCGTCTCTCCAGGGCAACAGGAGAGGAGAAAATTGAAAAAAAAGTGTCTGGCCGGCAGCCCCTACATTATTTCTGGCAACGACGGGGGATTCACAGTCCTAGCTATATATACGCTTGATCTGCATCACTGCTTGATACGGTCACGAACATGCGACATCTACCGGCCAAAAAAAAACGACCAAGAAAGACGCGAAAAGCCGTACCATATTCTATCATGAAGACAAGATCCTCACGCGCCATGTTCTACAAACCGAAGTGTAGAGGTGTGCACTCTGCAGGATAATTCTAGCGGCCGGCTGATCCGAGTTGTTTTATCGTGATTTCTGCCATCTGTACTACGAATACTAAACGAATTGCGGAGTTTTTCCGTAACAATGGGTTTGATTCGTTGATTAGAATTTCCGTGCGCGTCAACGGCTAAGATAATCCCGTAAGTGTAGTGCATGCATTATATCGGTAGGTGGGAGTGATCTTCCCCGCTGGAGGGCGAGATTTAGCGCCGACCTGCACGTCCGCTTGCTGGGTTTTCTCCAACCAGATATCTCCTACTAGCAGGACACCACTCCAACCAGGGCAGATTCAAAGTAAGGAATAAGAATACGGCAAGGAAAAGGAAGGGTTCGGGCGGGTTCCGTGGCTCGTTTGTTAGGGTATGGCTCCGGGATTCACCTGGTATTATATCGGAAAAATCTCGAAAACTACCGATCAGAGCAGCCCGCCACTAGAGTTCTCCTCCAGCAGCTGACTTCGATCCAGCTCTCTAGGTAGTGACGAAAATCATTCTACCATCGGGACTCGTGCTCTACTACTAGAGTACCTTCGCGATCAGAGGCCCTGTAGTGACGTCAATTCATGCCCTGAGACACCTAATGCGGTGCCGTAACAATGGTGGCAGAGATCTTCCTCATCCTTGCCCCCTCTTACACACACTCACACTTACATGCATTACACTATTATACTTGTCGGGGGCTTGTCCCGGTTGCGAGATTTACGGCGGTACCTGGAGAGGAAACCCCACAAGACACCGTGTAGGTCGGAGGCTGATTACAAATTTCAAAGCGGAGGAATCTCCCGGAAATAACATTCTCTCTCCACTCGAGAATTACGACCACAGTAGTTGACGCGAACACGAAATATTCAGTCGTTCATACGGCTTTGGGTGTTGGTGCAAACTGATTATACTCCAGGAATTATTTTGATTGATATGTTTATCGACGAGGATGGCTTTAGATGGATGTTGTCATGAGTTATAAGAAGAAATAAAGAAGTCATCTTCGTCAACATATCATGATATGTTGACGAAGATGACTCTTTATTTCTTCTTATAAGAACGTCAACAACATCCAATCAGAATTCCACAATGAGCTTCATAATAGCTCAAGTGCTTTAACGAACCAATACGAGCACATATGGTTTTAATTAATTCTGAATGACCCCTTTTTATAAACAGAATTAAGCTTCATTTTTTTAAATCCTACTACTTTACATTATTACTCCATATATTTTCGCCAGACCATTCTAATCAAAACAGTTATATAAATTTCAAGTTTATAATCAAATGTGTATCGTGAAGTCAAAATAAGTGCACCAAAATTAGATAGAAGCAGAAGAAGAATTCATTAGTTCTTCTGCCAAGCCTGAAGTTGAAATATTTTTTATAGCTTTCAAAAGAACATTTTGTAAGAGAAGTAATATAAGCTGGCTCTTGTTCGTGCGCCTTTGTTCCGGTGAGAATGGGATGGGGAAGCGTCTGTAGCTCATAAAATTACAGAAGTGTCGATGTAGTTATTAACTCGCTATGTCGAGAAATGGTATTAACAATCAAGTTCATTATTTGTAATATAGATCATGTGTCATTCAGTTTCTTTTGCAATACGTTATCTCGAAAAAAAAATTAAATAAAAAAATACCTTTTCTTGAACAGAAGAACTCATACACTACATTTCATTAATGTGTTGACTTATCTCTATAACTCAAGTTTATCTTCTGGAGAATTCCCGAAATGCTTAAAGAAAGCAACTGTTATTCCACTTTTTAAGAAGGGAGATCGTAGGTTACCTGATTGCTACAGACCAATTTCATTGTTAAGTGTGTTTGCAAAAATACTTAAATAATAAAAAAAGACATTTTTTTATTTTATTATTATTACACTATCTTCAGCTACAACTCATTTGTTTCCACAGTTCTTAAATGACGTTGGTTGTTAAGAATGGGTTTTCGTTTCTCTGTTTGGTTGCTTTGTCTATACACATTTTCTATTCTAAAAATATACCAACATTTCTCTTGAAGATATATATCCCAAAGCGCTTCAGAGCTTGCATTGTCTCTTGCGGGATACGTCCTTACCCGTTAACAAAAAATGAGTTGGTACTCTTGAATGAAGTATTAGCTTTCAGCGATGGAATTCAAAAAATTAATAACCTTTAAAGATAATAAATAGGTCAGTCTTTTCCTGCCACAAAAATATGGTGTTTTACACTGAGTGAAAATATTTAAATGTCATGTGTAATTGTAACGTTATAATTATATTTCATTACAGATATTATGAGCCCTATTATAAACGGTGATTTGGGGTTCAGAAAATAAATGTAAATTGTGCCTCTCTGTATATTTACAAAAGGATGCAAATGATGAAATTGCGTAACAGGATATTTAAGTACCTCACAAAAAGCCGCATGAAAAGTTCCATTATACTTCGCAGAGGGATTATTTAAATAGACTCTTTCACTCCACGTGCCTTTTCAAAGTCAAACATGCTTCGTGTTTTCAAAACGCATGATGAGAGATTAGTTGTTCAGGTAGGTTGTTAGAGACGAGAGAACATTCTATCTTCGTGGGTATTGGCTCGGCAATAACACGCGGAGAGGCCGAAGAAAACTACGTGTATCAAGGGAAATTGCCTATTGCATTTTTAAACGTGACCATGCCAAGGCAGCTATCTTCCAGTTTTCAAGTGGAGAAGTGGAGTTCAATTAGCGTAATTACATTTCTCGACCAAAGCGTTCGTTCAATATGCTGTGTAGATAGCTATTAAGTGTTTCGAAGAACTGATTGTGTGGGAGGATTCGGAAGGAGAGATGGCGATAAAGGTATAGAATGTGGACCATAGAAAGGTTGATAAAACACGTTGATTTGGGAGTAGAAAGACCGGTACTAGAGATGAATAAAACTGTCATGCAGGAAAACGTCAGATGAAAAATGTGTGAGAACAAAGATATAACTCGGAGAGGAAGAAACCAGTTTATATATGAGGGAAGGAGTTAGCGAGGGATAAGGGGAAAACGTAGACAAGAGAAAAGAAAGTGGAATCTGAGGAACAGGAGGGGGAAAATAATTACGTTCGTGCAGGCATAACAAACTTGTTTGTGCATCAATTCTTATTTATACATTCCCTGCAAGCAGATAAATAGGAGTTTTGTAACGGTCGAAATGTTTTAGAATGAGTGTACCAATATTTAACGGTATGTCGATGTTTTATGTAAAGTTAAATAATATTAATAAAAATTATTTTGTTTTCTCAATGACATCCTTGACAGACGTACTTATGAATGTCCATTTCTTGACACGTTACAAATGTCTAAAATATGGGGAAAATATCAATAAAGTGTAAATATAAAAATATTCGTGTTCATCTGGCACGGTATTAAGAAATAAATAATATGCTATTAGGAAGGAGAACTTGAAAACAATGTGAATTTTGAAATGTAAAAACGAAGATGAGAATGAGAATGAAGTTACGCCCAGGAGCTAGGATCTAGGAGCAGAGAGAGGATGCAATGCGAACGCAAGAGGCAAAGAGAGGAGATTGAAATAGAATCTGAACCAGTAAGGAGACAGAAGCACAGAATCACGATTAAAAAAATAAGATAATATTGCGGGAATGGAAAGTGGCACAATTGTCATAGAGCAATAGAAGCAGAAATATACAAGAAGCAGAAAATGGCATGGAAATAACTGACTTTCAATTGCCACGGATACTTTGAACCACTTCACATATTAAAATACATATTTTACTCGGTAAGAATATCCCAACATGAAAGACATTAACTGTGAGGATCATATTGTAGGTGTAATTGCCTATCCAATAAGGTGACGGGGTGGTGAGAATTCATTTCGACGGCATCGGGTTTCCGGCCTAAGAAATCGTTCAAAGTCGTCCATGCAGAGGATTGGTTAGAGAAGCGGCCATTAACAAGGACACCCACTTTCATTAGAAGGTCAAACGATTCTATGAACTATCCGAGATGACTTACTTTTTTTTATTTTATCGTTCATTTGGGGAAAGATTTAGGCCTCCCAGTTGTACAGATTGTTAATCTCTACAACTACAAAAAATACAGACGCTCCACATAATATGAAGTTTATAGGATTTTGAAGCCGTTGTGCTGTCATAGAACTGATTGCTTGGGCCTGACATTTGTATGAGCTACGATCTGCGATGTTTTAATAGGAAAACTGAAAACAATGTTCGAAAGCCACCAGTTAGGGACTAGGGAAGCGGGAAAATCTTTGCACAATGGAAGAGCGAAGTAATAGATTGTTTTCACTGGACGCGTCAACTGCCGTGGTCAATATTCCCGAAACTGAAGTGCATATTTTTTAAAGTTTATTTTAGATGAAAATGAAAATTCTCCTGCATCTACGCTGGAGGATTTCTCAATTCATATTTCGTAATATTTTAAAAACGATGAATTTAAACAATAATAAACAAATTAAAAGTGAATTATAATAATTGTATTCGTGATGCCTTTCATTAAGAACATTTACAAAACGAAACTTTGAATATATAACATTTATAAAACGAGAAGTAGGAGAACGAATGAAAAAAGTTGTTATAAAACAAATAATCGAATCAATAAGGAGTTTGATGAAGGATATAAATTATTATAATAATAGTGTTGAGGCTGATATTTACTCCTGATATTCTTGAAAATTTGTAAAGATATATTCTGATGAAACTCAAGCATGTATTAGCTGCTGCAAAAATATTAATGTTTTCATTTCAAAGTGCGTTCGGAAGACAATGCACATTATTTTGTATTTGTATTTATTATATGTTCCGTAAAGGGAAATATTTTCCCTAAGACCATGATCCCCCACCCCCTTACAACTGAATCAAGAGTCTGTACAATGACATGCACATAACAAACGTATAAAATATCTAGGCCTTTTCTTAGACACACGCCTCAATTGGAAAAATCACATCGACAATAAAGTTATACAAGCAAAAATCAAATTACACCAACTAAAACCAAACTAAACTACCCTACAATACTGCCTTACTGCTATACAAAATTATCATACGACCACTATTATTATATGCATGCCTAGTTTAGATCAGCGCAGCTAAATCGAACACCAAAACAACTGCAAGGAATTCAAAATCAGTTCCTGCGGACCATCACGAATGCCCCCATCATGGTACGTCTTCAATGCACAAATCCATAGAGAATTCGAGATAGAACCGACTACCAACCACATTATTTTTTTACCCACCCACTTCTTCCAAAACATACCAAATATACCCAAACTAACCTCGTTAAGACTCTGCCATAACCCAACTGACAGAACTCGCATTAAAAATAAATTTCCATACATTTCTAAATAAATTCTCAGATCTCGATCCAAAGTAGAGATATTATACAAATATACCTCTACCACCCTAGTAGTAATTTAAGTTGTATTGTAAGATTATTGTAAGTTAATTGTAAGTAGATATAAGCAACTATAACAAATGTAGAGTGTAGTAAAACTGATATTTGTATTGTTCTATACAAAAGAAAATAAATAAATAAAATAAAAATAAAAAAGGCAATTGGCCTCGGCGCCGTTAGATCTCGGGGATCCAGTCGGTGACTCAACCGGGAACCCGGGATGACTGGATTTCGTTTCACCTTCGCGACTGCCTTCACGGATCCGCCTGGAGGCACTGGTTTCGCGGACGTAGTCTTTCGGTAGAACCATCCCAGCATTCGCCTGGATGACCGAGAGAAACCACGAAAACCCCGATCATGATGGCCGACACGGGGATTGAATCCGGGCCTCCCGAAGTAAGCGTGCTTCACCCTGTGCAGCATCGCTCGGTTTCGTACATTATACAGTGCAGAGCAGTCTTGTTTGTACAGTGTAAATGTTACAGGAAATTAACGGATTATTTCATAGAAAATACTCTTAATATTTTATTGAACTAGTTACCACGAATATATAATAATATGAGGGGAAAAGTGAAACTCCATAATTAATAAAAAGAAGCCAAAAGAGTATCGCAAAAATCACCTTAAAATGTGAAGTTCATTCTATTCACGTGAAACATTCTTGTTTATACACTTTAATAAATTCCCTTATTCCTAGTTTGTTAATACTTTTCGTCACGTTCAGATAGCGCTGGAGGTCCTTCATAGTGACCGTTATCAGCTAAATTTCATTTGCGGCTTACTGTATTTCACGAAATGAACTTGGGAATGACGTAAAGGAAATCATAGTAAATGTTGGTTTACCAGGATATTCTCTAAGAGAAATTGCTCCTAGAGGGAACAAATCCCATTTTACTGTCAATTATGTGTTAAATAACCAACACAACTAAATATCTAACTAATGTCAAAAATTCGCCAGCGTTCTGGCTCGGTTTCTGTGGCCTCCGCATCGAAGTTGCAGCAGCGGTACAGCAAAAAGTTTGAAGGATTGCATATTTTTATTAAAATGGTCATCTGTTATATAAAGAATTGTATTTCGTAACGTAAGAAACCAACACACCTATCTAACTAATGCCAAAAATCCGCCAGCGTTGTGACTCAATTTCTGTGGCTCGGATGGAAATTAGCAGCGGCAACAGCAAAAAGACTGAAGGTTGCAATTTTTGCCACGAAAGAAACCAAGCCACCTATCTAACGCATGTCAAAAACCACCAGCGTGGTGGCTCGATTTCTGTGGCGTTGCATGGAAGCTGCAGCAGCGGCAACAGCGTCGCCCTAAGCCATCTCGAAGGGGTCGAAGGGGGTTTCTTCCCTGCGCGCGCGGTGTGTGTAGAGGGGAGGGGAGGAAGGGGCGAGCAGACGCAATCAGCGCCGGGCACGCGCCCCAAGTGCATGGCGGCGCTGCGGCCGCATAATGGACGCGACCGGTCGGCGGTGCCACGCCCCCTCGCTCGGCGCTCCCCTCGCGCGCGCCGCCCCCCTCCCCCCTCCCCACCCCCCGCGCTGCGGCGGCTCCCAGCGACAACCGCCGCCCCGCGCTGCCACAGCTCGACTCCCGACGGAGGCGCACTTTCAACATCGCACACCAATTCAGCCGCTGCCTGCAAGGCAATTATACCAGCCCACTCATACAATTCTCTTCCAAACTACGCTGATCGGTAGTTTTCCGAGTGACTCCAGGCGAATGTCGAAACAGTACCGTAAAACGGGGCACAGACCGAAATTGCGAAATTTTTTCCTCCTGATCCGTGTTCTGTTTTTTTCTTTTTACAGACACACGCCCTTATAGTCGTACATACATGCACTCCACGACCACGCATGTTCGGAGACCAGTTGGGAGCCGGTCCCACCTGGGGCGCTGCCTCGTTGGAGAAGCGCCTGGGGCAGAGGGGAAACCCCACGAGCCGACGTGGACGACAGCGCCGATTGTCACTTTCAGCGGAGGAACACCGCCACCTCCCGGCAGTAATGTGCACTACCCTTATGAAACATATTTTCATAAGTAATATCATGAGCGGTGCTGTGATAGACGGTAAAGTGCGTTTGAATAAAAAGGATATATTTTCCATTCCAATCAACTAATGTCACTGCAGCGTCTCTGGCCGCGAGGTCCTAGGTTCCCACTCCCCACGGCGGCAGGGTTTTCGACATTAGCTTTTCAGCTAGGTCGAATTCAGTCGCTGTCTGGAGGACAATTCTAGCGGCCGGCTACTCTGATCGGTAGTTTTCCGTGGTTTCTTCGATCAATACTAGGCGAATGCCGGAGCAGTATCCTACCAAACGGGTCACGGACCGCGCGCGATCTGTCCTTCCTCTTTCTTGTCCTATCCTCTCCCCCTTACACACACACTTACACTAACATGCACTACACTACCAGATATTCCGGGAGACCGGTCGGGAGTTTAGAGTTTGTCCAGGCTGGGGCGGTGCCCCGCTGGTGGAGGAGTCCTGGTTAGGGGAAACCCACTAGCCGACGGTAGGTCGGCGCGGATCTCGCCATCCGGGGGAGAAGATCACCGCCATCTCCCGAATAAAAAAACATGCACTACACTAACGGGACTAATGACCAAAGCAGTTGATGCGCACGGAAACACGAAAAAAATCAATCAATCGATAGTAAATTCACTTCGTGTGTAGCGAGGAGTGAATTTTCCTTTTATAATAGCATTTCGAGTTATATTTAGTGTGACCATTCCACGAATCAACATATTTAAAATAAAATAATATCCAAGGAAAGTATAAATAACAGTTTAATGCAAAAACTTATTTTAACTGTTTTACACAGTTTTGATAGTATATTCTTGGCACTCTTCACTATCAAATCTTTGCATTTTAATTGCTCAATCTTTCAAAATGTGTAATTCCATAATTTGTAGTATATTCTGTCATTTTGTTTTTTTCTTTCTTCACCATATTCTTGAAATTGCTTTCAAACACTTTCTTTGATTCTTTTGCAATTTTCCATACTGAATCTTTAATAATGATTCAATTCTAGAGTTTCAACATAAAGATTCAATTTAATATTATATTGATGCTCACAAGATGTTATGGACTTAAAACAATTACTATCGATAATAATAAAAAATTCAACAAAGCGAGTGTAAATTTGATGACCATGTGGAGATAGACATCTGGGATTAGTTTAATTTGAATATATTCTTCTTTAGCACGGACAGGCACTAGTGAAATGGTCAGAGCAGTTAGACGCTCGTCCACGGAAAATAAACAATCAATTCTTGTACCATCGTGCTTCATGTTGCTCACCCCATCGCTCATCAGGACCAGCCGTTTCGCGCTCCCTGTCGGAAATTCCCCGAAGCAAAGCAGCGCTGGCAGGGGAGCATTGATTGCCAGCGGTCCAATTCAGGCGCGGTTTAATATTGCAAAGACTTGTCAATATCCGTTCGCACGTTTTCAAACGTTTAAGAATTAAGGGTTCATTGTGACAAAATCAATTACGTGAACAGAATATTTGCGAAAGCGTGTGCAAAAAAATCCTGCATTGTGTAAATTGCAGTATAAAACATTGCTATTCAGTCACCTGCCTGTCAGAGGTGTGTTCCATCTGGACTATGATGAAAGTACAGTGAATACGGATGGATGGCGTGTGTCAGTACCTCGCGCACCGTAAAAACAGAATGAAAACATTTTCGCCGGTGGATCAGTGCTCCGTAATTACGCGCGCTCTCGATTTGCTACTCGCGGCTCTTTTCGCAGGAGAGAAATAAAATATATTTACATCAACGAAAAAAGGTAAAAACCTAATCCTTCCGTTTTACAAAGTTGGTTAATTTTTCAAATGCCAGAGAATTATCTTCGTATTGGGAATAGGATTACAAAATGAAGGTCCTGCCAATTTTAATGACTTAGGCAAACTGTGCAGCTTTATTGAAACAAAGGAAGTTTACAAACATTTTCCTACAACAATTAAGCCAAATTATGAGAAAAAATATTTAACATGTCAAGATTTTGGAGATTTATGTAGGGTATGAAATCGAGATTATGGCTGCAATGCTATATCGCGTAATATTAAACTCAATCTAAGGTATATAAATGAGAGCGGGGATAATTTTAGGAGAGTAGATTTGTGTAAAAAGATACAGAAGGGCATTCATCTTTATATTTTTGAAATAACCTATGTAAATAAAAATTAATTGCCGAAATGTATGTACGCGCGTAACTTCCAAACGACAGCACGATATTGGATAATTAATTTGTTTTGTTAGAGTTATTGTCAGGAGAAGGTTTACATAAAGAATATTTTTAAAAAATCAAATAACATTTAAAATAATGCCAAATGCAACCCAGATTTTTTGAATTTATATCATTAAATAACTCCTAATCGATGCGTTCTAGGGCATTAAGAACTAAAATGTTGAGGCAGAGGGCCTCAAAGAAACGTTTTTCACTCCGAAATCCATAGGATGAGATCATCTTGAATGTTCTATTACATTTTTTCTGGTCGGGCACTTACTGATATTACCATACCTACTCAGAGACAAGTGAGAATCTGCAAATAAATATGAATGCGAGGAGAGTGACGGAGAGTGGCAAAGACAGACAGGGAGAGCGAGAACGAGGGAGACAGTAACAGAGACTGAGAAAGGAGGTGGCGGTGAGAGGGTGAGGCGGCGAGAGGAGGAGGCGGAGGCAAGGGAGGCGGTTGGTTGGCTTGTGATTCCGAACGCGTCAGCAGATTATGTCATCAGTCCCGTAAGTATAGTGAGTGCTTTTACCTCGGGAAATGGCGGTGATCTACCCCGCTGAATGGCGAGATCCGGCGCCGACCTACCGTCGGCTAGTGGGTTTCCTTAACTAGAACTCTCCCACCAGCGGGCACCGCCCCAGCCGGACAAGCGGGTTGTGGGGAAAGGACGGAACCAAAGATCGCGCGCTGTCCGGGGACAAGCTCCGACCGTCTCCCGAATATGTGGTAGTGTAGTGATGTTAGTGTGTGTGTGTAAAGGGAGAGGATAGGACAAGAAGAGGAAGAAAGACGCGCGGTCCAGTTTGGTAGGGTACTGCTCCGGCATTCACCTGGTGTTGTTCGGAGAAACCACGGAAAACTACCGATCAGAGCAGCCGGCCGCTAGAATTCTCCTCCAGACAGCGACTGAATTCGACCTAGCTGAAAAGCTAGTGTCGAAAATCCTGCCGCTGTCAGGACTCGAACCTAGGACCTCCCGGTCAGAGGTGCTGCAGTGACATTAGTTGATGCATGGAGGAGAGAGAGAGAGAGAGAGAGAGAGAGAGAGAGAGAGAGAGAGACAGACAGACAGACAGACAGACAGAGAGACAGAGAAGAGAGACGAGAGAGAGAGAGAGAGAAACGGAGAGAGAGAAACGGAGAGAGAGAAACGGAGAGAGAGAAACGGAGAGAGAGAGACGGAGAGAGAGAGAAAAGGGGAGAGAAACGGAGAGAAAGATAGTGAGAGAGAGAGGAGATGAAGGGTAGGACGTCTGCCGGGTTTCACAAGTATTTTGTTAAAAAGGATAAGGTTTTGTTTTTATTATTACTGCAAATCAGTAATTTTGCTTTACAGGAATTGTTTTAGATTATAAATAATTTAAATACAAACACACAAAAACATCAAGAATTATGAAACACTACAATTTTAAGCATACAGAAAAGGTAACATTTATAAATTACAATTATTCTTTTAATAAATAGAAAGAAAGGAAGGAAGCTCATGGGTTCATCATTATTGTTTGATGTCTTACCAACATTTCGTTCGTTTAATCTTTCATTGTTTGTTCTCATTTTTAAATGATTTGAGAGGGTCAGTAAATTCAATTAAATACTTATCATTTGGAATCAATTTTTGATTTCGATGACCCAAGTCTGCACCATGATCAATTTCTGGTGCAATATGTAAATAGGAGAAAACTTTTGTGTTTACTTTTGAGTTTTGTTTGAGGGATAGAATTCCTGTTCTTAATTCTGAGAGTAGTTATTTAAATGAACCAAGGGGAATTTACAAACATTCTCTGAATTTCCAATCTCGTGTGTCGGATTGTTGGAATGGACTGTTTTCAGGTCAGGTACGCACACAGTTGATAGTCTATCAAAAAGCATGCACGCATGCATACAACAAAGAGAATTATTGTTTTCTATAGAACTGGTATACATTTGTTTTCAGAGACGGTTTTTGTTAATTAAAGAATATAGTTTATGTAGCCTCGGTTTACTTAGATTATTTTGTCATTTCATCTTGTGTCTATTATTTGGTATCAATTATACTCTCCCAAAATGTAATTTCATTTATTTTTCTGGTAGACTTTTTAAGTGTTTTTAGACGTTTGTTAGAAGTTAGTATCACACTATCATCAGCAAATAGCGTTAGTACCTTAGTCTTAACATTAAGTTGAATGTTGCAGTTAAGTAGCTAATTTTTCCATATAAAATAAACACTAAATACATGAGGTATACTTCATAAAACACTATACTTCAGTGAAAATCGCATCGAAATCGGTTCAGCCGCATCAGAAATTACTCCTGGCAATCACACAGAAGCTCAAAAATTGTTTTTGTACCACGTAAATAAGAATATATGAGATTATTAAAAAGGAAGTTTGTTGCAATCGCAAACACTTCGATTTTATTTATACAGATAGCATTCATGTTGCATGTCGTTCCCCTAAAAGCGAATGGGAAATATGATTGATACAATTTTCATATTTATTTAGAATAATGCAAATATCTTCCGGACGGTACATTTTTTATGAGGAAAGGTACGGAACTTTAGTTTTAATTATATTTACAAAACGCTCTATTTATATCATGGAATTTAAAAATAAGAATTCTTATTAAATCCACAAGTATCTTTTTTATATCAAACTGACAGAAAATGAAAAATACGTTTCCCTCTTGTGTTCCTGTTTTGTATGTATGTAGCATTTATCCAAGCAGAAACTAGAAAGTGATGCTAAACGAGCCGCAAGGGGCGCAGAGTTTCCTCGCCGCAGCGCGCGCCCTCGTCCCGCCCCACCACACTCTCGCTCTCCGCGAGTCCTTCTCCGAAACTTTTAACGACGAGGACTGCGGGGACAGCGGGGACTGCGGGGACTGCGGGACTGCGGGACTGCGGGACTGCGGGACGGCGGGGACAGCGGGGACTGCGGGGACAGCGCAGGCGGCGGAAGGCGTGGAGGGACCACGCAGGACGCAAAAACCTCGCGACTCCACCTACAATGTTTCTGTGCCACTTACACTAACATGCACTGCACTACCACATATTCCGGGAGACCGGTCGCGAGCTTAGAGCTCCTCCCGGCTGGGGCGGTGCCCCGCTGGTGGGAGAGTCCTGGTTAGAGGGAAACCCCACTAGTCGACGGTAGGTCGGCGCCGGATCTCGCCATACAGAGGGGGAAGATCACCGCCATCTCCCGAGAAACTAAACACGCACTACACTAACGAGACTAATGACCGAAGCAGTTGATGCGCCCGGAATCACGAAAAAATCAAGTCAAATCAAATCAATTTCTGTGCAACAAAATACAGTGTCCCACAAACTATGGGCCACTCCCATTATTTCTCAACTGTCCATGATATCGAAATGCAGTTTTCGCTCAACAATGCCGAATCATGGGGCAAGTGATAGGCTGTAGAGACATTGTTCGTCATATTTTTGGTTTTTGAGAAATTTAATCTTTGATTTTTTAATGGAAGAAATTGTAATGTTATATATTGTATGTAATATAAGCTTCCTGGCCACTCTCAGCGCCATCGTCGATTCGGCCGAAGTCAGTATAACTAAAGACAGATTTCCTGATAGAGGAACGGCCAAATCAAAAATTTGCAAGCCGAGTTTACTTGAGAGAAAGAGAAGAAGAAGCCTAGATTACATTAATAATATATACAAAATCTTGAGTTGTTCATCTTCACTGGTTTTGATCAATATTTTTGTCATTTATCTTTGCTTTTAAAGTATGTTAAAATCATTCCTAGAGCATTTCTGACGATGTTTTAGGTCCTCAAACTCCAATCCTTTGGCCGGTATTACACTGTAAAAGACCTTTGTCGAAGATCTTTTATAAAAGAAAATATGACAGTGTAATAGTCAATATTTTATAAAAAAATACTTTTATAAAATTTCTTGGATAAAATGTAGTCTAAAGCGTCCACGTTTCATCATACATTTGTTAACATGGCGTCCGATATAGGGGTATTGCTTCAACCAAAGTTTTAATTGTAGAGTGCGAGCAATTAGAATGTTTATATAATACTCTCCATACAGACTACAAACGAATCGACGTTTATAGGACCAATTTTCCCGAGAAGTGGAAAATGCTGAATTCAGAAAGATAATTTTTTTAAACTTCGAAATCAGAGGACTCAATTTCGAAAGAAGGAGAAACGACAAAGAAAATTGATGGTTTCGTCATCCACCCTCAAATAATTCTTTATTTCGAAGTTCTTTAATTAATACTTCACAATGCCCGGATGGATGAATACCTTGGCGTTGTTCTAAGGCCTCACCCTCAAACCTCTTTACTGTTTAAACATAGATTAGTTATTATAAAACATCAAGTAGCACAAACACAACTATTTGTGCGTCATCCATCGTAAATCGCGAATATTGGACAAATTTCATACATTCGTCAAATTTCATACATTCGTCAAATTTCATACATTCGTCAAATTTCATACATTCGTCAAATTTCATACATTCGTCAAATTTCATCATTCGTCAAATTTCATTCATTCGTCAAATTTCTTGTATGTCGTCAAAGTTCTTCAACAACGATACATGTGAAATATCTTTTACAGTGTACTAGCGGCCTTTCTTATCGTCGTCCAGTTGTCGCGAAGAATGCAATTCGCAGAGCGATGCGGTCTCGGGCGAAGTTCAGTTGCGAGAGAACCTGTCGAAGCGAAACTGGTCCGCCGGCCCTTGGCGCGCGGGGAGGGGCCGCTCAGAAGAGCCCTTGCGGCGGCTGCGACACGCCAGGCGACCGCCGCCCCGCCCCGCCCTTCGCACGGCCAGCTGCCCTTCACAGCGCAGTGGGCACCAACGCACAACGAAGCAGTCATCCGCTCGCTTTGCGTGCGACGTAAATTCTTTGCTCATGCTATGCGCTTCTGACGAACGGTCTGTGGAGTTCCGTGTGTTTCACAACTGTGTGCTATTTTCCTCGCATTTTGAGTTGAACTCCTCCTCATTCTAAAGACCCCAACGGGTTGAAATGTAGGAACATGAAATAGAATGAAAAGAAGCATTTTGTATTTTTAACTAAGTATTTGTACCATCAAGACAACATTTAATACATAGTTCAAGGTATTAGTTTGTTTTTAGACCTATTATATAGTTGGTAAATAATCAAATAAATTAAAAGCAAAGACATGCGATTATCAAGAATTGAAAGTAGTATTAATTTCTTTAATATCAATTTATGTAGAAGTTTCTTTGTTCTTACTATGCATTTACGACGAATGGTCTGTAAAGTTCTGTTTTTCATCTGTTTACACCGCTGTGATATATTCTACTAATTGAACTTGTATACCTTACATTATTTCATATTGAAGACAATCTGAAGAAGACCCATTTGTAAGCAACGGTCGTAACGGAGAAAAATGAAGTTGAATATTGGAAAAAAGCACTTTTGTATTTTTAACTATGTATTTGTACCGTCTAGACAACATGAAATAAATAGATGAGAGCATTAGTATGTTTTTAGGATTTATTTGGTCGTTAAATGAACAAACCAATTAGAAACAAAGACACGCAATTATGAACAGTATTAAAAACAGTATTAATTTTTCAGTATGGTTCAATCTTCAAAACATTAATGTAAAATATGCGTTTATATATTAATTTCTTGTATTCATTTATATATGATTAAAAATTTCTTGCAAAATTTTGTTCTATTTTGTGTATTTATTAATCAAAATTTACTAAATCTTTGTAGCTCATAAATCCAGTACACATTTGAAATTTACTGCTTTCCTTATAATGTTAACTAATAAATTATATTCTTAATTTTATGTTTACTGGTTCAATATTTCAATTTATATAATTTTATTATTAATTTGTTAAATGTTCCTCACAAAACTGTCAACGACTGTGTTCAATTGCTCATTAATCTCAATTACGTTGTACAGCATTGCCATTACTTTGAAATGCCAACTTTCTTCACGTACAATTTAAACGTATATTTAATGTAAGCCTGTGATTTTTTCTACATTTAGCAACTGGATTTATCCACTATTTCATTACGTGGTCCTTTACTAAGAGTTTTTCTGACGAAAAATCGTGGTTTTTCGCGCAGCATAACATAACTTTCTCTGTACTGCATAAGCGGTAGCGAGAAAATAAAAGAAACTCAGGTTAACGAAAAAATATGCTATTATTTCGGATTTTTACTTTCTCGTATACGTACATATTTACAGATTACTATACATAATGTAGAAAAAGTTATGTAATGCTGGAGAAAATTGATTCCAGATTTCAAGGGAAATAGAAATGTTGGGGTTCCTGAAACCGAGAAAGTGTCTATTTCAAGACGTACGTTCGTTTGCATGTCTGTCCGTCCCTTAGTCTGTCGGTGTGTAAACAATACTAGCGCATAAACTATTCCTAGGATATTTTAAAAATTAATATTCCGATGTAATCTAGTCTGACTGATTCGGCAATTTTGAAAAACATTCTTTAAAGTTTGAAGGTACTTTACATATAGCACCTGGAACATTTTAAAAATTTTCTGAAAGAGGGAACCAAATTTTTTCTCTAAATTTCTGGTAAGAATGGAGTGAAATACACTTATGGAGATGGTCTTTCATTGTTAACTCTAAATTTTCGAAAAGTACAGAAGTTTGAAAATTTTCCACGCTTTCCCACAATAGTGAGGGTAACGATTTTTCCAATCACTTTTTTCTCCACATTTAATTCTTTAATTAAGATCGTAAATATGTTTTAATAATTTCAGTTTCGAGCAATTTTCAATAAAATGGAACGTTATTAAATATTTAAAAAGATGATTTTAACGAGATGAGAAAATGAACTTAATAATGCCCATAAAAACGACATTTTCTAAAAACAGCTCCATGTTTTTCAAAGAAAATGTCCCTAGAGCACGAAGATTACTCTTCTACAGTGCGCCAAGAAAGATTCTCCGCACCAAGACTTAATCAAGGCCTCCTCTTCAAAACTGCATTTATGTACAGATCACTGGGAAACAAGTGAAGGGGACAACATTTCTAGAATCTATTATGATTGTGATGTATGAACAATTAACGTTTTCAAGCCGTAGGTCGTACTACAACATAATGTCTGTTGCAAGCACTCCCACCGGTCTTTATTTCTCTTCAGTTTGGGTAATTTTTTTAAATTCCTCCCCCCCTCATTCTTTTCAACTGCCATCTATTGGCGTCTAAATTGCAATATGGCTCTCCTCTACAATACGGTTTTGCACGCGCCATTTTAAAAGAATTACTCATGAAACTCCATGCGAGGGCCAGACGCCATGTTCAATATCATGTTGGGCGCTCCTAATCCACAAAGTCTGAAGGTTTATTAAAAATCCAACTCTAATTACAATACTGCAACTTTGTTTACAAATGCAAAATATACATTAAGAAATTAACAACACAATTTAATATTATTTTTTAATTTAATTACATTTTTCATTTCTTTTCTACTAATAGAATTAGAAGAATAGAATAGACTAACAGAATAGAATATTCTGAGTTTCATAAAGGTTCAAGGATTTTTTGTTTACTCTTCGCTCCAGTAATCCTGGAGGCGAGAGTTTTCGTACTTTCGTAAACTAGAACTAATTTATAACTAATACATGGATCATTTAGTTGCACATTTTGCAGAAAAGTTATTTAATTTAAAATTCAAATTTTAATTAGCATACTTTATTTTATATTACTAGCGTATCCATGCGAGAACTCTCACATGTTAAAACCTACCCTCTTCCCTATTTTTCCATTTCCATATTAAGCCTGTAATATATATTTTTCTTCAAGAGCCTCTTATCTTCCGTCAATTGTTCTACGTCTTCTTGTAATTGATAACAATATAATACACCCTTGCCAATACAAACTATTCTTACTTAACTTTATTACCGAGTAAAGAGGTACACCCGTGTAATTCAATCGTATAAAATATCACGTAATTAGTTTTATTTTACTTACAGTTGCTTGATTCTACAGGATCTAAACCGGTGGGTAGAATCGAGAAGTATCGAATGAGCAAAAATCTAATACAATGTTCAAGATCTCATCCTGTAGATTACGGTATGAGGAACATTTCTTTGAGGTCTTTGACCTCAAAATTTTAGTTTTTAAGGCACTACAACGCTTTGTTATTTAACGACATAGATTTTAAAACATCAGGTCAAGTGTGGTGGATTGCATTTGACATGAATATTTTGGTGTTTTTTTAATAAACTCTTCATAATTTTAAAGTCAAAATGCAATTGCGGTAAACTAAAAATAAATATTCGTCCGGTTTAGATGAATTCCCGGATTCTTTGTTAAAAACTTGTGCGTATTTCGGCCCATTTCTCTTCTATCAGTCTTTTCAAAAATATTAGAGAGACTTTTCTACGTACGAATGGAAACCTTTCTCACTAAACACGACGCGCTTTCAGATTGCCAACATGGATTTAGAAAATCAAAATCAACGGAAACAGCCATATTTTCTTTTCTTAAAGATGTCGCCTCATCATTGGTCAAAACGCATTGATCATGACATTTTACTTTCCAAATTACCTTCATATGGAATTCGTGGTATTGCTCTAGATTGGTTATGTTCGTACCTTAAACAACGATCTCAGAGAGTTGAAATACCTTACTGGAATGATGGAACATTACGTACGCACCTTTCCGACTCTTTGCCCGTTGCATGTGGAGTTCCTCAAGGATCGATTTTAGGCCCTATTCTGTTCCTACTTTACGTAAACGATATGCCCTCGACGATTCGAAACGGAAGAACGGTTCTCTTTGCGGATGATACGAACATCCTTTGCAATAAAGAAACAGTAAATAGTACAATATCAGATGTTTCAAATTGGTTCCGAAATAACAAATTAATAGTAAACGAAAAGAAAACGGTTTTAATGCAGTTTTCCATTTCAAATAAACAATTCTGTGCGCTCCATTGAAAACGAACAGTGCACCATTGACTGATGTTAAGGCAACAAAATTAGTCAAACCTTAAATGGAACGTCCATTTAAATGAATTGAACACAAAATTAAGTTCATTATGCTACGCGTTCAGAATTCTTGCAAATTCAGTCAGCCTTCATACTGCTCGTTGTGTATACTTCGCGAATGTTCATTCCCGCCTGAGATATGGCATAATATTCTGGGAAATACATCTTATAGCTCCCAGACTTTTAGATTACAAAACAGATTGTACGAATAATAACCAAATCCCACCCACGTGATTCATGTAAGCCTCTCTTCATTAATCTAGAATTCTACCATTACCGTGTCTTCTTATTTACGAATCAGTGATTTTTGTAAAAAATGACTTGC
The DNA here is from genome assembly GCA_964035755.1 of Teleogryllus oceanicus. Lineage (NCBI taxonomy): Eukaryota > Metazoa > Arthropoda > Insecta > Orthoptera > Gryllidae > Teleogryllus > Teleogryllus oceanicus. The sequence continues at coordinate 6,382,892 of CAXIVR010000005.1, forward strand.
TCAAGGGCGGAATATATTTTCAGAAAATGCCGAAGTCTATTACTATAACACTCGACGTAGAAATCATATTCATCAGGTGACAGTATCAACAGCTCATTACAAAAATTCACATACAATACATGTACATTATTTTACAACACTTTGCCAGATGACATTAAACGATTAAATTCAATAGAAAAGTTTAAATCCCAAGTGAAATCGTTTCTGCTGCATAACTGTTTCTATACAATTAGAGACTATACTGAGCATCACAAGAAAAGTAACATTAATTTTAACAATGATACATAATGCATTATTTACCATTTGGACTGTATAAATGAGTATAAACAACCTGTAACAACTATTGTACTACAACTTCCGGGTCAATGACCCCATCTCGATCAGGTTTTTCGTCCAGTTTCCTGATCCATTGAGCAAATGCTGAGATGGCCCCTTGTTTTGCTTCTGGACATAAATGTAACTTCATTTTCTGTGCACGTCTTCTAGAATTCAGTGGGAAATACAATTATTCAAATTATCGTTTCCATGTTGTCGCGGCAGGAAGTAATAAGAGCGAAAATTTATTGCTTATTTATCCTTGAAAATAGATTTTATTAATTGGGAGTTTTTTTTTTCTCCTTTCAAAATTCAAAATTTTATTGCTTATTTATCCTTGAAAATAGATTTTATTACATGGGAGTTTTTGTTTTTTCTCCTTTCAAAATTCAAAATTTATTGCTTATTTATTTTTAAAATAGATTTTACTACATGGGAGTTTTTTTTTTTCCCCCTTTCAAAATTCAAAATTCAAAATTTAAGTAGTATATGACTTAGTGTAGGGATCACAGAATTTTGAAAATGTCACACAATTCACTTTTCCCATAGCACGTCATACGCAGTTTTTAACTGTTTTTGACGTAAAATAAATAAATAAATAAATGCAATTCATAACGTCTCCAAGATTATCTTTCTTTAGAGACTCTTTTATAAAGATTGGTTGCGCCTATGAGTGCTACAAAAGACATGTACACAACTGAAATAATACAGAACACGATTCTTGCTTTCTAATTTTTATTGCAAAATATTATGACAATAAAATGCCATGTGACTTTGTAACTGTTAGGGGAGATTGATTTGGACAAGAGATAATAAAGTGGTGGCTATGAGAAACTACCTTAAACATTAGAATAAAGAAATGCGGATTATAAAGAGAAAAGGTGCATGTTATTATACTTGGGATTTTCTAACGTGGCTGCTGAGGGTAGTATCGCCTAGATGGAATTCGGTACCACTTTTTGAGTCATTCTCAGTCTTGCCGCTAGAGTCGATCTGCACCACTGCTTGATGCGGTCGCGATCATGCGACATCTTACGGCAGACGAAGAAAGACGCAAAAAGGCGGGCCGAATTTCCTCTTGAAGATACTACCCTCATCCGCCACGTTAGGAAAACACAAGTAATGATCATTATTGAGAGGATTATTAATTTTGTTATCTTATGTCTGCCAAATGGCGGAGGAAGATGAGGAAAGGAAATCACGTATTACGTATAGGAGGTTCTGCGGGGTGCTATAGAGATGCTAGTTTGAAATGAAAGGTGCAGCAAATGGATAGATTTTGAAACAACGCATGAGAACTTTCTGCGACTTGTGAATGTGAGGACAGGTTCAATGGCGAAGCTATTGTGAATATTCCTATTGCTTATGCACCAAGGGCAAGGATGCTCTATTGAGTGAAAATATGCTAAGTGTGCGGAAAAAAGCGACTTGCGGGGAAAAATGCGTTTTGTGAGATTTCGCCCGGGTGGATTTTTGAACGATACGATGCTTCCTTTTTGCTTAAACCATTAACAGTACCCACCTTTTCCTAATAATTGCACAAATATTGAAGGTGTCTGAAAAATTGTCCTAGCCATAAGAACTGTAGTTGGAAACATCTTGCAAATTTGCTGATACGCGGGCGTACTCGTACGAGGGAGGCGGTTCACACGAGTATATTAGACTATTGTGAGATGTTAGAGTCCTAACTTGTAATTAAACAAGCATGCAATCGTGTCAAAATTGTTCAAAATGTACGCTATTTTCTAAATATTCATGGCTTATGACAGGCATACTTTATGCACGAGAGTATTTACTTTTAAATATCTTATGAACGGGCAGCTATTTTGAAATGACCAGCTGCGGGGCCAGAGTGCTTTTTTCATCTCTCGGTCATTTGGGGAAATTGGGTGGATTTTTGTTGCTGGGGTGAGGGATTTTCCAAGTAGGGATCTGGCAACCCTGAACAGCCCGGCCCCGTACGCGCGTTTTAGCTCCGTCTAACTCTCGTTGCGGCACTGACCAGCGGCAAGCAACGACGGCGGCGGCGGCGACAAGCCGCCATTGTAGGGGACGCAGTCGCGCAGACCCGCCCCCAGCAACGACCGCCACCGCCACCGCCGTCACCACCACCGTCACCGCCGCCGCCGCCGCCGCCGCCGCCGCCGCCGCCGCCGTCACCACCACCGTCACCGCCGCCGCCACCTCCGCCGCCGCCGCCGCCGCCGCCACCGCCGTCGCCGTCACCACCACCGCCGTCGCCGCCGCCGCCACCGCCACCGCCGCCACCACTGCCTCAACCACCGCCACCGTCGCCACTGCCTCCACTGCCTCCACCACCGCCACCGCCGCCATTGTCGTCGTCCGCCCCGCAGCCGCTCTCCCCCGCGAAGGCGAGCGCGCAGGGCGGCGAGGGCCGCTGCGGCCGGGAGGATCTGGTTCTGGCAGAATGGAATACCCCACCCGATCTCAATAACGCACATTCCTCCTCTCGCCGCTCTTAAAACAATTTTGAATCAGCGTCATTAAGCCGTTATGCAGCACATAACTGCAAGAAGTTTGGAAGCCGAAAGGATAGACGACGTTTATAGCTAAGTCCGTAGTGAAATTGGCACTTCCGTAAGCACTTCCAAACTTTTTGTAATACCAGCTTCCTGTAAGAAAAAATCATATCCACGTATCTAATCACCTATGTAAAAGTAAATAAAAGTTACCATTTGTTCGAGTAAATTTCTTATCCGTCATCTTTAGATGCAAATCATTTCAATTCTTCTTATGGAAGACTGTTAAGACTTGATGAATGCTGGAGCTTAAACGTGGGTGTTCATTCCTGGTTGTCTATAAAACAGACCAGTAGGCCTACTGAGAAGATAAATATATTGTAACAACGGCCTTAAACACTTTAAGTTAACTTAACGGCGGTAGCTATTGTTGGCAGCGATATAAAAACTACTGAATGTAGAGAGTGGAGTAGTCCTTGGACTTCATAAGGGTCGTAGGAAGTTTTTTGAAACATAAGAAAAAAGAGTATTAAGATACATGGATCAAAGTATGAAATGTGATAAGAACGTTGGATGATAAAGTTTATTTTGGCAACACAACCGTTGACAATGAACAAATTTCTTTTGAGTGAAACTTTAATTTTCCTCCCCGTAGTACAGATTGATTTTTTCGTGTTTCCGGGCGCATCAACTGCTTTGGTCATTATTCCCGTTAATGTAGTGCATGTTTTTTTCGCGGGAGAAGGCGGTGATCTTCCCCCGCTGGATGGCGAGATCCGGCGCCGACCTACCGTCGGCTAGTGGGGTTTCCCCCTAACCAGGACTCTCCCACCAGCGGGCACCGCCCAGCCGGACAAGCTCTAAGCTCCCAACCGATCTCCGAGAATAGGTGGTAGTGTGGTTCATGTTAGTGTAAGTGTGTGTCTAAGGGGGAGAGGATAGGACAAGGAAGAGGAAGGACAGATCGCGCGCGGTCCGTGGCCCGTTTGGTAGGGTACTGCTCCGGCATTCGCCTGGTGTTGATCGAGAAACCACGGAAAACTACCGATCAGAGCAGCCGGCCGCTAGAATTCTCCTCCAGACGGCGACTGAAATCGACCTAGCTGAAAAATTAGTGCCGAAAATCCTAGTGGGAACCTAGGATCTCCCGGTCAGAGGCGCTGCAGTGGCATCAGTTGATGCACTGACCTACCGCTCCCCGTCCCGTAGTACAGTATTGGGCACTATAATATCGGATCGAAAAATATTGGAATCACTTTATCAATACGATCTCGAATTGTCTGTCACAAAATTCCTTTCTAAGGTTATTTTATTTACCACTGACCTACCACAGCAGCACGGCATCACAACCGCAACCTACGCAGACGACACCATGAGTCTGGTCACCAATTACGACCCTGACCCACCAATTACAACCTTTAGAAAATCACCTAAATAAAATTTCTTCGTGGTTTAAAAAATGACGGATTCAACCAACTGAAACCAAATCTGCACACATAACTTTCACTCTAAGGCCGTGTCCTGCGTGAGCTACAACGGGCGGCGGCGACAAGCGATAGCTTGCAGCAGCTTCAAGCGACAAGTTGCGATGCCGCGCGACAGAGCGCGTGGTGTCCTACGTAAGCGACAGTCGAAATGTTCCGAAGGAAACATTGAAGATTTTTGTTATGTTCAACAAACTCTCCACAGATATTCAGTCTGCCAATTGGTAATAGGTTTAATTCACCCTCAACAGAAGCCCGTGAAATAAGACAATTTGCAATTATTTCAATAGCCCTGCCGGTTTGGTTACAATAGACACCTAACCTCATTTACATCTACAGGAATACTGGTATATAATACATTGTGATGTATGTACCACGCAATATAATTAGGATCTGACCAACTGAATAAGAATAATATAAATTAACATAATTTAATCAATAAAAAACAAACTTATTGTTATTTTCCGTGCTTTCGTCACTTCCTTTCACAATTCGACAGTGGTAGTTACTCATTCTCTTGTTCCACAATTCCCTTGTATTTTTCACATCTTCAGACATTCCGTTATATTGCTATTCGACATTTTTGAAGTGGGGAACTGAAGACCAAAACAGCGAAACTATACGCGCGATACAGCGAGAAGCGGTGACAAGTAGCGACAAGATTCAAACACGTTTGAATCTCGGACGCCGCCGCTTGTAGCGCTTTCGTCGCTTCGTCGCGGATGTCGCAGACCAAAATTCCTTTCCATAGCATTTAACCGGGAGTTAATTGCTTCTTTTTAAACCCAAATTTCAGATCCGTATGTCACACAACTCTCCACCATCGTCTTGTCTATTTGTCTCTTAGTTTGCTCTCTAATATTCTTGTTCCATAAAATATTATGAAGTCTATGCGAAATGTTAAACGGAAAAACGCAGTTTTGCAGTGCAACTTGTGTGACGCGTCCACGGCAGGGGTGGTTGAGGCGACGGCCACGGGCCGGAGGGGGCAGCAGCTGTCACACGCCCCAGGGCGACTCGAGGTATTCTCAAGCAGGCTGATGACGGCGGCTGGAATACATTGGGCGAAGGGAGAAAGTTATCAATTGATATTTAATTAGTTCTGCGAAGTTGAAAAAGGCGATTTGGAAATATAAGAGTGGAAAGAGATTTACTCGTAGACTGGATTTCGGGCTGTCACTGCCATCTCATAGCTATAGAAATAGGTCACAGAACAATTCTGATTATATAGAACATATTACAATGTGAGTTTTGTAATAAATGTACGAAGAGTACAAATTTTATTATATAATATAATTATTATACGAATACAACAAAATTATACATGATATGATCATGTTGTTTAACTAATAAGTCTAGTAAGTGAATAGTATGAGCTTAAAAATAGGGCGTCAGCAACAAACTGATACAGAAATATTTAGAGTATTTCAACAAAACACCAGCAAAACAAATATTAATTTTCAAATAATCTTCTTTACACTATTTTCGATGTTAACAAATTATAAAATAGTTATTTAATGTTCATTTGTGATACAATATCGAATCCTGAATGCTTGTTTTAAAAAAATATGCAAGACGTTCCTTCATCTATTAGGTAATTTTGCATCATTTCTTATGGTAAACAGATCTAAACTTGCTGCGTGTTCATTTTGTGTGGCATTTCCAGGACAAATTCAAGATTATTCTTTCACCACTAGATTCCTTAAACTCTTAAATACAGCAACATATTACATATCAATGCATTCATACATTATTACAGTCATTCATAATCAATAAAAATGGAAGCAATTTCACTTTCGAAATGTAAATAACAAATTATGGAAGAAGAACTGCTTCTTTTGAAAGTGAATTTTAAATGGTGTGAGGGGGTGAGCAGTTTGACCTAGATTGGTCAGTTGGGTAAAAAGAGAAGAACAGAAATTATTAGATAATTTATTGCTCCACGATTGTACGGAATTTACTGATGAATTCTGGTAGACGTTTTTCATTTCTGCAAAGCCACCACTTCGTTTTTAATCCTTGCAGCTGCCCTGCAGAGAGCAGCACCGTTCGCCAGTGGCAGGGGGCGGCGGCCGCGACCAGGGCAGGGCCCGGCGTCGGGGGACGAGTGGGGACGCCATCGCGCTGGCCGGAAGGGGGGCTCGACCGCCCCCCCTCCCCAGGCCGCTTCGTCACTCGCACTCCCCGGCGCACCGAACTGATTTGGACGTCCAGCTTCCTCCGTGACGTCACCGGTGGAACTCGCTCAACCGCATTTCGCTCCCAAGCGAATACCCCGGGCGCTTTCTCAAACTTGCAGAATCAACAAACTGCAACTGTACATACTTTCTCGCATTATTTCTAACGGCTACGGAATACTGTACTGCTACATGAACCTACAAACGCGTTTCCAACTAGCAGAAAATTTCCGTAAGGGCCGAGATTCGAACTCAAGCTCGTGAAGTTCGCTCGCAATGCGATTTACCGCTAGATCACGCAATCGCTCGTCCGTATTCAGTTTCACCGACACTTAAAACACCTGGTCTCCCCCATTATTTCTAACTTGTGCAATGTTCGATCGATCGATTGATTGATTGATTAATGATTCCGGGAGCGTCAACTGCTAAGGTCATTAGTCCCGTACGCGTAGGATCATCCCCCGCTGGATGGTGAGACATGGCACCGACTTACCGTCGACTAACGGGATTTCCCTCGACCAGGTATCTCTCACCAGCGGGATACCGCTCCAGGCGGGACAAGCTCTAAGCTCCCGGTCGATTTCCCAGCATGTGATAGTGTAGTGCATTTAAGTGTGTTTGAGTAAGGAGTGAAGTTAGGACCATGGTGGAAGAGGAAGAAAAGAATCGCGGCTCCTTTGTTACGGTTCTGTTCCGGCATTCGCCTGGTATTAATCGGAGAACCCACGGAAAAGTATCGATCAGAGCAGCCGGCCGCTAGAATTCTCCTTCAGACAGTGATTGAACTCGACCTACCTATCTAGCTACTGCCGAATCTCCTACCACCGTCGGGAATCGAACCTAAGACCTATCGGTCAGAGGCTTTGCAATGGCATCATTTGATGCCCTGAGCCACCTCTCCCGGTTGCAATTTTCGAAATTTCGGAGAGGTAAAAGAAAATTAGTATTAAATTGTATTAACGCCCTTTGCTCTATCCGTGAAAAATCTCAGAAACAACAACTAATTGAGCAGTTTTTGAGAAAATGATTTTTTTTATAAATTGCTTTATTTTCAAGTAGAAATTTCCCGAGAGCTACTATTATTTTTTCCAAATATTTTTCAGGATATTTTTTTAAATATGATTTTTTAGAATGTATTATATATAAAATAAAAATATTTATCTTCAATGAGAAGTTTTAGCAATGTTAATTTATTGCAGTTTTCGAAAATTCAGTTTGCCAAAAATGGAGTTAGGGCCAATTTGTTTTACCGTTATCACGTTACATACTAGGAGAAAATTTTAAGGAAAAAATTAAAGACGTTTTTGAGAAAACAAGTGTTTGAAAATTGTCTATATTTGACACAAAATTATGCTAATCTCCTCCTATTTTCTAATAACTACATGACTATTTCACGGCCAGTCTTTATACAAGAGATTTAATTCATGAAAAGGTCCTTATTTTCAACATTTCAACCTTATTTCTTCGTTGTGGAACGAAGCTCAAAACAAATTTCAATTTCCAAAATGTTAAAGCTCGGAGAGTCTCAGATGGATTGGGGAATACTTATTTTGAAGAAAATCGGCTGAACGTTTTAGATGCGTTGAGCACACACAGACGTTTTGTCGTCAATCGCCTTTTCGGTATCAAAGACCCACAAAACATGGATTCTGACTTCACGAAGTGTTAAGAGGAAATAATTTACTACATTCGGAACAAGTTTTATCGCCATTTTTGTAACCAGAGCCCAACAATAAGAGTTTTTCGTTCGTAAAATCGCCAATTTCCCTGCAGGATTAGAATGCTATCTCTTTATTACTTCCAGTAGTATTACTTGCGTAGTACGGCGAGAACATAAAAATTAGAACAGTTTTGGAAGTAACCTTGTTTACTTATTTGGGCGTAAATATGTGGATTCGTGATTATCACCTGCTAGAATGTGATCATTTTCACATCTTTTTTACAGAGAGAGCTTACAATAATTGCTGCTTTTTAATATTCCATGGCCACTTTCGCACCAATTGCTGTCACTTTCAAAGCAAAATGGTACAGTCAATGTTTGATTTGGATTCTAATGACTAAATACATTAAATTATGTATTTAATGTCAAAAACCATTTAAAAACTGTGTGACGTACGAAGGGGAGAAGTGTATATATTTGCAAACGTGAACCAAGTAACACAGTAACAATAGAAAATATGTTTGAAAATAATTTGAGAACTTTTCTTATGAAAGAAAATAAAAATTAACTACATTTACGACAAATGAAGAGATAGCAAATATTTTAAAATTTTGGACCATGAATATGAGAAAATTGAATTGACAAGAACACAAGTAATATACTGTAAAACCTACAAACTTATCATCTACATTGAAAATTAGCGAACAAAACACGCCCCTCAAATGTAAACCCTGAAAACTGTGTATTTAATAATTTGTGTCTTTAAATAATTTTGTCGTCTTTGTTGGGTAATGTTCATTTTCTGGTTCGTTTTTTTCGTTTACATTTCTTCGCGGCCGAATCCGATTAAATGTCAGTCATTTACAAAGCACGTTTTATTAAATTTATATGAAATCATATGAATGAAATTTCATTAGTGAAATAGTCCTAATAAACTCCACTGATGCTTCGAAAATTCTTAGATAAATCGCCTCGTCACTTCGCGAATCAACAATTTCTAAAGCACTCATGGAATTACCTATAACAATTCTCACATAACGTTAAGAAACAATCCAGAAAGCCCTACACGCGTCGAATACCTCATTCACCCCCAACGGAAGACGAGTCCCTGAGGGCCGGACGGAAACAATGGAAGCGGGAAAACTGCAGCGCAGAAAACCGGCGAGAAGCGCAACACACGTTCCCTACCGACTTGCAGCGGCGCGGGTCGCGATTTCCATACGCGGGCTGCGAATTCCGCCGCTCCGCTTCGAGTCGCGCCGCGGCGAGGGGAGCGGTGCAGCCGCCCGCAGCGGAAACGGGCTCTGCAGCTCCCCGCGCGGCCGCGCCTTCTTCTCGCGTTCGCGCAGCCGCCCGCCCCGCGGCACCGCACAGCAGCGCCCGCACAGCCACGCCGCCACGCCACACACGCCGGGCCGCTCTTTTATTGCGTAAGTCGCTCTTTTATTTATTTATTTTACGTCAAAAAACAGTTCAACACTGTGTGTGACGTGCTATGGAGAGAAGTGAATTAGAGAAGTGAATTCTGTGCACGTTTTCGAAATTCTGTGATCATCACTAAGTTCACTAAGTCATATGCTACTTGAATTTTGAATTAATAAAAAAAAAAAAGCTTCCATGTAATAAAATATATTTTCAAGGATAAATAAGCAATAAATTTGGGCTCTTATCCATCATGTCCTTCTTCAAGGATTTATACTTCCTGCCGCGACAACATGGAAACGATAATTTGAATAACTATATTTCCCAATGAATTTTAGAAGTCGTGCACAGATAATGAAGTTACACTTATCTCTTTATTCTACTTTTTACACACACACACACTCGTTCATTCATTGACTGATTAGTGATTCCGGGCGCGTTAACTGCTAACGGCGTTAGTCCCGTAAGTGTAGTGCGTGTTTTTATCGCCGGAGGTGGCGGTGTTCTTCTCCCTCTGAATGGCGAGATCCGGTGGCGACCTGCCGTCTTCTAATGAGGTTTTACATCAATCAGGTATCTCCCACCAGCGGGGCTCCGCTCCAGTCAGGACAAACTCTAAGCTCGGGTCTCCCGACATGTATGCTAGTGTAGTGTTTGTGAATGTGTGTGAAAGTAAGAGAGGGGATAGGACAAGGAAGTGGAAGGAAATATCGCGAGCGGTCCGTGGCCCGTTTGGTAGGGTACTGCTCCGGCATTCGCCTGGTGTTCAAACGGAGAAACCGCAGAAAACTTCCGATCAGAGCAGCCGGCCGCTAGAATTTTCCTGCACACAGTACGTGGATTCGACCTAGCTATCTAGTTAGTGTCGAAAATCCTGCCACCGTCGGTATTGGAACACTAGGACCTCCCCGTCCTAGAGGCACGTGCGTTGCAACCACCAGTCAAACAGTCCTTTCAGAGTATGCGTAGCGTGTTTAAAGTTCAACTTTTTTGCACTTGTGTTAAAAGTGAAACGAAGTGTCATGTGTTTATATTAACCCGTCAATGCAACAAAGAAAGCAAACACTTTCTCTGACCGCATCAGCTACTACTGAGTTTAATGTGTTATTAAGTGATATGCATATTTGGATTAAAATAAAATTAAAGTCACTAAGGCTGTCTAAAAAATTAATGCATGGCATTCGTGGTAAAAATGATTTTGTTTTTCTCGTGGGATTGTGCCAATTCGCTTATCAGCCTCTTGCCGTAACATTTCCTACTCGCAAAATGAAATGTCACTTTTACGACTCGTGTCGAAAATAACAATTTCCCTCCCTCTATGGCAGCAGTCGTCAGCATGTTACGTTCTGGCCTTGCTACTTACTTACTAATGAGGTATTTTTGAAATGCAGCAGAAATCGGCGATCTTTTGACACCAAATCTGGTCGTATTCTAGTGCACTGGTATCGAAAAAGAATACATTTTCTCCTCCATATACAGTAAATTTCTTGCTGTAATAGATTGTGTGGCTGGAATCCGTTTTGTGGGTCCTTGCAGTCTGTACCATGATGTGATCGTGTAACATGACCATTTTTTCTCAAAAAACGGCTCAAAATGTTTGCTTTAATTTTTTTCTCAAGTAGTGCAAATAATATTTAAAAATAGCTCAGTTCCCATTTTCGAGGACTTTCTGTACATTCATAAATTAGAAACAAAAACTTAACATTGCAAAACTACAATATTACTCGTAATAAGAATTTATTATCTTAATGAAATCTGTTCTTACAAAAATGTATATGAAAATACTTGAAAAGTCTTGAAATGAAATGAAAATCTCTACTGTTTTTAAAGCGTCGGAAAGTTGGTTGGGTTTATCTGTAAGGCTGGTGGTATAGTGTTAAGGGTACTGGAATTTTCACTCTAAGCACATTATAATTTTAGTGCGGAGAGAACAAATTGCTAATTGGAAATACTTTTCTACCATCGTACAAAAATATGGGTGCTGCTACGCGTGCGTGAAGTTAGTACGTCCGTTGTTTTTGAAAACATCTGAAAAACGTATCGTCACCGTGCACAAAAGCTTTTTTATTCACGGTGACGTCACATTGCGAAAAATTTATATTTGAGCACGTTAGGTAGGTTATAGAAGATAAAGGAAAAGTATACATTAATGGCAACCAATCTTTAATTTCACTATTATTTATAATTAACTGTTAATACATAATTAGTAGATAACTACTAACACAGTATATTATAAAACTCGCATCAACTCTCATGTAAATGAACCCAATTTCTCAACTGGTGGTTACTGTCATAAATACCTTAAGAAATGTGGAAATTAGATACTGCAGATTTGTAGATTCGAACAACTTCTGTGCAATGTCAGCATTGCTTTTAACTATTTTAAATTCATAAATTATAAACAGGATGTACCAGACACACAATAGGTTCCAATACAAAAGTTGAAGTTGACATACAAAAGTTGTTTTACAACCTTTGAAGGTGGGGTTCCTTCCGAAGAAACCAAGAGTAGAAATTTTAAAAAATCATGATTCCTAATGTAAGCATATTTATATGATCGTAGAAAAAATTTTGTTTATATTTCGTGAGTGAAAATATTGTTTTTGGCTCGATCACGATTGAGGGATTTTTCTCTCAGCTATCGGTTTCGGAAAAATCCTCCAGTCTCGATCGTGCTAAAAACAAACGTTACTCGCTTTATACAAAAACAACTATTGCAGATTCATGTAGTAGAGTTATCTTGCAGGTCTGAATAGATTTCTTTTTATTTTATTGTAAACGTTCTCTCAGATACTTAAAATATCAATATTTTATGTATTCTTTTAGTAACAGTTTATTTTGTTTGTGTAACAATCCCTCATGTCATACTATGCCAAAACATCCAGATACACCACAGAATAGACTTGTCTTCTATTACTCTTTCAATTATATCTGTGATTCTGTGTACTTGGTTTATTGGCGAATGCCTTTGTCTGAAACCAAATTGGTGGTCAAAGAAACAAGCGGGAATTTTGAATAACTGGCTTTAAGGTCTGAAGTAGAAGTTTTTCAAATACTTTTGAAATTACTATCAATAGTGAGATCGATCTGTAAGATTCCATTTCGTGGGGTGGTTTGCCTGGGTCGTGGATTATAAAAACTTCTACCACTTTGCAACTAGCAGGCGAATACTTCAACCTAACGGCTGTATTGTAATGATATCTCAGCATGACAGAAGGCTTTAGCTAAGTAAACCACAAAAAGATATGCTGTGTGTTTATTCTCCCTTGTTCAGACCTGTTCTTATTAAGAAAGTGCGGTCGGTCTTTTGTTTCGTTTTGTGGGTTTCCAAAGCGAGTAATCATACACTTTCACCGTTAAAAATAAGTTTTCTATAATTTGGCAACGAAAATATCTAGTTTTTGAAATGTTAATCCCTCGCTTTTTAAATTTGTTTATTATTATTTTTTCTTTCATCTTTCAACTATTAATAGTTAAATTGTTGGGAAGGGACTCTGAAACTCAAGAAAGCGTGCGCAGATGATTTTCTCCCCATACGTCACATACAGTTTTTGACTGTTTTTGACTAAATCAACAAACACTTTATCACCTGAAATTTTTTCAAAAATGATTTAATCGTCTTTTGACGTACGGATATCTCTTAATTCCTCGTCTTCTTGCAGAACAGTCTTATCGCCAGAGTGTCATGTTGCCACTTTCGTTTCGCTGCCGTTTTTGCCCGGTCTAATTCACTTCCTTTATTAATGACCAGCCTTGCCCCAGTCAGTGTGTTTAGCATTCATGTCACCTCCCACTATAAATCTTTCTAAAATGTGCTGGAAGATTGCTTCGAAGTTTTCTGATTTCAAGTTGTGTCCTGATGTCAAGTTGCGATATAGATGGCACTTGCTGTCTCTCTTTACTTTAGATAAGAAAAATTGTATAATAATCTATGATGATTATTGCACTCTCTCTCTTTGCATTATTATCTGGTGAATAGTGTAGTAGATCTTAAAGCCTAAGTGTAGATCTTAATTTAATTTAATATTCTTTTGTAGAGTGAGTTTTTGAGATCACAACCCTATCTATATAAGAATTTAGGAAATATTCGTTCATATTTTTGTCCAGTAGGCCATGTATATTCCAAGTTGCTATTCTTAGTTCTTTATTTATTCATTATTTTCTTTTGGGATGTCATCTGGCGCTCTGGCTTCTAAGTGATTTAATCTCTCGCCAAACTGGTTCATTTCCATCATCTCTTTATTAGTTGCAATTCTGACATATCCTTTTGGAGAAAGATGAAGGGGATTGTTATTTTGAAAAATTTATTTTCTTGTACAACGAGATTATAAGGGAGTTGATCAGTTGTCCTTTTAAATGCATACTTTTTGGAGGAAATCTCTTTTTCGCTTCTGTTGTTCTCTTCTGTTTTGCATTTCTTTGGCCTTGAGACTCCTCTATAATTTATTAGATGTTTTTCTGCAGAGTTCGCACATGTCGATGGCGTGTTTGTGCCAGTTGTCAGAGGATTTCCCCTCGCACTTTGCGCTCGCTGACTTTCTGGCAAAATTATTGTGTCGGCCTTCCCGTTTCTCATCACTTATGTGCTGATTTTCATGTTAGTCAGGGTCGTATTGCATGGATTTTTTTCGTCTTTTGTGCTGCCTATGAATAACATAAATAATGGCAGTTGTAATGTATTTGTATTGGTTATTTTCTTTGATTTTCTTTAGTTTATTATCTAGTGATATTATTTTGAACTATTCTCGATAGAAATCACCTATAAGTTCTGCCGAGTGATGGATGCAGATTTGTGACCATGATTGTTCTCAGTTTTTGTTTATTTTTGTATGTGTGCCTTTGTTGGTTCGACTTGGTTCACTCATTAACAAAGTTAATTTGCGATACTCTGTTCCACTATTAACTTTTATTTTAAGTTGTTTATTATTCATAAGTGATGCATTGCACAGACGCTTTTGATTTTGAAGATGATTTTTAATCTGCTGATAATGAGTGAGATTACCCATAGCACATCATACGTAGTTTTAACTGTTTTTGACGTTAAATAAATACTTATTACTGGGGAGGACTTATTCTCTTTTACACGACACATGGGTATTTCATGTTTAGTTGAGCTTTGCTCAGGCGAAGATGTAGCATTTCTTTTTTAGACTTCCTTTTAGCACTACACATGGGTAGTAACCAATATGTCCCTGTAACTATTTCCTCTTCTTCCTCCTCCCAGCTGGTCGAGATGTAGGATTGCTTTAGTCTTGACTTGAAAACTTCTGATTGATTTCGGAGGTAGCGTATTACCTCTTCTGCCTTCTTTAGTTATTGAAGAATTTGTATTATTTTTTCATCTTCACTTAAATCTGTTTCCGACTCATCTTCTCATATTATATGACAATGATTTTTTAAATTAATTTTTTTATTTACGTTCGCTTTATAACAATACAGGTCATCAGCGACCTCTATTGTAGCCCATTTTACATCAGTACATACTTTATGTTAAATAACTAAAACTGTTGGGCCATTATTATATTACATTCTTAAATTCATTTATTTCTGGTAATTTCAAAATATTAAAGCAACCACCTGATTTGAACAATGTATGTAGGCTACCCTCTGTTTCCAGACATTTTCTAGCTTTAAGTCCTGAGCATTCAAAAATAACATAGGACAGACTCTGGAGCAGCACATTGAAGGCAGGGTTTCTTGATGACTGTAATTCAGATTAAAGTGACCAAACCATAGTATTGAAAGGATTTGTTCTCTTCTTTTGAAGCTTGATTTCGGACACCTGATTCCAGAATAGTTCTTATTTAGTAGTTTTCCGGGTTTTTTTTTGCCAACATTCGATAATGATGTTGATATTTTTGCAGCTGTATCTCCGTTCTAAATCCGAATAATTTTCTTATGAGAAGGAATACAAACTAGTACTAGTTTGATACCTTCTGTGTTTTGTGTAGATATGAGTTCTTGGATATTTTGGATTATTGGTGTAATAGTTTTCAATGACATTGAAAGTTGACATTGGATGACAGAGAAGATGACAATATGTAAGCAACACATGCTTCACATGTAAAACTGGAAAAGTAGTCTGGGAGGTGGTTCGGCGTCATTTTCAATTGGTAGAATAATTGCACAACCGGATGTCCTTTCTCGTTTGGATCCTTGGGAGTATACTTGAAAAAAATTGTCATTCTTTTGGAGCTTTTCTTTCATCGTTTCTTGGACATTTCCATTAAATTCAGAAGAAAGGTAAGGGATATTTGCAAGTTCAGTGTTTATGATAATGTTATTGTCTTGTCACGGTGGGGTGAGGTTTACACGTCTAGGTAAACTATGTGGTTTAACAATGTTAAAGTCCTTCATGTATTTAGGAAGTCTTTCTCTCAATGGTCGTGGGAATTGTGGATTTATCACATCGTTATTTTTGGATGTTGGAAAAAAATTAAGTTTGTTGGATAGGGTGGAACACTAAACATTGGATATGCATAATTTAGGCATTATAGATTACGTATTTCTGCTAGTGGTATTTGTCTTGTCTCCTTTAGTAAGCTGTTTGTAGGGGCTAGTTATAAAAGCAGCAAGACCAAATCGACAAGCGTTATTGATCATTGGTTTCAGGTTTTCAATATACTTTTGATGGTGAATCATAAATTACTACCCTATAGTCTTGGATTTTATGATTTGATTAGGCATTTCGACAGTGTATCCCATTTAATAGAAGACATTTTGATGTCATTTAAGCACCTATTACAATCCACCTTCAGACCAGATACGTGGTATTTTCATATGTTTATGGAATAGATGTTCTTTCCAATGATTTTACAAACGTTTTCTTTTAAAATGATGGCAGCCAATATTCAGAGTGAGTTCATCCCCAATAAGCGATTTTTGGAAAACACCATAAATTCCGACTTTGTTTTCGAAATCTGGACACTGAATTATTTGCCAAATTATTCTTTTCAGGGTTTCTTGAATAATATTTGAAGTAACTGTAAGGTTTGTACCACTATCGAGTAAGATATCGTCGGAAAGAGAAATATATTTCCATAGATTCTTTGACTACAAGACACTTCATTTATTGCTGTAAGAAATAGTATTCCACTAATGATTGATTTTTATGAGAAACCATTAGTTATTTCAATTGGCTTGAAATCTGACTCTGAGATACCGGAGTTTTAGAAAATTAATTAAGAAAGCTTAAGATATTTTATTTTATTTACATATTTGTAAGAATCGATATTTACCTGCCTTTCCATACCAATTCATAAGTTTTGTGACGCGCCCGGAATTACCAATCAATCAATCTCTCTCTCGTACCTGCATCTCACAATCCGTTATTCCTCTGAAATTTTCCACCTTGTTCCTGTTCCGTCTTGTAAACTGACATAATTGCACTTTCTTTCCATTCCTAAGCAGTCACACCCTACATAATAATGTTATTTAATAAGCTTTCAGAACATAAGTCTTATCCCTTCTTTCTTGGAATAGATCCAGAACTCATTCGAAATCATGCCACAGCCTCCACTTTTTTCTTTCATCTTTTGACAGAATTTCTTATTTCTTTTTTCCGTCTGAGCTCAATCCACTCTTCACCTCTTCCATACCATTCTTTCCTTCAAATATTTCCTTAAGTCATTCATACCATTCTTTTATGTGTTTTTTTCCCCAATTATCCTCTTGCTTTTTCTTGCTTTCTCATGGCTCGTCGGGAAATTTAATCTCGCTAAACTTATTAATCCTTTTATCAAATCATTCTCTTTTTTAATGTTATTATTGCTACCAATGCCAATATTGTTATTATTATTATTGATTCTACAACTGTCATTGCGGACAGAGCACGACAGGGCGGGGTGGGGAGGGGATCCACAAAAAAATCATTTCTTCGGAACCGGTGGAGATTAAAAGTTAAAACAAACCAAGTTTGTCCAATGGGTAGTATCTACAGTATGTTTAAATGTCATGTTGATAGATCCAGTAAGATTTGAGTTAAATTGGCTCGTACAGACAACAAATGATTTGACGTGAGATTTGTTTTAGTAATCGAATAAACAAGTAATAAAAGCTGAAAATCCGAAAATCTCAGACAAATACTTTTTACCATTTTATCAGGGCGTATCCTTTATTTTTGTGTATTGATATCGGTTGCTTCTGTCACTTTATTCAACCACTACTGCACTATTTTAAGTGCATGCTCTTTATATCATCTGCAGTGACTTTTTTATATTTTGGTGTATTTTTTCCGGTTCCATTTTTGGTTTAATATTGTTTTTCTTTTCATCATCCATATTTGTATGACTAATAACTAGGAACTTAATATCAGTAATTCAGAGACCCGTATGAATAGGAAAGTTATTACTGTGGAGTTTTGCCAGGTTCAGTTCGACACTACTTTTAGTCTTCGGCACGGGTTGCTTTACATCTTGCTTGGGGAATTAAGAAGGAGAAGAAGACAGAGAGTATAGAAGAGTGGGGAAGTGAGATCGCGAGGAGAAAAAATGTAAAAGAGAAGGCACTGTAACGAATGACACTCTAGTCCTCGCAAACCTCTTAGCGTCAGGGTAGAAAAACACAAGGGGCCAAGAGAGTCCTACAGAATGGATAAAAGAAGTGTGACACAAAGTAACTACAGACACAGCTCACTATGTGGGTAAACACCATATCGATCATTACCGCAGGTGGGGGAACGGAAGTGATATTATAGAGAGGTTTGAGAGGATTCGGAAATTAGGCGAAGAATTGGTCAGATGGGTCATTATGATACAGCCCTTCGTCTTGGTCCTCCGCAGAGGCATCTCCAGCAATAGAGGCAATTAATTCGAAAATGGATTATACTTGGGATTTTCTAACACGGCGACTGAGGGTGGTATCGGCAAGGTGGAATTCGGCACGACTTTCTTGATCCTGCCACAAGATGTCGCAAGATCGCGACCGCATCAAGCAGTGCTGCAGATCAAGCGACTCTAGCGGCAGGACTGAGAATGACTCAAAAAGTCGTGCCGAATTCCATCTTGGAGATACTACTCTCAGCCGCCACGTTAGAAAAAAAACAAGTATAGCAATGCTTGCCCTGCAATTACCTTGGCGTCATGAGAGCACGCACATCACCTCGCCCACACGAAAGAGGTTCTTTGAGGCAGAGTCTCGTGGAGGAGGGGGAACTTTCTGAAATAAATATTTCTGAGAAACAACGGTCGCTCATGATTCCGGAAAAAATTGGCCGTTTTGGTGCCGCTTAAACAAGATTATGAGTTTGCGGGAACGTACATCAGATCCAATTGTGTTTACTGCAATGAAATAAAATGTTTTCCGTAAAATTATTTAATTACAAAATACAACTTAATCAAAAAACTGCTCTAGAATTACAAAACAAAACTAGTATGTACTCTAAAAGATTTTATTAATTTTAAAAAAATTGTGTAGAGTTTGTTTAGCATTTTACACCTCTTTTTAGCTTCACAGATTTTGCAACTTCCTAAATGTTTACTCTAGTTTTTATCTTTTTATTAATTTCTGTTTTCTCGCATTTAAAATGGCGGCAAATTCTGTATCATCAAACCCTTCTCGCTTACTAAGATCCCTTGCCTGCTTTCGACCAGTATCAAACCACTCATTCTCTTTCCGGGATCTCGGAACCAAACTCACTGGCATAGTAGAGTTCTAATTGCAGTTCACATTCAGTAAGCACGACTATCTCAGGAAGGATTTCGCTAATGACCAAGATAGTACTGAGCCAATACTATCTCAACCTCCCTTCCGCTTCTCATTCTAGAGGTCTAAACTCGCTATAGGTCTAATAGAGGCCAATATACGAAAAGTGGCTGACTGCTGGCCGCACGGCCAAGTGACCGCTTAATGGAGGGAATTTTTACACATTACTCGTGGAAAATCTATCTGTTCTACACAAACATGGCTGCTTAATAGAGTGAACCTCTAAATTCGGTCGTTTGAGCAGGTTTCACTAGAGTAGTAGTTTCTAGTGACAATTAAAGAAGAAAACGTTTTGGTATGTAGCGCATTCCCACTAATTATAACGGTTATCTATTCAAATAGATATTTTGATAATTTAATTTAATGTAGAGCATATATCATCCTGTTAAGAGCAAACACGTTGCCAATTATTTTTGTACAAAATTTTCTCCTATATTATATCTATAATACAGATGAGTTTTGCGGCTCTCACACCCAACCACTATTTGTAAATGACGTCTTTAAAGAAACGAATTGCACTTCGATTTTAAACCTATGAAGGATTTGCTGAAGAAGAAAAAAACGCAACTAAATATTCATGTCAAATGCAACCCTCAACACACGGGCAACATTGTTAAAATCTACATACTTGAATAATTCCTAAACAACGCGTTCTAGGGCCTTAAAAACTGGAATTTTGAAGCCAAATATCACAGAAAAACGTTCCTGACACTGTAATCTATAGGATAAGATCTTGGACATTCTATTACATTTTTGCTGGTCCAGTTCTTCTCGATACTACCTCATCTGTTCAGAGACGTTGTGAATATGCAACTGTATGTGAAATCACACTAATTATTTGATATTCTATGCGACTGAACTGCACGAGTGTGTGTTTCTCTGTTCGATAATAAAATTAAATAAGATTGCAAAGAGTAGGGTTGTCCTTGCTTCATCCTATATTTTCGCATGGAAAAGTTTACGTGGCTTTCTTCACGGTAAAAAGCTTTTCTAATATTATTGTGACTATCAAGAAAAGTGAAAAACTAATAAGGAAAATGGTATAATTACCTTACATATTTTTAATAAAGCGTTGTGAATTGTTCCGAGAACACTTGACAATAATACTGAATAAACCTTTATTGAAATTTTTTTCCGACTTTCCAACCTCAATTGCACTATTTTTTTCATTTTTAATTGAAATTCTGTAAGGAAATAAGAAGATTTTTACATTTTTTAAACAAACATTTCGTTAACAACATTCCCTTTTAATACGGAAGTGGAAGAATAGGGAAGACGATGGGCTATAAAACGCGAGAGTTTTGGCATGGGTACGCTTGTCGTTGATGTAGTTTGAAATGCACTCTTAATTCACATTGAATACTTTTTGGTTCATCCCTGAATACATTTTTATCTCAAATTAGTGGTTTTAAATTTGATACCAGCGACGTAAACAGTTCCTTCATATTCCCAGAATTTATAGAGCCTATTTTTCAGCATGACCGCTAAATACTTAAAATATTGTATCGATGTCTAAAATACGAAATGTATGTTGAAACGTACAATGCCATTAAACTGCACAACAAACATAGTCTAGCATTTTCCTTCAGGAAATCTGAAATTAAATTTCGGTTTCTTTCAAACGATTTTAAAGTTGCATTTTGGCATTGCATATGTTCTGCTGAATCCGAGTGGCTTCGCTATGATCTAGTTATATTCAACAGAGCGGCAAGTCCTTTTCTTTTCAAAGCGTTACTTGTATTGCTAAAAGTCGAGCATGATAAACAAAACAATTTCTGTAGAGTTTGAGAGAAATACTACCGTAGAAATTCTTTAAAACATAACCGTTTGAAACGAATGTAGATTTTTTTTCTGGATATTTAACCTTTGTACCAGATATATACAGGGAGATTCAGTAGGGCGCCTATAACTTAAAACTTCCTTTTCTTAGTCCTTCCAACGTGAAAATAGTGACTAATAGAATACACACTTTATTACACACAGGATTTATATTCGAAACGCCACAGCACTATTAAAGAAGTGAGATTGGAACGAAATTCCTACTGGAAGAAGAATTGTGCTCCTTTGGATTCTACTGCACCAGCGCGGCAGCAGTGGCAAGGAGTTCTCGCTCTTATCGCGCGTGACGTCACGGTTGCCATAGCAACCACTCAGGGAAGCCGCGCCTCGAACGGGCACACGCACTGAAAGGCGGTCTACTTCACTTCAACGACCGCCGTGGTCACTGGCGCACTCATTCGGCCCTTTTGCGCGTTTCAACTGCCCTGTAGTGTTCCGCGCGTAGGCTATCCAACAGCAACTTGCGTTTCTGTTAAAACCAATATAATACGTGATAAGGCATATAAATTTGAAATAAAATGCTTATATAAATAATTGATGAAGGGTAACTTCCTCCGAATAATCGTCATTGATCTAACGATGAGACGGGACGGTGGTTTCTGGTCCATGGTCCGTTTGTTAAGATACCGCTTTGACATTCGACTTTCGACTGGTATCGATCACAGAAACCACGAAAAGTTACCGATCACAGCCACCGGCAGTTAGAATTCTCCTCCAGACAGCGACACACTGGAGGAGAAATCTAGCTATTATGGAAACATCAAGAATCGAACACCAGCCCGTCCCAGTGGGTAACACTGCATTACGAGCGTCTCGCAACTGCGCCGAGTACAATGACGACGCACCTGTTCGCGGCGTTCATATTGGGCGCACTTATCGCCGGCAGGGCCTAACAGCGCTCGTTGATGTGTGGGGCCCTTGGGATTCTGCTCTGCCCCAGGCCGCGTTCCAAAAGCGAAGCCCCGAAGCGTGACCATCAACCGGCCAGGAGGCACTCCGTGGAACTCATTGCTCTGTCGACAGACCCCCCCTCCCTCCCTCCCTCGAAGGCTGCGGAGCAATCGGATCCTGGAAACAAGGTGCGTTCACAAAAAAGCCGACCGCGTATTTCCTACCAACGCCAGCGGGTGGGAACTGGAGGCCTTGCGTAACGCGGTTGAAAAATACAATTGAATTATTTATGAAAGGTTTTCTTCGCTTCCCACAATTACATCGATATTTATGAAAGTAGGCAATCTGTCGTCCTAAAAAACCAGGAAAACATTTACTATTAACTTATGCAACTATCTTTGATGATTATAATTGAAGAATTTAAGTTTTATATATAAGAAAAAATGACATTTAAAAAAATTAAAAATATTGACACAATTTTTTTTTTTATTAGTATTGAACATTTTGATGTTTTTAGAATTGTTGCTGAAACCAAAATTGAATAAAGTGTGAATATTCATACACACGGCAGTGAAAATATTTAAATTGAGAATAAGAATAGTTTAAGAGAAAAAAGAAGAAAAATGTTTAGAATTGAGTACCGTAAACAACGAATTAATCTCAAAAACAAAAAATTATTTTCTACTAACGTTAAAAAAATCTCGTATGACACCGAACATCACAGAGATAGTGGAGGATTATGAAACTAGTTCAATAAAATAACACGTCATCAAACAATTGCCGATCGTTCGGCTATTTTATTGGTAAGACAAGAATATAAAGGTATAACACACTACATTACAGGAATTAAGAAAACTTCAACTATACGTAAATTAAAAAGCAAATTGATTAATAAAAATTGAAAGTACAATTTGAAACATTGGTAAAAGAGAACTCAGGAATTGAAGTGACAGTTTTGGAAGGTCCCCCTTGATCCATCGTCTTTCCATCAGATTAAATTGCCTTAGCGATTCTGTTCTTATTACTCACTGACTCCTGAATGTACTGTGACATTGCGACAATGCAACAGTAGACGAACGCCATCCTCAGTAGCGTTTGAGAAAGATTATATTAACTCCATGATCAACTTCTACAAAACGTGTGCCCCGAGTACTTATTCGCGATAGATTTTTGAAGATATGGTACAATGTCCTTGAGGATTCGCCCAAAGGTGTTTATTCTTATAAATTTACAGGTGCACTTTTTCTTCCAATTAAAAGAATCTTACTTTTTCACAATTTTCAGCAGATTTTTTTAGGGTTCTGGAGGACAATTCTGCTTTAGCAACTTCGTCGAATATTTCCTTCGGTAAAGACCATTTTCGAGGCCCGCATGGACTGTTCTGCCAATGGCTAGTGTGAATTAAAGGGAAGTAAATGCTTATACTTGAAGATTTTACAGTAAATACGTGTGCTTCGTTGAGTAAAATTTAAGTATATAGCTTTTACTTGTAAATACTGCTTACTTATAGTAAATTCTTACACTTGTAATAATTACTACTATTTTCCAGCGTTTACTTAAAATGGTATAAATAAAGGTCTGCTTTTGCATCATTTCATTAGTAAATAGTGCTAAATTCTCAAGCACGGTGGAGATCGCACTTAAGGGGTTTTTTTTCTGTGAATTATGCGAGTGTGGATTTGTTCGAAACACCAGAACAGGTATATACATGCTTGAATGTACCTATGAGGACATAATCATACGATAATAACCTTGGCCACGTTTTTGAATTTACGAGCACCGAAAAACTACCGCCCCGCGTTGTTACATATGAAATTGATTACCGGGAATTGTTTAGATTAGATAAGGAAAATGTGGAGAGGCTATCAAACCACTTCCTTGGTGAATCTACGGATACAAGAGGTGGTGCTCTGACAAACGTACAAGATTGGAAATTTTCCTCCGTTTCGTACGTGATCCAGGTTTTCAAATTGGAATAGGAAAAGACATTGGTGTTCATCGTTCCACTGTATCAAAGACTTTAACAAAAAATAATAGACAACTTTCCCAGCGTAATTGGCGCCATAGACGAATGCTCACGTACGAATTATGAAAGCGATTCAACATGGATATGAATACCTCAACCGCAAGGGATTTATGTCCATTCATGTTCCAGCCACCAAGGAGGAGTTTAACAGTGTAGATGCCCAGTGGCCAGGTTTTCTTCACAACAGAATTCTGAAAGGAAACAAGCTCTATGACGTAATGAATCTTCAACGCAGTGATGCGGTACTGCTAGGAGTCAGCGGATATGGCATTACTTCTTCGCTATTAACACCATTCTGAGATTCACAAAGACCGCAAGAACGTGAACGTGCTTATAATTCTCTTTATAAAATAGAAAGAGTATGCAACTCGTTTATAAAGTCGCTTTATTGGGTTCATACAAATCTGAAAACGTCACTCGTTTTCGAATCATGTATTTACGCAATGAAGCATAACATATAAGTATACGCACAATATAGAGAATTATTATTCACTTCGGTTAAAATTTGTCAAACTTTGCGAAACTGGGTTATGAACATTTTTTAAGTGCTACAACTTTAATAACGGTTACGCAATAATATAATACCGCAATTCCTGTTCTTATTAACTCATCTCAGCCATCACTTGAAAATCTCGTTACAAATCATGCAACATAAGGTGCGAAAATTATTTTAAAGAAACAACACAAATTCGACAACAGCGTTTCTTACAGTCATATCATCTTTCAATCATGAGAAGGAATGAGAATTTCAAACTGCCGTGACGCGGCGAGGCGTTTCCATTGCCGCATTGCAAACTGATAACTCGCGAATTACTAAAACGAAGAGAGGGAAATTCGGATTTGCAATTTCAATTAGGCTAAACTACTCATAATATTTAAAAATTGTACTTTAACTTTTATAATGAACTGTTTTTTATAACATATTTTTCTCTTAATTTTGTTTAGATTATACTTTAATCATTTCTATAATTCTATAAATTTTTTAATTAAAAAATTGTCTTTTTCCAATTCCTGCAATAAACATATCTATTATTATTTGTTTTACACCTGCTTATGCGTGTGAATATCACGCGAAACGTTATGTCAATATTACATGAAAAAATAAAACTTTTTGAAAAAATGTTCATTGATTGTCAGAAAAGAAATTCGATAATTGTTTTGAATAATTGAAAACATGTGATGTACAACGAACAATGATTTTATTGTCTAACACAATAATTATATGAATACCAATGATCGTACAACATTACCTTACTATGACTAAAACGTGACTGAGACGATAGCGCACACCGACGACGAGTTAATATTTAACTAATTTTTCGATTAGAACGAATCTCCTTTACTGCACATCGATTCTCTGTTGTAGAAAATGTGGCAACGTGACGACATGATTCTGTGGCCCAAAAAATTGTGTGACAACATGATTGATACCGGCGACATAAAAAGCCTGTTTTGCGAGCAGCACTTTTGCTACAATGGCGCTGTTGTGTACTGCGTTATGATCTCCTCATCCCCTTCCCATTCCTTCTCTTCCTCCTCCTCCACCCTCTTCTCTTCCATATTTTTCTCTCTCTCCCTTCCTTCCTATCATTCTTCTTCCTCCCCCTCCTTCTCCTTTGGGCGGACTTTAGGGGTGGATTTGGGAGAGGGATTTTTGGAGGAACATTTGAGGGAATATTTTTGAGGGAACAATTTTTGGGAAACATATTTGGGTGAAAATTTTAAGGGAGTGTTGGGAGTAGTCGTGAGGGAACATTTGCGTGACATGCGAGTGTCGCGAGAAGGGGGAGAAAGCTAAATTATTATTTGTAAAATGTTTTCGGTGCACTGTATGCGCCGTGTGAGTAATATATACAAATAAATATTTATAACTGTATATAATTGTTAACTAATAAATATTTATAATTGTTATTATATATAATTGTATATTATTGTATATAAATATAAACCAATAATGATTGATTCTCAATGCAGTAGGTGAAGAATTCAATTATTGAATACAATAACATGAAATACGTGTACAAATATATTTATTATTATTTCCACTATATAATCGTATTTTTATCGTTTTTATAAGACGCCAAATATCATCTAAACGTTGAATGTAAAATGGCAAATAACAACGTTTTTCACTCTAGCAAATACACAATGGTTTAAGACAAATTTGTAACGACATATTTTTATAGTTTTGTTACATTACTAAGGAACTTTGTTCAAATAAATAATATTTCGTACTTTGCAAGAAACTGCATAGGAACTACAAACTCTATTTTTCGTTTTCTGTAAAAGGTTTACATATTTTTGTATATTATTGATACGAAATGAAAATATAGAACTTGGCACGAGTGTATTTATTCGTAAAAGAAGGAACAACTGAGTAACGTATTGGGTTGCTGTGGCGGTAAGGTTGTTTTGAGGGAGTCTAGCTGGAGTTTGTAAGATATGGGTGCATGACGGTGATATTTAAAGTGAAATTCTTGTTGAAATACTCATTTAATAGTGCCCGTAAGTGCTAAGGAGATTGGCCAAACCTTGGGAAAGGTATCAGATATGATTAATGGGCGGTTTAAGAATATAGAAAAAGATATCCGAGAAAGCAGAGAAGATAACAGTTTGCCGATTGATTAGGCATCCAGCACTTTCGAACAACATATTTTCTTTTTGTTGGAACTCCAAGTGCTTTATGGGACAATCCTCAAGAGTGACGAGAACGGACAGCGACGTGCGGTAAGTGGAAAGCAGCAGCAGCTGAAATAATATTGGAAATACCCGTAATTGCGGCGCCCAAGGGGGCATGAGCTGTTGGAGGGACATAAGTCACTAGACAAGAATTATTAAATTATATTTCAGTGTCATAACAATATTGCTATATCATTTATCTTAGTTTCGTTTAAATTAGTATTATTAATAGTAATAATACTTGTATATTAATGTTAATAGTAATATTATTATTATAATGTTAATAGTAATAATAATAGTAAAATTAATATTAAGAGTAACAATATTATTTATAGTAATAATATTAATAGTAACATTATACAAAAAATGAAAAATATATCTTAACATGCAGGACCTACTACATTGGTATATTAGAGACCTAATTCATTTCACATTGTAAATTTCTCATGTCCCATATAATGGACACTAAATATAGTTTTGTAGAATAAATATTTCTTACAAAATACTTCTAACGTCATTGAATAAACAATCGCTCCTTTGTGAACGCACCCAGTGCGCTGCGCGAGAAGTGCGGGTTGAGAAAGGTTAATAAGATATCTGGACGAAGAATTTAATTTAGAATTTAGCGCTGTAAAGGTTTGTCTACAGCAAATCAGACGCTACCATCCACACAGTATTCCAGTCATGACGCGTCATTTAGATAATTTACATTCTAAATTACTCCCATCATGCTTCAAACATCAGAAATCAATAATCTCTCTCCTGAACTACGAATCTATTGATTAATAAATTTAAAAAATATCTTATTTAGAAGAGATTTTTCTGTTAATTAAATGAAACCATATAATATTCATTAAATGGTTAAATAACATATAATATTCATTAAAAAATTAACAAATAAATATATGTATAAACAACATTGAATATTATATACTAATTATATATTATTTTCCCCGATATATTGAGATAATAAAGAATGGAATGAGGTATTTTGCACTTTTGAAAGTGCTTTGGTCCTCATTCAATTTTAAATCATTTCTGGAATTACGTAGAGAGATAAAAGGAAATAGTATGGCATTCCTATATATCACTTTTAAAGGAAATGTTTAAATACCAAATGTTCTGTCATCTCTAATACATCGTTTAGCGAAAGAACTGGTGTTGTATATAGAGCCTTACATTTAGCACACTAAGTGTCATGAGAAAAAGCAATGAATTCCTAAATCAAGAACCGCGAGCGAACCGCGAGTTATTGTATTCGCTGTGTTCATGGTTGAATTATTTTCTCTGTAAATTGGAAATTACGTTTCATAGGATTCAATATGTGCGTCAAAGGTTAAAGCACACGTGTAAAGGTAAGGGAGTACATCGACATGAAATGCTAATGAAGAAAATAAATTATAATTCACACACAACACGGCTCACTTGTTCGGCGTTAATAGCACATCTATCATGCGAAAGGTCAGATATCGCTTGCTAATTTTCATGATATACGAGTACTATATACATGATTATTAATAATCTACAGTACTAATATTACCCACGTAATTAGGAATTATAATATTATATGATGCCTTTATGAGATTATTGTTCTTCTTTGTAAAGCAACCTTACAGATGTGTAAGCCTACACAAAAAGTTTGTTCTTTAAAACTACTTGTTTGTGAGTGACAAGTATGTTTCTATAAAGTTAATGAGGGAAAGTTCCAGCGGCAAATACCTAACATTTCTGGGAATGACGGTTTAGTTTTTAAGTATTCTTGAGGGAAAGCGACCCAAGAACACAGAAATACGCAACGCGCTAACGTAGAAAGTAATGGATTATGTAGCTGCGACAGAAGTACTTTTTATGCTACCGCCGTAAGGGGAAACTCGAAAACATCTCGTCCGCCCCGAAAGACCTCCGCACAGAAGCCCGCGTCCTTCTTACCCGCTCTTTAATAGACGCGATAACCGTCGCAGGCTGGTTCGTGACCGTCGCAAACCGTCATTAACGCGCTCGCGGCGCATGGAGCCGTTCTGGAGGGCTCCACGCGCGGGGCGGGGCGGGGGGCGTTTGGGCGGCTCAGACTTTTTTGCCGGCTGCGTCGCGCGCGGTGTTTGTTTGCTCCGGGCGCACGCCCCCGCCCCGCCCCACGCCCCGCCTTCTACCCGCTGCCGTCTCCGTCCCCGACCCACGACTCCCTATCCTTCGTCCCCGTTCCCCGTCCCCGTTCCCCGTCCTCCGTCCCCGTCCGCCGTTCCCGTCCGCCGTTCCCGTCCGCCGTTCCCCGTCCGCCGTTCCCGTCCTCCGCTCCCGTCCTCCGCTCCCGTCCTCCGTTCCCGTCCTCCGTTCCCGTCCTCCGTTCCCGTCCGCCGTTCCCGTCCGCCGTTCCCGTCCGCCGTTCCCCGTCCGCCGTTCCCGTCCGCCGTTCCCGTCCCCGTCCTCCGTTCCCGCCTCCGTCCTCCGTTCCCGCCTCCGTCCTCCGTTCCCGCCTCCGTCCTCCGTTCCTGTCCTCCGTTCCCCGTCCTCCGTTCCCGTCCTCCGTTCCCGTCCTCCGTTCCCGTCCTCCGTTCCCGTCCTCCGTTCCCCGTCCGCCGTTCCCGTCCTCCGTTCCCCGTCCTCCGTTCCCCGTCCGCCGTTCCCGTCCGCCGTTCCCCGTCCGCCGTTCCGTCCGCCGTTCCCGTCCGCCGTTCCCCGTCCGCCGTTCCCCGTCCTCCGTTCCCGTCCTCCGTTCCCGTCCCCGTCCTCCGTTCCCGCCTCCGTCCTCCGTTCCCCGCCTCCGTCCTCCGTTCCCTCGTCCTCCGTTCCCGTCCTCCGTTCCCGTCCTCCGTTCCCCGTCCTCCGTTCCCGTCCTCCGTTCCCGTCCTCCGTTCCCGTCCTCCGTTCCCCGTCCTCCGTCCTCGTCCTCCGTCCCTCGTCCTCCATCCCCCGTCCTCCATCCCTCGTCCTCCATCCCTCGTCCTCCATCCCTCGTCCTCCGTGCCCCGTCCTCCGTCCATGGTGCTTCCCGCTGAGGAAGTGTCGCTTCCTTCCAATCGCAGAGCGCATTCTCGGTGGCAGACTCCCATGCCCGCACAGCGAGTCATCCGCCAACGAACCCGCCCAGGCAGCGGATGCCCATGTCTTGCGTTTTCTGCGCCTTACTGCGTTCGTAGTACACAAAGTACTAGACAGAAATTCATATAATGGGATCGTGTTAATGAAAAGGGCCTGGATCTTGTACGTGAATGTAGTGAAGATCTGCCTCTAACAAGTTGTGTCTGAATCCACGATTCAGACATCCTACATTCCTAAAAATCTATTCACGGCAAAACGACGACGGTCTGTCCTCTGTCCGGCGATGGTCAAAGTTAGTACCTAAATCGTTAGATGATTTCCTCCCACATTGATATTCATTGATCAATCTGACAGAATTCGAGGCGCTGCAGTTTTGAAATGGATATTTTAATTTTTCGGGGAACACTACAAAAGATATCAACACTGTCAAAAATGACTGCAATTTTGTTATTAAATTTTGATCCTCGGATAGCGTTAGGAACTTAAAGACTGACGCGTCTCATTTTCATTCAAATCTGAATTTTCAAAAATACAAACGTTCGAAATCTAATCGGCGTGTTCCTACGACTACAAAATTGAAGAACGAGATTATTTTCTGAATGAAATCTGTTGGTCAAACACAGATCTTGGTGTTTGGTGACCGGTGGTGTAACCGTATCGTACTAAGTGTTCACTGTGTAACCGCCCATATGTCGGTTCCATTGATTTTTGAGAAGTACCCGATAACGTCAAGACACGACAAGATGCAATTATAGTGTTACCGAATTGTAAGAGATCGCGCCAGCAGTAAATGGTATCCCTTGCGAGAATTTATTAAGGTTTTTGAATGCATTCGCGTAGAATAGCATCAGAACCAATCAGAAATCACCCTTGAAAATTTTCACTAGCGCAAAGCACCGCTACGAAAAGCTCTCTTTTGCTGCTGACCGTCAATCTGGACGCACAGAAACTGTTCGTGTTGGACGGAGAGGATGATTCACCGTATTTCGACGATAAGAAGCTTGAAAAAGCTTTTTATGTTTTTTGTCTTGCCTTACCTCGTAAGAAATTCATTACGCGGAGATATTGCAGTCATATAAAATTCGGAGGACTGTAGAAGAGAGCCGGATCTGGATCGCTGTCGCCGCTCCGAGCTGTGGAAATATTTCTTCGAGACATGTCGTGAGTCAGAAAGGAAAAATTTAAAACTTCACAAGAAATTCTCTTAAAAAACTGTTTTAAGAAGCGAGAATTTTTCTACAGAGACAGAATTTACCTCACTTATAGACTTAGATAGTCGATTTTAATTAAATTAAAATCATTTAAACGTAATCGTTCACAATATTGCAGTCGTAAAAGGAAGCCAGATAGCTAATTCATGTAAAGAATTGTAAAAACCTATTTTTTTCATTTTTCTATTAACGATAATATTTATTCTTTTAGTGTGTGTTTTCAACTTATTGTTTAATCGTTTTCAAATTGTTCAAAACGTATAATCAGTAAGAGAGTTATCATTAATTGTACGTTCATTGCATAGCGACATTTTTTTCTTTACTGGCTAAATTGTATAAAGTAATAATCTACGTGAAAGTGAAACAACGTCTTGTATATATTTCATCTACCATTCAAGTGACAATTTTTTTGAAGGTGTATGTAAAGGTTTTTTTGGCATGTGATTCTTTTTCAGTATTTTGTGTTTTCATGCATTATTGTCTTATCTACAGGTATTTTATTGTGTTTTTGCGAAGTGAAGGGTAATATAATTGTATGTAAAGTGTTTATGCGAGTGTTGGAACGCAACTGCAGTTGCTAAAGGTAGTTGCGTAAGCAACGTAATTGCTAAAGGTAGAGCAATGGATAGAATTTTTGAATGCAATGTGTAAATGCTAGATAAAATTGTATTCAAATATTTAACAGAATATATCTAGAACTCTGTTCATAGTTAAAAGATTAACTTGCCCATGTTTCTTTTATTACAAAAGAACGTTAAAAGACGAACCCACTCCTGTAGGGCAGTTAGGACATATAAAACCATTCCTAATTTTAGGTGTGACATTGTCATAACAAGTCACAGGTCAAGTAATACTACCAGGTTACTTGAGTGACCCGCTGTAGTCATTTTAGTGAATATAGTGAAAAGATAGAGCGGTCACAACTGGAAG
Source organism: Teleogryllus oceanicus (assembly GCA_964035755.1). Taxonomy (NCBI): domain Eukaryota; kingdom Metazoa; phylum Arthropoda; class Insecta; order Orthoptera; family Gryllidae; genus Teleogryllus; species Teleogryllus oceanicus. Next base: position 6,414,747 of record CAXIVR010000005.1, read on the forward strand.
GGCCTGTGTTCAAATCTCGGCGCAGAGAAAACCTATTTGCTGGTTGGAAATAATTGCGCAGGTTCGTGTGTCAGTATAATATTGCGTAACCGTAACAGATCAACTAGAAAGAATGAGATGTTGTAGCACCATTAGTTTTAATCTGCATTGGTCCACAGGTGGCAGAATATTTCGAGTCGGACGTAGGACTACTGGAGTACGGTACTCTCGAGGTTGCAAATAAAATGCTCAGAATGGTTAGGAAGAACGCTGAAAACATGAAATACCGGTTGAGACGGCTCAGTGGTAGGGGAAGGGGCAGCTTTCGCCACTAAAGCATTTCTGTCTGGAAGGAACTAAGGTAAGAGTCTATTCTGTGGCGAAATTTCGACACTGCCTACGTAGCAACGAAGGTCGCATTCAGCCGCTGTGTGGAGGAGATTTCCAGTTACCGCCTGCTCTGGTCGGTAGCTTTCAGGGGTGTCCTCCATGAACGGACTGGAGCACGACTTTAACAATGAGCCACGGACCGCGATCTTTCCTTCCTCATTCTTGTTATAACCCGCCTTACTTACACTTGCACTTACATTTTATACTATATCACACATCGGGACATCGTTGTGAGCTTACCTTATCCCGACACTGACCCGAAAACCGTTTAGTTAGTCTGCGACGGATAAAACATTCATGTGGGGGAGGATCACCACTGTAATGTAACGGGTTATTGTGGTCATTTGTCTCTACCTACGGGATATCAGTTTACAAGACCCGGGATAAACAAGCAGAACACCTTTTGATGTCATGGAGGCTAGATCGAGAGCTTATCGGCTACACGGATTCTGAGTTTATGCAATAGTCCGCATGATTTGCTTAAAATATTAAATGTGACTATTCCAATTTTAATTATTAGGGCTGTGATATCACATACAGTGATGATATGAAAACAAAATTACACCGTTTCCAACATACTTGTGGAACAATAAACAAATATATTCGCAATAAGACTAGAAAAGAAACACTGTTAAAATTTTATAAAGTCATGGCAGTACCACAACTGCTTTACGGGTATGAATCATGGACATTAAGAAAACAAGATAAAATGAAGATACAAGCCTCGGAAGTGAAATTACTCCGGAGAATTAAACGCTGCACCCTAATGGACAAAATAAAAAACGAAGATATAAGACGGGAACTTAACATATTTTCTATCAACGAAAAATTAAATTAATACAGATCACGGTGGGTACAGCACTTAGGAAGAATGTCTCACGAAAGGATCCCCCGACATGCCTTTCTGTATAGACCACGGAGAAGAAGGGACATTGGCCGTCCACGTCAGAGATGGGATAATGAAGCCGGAACAGGGAATTTCCCTAACCCGTGAAGTGAAGAAGAAGAAGAAGACTATTCCACTCGTGAAATTAAAACTAATAGTGTTTAGCCATACATGTAATATGCTCCAGTGATGGCGTGTATCTCAAATTTTATCGCTTTTTCTATCCGATTTTCCTTACCTCTCCTATCTACTGGCCAATCATAAGCTCCGACTCGTATCTTAGGCGGCGGTATGTATCAACCGCTGTGTGCAATAAACCGAGTATGTATAATATAACCTCTTCGATTTTAACACTTTCAGTAATTTCAATAGTAACAACATGGCGAGATTCGGTAACGCGTCTGACGACCAAATCAATGAAATAATTCGTGAAGCTCCAGAAAACACAGAAGAATAGAAAGTATATTTGACATGATCTGGACTGTCCGGGTGACGCCGCGTCGAAGTCGGCACCCTAGCCTTCGACGCGGCGTCACCCGGACAGCCCAGATCATGACTCTGGCCTCGGAAGCCTACGATATCATTATATTTGACATGAATATTTAGATGCGTTTTTTAAACAATCCTTCATATCTTTAAAGTCAAAGTGCAATTCGTTACGTCTCTGTTAAATTCTTTCTTTAGAGACCTCGTGTATAAAGACAGCTTGCGTGTGAGGGCCGCAAGAGGTATGAAAACTACTGAAATAAAACAGGAGACGATGTTACTACATCACTGAGGCCCAACCTGACAATCAATGAGCAACACCATTCCGTAATAATAAATAAATTAAGACCGATACATGCATCAAACACATCTGTTTCAGAATTCAATGCGAATGTGAATCAAAATCAAGTTCCTTCATTTAATTTTTAAAAAATGCGTGTATAATAAATGTATTTTCAACTGAAAGAATATATGTTTGTTACTTTAAATGTTAATGTTTGATACATCAAAAGTTTGTTATTTAATACTAAAGCAAAATAAACGTACATTTCATGTCATCTGTATTTTCATTTGTTTATCTCGATTTTGATTACGTATCGACCACACGTTTTACTGCCACATCTGTTACATTAGCAGATGATGGCCATGGTAAAACAAGCAAAATATCAAAGGTAATTGAATAAAATACATCAATATAATATTAATATTTGGCACATTTTAGAACTCTATTGGACGTAATTTAATTCGTGGAATAGTCCTATTAAATACCACTCGCATTTTCGAAATTCTCAGATAAATTCCAAAGCACTCGTGGCATTACCTATGATAACTTCTTAGTGTTTGGAAAAGTTGATAGGATTTGATGTAAGGTGTGAACCTGTAAGATTGAAGTAAATTGTTATTTTTATTTTGTTAATAATAAGCGATCGAAAGGAAGTAAATGACGTATCTGTGACGTCACATGGCCACTTCCTGGGCACATGTACTATGCTACTAACGGGGCTAAACCCCTAGCAATTGGTCACAGTCCACTAAATCTACAGGGGGCTGTGGAAGGGTCCGAATAGCTTAGACGGCGAGACGCAATCGTATTTCCTAATCTCATTCTTACAACTTGAACAGATTATAACCACCCTTCACCTGTGCTAAAAGAAAACATCGCTTTCTCTCTAGAAACGCTTTGATAAGAATTGTATTTTGACAACGGCAAGGAAGATAACTGACAGGCTTCTGGAATATAAGGGGACACAAGTGGGAACCAAAACTTATTTATATCATTGCAACAAATATATTTGTCAAAAAATGAGATAAGCAATACAACACATTTTCAAAGAACAAATAAAATAATAATAATAATAAATAATTAATAATAATTAATAATAAATAACAATAATTCCAAGAAAGTTTACATGATTTAGTAATTTTCATTATTTTAGGCAGGCAATGACCACTTTCGGTTTTTTATTTCTCTGTAGGAAATGAAAATATCTGTATGCAGGTTTGGAATAATAAATTATGAACAATTCTAAGGCTTATATATAGTAACAACAAAATACAAAACAAAACTCGAGGGCCGGATTTATAGTTCCCTCTGCATCGAGGCACACGAGTAAGGCATTGTGAGTAAAATGCCAGCTGAAAACATTATACATGAAAACATATCTTCTATGTCATAGTCAAGTGTGAACGACATACTTAGCGTCAAAAATACAACACAACGATAATAAAGACAATATTATGTAGTATATAAATATATGACTTCACTAAATCACATGGCAAACACAAAAGTTTGCAATGATTACCTCAAAAGTTCTGAAGAATTCACAAGGGTTTTGTCTTCATACAATGATCGATACTACAAAAAGACTTCGAAAACAACCGCATACTACTAGCAATATCACACGTATCTGCTAACACTGGATTAAGAGAAACGGTCAATTCCATGCTGAACAATACTCAATCGCTACTTGGAAGTCCAAGAATACGCGTTGTTAGGACAAGAGATGAACGAAGAGTGATATTCCACGCTTGGTGTCATGGCGCTGTGCTGATGGACACGGCCCCGAACACATTATACGAAAAAAGTGTAGAGGGGGCGTTGAGAGCCGTGATCTTGTGGAAGGACGCATGGGATTATTCTCTAAAAAGTATTGAGGCGAACACACGTAAGCGGTCGGTGAGGTGCGAACGGATTTTCAGCACAGGCTGGGTATTATTTAAATGATAGTGAGGCGGGAATTTATGATTAGTTTGAGGTTTGTGAGCTTGGTATTGTTTAAATTGTCGTATTAAATTGAATTGGAATTTTATTAATTTAGTAGTTGGAATTTCGAATGAAAATGGACTCCGTGTTTCGAGGGAATGTATTTTAGAGTAGCTCCGTAGATGGAAGAATTTTGCAAGAAGTAGCTGAATATAGTCAGTCACGAGTAGGTGTTTCATACGAAACACAGATGGGGAAAGTCGCGACAGAGCATTAATTTGTGGGAAATATTAAGTCCTATTAATAGCAAATCATTGAGGACATTTCTAACATTTTTAGTTTAGGCAAGGACGCGAGAATTGGTATAACAAGGATTCCATGGACAACAGTCTGCTAGTCAGCCGAGAAGCCATTCATCAAGATATTATATTAAGCTTACGAACTACATTCAAACCCATACGGTGTGTAATCATGTGGGGATGTAAATGTAATCATGTGGGGATGTTAAAAGACCAACACCCTGCCAATGGATTGTTTTCAAAATTCCCGCGCGGCACAAATCATGAAAAAACGTACCATTTAAGTTCTGCATCACAACAAACCCAATAATTCTATAGAAAATATAAGAAATCGGAATTTATTTATTTATTTTATGCCAAAAACAGTTAAAACTGCGTATGACGTGGTATGGAGAAAAGCGAATTTTGTGCACATTTTCAAAATTCTGTGATCCTTATACTAAGTCATATACTACTTAAATTTTGAAAAAAAGGAATAAAAAATCCCATCTAATAAAATCTATTTCCAAGGATAAAAAGGCAATAAATGTTGGCTTTTATCCATGTTATCCTTCGGAATAATACTTCCTGTCGCGACAACATGGAAACGATAATTTGAATAATTGTATTTCCCATTGAATTCTAGAAGACGTGCACAGAAAATGAAGTTACATTTATGTCCAGAAGCAAAACAAGGGGCCATCTCAGCATTTGCTCAATGGATCAGGGAATCTGGACGAAAAACCTGATCGGGATGGGGGTCATTGACCCGGAGGCTGCAATACAATACTTGTTACAGGTTCTTTATACACATTTATACAGTTCAAATGGTAAATAATGCATTATGTATCATTGTTAAAATTAATGTTACTTTTCGTGTGATGCTCAGCATAGTCTCTAATTGTATAGAAACAGTTATGCAGCAGAAACGATTTCACTTGGGATTTAAACTTTTCTATCGAATTTAATCGTTTAATGTCATCTGACAAATTGTTGTAAAATAATGTACATGTATTGTATGTGAACTGTTTGTAATGAGCTGTTGATACTGTCACCTGATGAATATGATTTCTACGTCGAGTGTTATAGTAATAGACATCGGCATTTTCTGAAAATATATTCCCGCCCTTAAGCAAGTCATTCTTGACAAAAGCCACTGATTCGTAAATAAACAGACAAGGCAATAGTGAAATTCCTAGATTAATGAAGGGAGGCTTACATGAATCACGTGGGTGGGATTTGGTTATTATTTGAAGAATTCGTTTTTGTAATCTAAAAGTCTGGGAGCTATAAGATGTATTTCCTCAGAATATTATGTCATATCTCAGGCGGGAATGAACATTCTCGAAATATACACAACGAACAGTATGAAGGCTGACTGAATTTGCAAGCATTCTGAACGTATAGCATAATGAACTTAATTTTGTGTTCAATTCATTTAAATGGACGTCCCATTTAAGGTTTGACTGAATTGATAGACCTAAAAAGTTTTTTGCCTCAATATCAGTCAATGGTACACCGTTTATTTTCAATGGAGCACAGAATTGTTTATTTGAAATGGAAAACTGCATCAAAACCGTTTTCTTTTCGTTTACTATTAATTTGTTATTTCGGAACCAATTTGAAACATCTGATATTGTACTGTGTATTGATATTGTATTTTGATGCGCAGTATAGTCTTTAACTGTATAAAAACAGTTATGCAGCAGAAACGATTATACCTGGGATTTAAACTTTTCTATCGAATTTAATCGTTTAATTTCATCTAGCAAAGTGTTGTAAAATAATGTATATGTATTGCATGTGATCTTTTTCTAGTAAGCTGTTGATACTGTTATACTGATGACTATGATTACTTGATACCTGATGAATATGATTACTACATCGAGTGTTATAGTTATAGACATTGAGGTTTTCGGAAAAAAACACGCCCCTAAGTAAGTCATTATTGACAAACAGCTGATTCGTAAATCAAGAGACAAGGTAATGGTAAAATTCCTAGATTAATAAAGAAAGGCTAACAAGAAGGGGGATTTGCTTATGATTCGTACAATTCTTTTTTGTAATCTAAAGGTCTGGGAGCTATAAGATGCATTTCTGCAGAATATCAGAATATTATGCCGTGTCTCAGGCGGGAAAATAACAATCGTGAAATATACACAAGAGCAGTATGAAGGCTGACTGAATTTGAAAGAATTCTGAACACGTAGCATAATGAACTTAATTTTGTGTTCAGTTAGATAAACAGTGCCCCTACGACAATAAAACACGCCGAATATTATACTAGAATAATATTTAACACCAATAAATAACATTCGTTTCCGTTAGAAACGATATACTGAGCCATTAGCATTTTTTAATACAAGAGAAATGTGGAAACAAACTATTTATTCTATTGACTCATTTACTGAACCGGCATCGTCAACTACTTATCAACTGAGATGAACACTAGAGATCTTATGTAAAATGAATAAAAATGTTTTTAATCATCACATTTTTCTATAGATTTCAAAATGGTAAGTCATATTAAGAAGTTACTATATCCTGTAGAGCACAAAAGGTGCACAAAAAATCTAGTTTCGTGTATTGAAGCACATGAATTGTTTTTGAAAGTCGGAAGACAGGTTTTGGAGTGTTGAGGAAGAGTTTATTGCATTTTATTGCATTTTAAAAATCTACTCAAGCAATTATAGTAATTTATGAGAAATAATCCTAGTTTCAAGTGTAATCAACGAATATCGTTTAATTGTCATTTGAAGGTGAATAAATATAATATGATTTTATAACTGACAAATTTCTTCAAAATTCTGGAAGGGAAATAATTCACATTTTTTGTTATATGTTCAAATAAATAAACTATTTGTGGTAAGTTTCCTACAGGTCAACTCAACATCTTGTGCTGCGCGCTTGCCTCATTAGTTAGAGCGCCGAACGAGTAACAGGGTTTTGTTTGAGAAGACGTGGAAGAAGCAATGACGGGTCGTGTCTGACGGGAGATGAAGAGCGATTAGGAAAATAAAAATGTATCTTATAATTAAACTCCCTTAATTCTAGCATACCGAATCGATTCTTTCGTGTTTCAAGGATACAGACTTCTCAGTGATGTTTTTATTGTTTTGTTATTAAGTGCAAAACAAGACTTCTTTTGCACTTAGCTTTTTCTGAATTACAGTATTTCTTAAAGAAGAAAGTCTCTCGTCTGAAATTGTATTCCTTAGGCATGTTTTCGCGCTTTCTCAACAAGAATATTTTGCATCGATATACAATTATAAATAGAAAATGAAGATTATTAAAGAAAAAACAATATAATTAAGGTACTGAGTGACTGTCAGTGGGAATAAGCAGTACGCACGACAAATGAACATAGTGCGCAAAGGGAGTTGACGGGCGGATAAATGCTTTGAAAAAATAACGTGCTCGGCCACGGCTGTCGGGCGAGTCGGTAGCGCAGTTTGTCGTGGGAATAATTCGTACTTGAGTTCTTGAATTAGTGAAAAGAGAAACTGAAGGTGTATAGAAGCACGCGAACAATTAATTAACATAGGGAATGGATTTTTAATAAAGGTAGTTGCGCAACGTCGCACTTAAATTATGACTTGGAGCAAACAAGTTGGCGTGGTGCTTATGGATCTAGAATGGAGCTTAAATATTTCAACGGTCAAGAGTGCAGTGGGCATCCAAAGGAAAGTGCGTACACATTAAATAGTTCATGTAGGAGGACAAGGTTGTGTCAAATTAAAATGTAAGAAGTATTCATATAAGAGAGAATCGGAGGTAGCAAGGACATGAAAAAGTAATAGATATCAGATGAATGATGAATTGTGTGAATGTGTTGTAAATATAAAATGAATGTCATGATTATATTGTATTGTTAGAGTTGTTACGTTTGTTTATTCATAGAGTCAACAGTGGAGTAGCGGTATTGGGTATAATGTGTAATTGTGAAAAGAAATTGTAATATTTCGGAACGATTAATGAGTTTTTATTCAAGTAGTTCAAAATTGATCCGAAAATCCTACATAAATTTCACAACTTGAAATCCGGCATGGGTAAGTTTGGAGCTCTACTTGAGAAGATCAATGAGCGATTTCCACTCTGAAATCTTAAAGGCAGCAATTGTGAGTCAATAAAAAAACGACCGAACATAAACTACTGATTAAGTCGGTGCCGGCAAAAAAGTAGCTTTTTTTTTAAAGTAAAATTACGAGTGAGATATAAATCACGAGTCTCAGAATTCTTTGAACTGTTGTGCAATTAGAAAGGTAAACAAATATAATTTTTTCACAATAGCAACATTTTTCATCCATTTGCATCAAAATGTGGTCCAAATTTCACTCGATAAATCTGAACGCATTCATTCTCAGATAGTAAGCTGAACTCTCCTGTCAGACGTAAGTAGTTTATTTTGTTGGCCTTTTCAATGACAGCAGAAAAATACAGTTCATTCTTTTTTAGCACATCACAAGTAGTCCTTACTTTTGATACACAGTAGTAAAGATCCAATTACCTATTTTTCAAAACTTTCTAACAGGATATCTGTCAAACAAAATGTCTTGAAATACTACTACCAGAAATATGAAATCAAAACCACATGTCGTGAAGAAAGCGCCTGGAAAGCTGAATAAATTGTTCGTTAGACTGCCCGGAGTCTGCAACACTTCATTTCGAGTTGGAGCTCCAGCAAATAGGTGTTATAATTGGAATGCGTGGTCCCAAAGCAGAAATAAAAGCATAGGTTCTTGGATGGATGGAGGAATGTAGAAATTCCAATAATGAATGAAACAGTACACTCAATTGTTTTACAACAACGTTGTTAGACGGTAAGTCTATGTACAAAATACTGCAAGAGGGGCTTTCGTATTTTGGGGGAAAGTCGTTTAAATGGCCGGACATGGCGATCTCATCTTAACACTGACCTGCTTTTGTTCATAGTCAAGTGACACTAAGAATTTGTTCAATAATCAAATAAGATTCTGATGATCTAACGCACTATATAAATAAAATTCCAATTTTTTTCAAAAAAAAAATTGAATGATTTTTGAATCATGAATTTTTTTCTTAGAATAACTATTTTGAAAATTTCCACGACTTCGTAATACCAGCAACATCAACAGTTCCATAAAATGCCTGCGATTTATTGAGTTTATTTTTTTCAGCAAGACCTTGAAATGCTAAGTTTTGCTTACTTTAGTAGAGTACAGTATCAAGTCTAACAGTATGAAAAATATGTTGAAACGTAGTCTACATTTTCATTGCACTGTAAAGTATACAATCTATCATTTTCCTTCAGGGCTTTTCAAATTGAATTCCGATTTCTTACAAATGTTTTCAAATAAACTTGACATTTCATACACTGTGCCGAATACATGTGTTTTTGCACCGATCGTGTTATATTCAGTGGCAAATCCTTTCAAACCTTGCTTTTATTCCTAAAAATGAAGCATTTCGAACACAACCATTTTTGTACAGTACAGAGGAATACAACCACAGGATTTTTAAACCATAACTGTTTGAATCTATGGTTTTAATATTTTCCTGAGTGTTAGTTAGTTAGTGCCTTATTTTACGTGGCGAGACTCGGGCCATCAGGCTCGCTCTTCCGCCTAACCACGCAAATTTCACTACGCTCCTTTCGCCACCTAGCGGAGAAAGGAGGCATGATCTTGGGCGACGAAACAGGCGGAACTCAATTTTGCTCAGAGGCTTCTTTTAGGCTTGAGGATCTTCTACATGCAGTAAATCTACTACATGGGACAGCCGGCTTTACTTCCCCTCCGAAGGAAGGCGTACGAAGGATTTTTTCGCCCTTAAAAATCCACGGCTTCGATCGGGTTTGAACCCGCAAACTCTGGTACAACAGTCCGATACGCTGACCGTTACACCACCGAATCCTCTGAGTGTTCAACTTCTCTTGTATCAGATATTTAGAAAAATTCAGTACAGCGCCCACAACTTAAAACGTCCTCCTTTACGTAGTCTAGGTGTGTCAAATACCGCCTTCTCTCGACTCCGCTCGTGTTTCCCCGACCAATTCCGCGAAGGGATGTCCATGCTGAAGTGTGGAATGTAGGCACAGAGCGTGCTCGAAATATAACGAACGGTGGCCTCACACGAAAATATGTTTGACTTCTTTTCTTTCAAACAACAGAGATTTGAATTTTGTTTGTCTTTCATTATTTATTACTTCAGTTACGGCAAAACTGTGAGGAGAGATACCTGATGTGGTTTTCTTTAATTTCTAGTTGGAAGTACAGCTCTTGGTTGGAAATAAACCATGGTACATTTGTAACTGTACAGAGAAACAGCGTTTTGAACGATCTGTATTTTTTTGTGTCCGGTAGTGCGACATTATGGTTTTATTATGGTTTTAAATATAGTTAGGGCTGTGATATATGGAAGTTTGGCTGACCTATTTATTATTGGACTTGGTATAGTTTTGCTTTAGGCTGTAATATATGATGGGTTAATATTTGATGGATAATCCTAGATATTTGATGTTTTTTTACGTGAATGCCAGTCAATTACTTTCTAATTTAATGTAAGTGGAGTGGGAGCGTTGTATGATCTCAGGGTGAGTATTATTTTTATTTTGGAGGCCGAGCTGACTTGAAGGTTTATTGAAGTCAGATTTTAGTTCTTTCAACTGAATGACCGGATGCAAAGATTGCAGTAAGAGCAGCAAACTGCGCTATTTTTATGAGTTGAGTTTGGGTTAGTCTGCGCACAGGTTGGTGAAAGCGGCAACCCTGATTTTACAGTTTGAGGGTTTGATCGGTGATCGGTGGTCTCTGACCATGTTCGAGAAGATTCCATCTTATAGGAAGTTAATTATTATTTGGATCAGATAAAAAGGTGTGCTTATTTCTTGGAGATTGTGTGTTAATTACAAGTGCCAGACTTCGCATTCGGGAGGCCCAGGTTAAATCCCCGTGCCGGCTATCCTGATCGAGTTTTCGTGGTTCCCTCGGTCATCCAGGCGAATGCTGGGATGACTCTACTAAAAAGTCACGACCGCGAAACCGACGTCGCTAGCAGAATTCGTTAATTACATGAAGTCACGAAGGTTAAGTGGATTCGAGACATCGTGGGTATCTGGTTGGGTGACCGACTGGGAACTCTGGGATCCACCAGCGCCAAGGCCAATTGTCTTTACGGGACTAAATGCAAATAAATACCATATGCTGCATCTGGTCGAATGCCTGGACAATATCTAGAGCTATGGCTAGAAACATGATGTATCCTCTCAAGGACGTTATAGCTGTCTTCTGACTTGCGAAGTAATTGGCGTGTGTGACGTGTTATGTAAATCCGAATTATTCTATAGGAATTGTGTTGTATGCGTGTTTAAACGTTTTAAAATTATTTCTTCAAGAATTTTAGAAATAGTAGGAAATTGGTCAATAATTTTCTGCTAGGCTTGCTATTTTATTTGATTTGAGAATTGGGTAAATAATTCAATGTTTTATGTTTGAATGATTTGGACGTTATAACATAAATAAAGGACTAGAAAATTATGAAGATTCTTGGACACAACCCATTCGATAGAATTCTTCATTTGCTAATGCTCTATTAACCGACTGTCAAAAAAAAATGTCGGAAGACCTAAGACAAGGTGGAAATAATAGTTATAATAACAATGATGAAAAAGAAGAATATTGTGAATATAGAACAGGCTAGTGTGCCTACTCCTTGAAGCGAAGAAGAAGAAGGTTTGTGTAAAATATCCTGCTTGTAAACACGAGTTGTAGATATTTGTTATATATTCTATGGCTGGATCGGGGATTGTTGTGTGAGAGATGCGGTTTTCTTGAATTTGTTTGAAAACGCGGCGAAAAATTTGGCTAGTTCTGCTTCCTGTTCTTGTTTGAACTCGTTCGTGTGAGTGGGGAAATGGTAGCTTTTTGTCTAAGTATTTTCCTTGAGGACAGCCAAAACAATTTGTTGTTAGTGCTTCAGTAATATAAAACTTTGCCATGCTGTTGGTCTTTGTAGTTTGTTAGTCCTTTTTCTGGTTACATTAGTTCTTAGATTGAGTTCACCTTTCAGTACCGGCGTTCTTAACTACATACAACGTCATCGTTTTATTTTTAGTGTTTATTGATTTTATTACTTCACTCATTATTTTTTCATTATACATTTTGTTGGAGGTTTCAATTATTTCTGACTTTGTAGTGCAATTTTATTATGAAATTTAAGTGTGATATTGCCTGATCCATCTCTTAGTGTGCTGGTAGTATTTTTAATTCTGGTTTACAGTTCGGAATGATGGTTTTGAATTCATTTCAATTAATTGGTATTGTATTTGGTTTTTGAGGTGGCGAGTGCGAGGGAGGTAGTTGGTGTTGTTATTAAAACAGTCATTAAATCAGAGCTTTTAAGACCAGACCAAAACTAAGTATCCATCCATTCACGTGATGCTCAATTATACAAAAACTTAGAAGAAATCTAGTGGTGGTAGTATGGTGACACCCTAGGGGGCAACTTCAGCGCCAGAAGTCCATTTCCATTTGTGTCAATTTTTGTTTGCTCTTTTTTGTTACTTCCCATATCTCAGACTCATAAAGGGCAATATTCTCAAGGGTTTATTTATTTATTTATTTTACGTCAAAAAAACAGTTAAAAACTGCGTATGACGTCCTATGGGGAAAAGTGAATTGTGTGCACATTTTCAAAATTCTGTGATTCCTACACCAAGTCATATACTATTTAAATTTTGAATTTTGAAAGGGAGTCCAGTTTCTACAACAGTCTTATACAATTTTCTCTTTACACTCCTACTTACTTTATCTTTCCATATCAGTGGATGTAGTTGTTTTATAGTCTTTCTGACTTTTGCAATTCTGTTTCTAATATCTTGAGAACTGCCTCCATTTGCATTTATTTCTGTACCTATGTATGTGAGTTTTTGACAGGGTTTTACTTCCTAACCATCATCCAGTTTGAGATCTTTAGCACTTCCACCTACAACCATGTACTCAGTCTTGTTAAGGTTAATTTCTAAACCCCATTCCGAGTACTCTTCATATAATCTCTGCAGCATATATAGATCATCGTCTTCCTCTTCAGCGAACACCACCTGATCATCTACGATGTAGAGAGAGTAACAGAGTAACCAATTTTAATTCCCATATTACTGCATTTCTTCTTCCATCTTCTCAGGGCTTCATTCAAATATATTTTAAACAAAGTCGGGGCTACACAGCACCCCTGTCGTAAACCTTTATTTACTGAAAATGGTTCTGAAACGTTTCTCCCTACTTTTATTTAGCTAATATTATCACAGTGCAAATCTTTAACAACTCGAATCAATTGCGCATTTACATTTTGTTTCTCCATTGCCATCCAGGGCATAGATAATAGAACAGTGTCGTAGGCCTTACGCAGATCTATAAACACAAGGTGCGTCTCCAAGTTATGGGAGAGACGTTTATTGGCTACCTGTATAATACTAAAGATGTTATCAAGACATGACACCCGCTCGGAAGCCGCTCTGTTACTCCACATCAATGCGGTCTCTTTCCAGTCGTGTTTTCAGTATTTTCCCATCCACTCGGCCAATGCTGCTAAGAACAGTTATACTTCTACAGTTCGCACACTGTTTCCTATCACCTTTCTTGTACATGTTAGAGATATATCCTTTCCTGAAGTCCTTTGGTAATTCTCCCATTCAACATCTGTTGTAGTCGGGTAAGAAGATCCAATAATAAACTGGGGCCATGCTTCAGCAATTCAATGTTTACCAAACCCGGTCCGGGTGCTTTTCCATTTTAAAATCTCTGCATTGTTTCTTCAGTATCTCTTACTGTAATATATTCCGTATTAAGTGGTTCCTCGATCTCTATGTTTTACGTGTTACTAAATGCGGGTCTATTTTCTAGGGAGGTATTTGGAGGTAGTTATTTTGGAGAGAGGGAGTTGCTGTGTTATTAAAACTGTCATTAAATCACAGCTTTTAAGACCAGCCCAAAACTAAGTATCTATCCATTCACGTGATGCTCAATTATACAAAAACGTAGAAGAAATCTAGGATATATAAACAAAGTAGCAACAAATATATCGAGTCGGTCACCAAAGAACACCAAAATACACAGCATAAGTATTAGGAATCTTTTAACTTTAAGAAGAAGCCTTCCCGATATTGGTAGTAACGATAATTCAGATACTAGATAAGATATAAGACAAACTGTTAAGAATACAATTCTACCTATTTCGCTTTTTAGACAATGCAAAATATAAGATAATTTAAATTCCGATTATTCCCGACAAACAGAATGCATACTCAGAAGAAAATGATGTCTTTAAGAAATCAAATGGAATAATATCACGATTATAATAAGACAATTACTGACGGCTCAATTTGTTTAAACGAGGGAGCAATTACTTCATCCGAGATGATCACTCAGAGATGATTTCTCAGTGAAGTCCAAGGACGCTTTGGTGCAGGGCCTCGAATATATACTATAATCGCACAATGAAAATAAAATGATAGCAACTCACTCTAAAAGTACCATTCTTGCCATAAGGAATGGAGCTAGTGAGAATGAAATTATCTAGGATATTGTTAAAAAATAACCAATTGAGAAATGAGGAGACAGAAGTATCCTTATGCTGAATATCATCGCGTGTTGTCATTGCAGAAAGTATGCGAGATAGAAAAGCAAAGTAGGCAGCTCAAAGTGAAAAAAAGAAGATACGTTAAGTTATTACGAATATCTCAATGGTGTTGAAAACAAACAGATCTGGACAACAATAAATAGAAATTATTAAAATGCAAATTAAGAAACTTAACAGAGTTTCGAGATGTCCTCTAGCTAACACCTATTGGATAACGAATCAAGACCTACTAATGAGACGAAGAATATATCGCACAACATGCATGATCCATCTATCCACCCATCTTTCCTATCACCATATCACATTTTAAGTTTATTTTATATCGAACATGTACGTACATGAACATTATTTTGCAACACTTCGCCAGATATTAAACGATGAAATTCGATAGAAAAGTTTAAACGGCAAGTAAAATCGTTTCTGCAGCATAACTGTTTCTATACAATTAGAGACTATATTGAGCATCAAAAGAAAAATAATTTTAACAGTGATATTGAATGCATTATTTACCATTTGGACTGTATCGTTCTAAATAACCTGTAACAAGTCTTGTACCACAGCCTCTGGGTTAATTACTCCCATCTCGATTAGGTTTCTCGTCCAGTTTCTCTGATCGTTGAATAAATAATGAGATGGCCCCTTGTTTTGCTTCTGGACATAAATGTAACTACATCATCTGTGCACATCTTCTAGGATTCAGTGGGAAATATAGTTGTTCAAATTATCGTTTTCCATGTTGTTGCGGCAAGAAGGATTATTCCTTGACGAAGGACATGATGAGGGATAAGAGCCCAAATGTATTGCTGATTTACCCTTTAAAATATATTTTATTATATCGGAGCGAATATTGTGTTAATAATCCTTGCAAAAAACGCCCATTTCTTTCTGTATTCAAAATTCAATTAGTACATGGCTTAGAGTAAGGATCACAAAATCATGAAAACTTGCACAGAATTCACATCGCCCCGTAGCAAGTCATACACAGTTTTTAACCGTTTGTGATTAAAATAAATTTGAAAAGTAAAAGAATCAACCTCTTGGTTTTCTTGTGACTTCATTTTTATTATATTTCCTCACATCGATTGTATCAGTTACATATACAGGTTGAATTCACTGATTCCTACACATAAAAAATGAATTTGTACTTTAAACATTCACCTAGGAATTCATCTACCTACCTACCTATCATATAAAGGGTATGTAATAAATGAAACTTTGAAAGCCCTGTTCTAAGAGGTGCGTTAAGTACTTTGTCATCACGAACAGATTTCAGTTCTTAATATATTCTGTTCCAAAGTCACCTAAAACATATTTTTACATATGAATCACAAACTAGTAGTTGCAAAGGTGCGAATTACCGCAACAATTATGAGTTGCATTGAATAAAATGTATAAAATATAGTTTTCGGCAAAAAAAATAGGATTTCATGATTTTGTATTAAAATAATGGTAGATTTTGTGCAGATGACACCATTTCACAGGGTTCAAATTATTTTATTGAAAATAATAAATTCACCCTTTTGGTCATTTACAAAAAGCCACAAAGTCTTTTTAAGTTCAAACGTAATCATCAAAAAAACCAAATGGGGAACGTATTTTCCTCGTATTTACACCACACAATGAAATTAACCTCAGCCCGTTTTCAGTCACCTGACAATGAAGCATTTTTCCTTCCCAGAGCTTCATGAATAAGGCAAATTTGAAGCCGCAAAAGGAGTACCACAACAATTAATACAACGGCTTTAGGTCCCAACTGTGACATATTTGAAGTGAAAATGGCCACCTGTGCAGCTAAGGAAAGGCTTACCGAATTGCCTACAAAGAAAGCCACAACTCATGTTAAGTAGAACAATTAAACACGAAAACAAGATCAATTTTACGAAAACTCTTCTCGTTAATTACTCCAAAGAGGTTTTGTTCTGTGTTCGCTAATTCTCTTTGAAATATTACGTGTATAATGAATTCGAGAAGGTTCAAATTCCGTGTCTCAAGAAATCTCTAAAAGAATACACAATGGTTGTAAAAATCAAAAGAATGTCTCGAAAGCACTGCGGAAGTAACTGTAATTTATTGAAGTGTTACAGCTTATAAAAATAGAGTAGCGAGATAACTTATAACAGAAAAAGCAAATAGAACAATAAAAATAATGTATTGTCAGTTTTGTTGAAATTGAAAAAGTATAAAGAAGATCAGTGTTTTCAACGTTTCCCGACGTTCACATACGACGTAACGTAATTACGACGTAACGATTACAAAATACTATAACACTTTGATTTCTGTCAAAATTAGCATATCTCAGACATCACTTTCAAAATTAATTACATTTGAAAGAACACAAATTCGACAATTAGAACTGCGTTTTACACAGGTATAATGACTCCTAAGAATGCGAAGACATTCCCAGAATTTCAAATTGCCGCGACGCGGCGCGGCGATTCCTTTGTCGTATTCCAATCAGATGTTTCGCGAAAGACTAGCAAATGTAGCACAGGATATTCAAATATGCAATTTTTAAGATTTGCAAAAATTACGCAAAACTACTTATAGTTTTAAAAGATACATCACTGTTTTTAAAGAATTGATTTTTTAAAACAAATTTCTTTTAAATCTTTCATCCATACTGTACCACACTACTTATGCAATTTTAATTTGTTGTTGTTGTGTTAAAGTTTCGAAAATACGGAAAGTTTGCCGAAAATGATACCAGTACCGCTTTCTTTACCGTTCTTTACTACATACGAGAAAAAATACAAAGATAAATCTGGAGCATTTTTGAGAAAATAGTTGTTTAAAGTTATTTAAAAATTGCCTTTGTTCAACACAAAGACATTCATATTTTCGAAAAATTCTACGTGACCTTATTTCAAGGTCTGTCTTTAAGCGACAGATTTTATTAAGAAAAACAGTTTTGGTTCAATGTTGTAGGTAAAGGCTGAAAATGTGAATTTTTGCATTTTCGAAAAATTAGGGATATTAATGAAAATGAGACCCCATTCTCAAGTTCTTTACGCTATCCGACGACAAAGTTTAATCCAAAAATTGGGAGCTGTGTTTCAAAGAATTCAACCAACTTTTCCTTTCGAAAGTACTACATAATTTAAAAGACTTTTCTAAAAAAAATTTAAATTTCAAAGAAGTTCTATATTCATGATTCTGAAAAAGAAAATCTGAGAAAATTGTGCATTTATTGACATGCCAGTAACGAGGTAGGTTTCATAATTTTTCTATCAATGAAAAACTTTGTGTAAGTTTTCAACTTAATCATCCTTTCCTCTAACCAACTTTTCACATTTGTATATTAACATTTCTAGACCTTTGAAAAATTACTCGAAACTTTTGTTTGCAAAATGGTAAGAAATTGCTTCTTTCATTGGGCAGACAAAGACGAAATTAAAATTAAAAATCTCAGAAAACATCACAAACCTTACAGAAATCACACATAAACATAATTCAATATCAACACACAGTATAGAACTATGCTATACTACAGATTTTACAAAAAAAAAAATATAATAAATTTTAAAAAGTTTTAAACCAAGACAAGTCTCAAGAAACTCTTTCCATGAAACATGAAACCCTGTTCTTGAAACTCTATTCATAAAAACTAATAATTGCTTAAATACTCGAGTTCAATCTAATGTATTTGCAAATTCATATGATTCAGTCCTCCAAAATTTCAATATAAATTAAATATAGTACATATTAGATTATCGTGTTTATTCTGTTTAGCCTCCACCAATAGAATACCATTTTCTAATAGTTTATCCTCCCCACCCATTGTCTTCTGTAACATATGCCATGCTTGCATATATTTCCGATTTTTTGGCATATTACATGGTGAAGTTAAATTAACATTAATACAAAAAATTATTTAAAATAACCCGTGACTAAGAGTTTTAAAAGTTTATGAATTTCATCACAAGGTAAGCTCAATTTGAATATATTTAGTAATCTTATGTTGACTCCTATTTAGATACTATGTTTTTCTGATGACGTTTTGCTCAAATAACTGGTTTTATTAATAATTTAATTATTTAGCAAATTACTCGTTGTAATTTTAAATGAATTTCTTGCCAGATGATGAAGTAAATAATTATCGAAACTGTAGCAAAATAAGAAAGTGTGGAATAATTTAAATAAATTCAACTACAATAGTAAAGTTCTGTTCTAAAATACAAGGACCAAAACTTAATAAATAAAAACGAACAGACACATAAACACTTGAAATAATAACTACTCGGAATGTTTCTCCATAGGTCAGGCCGGAAACATATGGAACTGTCTGCTATTTCTAACATCACAACAGTTTCATTTTGTTTTTGAAATCCCATGAAAGAAAAAATAAAAGAATATAATTAGTAATGTAAACGTAAACACAATAAGATTAGAAAGAAATTTTAAATAGAGAAAAGAGAATTGATAAGAAAATTTAAATGATGCAGTAAATCCATCTGCCACCAATATTCATGTTATACACTGTTTCTCAAAGGCAAATTGGAGCTACACTTGTAATACTCCCAATTCTGTTTCGACACTCCCCGAATCCATTGATTGTTTCCAGGCGCGTAAATTGCTACGGTCGTTAGTTCCGTAAGTTTAGTGCAGGTTCTTTTTCTGATATGATCTTCCCATGCTGGCTGGTGAGATTCAGCGCCGACATACATGATAAATTGTGGCTAAACTCGTGGCTCATTGCAACGTCACTAGCCTTTCACCCCTGAGATCCGGGTTCGATTCCCGTCGAATCTCATGTGAAATTTGTTCCAATAAAACGAGTTTGGCTACTTCACAAGGGCTAGTCAAACCCCTGTGAAGTGTCCTAAACCCTACGCTCATCCTTATTCCTTCCTAATTCTGGCCGCTGGGTAGTGACGCAGGAGCGCGCGGTAGGAGACGCGTACGCGGAGATGCTACCTGGCGGTCCTCTTGACAACCGACTGCGATGAGACGCGACAGACATAATATTAACGGAGGATTACTCCAAAAAAAGCGCTGTTAAAATTACTCCGAGAAGCGCAAAGCGCTCAACGCCCCCCAAGGGGCTTGGAGACGCGTTGCTTCAAAGTAGACTTGAGGGTTTTCCCGACCAGTATCTCCTACCATCGATACACCGCCCAGGCCGGGGAAGGTCTAACCTCCCACTAGCCTCCCGACATGTGTGGCAGAGTAGTGCGTGCAAGTGTATGTGTGCAAGTAAAAGGAGTGGGGATAGGGCAAGGAAGATGGCAGGAAAGATCGCGCGCGGTCCGTGGCTCTTGTGTTCGGGTTCTGTTCCGGCATTCGCCTAGAGCGTGGAAAGAGGAAATAAACACGATAGCAAATTGATTACTTCAGTAATATAAAAGTATAAAATCAACATCAAATCATACTAGTATCATACCCATATCAAACTCCTATATTCGTGTACTCCTACACACGGATTGTGTGAATTGGATGGTTATGCTCATCAACCTTTTTCAACTACAGGACTAATTTCGTTTGCGTGAAACACTGACGGGTTGCATTTATTTATTAATCATCAAATATTACAACCGCATGCTACCGAGAGACCGTGAGTTAAAGACGACTGGTTTGTACAAATAAGACTAAGCAGAATGGCGGTTGCTGGGAAACAAATTTGTGAACTCATACAAATAAGAACTGGCTATTAGTTACTGTTCGTAGGATTAAAACATGTGATCATACGTGGCTCAATACGAACACAGAAAAGGAATTGTGATATTGCCCCGAGGAAGGCTTAATAAAAGCCGAAACATGCGCGATTTAAAATAACGTATTTCTGGTGATCTAAGCTCACGAGAATTTATACTTCAATGGAAGAATTCATTTCCGAAGTGTTACATTTCCACTTTCATTTGTTTTCCGAAACGGTGGGAATTAAAAAAAAATATTTTGAGTGATAAATGCAAGAGAATTATTGTGTGAAACAGTGGCTTGTGCTTAGGTTGCGCAGTTGCACAATCCACAGAAATTCGAAAAAGGTCTCATAAGATCATAATATCTTAGGAATATATGTACATATTCAAGATCTTGCAGCAATATCGCTATGTATGAAATCATTTTGAAATCCAAGAGCACCCAACTGGCGCTTTGTCATGTGTCTTGTGCCTTTCCAGATATTGCACTTCCATCATGGCTGTTGGCTGTATTATACCCTTTGCCCCATTTAACACGGGGAACATGCGACCTTTCGTGGGGCAACCAGTGGCGCTGTCTAGCGCTGCGCGGCGACAGAGTGAGTCTCAGGGGAATACACATATTCTGTCTTCGTCTGACTCGCTGTAACGTAGTATTATGAATTTCGCTTGTTATAGAAAGTACACAAGTTCAGTCAATTATTGACGATAGTCAATGCATTGTTTATGATATTTGGAGAATTTGTTTTCATTTCAAATTAGGTCTGTTGATTCAAAACGTCTATTTGACGAGTTCTTTGTGTAAAGATGGCCGTTCTGGATGGAAGTCCCTTATAGTGTCTCGCGGAAGCCAGTGTGGCTGCAGCTGGCCAGCGCGCTGCAGCGGTTTGAGAACGTTTTCTTGTGAATAGGAACGTGTGTCGAAGATCTTTCATTATTGCCAAATATACCAAGGTAGTGAAGTTTTTCGAAATTAAAATAATTTTATTTACGTGAAACGTGTCGGAGCAATAGTGCTTGTTGCTGGTGTCGAACTCAAGTGTTCAGTGGAAATCAAAGCCAGAATCACGTGCGTGGGAGGTGTATATGCGCAGACACGACGCATAAAATTGTGTAAGTAGTGTTTCAATATACACTTTTATTTAACTTAATTTGACTTGACTTAAACTGCATACATTTTTATTATATATTTGTATTTTGAATTTTGGAAGTTACATTTCCGTCATTCGATGGAGGTTCACCTCCAGTCTGCTGGGGCACTAGCAGCTACTGCTGAGAAGAGCTTGCTTTCAAAGTCGTATCTTCAGTTCAATTTTCCTAGTTTAACAAATCAATTCAATCTTAAGACGATTCTCCATCATGCTGCCAAATATTGTATTTAAATGGCGTTTCGGCTATGTTAAATGGCGAACCTTGAACTTTAAGACTTCCTTAAAATAGTGCTTCCTCATTTTGAGAAATCCTTTTGCGTCAAGGTAAAGAAAACTGCCCCGTAGAAATGTTTACATTCGCTTGATGTGAGCGGGCGACACCAACTGTTTTTAAAACTCGACCTAGGAATAATATCCATCACGTGGCAGTATCAAAAGCTCACTAGAAAAAACTCATATACAAAACACGGGTATTATTGTACAACACTTGCCAATGACATTAAATAATTAAAATCGATACACAAGTTTAAATGACAAGAAAAATAGTACTTTCTGTTGGGCAATTGTTTCTGTACATTAAGTGACTATAACTCTACTAATTATAAGAAATGAAAATCACATTGATTATAAAAATAATTGAAGCATTGTTCACTATTAGTATTGAATAATTTTAAAATACTACATATGCCTGTAAAAAGGAGTATACTCAGGATCAATGAACTCCATCTCGATTAGGTCCAGTTTCACTTGTTCCACTGATTAAATGCTGAGATGGGTTCTTGTTTTACGTCTAGTCATACAAATAAATGTAGCTTCTTTATTTGTGAGCATTTTGTTGAGATCGTTGGCAAATTCGAAGTTATTCGAATAACCGAACAGGTATGCATGTTATCGCAGCAAGTCAATTGTTTGGTGGGTATCGATAAGGGATAAGACGCAATATTTGTAGCTCATTGGCATTGCAAATAATTTCTAATACATGGGGCGCATATTGTTACCAAATAATGCGAATAACGCTCGATGCTACCTGCATTCGTAATTCAATTTGACATATAACAAGGGCTTGAGTAGCGATACCAGAGCCCGAGAAAACGCTTAAGCTTGCACTTCTGCCCATAGTACTCACATCTTCTTTGAACCGTTTTTGTTGTTTGTTGTTTTTCTTGTTGATGTTAATTGGTAGCTATTTACGACATTAGTTTTGTAAGACATCCGAAATTGAATTATTATATCGTGCATTGTAGTAAGATATTATAGAATAAGAAGTTGATACAAATATCGACGTTTTATCCACTGTGCACAATTTCCAATGAAGTATTATGTTGGTTCAAGTTCGACTATTTCTTACGAAAGCTGACGATTAGATGTTGATGTACTGGAGTGAATAGGAGCGCATCTATTAGTTCCAATATTACTTCAGTACACAACTGATCATTGTTAATAACAGTTAACCATGGATTATTAACACTTGCATCGTAATAACTCTTGTTGCGACAATAATATGTTTCTTATAGACCAAAAGTTTGACTGAATGCTAAGTGGATAATAATGAACAGCGGAGAATCGCGAGTCGTCGCCCCGCCGCCCATCGCCCGCCGTCTATCGCCCGCCGTCTATCGCCCGCCGTCTATCGCCCGCCGTCTATCGCCCGCCGTCTATCGCCCGCCGTCTATCGCCCGCCGTCTATCGCCCGCCGTCTATCGCCCGCCGTCCATCGCCCGCCGCATCGCCCGCCGTCTATCGCCCGCCGTCTATCGCCCGCCGTCTATCGCCCGCCGTCTATCGCCCGCCGTCTATCGCCCGCCGTCTATCGTCCATCGCCCATCGCCCATCGTCCATCGCCCATCGCCCATCGCCCATCGCCCACCGCCCGCCGCCGTGCATTGTAATAACTCTTATGCGTCACCGGTGTTTCTTCTAGTTGGCAAGTTTGACACAGAAGCGCGAGTGCCCGCCCCGCCGGTGGCCGGTGGCCGAGCGTGGCGCGGAGGCTGAGCTGCAGCCGCCTAGGCCTAAATTGCAGATGGGGCTGCGGCGGGAGTCGCGGCCGGGACCCCGCCCCCGCCCGGCGCCGCGAAGCCTCGCACTCCGCTGCACCGGCCACGCAAACATATGCACCGGCAGGTCGCGTTCATACTGTTATTAAAGGAAACATGTTGACACTACCAATATTTCTTATTTATCGCTGCTTTGTTCCTATTTATTGTTGTTTAATATTTTTAATGCATTTTGAAACCACTTATCGTGAAAAATCATTCATAATTCACACATTTCCCAGACACATTATTATGTTTATCATAGTTTTATTACTGCTATCAAATAATTTTAAATCAAATTTTCTGTTACACAAACAATATAACTACTTACTTATTCATGTTTGTATTCGGAACGTGTCTTTTTTAAGCTGGTGCATCCAATATTTGTAGAAATGTGGTCTTTCTTTTATTCACTTACATCTTTTCGTTCCTTCTCAAGAAAAATCACATCCTAGAAATGTAAAATATTTTTTGTTGAAATTTTACTTTCAACTAAAATGATGCTTCTAATTAGATATACATTTGAATCCCATTATTTTAATTTTGTCTTTTTGGTACAAATAGTCTTAATTTGATGTTAGTTCTGTTTAACATCAAGTCTTACACAACACTAAATCTAGGGTACTATTGAATAAACAAAGGTCTATACTTCAATCTGAAGTATTTACCTGGCCATTCTTAATTGACTAATACTTCCCCAATATTTAATATATGTAATGCGTAAGTGATTAAATAATGTAAAATATGGATGAGATAAATATGAGAAAAGGTTAGTGAAGCTGAAACAAAAAACAGAGGGAGAAGCCAGGACAGGACGTGTGGTAAGGGGAAGATAGGCAGAAAAATGAATAAAGGTGAAATGAAACGGTGCATTAAATGGAATTTTAGAACGTGGCAGGATTAAGAAATAAACACAAGGGATTTAAGAAGGAGATTAATAAATGGGATGTTGTTGATTAGTTGAAACTTGGATTGACGAGAAGTAGAGTGAGAAATGTCTAAAGCGCCTAAAAGTTTTTAATGGAAGTTGTTTGCTAATAGTGGATGTACGAAAAAAGAGCAAGTAGAGTAATATTCACTGGAGTGAAGAAATGTCATTTGGAAGAAGAAATGTATCGAAGAGATAACGAGGTGAGGTGCTGCATAGGTACGTGGATTAGATTGAATGAGATTT
This sequence comes from Teleogryllus oceanicus, assembly GCA_964035755.1. NCBI lineage: Eukaryota > Metazoa > Arthropoda > Insecta > Orthoptera > Gryllidae > Teleogryllus > Teleogryllus oceanicus. Next base: position 6,439,580 of record CAXIVR010000005.1, read on the forward strand.
ATGGATGATTTCTACTATGTAAGATATTTGGAGGAGATTTTAATGCAAGGACAAGACGTAAGGGGAGTTGGGTAGATGAAGAGGTAGATAGAAGATCCAAAGATGGTGGAATCAATGGAAAGGGAAAAACATTATTGCCATTTTTAGACGAGGAAGGCTGGAATATAGCTAAGGGAAATTTAGAACAAGATTGGAAAGAAGAATTCACTTATGTATAAGGAAAGGAGGAGGATGCAGTGATAAATTGTGTGATTGTAGGAGAGGAAGGGAAGAAGATTGTAAAAGAAGTAGGGGAGAATGGGGGAATCACGGTCACCTAAGAAATATCAGTAGTTACTTCTATTAATACTAATATATTTAATGCTTGGTTTAATCAAAATTATTTAAAAAGGGTAATGACGTCAGAGGAGCGGGCAATCACGGTCAAGGAGGGATTTTTAAACAATAATCCATTTTTTGTTATATCTTATATATTTAATGCTGAAAAACATTAGTCTAAAAAAATAGCATGACATGTCACCAAAATACATTACATGAACCTAATTTTTCCATATCTCAAATGTTCAAAGCAAGGAAGTTTACCAGTGATGTCAGCTTTTGATACAACACTAATATCATCCACATCTGGAAACACAAAATATCCTTGTGGCATCAGGTATGCACGCATAAATTTTACTTTTATATTTTTTCCACATTTAATACCTGAGCACAAACTTTTTCTCAGTTTTTCATTTGAAACTGTAACAACAACAAAATCATTGTTCATTAATATTGTTTTTTTTTCAAGTTTGAAATTGTGTTGTGTAGATTCACCATCACTTTCATCATAGTTGCTCATTTCCTCCCAGCCCCCATCAGAAGAGTCCTGGCAGAGGTTGTTTAGATCTACATCAGACTCTGAAGAATCGTCCTGCAACTTGTCTCTCTTACTGGGCCTACTAACTTTTCAACATTGAACTTATCAGAAATTCTGCGTTTTACACTTTTTTTGCTGGCGTTGGAGCATTCTTGCTCGTTTTCTTCCAGCATGACTTTCTGTGGTGATTCTGTCAATATAGTAGAGTGTTGCTTTCTTGCTGTTTTTTTGAAGATCTACGTATTTGTGGAATTGGTGACACTTCTTGAAAGGAAACCTCCCCATTCACAGGATCTTCAGTTGGCGTCTTGCCAAGTTCCTCTTCATTTCCATGATCAAATGAAAAGTCGTCATTTGAAAATACTTCGGATTTATTGGATGGATGCCAGTGGATTGAAAGCCAGATATTCCTTTTGCAATAGTTGCAACAGTAGAATATGCCTTCTTGAAGAGCTCAGCCAAATTATAAACTGTGATGTGTTCGCCAGGTTTGCTCTTCATAAGTAGATCACACTCTCTGTTGAATGCCCGTTTTAATGGACCAAAGAACGCAACATCCAAAGGTTGTAAGCGATGTGAAGAATGTGGGGGTAGAGATAGCATTACAATATTGTTGTCACGACAAAAGTTATATGCTTCCAAAGTGATGTGACTTCCATGATTGTCCCGAATGAGAAAAACTGGCTCTTCTTTACTGGGTTTTGCATGTGTTTGAAATGTTGTAGCCAAACAAGAAACAGTGCTTCATTGGACCATCCATTTACTGAGCAGGTATAAAGTGCTCCAGGACATCCATTGGTCTCGAGATTAGGAGTCATCCTTTGTCGAGCATAAATGAACATGGGAGGAATGTAGCCACCAGCCGCATTCAAGCAACAAATAACTGTTGTTGTTTTGCCTCTCTCCTGATGTCACGGCTCCAATTCTCTTCTGTCCTTTTGGTGCAATTATTTTCCGGTCTCTTGCACAGTTGTGATCCTGTCTCATCCACATTATAAATTTTGTGAGGAGGAATCTATATTTCCCCATTACTTTCTCCAGATTAACAAAAGATGTTAACCTCGTCTCTTAAAACCTCTTAGCCTATTCATACTTATAGACTCAGGTTTTCGCACTGAAATGGTAGGATTTCTTTCAGGAAACCTTCTAGCCAATCCTTTCCAGCAAGACGCTTGGTTTTATTGAATGTGTGATCTATTTGTAGCTTTTCAGCGTATTCGAAAACCAAATTTCCCAACGCTGCAAAGGAGTTAAACCAATAGAACAGGTTAGCTAAGGTCCCAAACATTGGCAACTATAGTTGCTTCTTGTTCCTGTAAATACAGGTTTTCTTCCCATTGAGGACCACCCACCGCTAAATTCTTCAGTCTTTGCTGGAAAGTACTAAAGGTATTCCATACGTTTTAGCAGCTTGCCTTGACTGACACTTTTTCCACACACGCAACAGCATTGGAAAAGTCTTCTGCAGTCCATTGCGCTTTTTCAGTTTTTCTTTTCCAATTTCTTGGCATCTGAAAGTAATATCAAACCAATAGATAACGGAGAATTTATAATGGGGTAATGGCGGTCAACTGACCGCCATTGCCCTACATGACAACACGCGGGAAAATATCTTGTTGTATGAAACGTATCTTGTGTATGATAGAATTCGCACAATATTTAGCTGCCTGATACCACTTACCTTTCACAGGAGAGTTTTCTTGGAAACAACAGCTAAAAATTCAAATCACGAGCTTAAAATATTCTACGAAAAAATTAGATGAATAACACTGAAATACGAAAACAGTCTCCCAGCACCGCGCTTAGCAACCGAATGCTTCAAAATGGATTCCAACGTAGTATCAAATGATACCGCTAGATGGCAGATCGTTCCTCATGCTTGTGTGAACAACAAAGGATCAGAAAACACTCTGACCGTCATTACCCGCTGACCGTGATTACCCCGTTCTCCTAATGGTGAAATAAATATATGAATCTGACCGTATACCTAAGCAGTGACTGAATAGCGAGATCGAAGGTAACAGGGAAAGAGAGAAGAAAAAAATATGGAAACAAACTTACTCAGAAAAGGAAATTGTTGATCTGGAAGAAAAATTAAAATATGAAGTATTGAAAGGATATAAACGAGAAATGATGGCACAATTGCATGAGATTGAAAAGGAGAACGAATCTTATGATATGAACTGGTATTAACTGTCAGAACGAAAATTATGATATGAACAGAATTGACTGCAGAGATAAATGGACGGATAATCATTGTGATGAGAAAAAAGCTGTGGTTAAGACAATTTGAAGAACAACATCAAAGTAATAAATAAATGAAGGTACGAAAATATAAAAGCGGATTTTAAAGAGTTTTGTAGGGAAAAAAACCAGTTTGAAACGATAAAGGAATAAATGAGTTAGGAGATGTTAAATCTCAAAGTGAGGCATGACAAATACGGACGGAGAGGAAAACGCAGGAGTATAATTGAAAAAGAAATAAGACATGAAACATTGGTATGGATGATTCAAGAAAAAAAATAAAGGAAAGGATAACATGGAAGAGATGGAGAATGAAGTAAGCGCTGGGGATAAAGATATGAGAAATGCTGTTAAAGGATTCAGAACAGGAAAGTAGAAGGTTCTGAGATGATTTCCAATGAGTTCTGGATATATTCTACGAGAAGTATTTTAAAGATGGTGAGTGACTACGTTTTTAGGGTTTTGGCATAATAAGGGAGGAAGCTACGAATAGCATATTGCACAAATACGTAAGAAGGGGATGATAGCTATGAAACAATTGCGTAATGTAAGATTTATGGGCAAAGAGAATGAGAATACATGATAGTATTGTTGGTTCTATTTTGGGGTGGGGGGCAGAAATTTGTAGACATCAGGACAAAAAAACTCGAAGCAATTCATGATTTTTTAAGAGGGAACCTATGAGTAGACTATTGTATACCCACTCTCACAGAATATGGGCGATGCCTTGTGCGGCCAAATCTGGCTTTTCCACAGCTTGGACAATCATCGCTGGACACTTGACCAATCCTGGCGTCGAGGCGTATCCGCTCTTATCATTGGCTTTTGCTCCAAGTTTCAGACACGTCCCCCTTCCTCCCCTCGAAGATTTTCCTCCTAGTTATCTCAAAGGGGCGGAGCACTTTTGAGGTCAGTGACGCTGCCTCGCTAACGTGAGCAGGGGGTAACAGGAGAGGGAGGGGTGAGAGTAAGTAAGAGGAGGTAACAGGAGAGGGCACAGAAACGAAACGGATTGGTGCGCGCGGGCGCGAGGATCACCCCGCCAATTGCACCGGACGTTGGCCCTGAACCCCGTGGACGCTGACGAACCAAGGGGCAGCGGGTCACGGGAAGGGGCTGTGACATTTTTTATCGAGTTCTTTACCATGAAAATTAACTCTAATTTATGGTATCTAATATTGTGAGAAATTTGTGGTAGATTAAATTAATAGTATTGAAACTTTTGTTCCTTACAAACTATTTTAAAATGCTAATGGTTCTAAAGCAAGGAACACTAATTATTACATAATCATTTTCGGGAAACACACAATATAATACATTTACATAATATAGACATTTCCTATCAAGCAAATTGAAATTCATGTCCACGTATTTAAAAACTTGTATTTTGACATTACTACGCCTTTATTAAGGAAATGCAAGAAATAAAACATTTTATTACGCATTATAAAATGTAATCGCCCATTTTCTATATGAGCGGGTGCATGCAAACAGTGATTTCTTAATCAATTAAAAACTGCCGGGTGTCCAAGTAGATTATCATTAAAAGTATTGTTAATATTGTTTGACTATTTGAAAATTGATGCAATTTTATAGTGATAATCGGTGAAAAGGACTGGGGAAACCCTCTCATTAGAAATATTTCGAAAATATAATTGTCTTATTCTTCATATATTTTTCAAAAGTTACTTTTTTTCTATTACACTGCTGAGAAGATTATATCTATCCCTTCCCAGTGATATTTTATTTATTTATTTATTTAAGGTAATATACAGGCAAAGTACAAAACTGATATGGCCTGAATAGGCGCTAACATAATTAATTTTTTTCAAATATCACATTGCATATATTAAAAAGCAAAATTGTAATAATTGATATCTTTAATAAATAGCTAATAATATAAACAGCAAATTTTTAATTCTTTTAATTTGTGGAAATCTACACTGAAGTTAAATATTTTCTAAATTTTTTTGAATAACCCGTAGTAAAAAATAAATTTGAAAACCTTAAAATGTTAGAATCAATGTAATTTTCTTAAAACGAGCTGTTAAGAAAGAAACAAAACTTGTTTGAATAAACTTTAAAGAGATTGAGTATTTAGTTAAAAATTTAAATTTCCCGGGACAATTTTCCAATTAAAATATTTAAGGGAACACAGTTTTTTCCGAATCGTATTATCTTTCCAATTTATTTAGGTTTATGTATGACCCCAGAAACAGTTTCTGGAGTGTTTAGTTCGATTCAAGAAGCTCTCTGCAATTCAAACATCCGGAAACCTTGACACGGTTATCGATATTGAAGTAAGAAACGGTTTTATTCACAGAAACACACCGTCCTTGTTTCTAATGATTAATTGTGAAATAATTTTAGCCATTGTAAGATATACGCATGACAAATAATTTGTGCTCATAAGACCCCAATATTGAATGCATATCGAACCGGGAAATACATTTGGTTTTAGATCAACAGGGAAACACAAGAGATTCAAGAGATCGTCTCAAACTGAAAACAAAACTACTGTCTTTATTATTTTCACGAAATGAAACTTCATACCTTCTTTAATAATATAAAAGAACTGTGTTGTGCTCAAATATCTTGTCAATTACATGGTGCAATATTATTCAAAAATTTTCTGAAAATTAGTATAAAAGTCATTAAAATGTTTTTATTAATTACAAGTTTAAAAAGGAAAAAAACAGAAAAAAATGACAAATTTTTAAAAAATGAAAAAAAATGACCAAAGGACAGTGTTACATCAAAACGCAAAATTAGTTATAAAAGGCATGTTAAAAATCATCCCCTTCACGCGTATTAGATTTATAAATCCATAGCTAAGAAAGTTTAAAGAGTTTGCGGAGGACAGTAGCCAGCATCTCCTCTATAGTCGACAAGATACGCCTTCTTCGGCTCTTTCATTATCGCAGTGCACAGGGCATGCTTTACAGTAAGGTCTGTTCTTCTTTTCTGGGGATAGGGGTGGGTAACTGCACGAGTGTCCGTGCAGAAGTGCGTCCCCGATCCGAAGGTGAATAACAATTCTTGCCTCGAGCTTAGAGCCACGGAATGACCACGACTAGGGTTTTATGATCCTTGTGAGTTTGAAAAGAGTTCTGCCACTCTGTTTGCACTCAAAATGCAACGTTGGATAAAATCTTGGTAGTAAGAGTAGATATTACCATAAAGATGTCTTTCTGGCTTCCTCGAGGCCAATTTACTACCTAGTCAGGGGTTTTCGTTTCCACTTATCCCCACGTGGCCAGGGACAAGGAAAAACGTAATTCAAATGATGGAGAATTAAGCGATATCTTCGATGTATTTGATGTTGGATATATGATGTAAAGGTTTACTAGGAGAGAAAGAAGAAATGGACGACAAGGCCGTAGCTTCCTGGGTTCGAAGGCCCGGTTCGCCTGGGACATAGATGTGTGTTCGCGATGTCCTTACGTATTCTCCCTACAAAAAACCCCAAACATAAAAATCACAGTGGTCGTTATATGACCTAGTAGTTAAAAGAGACATTAAAAATATAAAACAAAAAACAACTTCCAATTGTCAAGAAAATTTAAATATTTGAATTCGGACTTTCAATAATCGTTGCCTAAAAAAACCTAAGGACTTTTTTCCTGGGCAAAATAGTATTATAAAACGGAAATTTATTTAATCAAAATGAAATTTTCATATATGGTCACTAATTCGATTATTATTTATAACTTAATATTCATCTCTCTCAGAGATTTCCTACAATATTGCAATGATATTCATTGAGCCAATACATATTTTATTCAATTTCTCTATTTCGTTGGTAAAATAAACATATTTATTAAACTGAGCACCACTGAATTTAATAATGTTCTTTCATTACAATATTTCCATAGTTTTTTAAGCTGAGGAACAGTGACGGAAAATAATTGGCCTAATATTGAGTTAAGATTTCATTAAATATTTTACTATATTTTACATTCTCGATGCGCAGCTACTAGAAACAATGATATCAAGTAAAAAATGGTATTTAGGGGTTTTGAAGGAAAATTCGGCTTTGAAATCACGAACCCCAAAAAAATATACCCAAAGACTCTGCGAACATGTATTTATTTTAGACTCGTTGTAGGAAAAGGACCTGTGTACGCATGGTACCGCAAAAAAATTAAAGATCTTGTAGGAAAAGGACCTGTGTACGCATGGTACCGCAAAAAAATTAAAACATTACTGACTTCTAAATCAATGTATTCTTTTTCAAAATTGATATTATACTAGCAAGTTCATTGGGATTCTGAATCCAATGAGAATCCAATATTTCTGGAGGGTATGTTACATTATGCTCATATTGCATTATTGAAACTTTCTGAAAACGAACTCTTTCTTTTTACTTTACACCCCATTCAATACACTATACCGTTATTACAAATACTGTAGTAAATGTCACCTTTATTAATATCTCTGGGATTTTCAACGTTACAATTACTAATCTGTTTCAAATTTCTCATGAACTTTTACTCTTCTTCTCGTATAACTAATTTACAAATGAAGTTATAAAAATTGTATAAATGTTTTCCAAATTTAGAAAATTGCTTTGCAGTAAAAACAAAAAAATTTTTCCCGTGAACGCATAATCTAAATTTTCTCATATATTGATCAATTGCACTTTCTTCTTAAGGAGTAGAGAAAGTTACGTAATGCTACGCGAAAAAACGGCGAATTGTCTGCAGAAAAACGCATATTACACGGCCCTTGTGACGAAAAAATGGATAAATCCACTTGCTAAATTTAGAAAAAAAAATCCTCCAAATCGTGGTGTAGCCAGAATCCATGTTTTGTGGGTGGTTGATAGCGAAAAATCGACTGACGGTAAAATGTCTGTCCGTCCGTCCCTGAACAACGCAAGCGGCTAAACCGTTCAGCCGATTTTCACCAAAATTGATACTCCCAATCGATCTGCCCCTTTTGAATTTGAAACCGATATTCAATTAGGGGAGGGTACTTTACATGAAGCCCCTGGGACTTTTTTCAAACGTTCAAACAAATGGCTCCATAATTTCTTATTACTTTTTAGGGTTTGGGATAGTGGGAAGTCCATTTAAGACAATATTGCAGGTCTCATGTTCGTTGAAACTGATTTTCGTAAGTATTCCTACAAGTAAAATATTGAAATTGAGATTTTCCCTTGATGAAACTTTTTCCTTAAAGATGATTTTTAAATAAGATCATGTGCAATTTTTCAAACTTTAGTATTTTCAGCATAAGTTTCCGTGAAAATACGGGGAGAAAGTACGCGCTGTTTTAGCATCACTAGTATTCTTTAAAACGTCCTACTTCTAGACATTAGGCTCTTCTCGAATAATTGCAAGCCCCTTTCCAGTTTTATTATGACAATGGGGTACGGGAAGTACGCATGAGGAAAAGTAAAAATTGTACTTTCTTTCTATAGAAAAAGTTCGCATTCTATTAAAATATAATTATATTATATTAATATATTTAATATTCCCTATATTATATTTTTTTATATTATATATATATCACAGTATATTTAAACTTAAAAGGATTTGACTCTGAAAACAAAAATATATTGAAACGATTATGTTCTATTTAGCATAGGTTTATTATATTTAACTACTTTTCTAAGGTAACTGAAACGGGAACCGCTTTAGCCGAATGGTTAACGTCATAGGTACGCTGTCAGCTTCTAACGTTGTGAGTTGAATCCAGAAGGTGATTGTTTTCTTCTGTTATGGTGTGATTTCAGTAGTAATATGTCCAATTTTTTGTAATTAATATTAATTTTGAAAAGACTTAGGGGCCGTAAAAGGGCCAGTTTTGTCATCCATCAGTACACGACCAGAAGCCTCGTTCTGTACTATCTGCCCGAGGCGCTGGTCGTCCTATTTCAGGAACTCTATATTTTTGAAAATTGAAAAAGTTAACTTTTCAAAACTACAAAATTGAAAATAGAGATCTTACTGGTTGAAAACTTTTTTCCCAATTCATGAATAGTATAATATTGCGAAGTGACATTAGAAAAGGGAAAGTATGTGCTATTGTAGTACAACTACTTCGTTGTTTACATTATAAGCATTATAATTTCTTTAAAAGCAATCAATCAACTATTTCAGATAATTAAAATATTTTAGCATTATATCATTCAAGTTTAGGTTACAAGTTTTCATGAATAACGATTGCAAATTTGTCCGGAAATTCTCTTAGTTGTGTTAATTGGTTTTAAAAATCACATAGTTACTTCCTTAATACTACGCGGTTCTGTATTTCAGACTGGTGTTTCACGACGAGTTACAGTTCAGTCTTATCGCAATGGGGAGATCACCTTGAAGATATGGGAGGGGGCAAGATAGCAGTTCGCAGGATAGAAGCTACTTCGAGCCCTACAAAAAAGACATTGAATCGAAATATTTCTAACTAGAATAAACCCTAGAATAGTATCGCGCTGATGTTTCCCACATTCTTATCAAGAATGTGAGTTTCCCTGTAACCTGAAGTAAATGTTGTACATCATAAGAACAATAAATTTCAAGATAGAATTCATTCTACAACCCCCCTCAGCGGTGCTGTAAGGTACCTCTGTGATAGCTCCGTGGTTTAAAAACGCGTAGTAGATGGGAGGAATGGACGCCAGATCAAATCCTGCCGAACATGTTTTTTTTTACCTGATGCCTGGAACACATTAATCATATCATCACGAGAGAGACATTCCAAATTCTGCAAGGAGGAACAAACTTGTTTTGTAAACGAGAATGTGATTATATTAAGATTGTGTGCTGGTATCTTGTATTCCAAGCAATGTGACAAACAAATTTGGAAGAGATAGCTCAAATATTGACAGTGTCTCAATTGCAATATCATTATCATATTTTTATGTAATCGTTAGAAATAATATGAAAAAGTCTGTACCAAGTTGTATAATCACTAGTAATTTACATATTTAACAGTTCTAGAGATAATCAGAATCATTAACAAGTCTGTGGGTTTATTATAAAATTTTGCAATAAAGGTAATTTCTTCGTTCTTTTATTAATTGAGAAAGGAATATGTCTTTTTACACGTTTAACAAATTTCCCTTTAGAGACTATTACAAAACTCATTAAAATTACCATTTTGTGTTTGTCCCTTTAAGATGATGCTACAGAACGCATCCCTTAATTGTTTGTAACAATTGATAATTTTATTTCTTTTATGGTCTTTTTAAAATTTTTAATGTAAGTCTTCGGTAGGTGGAGCCACATTTCAAAATGTATTAACTCCAAAACATAATAAAGTACGATTTGACGTGGTCATGTAAAGAAATCAATATTTTTTTATTATTATCTCCATTTTTAAATAAACAATGTTTTGATACGCATCTTTAGTGCGGGTAGACTGAGACTAAGTGGTGAGCATTCAATCAGTCCCAATTTTCACAAGAAAATAAGGAATTTTAATTATTTAGTTATATCCAATGATTATTCGCCATGCTTGTGTAGGTGATCCAATGCAAATCACCTGTCATTTAGTCTCAATATAGGAAAAACAAGGAGGTGCGAATTTCGGATCTCAAAATGTCTGGGATAAAGTCGTTCTTTTAAATCTAAATATTAAATTTATGATAAAATTCATAAATATGATAACGGAGTTAGATAAATAAATATATTATCATGTATTGTTTAAAACATCAGTTGCCCTAATATTGCATTTTCCAGAATTGTACTGCTTGAGAACGGAATATTTTTTAGAGAATATGATTTCTATTAGTCTTAAATGTTACTCTCAGAGAAAATGGAGAAATTACAGAACAAACATTTCGTATTCGTAGATACATTAAGGCTTGCAGATTATTGAAAGACCAATAACTCTCTCTGTGGCTGAAATCGTTTGACACCGGGTTTTTAATCGGAGGTATTGAGGATCGAGTTCTGCACGATGCATTTTTTCTTCTGTTCCGCGTTCTGTTTTACCTAAGTCTGAGAATTAAAAGATAAGAATGTTTAGCGAAAATACGTGTATTTATTTGTTGCTTATAAGATCTTTGCTGAACTTCTATCCTATATAATGTGTAATTAGTTTGATACCGCTTTATTACAAATATTTATACAAATATGTATTTATTTATATTTAGTTAGTAAGAATTTAACCTAACCTCGCTTGAATTAAGATAGTGAACGTTTTGACATACATTTTGCATTCATTTCCCAAAAACGTTTGTCACAACTCTGTCACTTTTTATGGGAAATGAAATATGAGGAAATGTTTACCCCTTTTCTTTAGTGATATCCATATGTGACCTGATAACCGTATTAATTGAGTACTAAAGATGAAATTTCCCCTTGGGACAGGAATAAAACCCCGCATCGTTCGATTTACGACCAGTTGCTCTGACCACTGAGCTTCCGAAAAATGCGTTTTACAGTTGGGTTCTTGGGCCTGTATTCCCAGCATTTGATATTTGTCCCCCTGTCATCATTTACGTAAGTCAATATGAGGAAGCTTTGACCTTTAGGTAATTGATATCAAAGTTGTGACTTTTACAGAACGTCGTGCCCAGATTGTGACAAATTACTCGTTTTTTTTTGATTAGATAAATACATTCATATTTTGCAATATGAATCATTTTTTGTAAAAATAAACTCACTTGAAACGACAATCAGTAATGCAGAAAATTCTCAGTACGATTTTGTATCTCACCTTTGGAACTGCTGTAGTACGTTTAGATGGATTTTGGGAAATATGATAATTCGTTATCTCAGCACAAACAAAACTTGTACTTCTCGTTTTACTTTTCGTATACGCACGAATATACGTAGTATAAGTAGTATATTCGTATGTTACGTATATACGTAGTATATTCGTGCGTATACGTAGTATAAGAAAGTTAGTAATACACGGAAAATCGATTTCCGGGTTAAACGGTAATACACTTTTGGGGTCGAAAAAGTGGTTTTATCCAAACCGTCCGTCCATCCGTCTGTGATCACTACTAGCGCCTAAACCACACGTACGATCCATTCCAAATTGAAGAAACCCCTGTTTTTCTGGCTGTAGTTGAAGCTTGGGAAAATTTTTAAAAAACTTTGAAATTTGGGGGGACTTTACATGAAGCCTTTCGGACATTTTCAAATTTTTCAAAACGGCTCTAATTTTCTGATAAGAATAAGAAAATACACTTAGAAGGATGACATAGTTCCCAATTTTTATGGGTTTAACTTTAAATTTTCGAAAATTTTAAAAATTTTGAATATTTTGGGCGTCTTCCTACAATTACAAATTTAAAACAGATTTGTCTTTCAAATGAAATTTGTTGTCCATAATTCGTTCTTGAAACAATCATGTAGGCTTTCTTGAAATGATGGCATTTTTCAAATGCAAAAGTGCAAGCAATATTTACAATTTTAAAGAATGGTTTGAAATGCAAAAATGCAATGAAACCGTTTTTTTTTTCTTACTATAAAAACTTTCAAAACCCGATTTTGCGAAATCCGTACTTTTTACTGTTTCTTTCGTTGCATGACATTCCCGTCTTCAGCTAGCAAACTCAACAAGTATCACTCGTCAAACATCCTAATATGTAAAACATTGTATAAGTGACTGCGGGAGTGACGTCCCTGGAAATTCAGGTGCTTGTTTGAAGAACTGGAAGACTCGAGTTCACGTCCTGGCCTGTTCATGCAACTTTTATTTTTGACAATTTTGAGTTTAATTAATACTTTTCCTTTTCAAAATTTAAGGTATGCATTTACGGTTGTCGTTTGAGAGTTTTCAAAACGAAAGAAGTGTTAATAGTGTAACATTTGTTATATATTAAGAAACATTACCAATAACTTTGAGAAAATAAGAGTTTATTTTTTTATAAATGTGAGTAGATGAACAAAGATAATAACTGCGTAATGATAGGTGATTTTTCTTGAAGTCAATAAATGTTTCTTAGATTCTAGTAATTACTTGCAGCAAAATGAAATTTTGAATGTCGGGCCGTGTCGAAACTTGTCTGCTAGCCCAACGTTATCATCTAATAATCTCACCTTGGGCAGAGGCGATAGTTTGAGCGTCAGGGAGAACCGAAGCGCCTGCACGCAAAATTACATAGTACTGAACTGAAACATTCTTAGAGAATTAACTATTTTATAGTGCCGCGTAGATTTCTTGCTTTCTTATTGTCTCTTAGAGGTAATTTATTTAATATTTTAAATTGCAGAAGTGCGGAAAAGCAATGAGTTTGAAGACAAAATTTGTAAGATTATTAATAGAGTAAGTTCACGGAAATGCTTACGTACGTTTGTGTTGGTAGCGCTATCGCTTAGGTGCGTGGCTTCACAATAGAGGAGCGCGTGTTCAAATCCCGTACGATATCAGCGGTTTTACTTGACGAGCAATGAAAATAAATTCTAATAACGATGTCGAGAATGTTCCCAAACATTCCTTTCTTTGCAAGAAGATACCATTACAAAACTGCGGAAAGAATTTGATGTACTTTCGATTACTGGTCTATACCAGATCATTACTACTCCATATTTTCCTGTTCATAGGCCGTTTTTGGTTTTTACTTGGTACGTTCGTTTCTTCCCAATCCCTAATACGAGTATTACGTCCTTTGTAATTAACTTTATTTATTTTGTCTCACTGTTCTTTGTCAAGTTTTCTAGCTGAAATTTTTCTTTGCTTTTAAAAATTAAGAAAAGCCACACTTCACTACTACCAAAATATGAAGAACTAGAGGTGCTACAGAATGGGACAGACTTTCTCGTAAATGTTATAATTTCCTTGTGTGGACTGGTTTTAAGGTTCCCTTTCCAGCTCACATAAGGTTCTTGCCTTTCTCTTGCCAGCTGACATCTATCGCCGCACAAAATACATTTTTTGACATTTTCTCAACTTTTCGGTTCAAAATAGCTCTTTTTCACAGGAATCTATTGAGTTTTTGAAAAACTTCCTGTTAAATCATTTTGAAGCACTTCTACTCCAGTTAAATAATCTATACAAATCTATTCAAATGCTCTATTAACAGCCTGAAAGGTATTTCAAAAATTCATTTGTGTAATTTTTAAAACAATAGAATAGAGCAATATCTCGTTTATGTCATCGAAAAGGCTGCATTTGGCATTACCCTAACCAAAAATTTAAAGAAAAAATTTGGAGCCGTTTTTGAGAAAATCTTGTTTATGTAAATTTTTAAAATTGCAAATATTGCACGCCATATTGTGCGAAATCAACTAAAACTTAAAAAAAAATATCATGACCTTATTAAAAGATCTAATTATAAGAAACACATTTCATTTGAAGCAAAAATCTCTATCTTTAATTTTGTAGTTGTAGTAAGACGCCGCAAAATATTAAAAAATTTTTGCGATTTTTCAAAATTCGGTTAACCGTGAAAAAATTGGGCATATTCTACCTTTATAAGCGTATTTTACTATAGAGTAAACAGTCCTTACAAGAAATTTACAGAAAAAATTTGAAACCGTTTTTGAAAAAAATGTAAAATGTCCGGAAGGCTACAAATAGTCCCCCCAAAAATTAATGAATGTTTTTCAAAATCGCATAGCTTCAGCTCAGGCCAAAACGACAGGGGTTTCTTCTATTTGGAAAAAATCGTATGCATGGTTTAGGCGCTAGAGTTGTATCAGACGGACAGACAGACATTTTGTTTCCCAAATTTGTTTTTTTGGGATCACGGATCCACAAAACTGGAATTATGGCTACACCGCGTGTTAGAGGACTTTTTTCTCTTAATTTAGCTACTTTTTTTATTCAGTTTTTTGTCACCAGAGCGCGGCAATGATTTTTTCGCAGAAAATGCGCAGTTTTTTCGCGCAGCATTATATAACATTCTCTATACTACGTTTTATTACTCTGTATATACGTAAGTATACAGAATGTAATATGTAAGTGTTTGTTAACATGCGTCACGCAGATAAATTTTAAGGAATAAGTTGGTGATGAAGTTGAAAAATAATTCTTGGTTTTAAAACCATGTATTTTTTATAATAAATATTCGATTATTAGTTGAGGAAATATGTTTATCATGCCCATTTGGTAACATTCTGAAAGGCTACATTGTTGTGAATGATATTGATTAATAAACAAGTCCATTATTAAATATTCTTCTCAATCATTCATTCAAGAGTATGCTACAACTATTTTACTAAACCATCCCAACCGCGGATCCAAAATAAAAGACTCAGGGTCACGTGCCCTCTCTTCATCCTAGAAAAGATTCTTTTCTCTCTCATAATGAACTAGTGGTAAACTAGTAATGAAGATGAAGATCTTTTATTTATATAATATTATTTCATCAGAAACAGTTCTTTACCCCTTAACTTGACGTTGAAATACTTGTTACATTATTTTAGGAGACACCCAATAAGTCATGCAAGACTGGTAAAACAAAATGTTGAAAGGTTTGATTAATTTCATAATCCAAATAACTAAAAAATGTTGGTGGATATCGTTTAAGACTTCGAGAACGGCTGCAAAACCTTTTTAATTCATACATAAGCGATTTCCGCTTTTGGGGTCACGTATCACTTGAAAAATACGTAGAAAATAATATTTTTGTATTTAACATTTAATCCCGAAATTAATAAAACATAAAAAATGGAAACTCAAAATAAATAATGTAAAGTCAAGACACATGGTTGTAGGAAATCTCGATATGATCTAGAAAGAAATATATATTTCAAATAGGAAAGGGAAATTTTAAAAATATCGGGTGATTATTAGAGCAGGGGATCTAATAAAATTTACTTTATTAAAATAAATAGGGCAGGCCAATTATTAGTAGACTTATAATATTTTATAAAACAAAAAATTTTTGAAAGAAAACTAGAGACAATATACAAGACAATGGTGAAGCTGTGTTACGTACGAATCGGAAATTAGAATTAAAAATGATGCAATAAACCCCGGTTAAATGCTAGAAAATGAATTTTTGGAACGATGTTGTTCATATCTGTTTGATAGAATACTAAACGAAGAGATTAGACAGATAATAATGATTGGGGACAAGTGATCGAAATGTAGAATCAAACAACTCCAATGGTATGCTGCAGAATGCGTGCTGACAGAATATCAAAAATTATCTTTAGTGAATCCTTTCGAAAGAAGAAAACGAGGAAGGCCAAAGGGAAAACTTGTAAGTACGTCATCGATTTGACAATGAAGGGCACAGAATAGAGGAAGATGCCTGACGGAATAAAAAACATTGGTGTAGATTGCGAAAAACGGGCATTAGAACTGTAAAAAACTCGCTTAAAATTAATAATATTTCCTTAAACCCGAAGTGGAAGATACCGGATGAAGAAGCCTTTTATTATGTGCTGACACAAGTAAGCGGGCAAGATCTGTTAGATCTTTCCGGGAAAACAAACCAAACCCAAAGTTACATTCTTATTTGAAAAGATTAAATGAAACAAAGAAAAATTTATTATTTTCTAGAGGGGGTCCTTTAGATAACAAATATCAGATATTACTCTATTTGGTATTTATGATATTTGAAACTTTGACCATTTTTCGGCATGATCGCTTTTTCAATGGGAACAACTATTCTTCCGAATTGACAGGTCGAAAAGTAAATATTGTATTTAGGTAAAAAGAAAGATGATTGAATTATGTTTTCGAAAATTTGACGGGACTGAAGTGAAAAGAGAAAACTAGCACAAATAGTAAATTCACATTTCTTTTATGTTGCACCAATGAATAATGTCAATTCCCAATTAAAATCTATTTTCGATCCACCAATAACATATGTGGTCTCTTTAACCTGGGAAAACTTTTGCTTTGGGGCGATAACATAATTCACCGGAAAGTGTTCGGCAGTTTATCGACGAATGACAGAAAATGTAATTACAATAGCCAGTAGGACTTCTGATGCAGTATTCCAAAGGCAGATTTTTTTTAAAACTCCAGATATTTGTCCATCATTTCTCTCTCATGGTATGCAACATGTATTCTCAAGTTAATGTTGAAATATCTAGTATCACTTTCGGAATCCTAAGACTTAAGTAAAAGGAACGCAATGGTGACCCTGAAGATTTGGTTACGAACCCCAAAAGCAGGCAAATTTCCTTCTTCCCGACCTTGATAAAGTGGTCGCCGAAGTGTGCGACCAAATGCCAATAATTATAAATTTAGGGTTTTTTCGTTATTATTTAGATTTTCTTTGTAAAATCGTCTCTGTGAATATACTATATACGAACACAAACTATCAATCAATGGGCAGTACATTTTAAAACATTATTGTAATATAGTAGTAATCGTTTCAACAATAATAAATATTGTAGTTATAGTTTTAAAATTCAACCTTAATTCTTTTTATAGTACTTTAATTAAATTATTTATAAATATTTATAACTTAAATGAAATTTTTCCCAAATAAAAAATTAATTGCTTATTTGTTTACAATATTTATTAACAATTCATTAAAATTATAAAAATAGCAATATTATTGAAGATGCGTTAGTGAACACATATCCAATAAATTGGCAATTTTGTATGAAATGTAAAAATGTATGAAAATAGAGAAAAATTTTTTTTTGGGAATATTTTTCAGAAGAGGATCCTATTCATTTTCTAACGATTATCTGACACAGATTTCGAAGTTTGAAAAAATTTTGAAACATTATTAACAATTACAATTTTAAAAAAATTTATGACAGGAGAATCTCTAGTGATTCTTAATGGATTAGCAAAACAGTGTTTGCATAGGTCCGTTATCTAGAAGAAGTGGGGTAACACTCCGATGACGTGTAAAAACTTTGTGGCATTCTCGTCTCTCGAAAAAAAAAATATCGTAATGTAAAAAATATTGCTATAATAATATAAATATATTAATTTTATTGAGTTGGATTGGAAATCATACATAAATTACATGTAAGTAATATATTGATATGAGTGTGTGTGTATGTGTGTGTGTGTGTGTGTGTGTGTGTGTGTGCTGTGTGTGTGTGTGTTCCTCCCAAAGTTCACGCAATAGACAAAAACTGGGGTTTCTACCTTTGCAAACATTAAGATATTAAAATGTTATATAAGAGTCATATGTCGTTTTTTTATTCTCACGCAAAAATCCACAAAGACTAGGTATCACATATGATTTTTAATATTTGCGGGAAGAACTATGTAAAATGCAATCACCTAACGTTAGATTGAAGAGGTAATTAATTGTGATCCCCAAAACAAAAAATCAATAATCATTCATTTGCTTCAGCTGCACTTACCAATCATAATGTCTGCATAGAAAACTTTCATTGTGACTAAATGAACATTAATGTCGATTTTTTTTTAATTGGGTCATCTGACAAAAAAATTTTTTAATTCCTTTTTAATTGGGAAATTGATGATGAAGTATTTCACAACTGAAAGCTGCTATCTCGGAGACGTTTTTGTGAAACTGACTCTAAAACGTATTTCTTTAAGTTATTAATTTTTCTAATAAAATAACTAGATTAGAAAATGCATACAATGCAAATTATTTGCATTTTATATTAAATATTACAATAATAAAACGACGAAATGTAGACATGGAGCTTAATAGTCGTTGTCCAGTGTTATTTTTTCAAAAAACCCGTTTTATAACTGTTTTAAAATATGTTTTTACTGGGAAATTGCATGCCTTTATTTATGTAATTAAATGTATATACAAAAATTTATGTAAACCTGTTGGTTGATTTAATATTTATATTCAAATATTTACTATAATATAACTCGCCATCACCGCCATTTTGTAATGTTCAAGATGAATAGTCCAGCCTCCCTGAAATGAAGCTAAAGCGGATTGGTCAACTCGATCCCGCAGGGCGGGACAGGGGTCGGAAAACTCTGGTAAAGTTCGGCTCAGGACATCGCCCATTTTTTGTGCAAGCGAGGGTACATCTGGTAAGATTGGAAACAACAAATGAGAAGAGAGATGAGTAAAATAGTATGCAGTAAGTATGAGGAAAGGATTAGTATATGGATGAGAAATAAGTTATAAAGGCGAGTTTGGTGGGAATTAGATAATAAAAAAACTAAGAAATATCTTTTTTTTAAATTGGTTATTTAAGGTCGCATCAACATCTTAGGTCATTAGCGACCACTATTGCTGTTAACGGTATGGTAACTATGTGGATGAAACGATATGGTGATGATAAGGGGTGAAAGGACGAACACAAATACAACCATGCCCGAGGCGGGACTCGAACCCGCGACCCTTCGGTCCGAGGTCACTACGACTACCACCTCCTAGAGTTAACTCTAGGAGGTGGTGCTACGACACTACTGCCTTAGCGATCTCGGCCACGGGGCCGACAGAAATATCTTTGTTAACAGGGAAAGTTACTGAAATTATGAAGGATATTCATTGAAGGAAAAGACAAGATTAAGAGAAGTAATTTATTTAAATAAGGAATTGATTCAAAGGGATACAGATCGTTTATTGCAGGAAGATAATGGAAAGATAAGAAACTCTTCACACAATAAATGATAAAAATTTATTTCGGGAGGATGATATTTCTAATTATTTAAACAAAACATACAAGGAGTGTGACAGAATAAAGGTGGTTAGATGTAGATTATGAAATAAAACCAGACTGGGAACACGCATTAGAGCGATGTGGGGTTATTGAGGAAGGAAGTATGTGGGAAAAGTGGAATCTTCAAGATAAAGTGAGGTGGATATTATAGTTCAAAGGTAAAAGGATAAGCTCAAAGGTAGAGAGAGACAGGGAGAGCGTAAGTAAACATATTTCGCGAATCCATATACTGAATATTTACAAACTTGTGAAATAAATTATTCTCCTCCTTCTTCTAATAGTAACGCTAGCTCACGACATATTTCCAGCAAAAATGCAGCAAGTGGATCATGCGTATGCCAGATAAATGATGGAAAAGAAAAATTATTAATTGAGTTTCAATATGGTTTAAAAATTTTTTACTGTCAAGGAAAATCTCCCACACTAGATCTAAGTAAATGAGGTAAAAAGTTTAATCTACACCAAAATTGATACAAATATCACTATTATGATTTTGGTCAAGAAACGAAATAATTTTTCATCAAAGGGTAGATAATGAACTACACATTTATATTTTCATTAAGAATTTCGTTATTGAAGAATGTGTATCGTTTTAAATATTTCTATTTTTAAATTTATTTTCGTGATATGTTGATAAATACGCCTTCCAAAGTCCGTGACAAATTAATGTTTAATATTATATTTTTTAGATCGATTTTACAGAAGGTTTTTCACACATTCCCAATTAACTTCACGCTTACCTCAAATCAATGGTAGTGCAAAAATTCTTCATAAATCTTGTTAAAAAATCTGTTTAAGAATTTGAAACGTCATGAATAAATATATTTTTCCGAATAAGTTTTTCCGTCGAGCAATTTTAGCTTACAGATAATGTTCCAATACTTTTTTACAAATTTCATTTAAAACCAAGTTTAATACCTGGTCTTAGAAGCGTAAATGACATGTACTTTCCCATATTTTATTCTTAAATATAATGTAGAACTGCAGAACAATATCTATGTATTTTTTAGTATTAGAATAGTTTGCCTGTGAAGAAATGAAAAAGTTCGCTAAGCCTAACAAAGGACAAAACTAGGAAATACACGGAATATTGCTGTTAGGTATTTAAGTTCTGCATTGAACTAATACTTCATAAAACCTGTGTTCAAAGAAATCATGTAACCAGATGGGGCAATGTTGCAGATAATTAGCATAATTTTTATGGTTGAAGATTTTTCAATGCATTCCGTATTTCTTAAAAGGTACAATGTGATAAGGTGGACAGCAGATCTAATGACCTGACATTAAAAAATTTATTTTCTTAAAACTTTAAAAAAAGTATTTAGCAAGGGTTTGCGCTTTAAAATTAAAAGGGACTCTGATGTTCCTTTTTTAAAAAAAATCAAAATAATTTTTTCCAAAAATTTTGTTTTTCAATTCAGTTAAACGGTTTAAATTTTTTTTTTTTGGTTTTTTTTTTTCCTTTTTTAAAGGGTTTTCGTTAAAACCTCTAAAGGACGTTCTGTTCTGTGATGTTTTTATAAAACCAAATTCGGCCCCAAAAAAAGTAAATTGGATCGGGGAACGTTCCCTTTTTTTTCTTTCAGATAAAAAACCCGATATTCATTCAATGAAAACATTCACTTGTCGATCTCAATGTTAAACCCTTTTATTCCCATTTTCTATATTTCGGGATTTTTTTGGCTCAAAAACAGCACAATTTTTAAAATTAGGACCAATAAAATTTTCGATATATTTTATTATCATCTGGGAATGGCCCTTTATTTTCCCCTTTTCTTTTGAATTTCCATCTCAGGCATTAAATTTTTGTTGGGGGTTGTCCGTAACCTTTTTTTGGGTGACCGTAGTCCCTACGTTCATGATTTTCTTAGTCATATTTTTTTTCTTGGAAGACTACTCGCTCAAAATTGTCACAAATTTCAGAATGTCTTTTCCTAACAAAACTTTCAGATAAAACATTTTAAATGTTTCATAGTTTTAAAATTTCTAGATATTGAACATTAATTTTCCCATTTATTTACAAATATATTGAAACATAATTACCCCATTTTCTTTAACATTTCTTAAAAATCAAAAAAAATTTGGCATTGTTAAAAACTAGTATGTTTTTTGTATTTTTAATTAAAAAAATTAATACAATTTGAAAAAAAATTTGAAATCTTTCCCAACCACCAAAAATAAAAATTTTGTTTTATTCTGATTATAAATGGAAAAAAATTCAACAATTTTGTTGTGAAAACTAATGTTCTATCAAAATACTTATTTCCTGAAAGGTTTTCGAAAAACGAAAAAATATTCATCTGTGCTTTTGTCAGTTTAATGTATCTAAATTAAAAAATTTAGTAACATTCCCTTTCTTTTCGTCCATTAAAAGCATTCCCTGAAAATCTAAAATTAATGATATCGTTTTTTTTGGTAAAAAAAACAGTTGCGTGTTAAAATTATTTTGAAAATTGTTATAAATGTTATGTTTTTTATTAAATTTAAAAAAGCCTAAAAAACGGGTTTTTCTTCTCATTTTTATTGGGGCTTTAACAATATCTTTTTTTTCAGTAAAAAAAAAAATATTCCTCTTTATGAAGTTTCAAAACAAATATAATTCAAATGCAGATGTTTATTGCTCTTTCCATTCCACGCTAATTGCTCGTAAAAGAATAATAATAAACCTCCAAAACAAAAAATTAAAAAAATATAAAAAAAAACTTGTTTTTTTAAAAAATTTTTACCTCAAAAAAAATAAATTCAATTTTAAAAATATTTTTTAAACTATTTTAAATATTATTTTTAACAAAATCCTAATAAATTTTTTCCCTTTCATTCCTTTAGTGTCCCATTATATTAAAAATGAACTGTGGGAACAATCTTATATTAAAAGGGGCGTTTTTTCTTTCCCTTGGAAAAACCCTGAACGGGTGAAAAACCCCTTAATTAAATTGAGATCGGGGTCCAGCGGGGGTTTTAAACCAAGTCCCATCTAAAAACTTTTGCCCCGGGTTACTTTGGTTCCCCCTTTATCCTTTAAAATCAGAAATTTACTAGTCAGAATACATCAAGTGGGCCCCCAAAGCAAAAAAATTTTTTCCCCCCCACCTACAATTAATGGTCGATAAAAACGAAATTTTTTTTAATTACTCCTGTTGAATTTCATAATAAAAACCCCCAAATATTTACCCCAACCTTTGCCATTTTCGTATAGGCTCACTTGGAAAAAATTGTAAAACTCTCACTGAAAAAATTTTGCTGAAGCTGGGGCTGCTTTTAATCTGCCGTCTTGGCCCTTTTCTACAGCGCAGCGGAATGCACCTATTTTGGGACATTCCATCTGGCCCGTACCCAATTCTCCTTAAAAATTTCTGGATTATTGGTCCTCGTTTTCTGGCTTTTGAGCCCACCCCCCCATGGGAAACAACCCCCCTGGAAAATTCAAAAATTTCCGAAAAACTAGCCTTTCTATACATAGCTATATTCAAGCATCCTCGCTCAATAGACTGAAATCACGGAAATCATTCAAACAGTGAAAAAAATTCAAACAGTGAAAAATCACTGAAATCATTCAAACAGTCGCATACGTAAACAAGAACAGTTTCCAAATCCGAGAAATGGAAATCTTTTTCCCCCCCACCCCCCACCCAACCCAAAATTTTTTCCCCCCAAAAAAAAACCTTGTCTTTTTTGTTTGTTTTGGGAGGGGCCCCAACCCAAACGGGTATGGGCTGCGTTTTTCTTAAAGGGGGCGTGGTACCGTCCCCAGATTCTTGTTGCTTAGAGGATCCTTGGTGCGAATGTGAATTCCCCCCTATCGGGATCGTGGTATCTGTCGCACCGGCACGGGGAATGGATTAAAAAGCGGACTTCCCCTTCTAGACAACATTTTATCTGGCTTTTGCGCATCTCTGGGTTTTAGTAATTCCCGGTGTGGGATGTTCGGATGTGGGGTTCCCCATCCCCTAACCTCCTTTCTGTGCCCATCAGAAAAAGGGTTCTTTCCCGGCGCCCAAACCTCCCGGGAACAAAATTTTTTTCGGATCGCCAAAATTAAAAAATCCCCCAAAACCTTTGGGTTTTTCGCGCAAAATATAGTGTGATGAAAATTGAAATTCCAAATGATCTTCGGTGGCGTTGATTGCCAACCCCCCCGTGTTCTTTTCAGCCCCGGCCCCTCTTTCTTAGGGTTTCACCTTTTTCCCAATAAAAATTAAAATCCCCGGGGAATTTAAAAAATTTTTGGATGATAAATTTAAATATTTTTAAAAAAAATTTAAAATTACCGGGGAACATTAAATTTGAAGTTGGGGAAAAATGGGGGGAAACCAAAAATTTAAAGTAAAATGTGATTTTTTTTTTAAAAAGTAAAAATCTTTTTTAAATTTTTAATTGACCAAAAATTTTTCCCCTTTCCAAAAAAACATACAAAAAAATTTTTGGGAAACATATACTCTTCAAACAAAAAGACTGTGTTTTAAGGTTTAAAATTTTAAAAAAATTCGGAACAAAAATTTGATGTTTAAAACAATCGGGGGAATAAAGTACCTAGAAGCTTTGCGTCAAATTTTCCAATGAAAAAATATTATAAAAGAATGAAAAAACCCAGAACAGCTTGGGGATTATCTTTTCATATTAGAGAACAAAAAAAAAAATTAGATGTGCTAAATTCTTATCCCATTATTCTTTAAAATATTTTGGCCTATAATTTTAAAATTTACAATTTCAGTTGATATCCATGGATGTATCGTTGTTTTGGGAAATTTTTTCAGCAAAACATTATAGTTTCTACGATTTATTAAAGTCAAGGGCCCAGATATTAAAAAATATTTCAAAAACTAGGCATAAAGTATGAAATCAATTTTCAACCAAAAAAATATTTTTAAAACGTTTGGGCGAATCATTCAACTTTTTGTGATTTGGACTGCATCTTTTTTTTGAAATGTCCTTGCTATAAGATAAATAAATAACAAAAAAAAAATTACAAAATACAAAAATATAAATCCCCCTTCCCTCCCCCGCCGTCCCTCCGCTGTCCGTCCCTCCGGTCCGTTCAAACCCCGGCCCTGCCGCCGTTTGTCCCTCCCTCCCCCTCCGTCCCCCCGCTCGTCCGTCCCCCCGCTCGTCCCGTCCCCCCCCCGTCCCTCCCTCGCCGTCCGTCCCTCCCCCCGTCCCCTCCTCCCGTCCCTCCCTCCGCCCGTCCTCCCCCCGCCCTGTCCCCCGCCCGTCCGTCCCTCCGCCTCCCTCCCCCCGCCGTCCCTCCTCCGCCCCACCTCCGCCCGTGTCCCCCCCCCCGTCCGTCCCTCCCCCCGTCCGTCCCTCCCCCCGTCGTCCCCCCCGCCCCCCGTCCCTCCCCCCGTCGTCCCTCCCCGTCCGTCCCTCCGCCCGGGCCCTCCTCCCTCCGTCCCTGGTGTCCCTCCGCCGTCGTCCCCGCCCGCCGTCCCCCCGCCTCCGTCCCCCCCCGGTCCGTCCCCCTCCCCGGTCCTCCTCCCCCTCCGTCCCTCCGCCCTCCGTTCCCCCCGTCCGTCCCCCCGCCCTCCCTCCTCCCCGTCGTCCCCCCCTGTCCCTCCCTCGCCGTCCCTCCGCCCCCTTTCCCTCGTCGTCCCTCCGCCCCCTGTTTGGGCCCCTCCCCCCCCCGCGCCTCCGCCCGTCCTCCCTCCCCCCGTCCTCCCCCGCCCTCGATCCCTCCGCCGTCCCTCCTCCTCGTCCGTCCTCCGCCCCTCCGTCCCTCGCCGTCCCCTCCGCTCCCGTCCTCCCCCGTCCCTCCCTCCCCGCCGTCCCCCCGCCGTCCGTCCTCCGCCCCTCCCTCCCTCCCGTCCGTCCTCCGCCGTCGTCCCCCGCCTCCCTTCCCCCGTCTCCCCCGCCCCCCTCCTCCCCTCCCCCTCCCCTCCTCCCTCCCCCCGTCCTCCCTCCCCCTCCGTCCCCCCGCCTCCTCCCTCCGCCGTCCCTCCTCCGTCCTCCCTCCCCTCCTCCCTCCCCCTCCCCTCCTCCGCCCTCCGTTTTCCCCCCTCGCCCGCCGTCCCTCCTCCCTCGTCCGTCCTCCTCGCCCTCCCTCCTCCCCTCCCCCCGCCGTCCGTCCTCCGTCCCTCCCCCCGCTCGTCCGTCCCCTCGCCGTCCTCCCTCCGCCGTCCGTCCCTCCGCCCCGTCCCTCCTCGCCCCTCCCTCCCCCCCGCCGTCCTCCCTCCCCCCGTCCGTCCCTCCGCCCTCCCTCCCTCCCCCGTCCGTCCCTCCGCCCGTCGTCCCCCCCCCGTCCGTCCCTCCCTGGTCCCCCCCCCGTCTCCCCCCGCCCTCCGTCCTCCCCCCGTCCCTCCCTCCCCCCTCCTCCCTCCCCCGTCCCCCCTCCGCCGTCCCTCCCTCCCCCTCCGTCCTCCCCCCGTCCGTCCCTCCCCTCTCCCTCCCTCCGCTCGTCCCTCCCTCGGTCGTTCCCCCCCCCCCGTCCGTCCCTCCCTCATGTCCCCCCGCCGTCCGTTCCCCCCGTCCGTCCCTCCGCCCCTCTCCCTCCGCCCGTCCGTCCCCCCCGCCGTCGCCCTCCGCCCCTCCGTCCTCCGCCCCCTCCGTCCCCCCGCCGTCCGCCCCCCGCCCGTCCGCCCCCCCGCCCTCTCCTCCCCTCGTCCTCCCCCCCGCCCGTCCCCCTCCGCCGTCCTCCTCCCCCCTCCCTCCTCCCCCGTCCGTCCTCCGCCCCTCCGTTCCCCGCCCCCCCGGGCCTCCCCCCCGTCCCTCCGTCCTCATCCCCTCTCCGTTCCGCTCGTCCGTCCCCCCCCCCCGTCCCCCCCTGCCCGTCCTCCGCCGATCCGTCCGTCCGTCCCCCGCTTCCCTCCGTCCCTCAGCCCCTCCGTCCCTCCCTCTCCCTCCCCGCCGTCCGTCCCCCAGCCCCCCGTCCCCCGCTCGTCCTCCCCCCGCCCCTCCCTCCCTCAGCCCCTCCCTCCCCCCGCCTTTCCCTCCCTCCGCTCGTCCCTCCCCCCCTCTCCGTCCCCCCTCGTCGTCCCTCCGCCCCTCCCTCCCTCGCCCCTCGTCCCCCCCCCTCTCCCCCCCCCTCCTCCCCCCCCTCCTCCCTCCGCCTCCTCCCCCCGCCCCCCGTCCCCCCCCCTCCTCCTCCTCGTCCTCCCTCCCCTCTCCCTCTCTCCCCCGTCTCCTCCCCCTCCCTCCCCCCGTCCGTCCGTCCCTCCGCCCCCTCCCTCCCCCCGCCCGTCCCTCCCTCCCCCTCCTCCCCCCCCCGTCCCTCCCTCCGCCGTCTCCCTCCGCCCCTCCGTCCCCCCCGCCTCCGTCCCCCCGCCGTCCGTCCCTCCGTCCCTCGTCCCTCCCCCCGTCCCTGTCCCCCCGCTCTCCGTCCCTCCGCTCGTCCCTCCTCCGCCCGTCCCCCCCCCCCCGTCCTCCCCCCGCCCCCTCCGTCCTCCCCCGTCCCTCCCCCCCCCCGCCCTCCGCCCCTCCGTTCCCCCGCCCCTCCGTCCCTCCGCCCGTCCGTCCGTCCTCTCCCCTCGTCCGCCCCCCCTCGTCCCTCCCCCCCTCGCCCGTCCCTCCCTGCCCGTCCCCCGCCCCCCGTCCCTCCCCCGGCCCCCGTCCGTCCCTCACCCGTCCGTCCCCCCCTCGTCCCTCCCTCCCCCGGTTCCCCACCCCTCCCCCTCCGCCGTCCCTCCCTCCGCCTGTCCCTCCCCCTCCCCCTCGCCGTCCCTCCCCGTCCGTCCCTCCCCGCCGTCCCCCCGTCCTCCCTCCCCCCGTCCTCCCCCCGTCCGTCCCCCCGCCTCCGTCCCCCCGCCGGTTCCCCCTTTTCCCCCCTCCCCGCCCCCCCCCGTCCGTCCCCCCCGCCGTCCGTCCCTCCGCCGTCCCTCCCCCCGCCCTCCTCCCCCCGTCCTCCCCCCGCCCCTCCTCCCTCCGCCCTCCGTCCCCCCGCCCTCCTCCCCCCCGCGTCCCTCCTCGCCCCTCCCTCCTCCGCCCGTCCCTCCTCCCCCCGTGTCCTCCGCCCGTCCCCCCTCCCTCCCCCCTCCGTCCCTCCCCCGTCCCTCCTCCGCCCCTCCCTCCCTCCCCCGTCCTCCCCCCCGCCCGTCCGTCCCCTCCCCCCGTCCGTCCCTCCGTCCTCCCCCCGCCCCTCCGTCCCCCCCCCCCCGGGGCTCCCCCCCCCGTCCCTCCCTCCCCGTCCGTCCTCCGCCCGTCCCTCCCCCTCCCCCCCCTCCCTCCCTCCCCCCCCCCTCCCTCCCCCCCTCCGTCCCTCCC
The DNA here is from genome assembly GCA_964035755.1 of Teleogryllus oceanicus. Taxonomy (NCBI): domain Eukaryota; kingdom Metazoa; phylum Arthropoda; class Insecta; order Orthoptera; family Gryllidae; genus Teleogryllus; species Teleogryllus oceanicus. The sequence goes on from CAXIVR010000005.1 coordinate 6,467,354, forward strand.
CCCGTCCGTCCCCCGCCCCTCCCTCCCTCCCTCCCCCCGTCCCTCCGTCCCCTCCCTCCCTCCCCCCGTCCCTCCCTCCGCCCGTCCGTCCCCCCCCGCCCCTCCGTCCCCCCGCCCCTCCGTCCCTCCGCCCCCTCCTCCGTCCCCTCTCCGTCCTCCCCTCGTCCCCCCTCCCTCGCCCTCCTCCCCTCGCCCCTCCCTCCCCCTGTCCCTCCCTCAGGTCGGTCCCTCGGTGTCCCCCTTCCGTCCCTCCGACCTCCCCCCGGTGTCCCCCTATGTCCGTCCCCCCCCCCCTTCGTCCCTCCGTCCCGTCCCTCCCCTCGTCCGTCCCCCCCTCGTCCCCCCCCCGTCCCTCCCTCGGTCCCTCCCCCCGGTCCGTCCCTCCCCCCCCTCCCTCCCCCCCGTCCGTCCCCCCGCCCCTCCGTCCCTCCCCGGTCCCTCCCCCCGCCCGTCCGTCCCTCCCCCCCGTCGTCCCCCCCCCCGTCCGTCCCTCCGCCCGTCCGTCCCCCCCCTCCCTCCTCCCTCCCCCCTCGTCCGTCCCTCCCCCCGTCCGTCCCTCCGCCCTCTCTGTCAAATGCGCTGTGGCTAAACCGTACCGGATTTTTCCAAAAAAAAAAATTCTGGATTGATGTGGGAACTGAAGACTGCAACTTGAAACAATATTAAGAAATGTTGGGGGTTTGGGGTGAAAACCTTAAACCCCAACAACACGAGCGCGTGGGTGGTAACGTATTTTCCCCCGGGGGGCTCGTCGAACCCCCGAAATTTGGGCCCAATTTCAAAGGGCAAATTTTACAGCTTTTCAACGCAGAAAAAATGTATCTGGAAAAAATAAGAAATAAAACCGCAGCAAGAGAGCCTCCAAAGGGGGGTTTGTCGACCCCCCTGAAAATGCTGACAAAATAAATCATTGGACATTGCTTTGAAAAAAAAGTAAAACTTCTTTCATTAATCCTCAACTTTCAGGCAGATGAATCAAATAATTTAAAAAATATCGATATCGCGGGTTCTCCCCCCCCCTTTTTAAGGGGTTAGTTTTCAAATTTTCTGAAGATGATTTTTTAGTTTCCCCCTTTTTTTTATATCAAATAACCGTTTCTTTTATTGACCTTTTTTTTTGGGGTCTTACATCCAATATTTAATACAGGTTTTCTTTTATCAAGAAAAAACAGTTTTCAAAACAGATCTTAAATTAATTTAAATTTTCCCCTACAATTATAGTTTTCGTTTTTTCTTTTAAAAAAAAACAATAAAAATTTTCTAAAAAGCTCCCCTTTTTTTCCGAATAGTAAAACATTTTAAAAAGCCACAGGGTTAATTTTGAAAACTCTATTTTTTAAAAAAAATTTAAAAAATCAAATTTTTAATAAAAAATATTGATAAAAAATTTTTTTGTTAAGAAATTTTCTAGAACATGAAAGATGCCCAAAGAAAATTTTAATTTTGAAAAATTTGGGGAGGGGTTTTTTCAACTTGGTTTTAAAGCGTTGGAAAAGGTGGGTTCATTCTGAGGGCTGCTGGGATGAAATGCCTTCCCCTTTAAAAAAGTTTTCTAAAATTTAGCATAGAAAGAGAAATTTTGCTGGCTTTACTTTATCAGGTTATCATGTTGCGTCACCGATACCTGGGCAAAGCATTAATTAATAAATCCAATTCATCGCCGAGAGTGTTACTCTTGCGACGTTCATCAAAAAAATTATATGCTCTTAAAAACGCTTCAGTAGATCGTTTCCCATCTGCATGAATATGAAGCTGCCGGTCAGCGAATCCATGTTCTGTGTACCTGACAGCTTGCAGTTTCGGCAGCTTGCTTACTAAAGCTACAGGCGTAAGCACCAGCCATCGCTCACACCTGCCTCGTCCCCGCACCCGTTCAGCTCGCCTGCTGCCATTCCGTTTCCACCCGGCATCCACCCAGCTCCCGCTCCCGCCACGCTCCCGCCACGCTCCCACCCCGCTCCCGCCCCGCTCCGCTCCAGCCTCGCCTCGCTCCGCTCCAGCCTCGCCTCGCTCCGCTCCCGCCCGCCCGCTCGCCCCTCCGCTCCGCTCCGCCCTCCTACCCGCTCCGCCCGCTCCGTCCGCTCCGCTCCGCCCCGCTCCGCCCGCTCCGCCCGCCTCGCTCCGCTCCGCTCCCCCCGCCCCTCGCCCCGTCCTCCCACCCTCCCCGCTCCGCCCGCCTCGCTCCGCTCCGCCCGCTCCGCTCCAGCCCGCCTCGCTCCGCTCCGCTCCCGCCCGCCGCGCCCTCCGCCCTCCTCCCCCGCTCGCCCGCTCCGCGCCCGCTCCGCCCCGCTCCGCTCCGCTCCCGCCCGCTCGCCCTGCTCCCCCGCTCCAGCCCCCCGCTCCGCTCCGCTCCGCCCCTCGCTCGCTCCCTCCCGCCGCCCGCTCCTCTCCCCTCGCTCGCCCAGCTCCGCCACCCTGCTCAGCCCGCTCCTCCGCCCCGCTCCCCCCGCTCCCGCTCAGCCCACTCCGCCCGCTCCGCTCCCCCGCTCCCCGCTCCCGCTCCCTTGCTCCGCCCCGCTCCCTGCTCCCTCCGCCCCGCTCCGCTCCAGCCCCGCCTCGCTCCCTCCGCTCCGCCCGCCCGCCCTCTCCCGCCCGCTCCGCTCCGCCCGCTCGCCCGCTCCCGCCCTCCAGCCCCGCTCCGCTCCGCCCCCTCGCTCCCGCCCCGCTCCAGCCCCGCTCCTCTTGCCCCTCCCGCCCGCTCCCCCCCTCCTCCAGCCCGCCTCGCTCAGCTCCTCCCGCCCGCCCGCCCCTCTCCCCACTCCGCTCCCGCCACTGCCCGCTCCCCCCACTCCAGCCGCTCCGCTCCGCCCCTCCCCCCGCTCCCTGCTCGCCCGCTCCGCCCTCCGCTCCCTTGCTCCGCCTCCACCTCCGCTCCCTGCTCCACCGCTCCCTTGCTCCACCCGCTCCGCCTCCTCGCTCCACTCCGCCCGCGCCCCTCCCCCGCTCCCCCGCCCCTCGCCCGCTCCCCCCGCC